>CM029507.1:63810632-64490562 GCA_017140475.1 Eucalyptus fibrosa | reverse complement strand
GTCTTCTATCTGAATGGAGTTCAGTGTGAAATCGTTGCTTGCATGTTCAGATTTCTCTATTATATCCTCATTTTCCCTTATCCATTTTCGGTATTACTCTGACGTGCCATCGTTGTGCATGTGGTGTGGCTTTTGGCGAACAATGGTGGTGACCTCAATCTTTGGACTGCTGATCAGGCGGGGGTGTCTCTTGAAATAGAACCTCGCTGACTGTGCTTGACAAGGCCACAATCATAACTGTGGACTCTCTATCCTTCCCTCTGCATTTAGTTGTCTTCATTATACGTGTTTCTTCTTTTCTGTCCGCCATTCACATCTTTGTTATTGCGCTGTTTCCAGTCCCCACAGGCATGAAGTCGGTTGTACAGCAAGCAACTGGCGAAACTCCTGCTCTTTCCCCATCGGCATTGGTCTCAGCTTGAAAAGGTTTGGGAAAGTACGGGTATATTCATGTAAAGCTTGGTAAGGAAAGATCAATTCAGTACAAGTGAATTCTCCTTTGCCTATTCTCTCCGGTTTTAGTTTTCCCTTGCTATCCCGAGTTGCTTTTTTGTCGTGATTGTATTTGGAAAGCTTGAGGTCCTGAATATTTTAATTCCAAAAAATAAAAAAAATTGTAGTAGCTGCGGTTCTTCAGGAAATTATTGATTGGTTTAGGGGTAATTGATGTCTAGCGATTTGCGAAACCAAGTTTTTAGTTTTTGCTTAACATTTGCTTCTCTTCAGTCCTACCAAAACCCATCTGGCATGTGATGAAGCTATATCAATATGATCTCTTACTTTAGCATTTTTATGGATACAGAAACTCATTGGATTAATCGAAGCCAGGGATTAAACCGGCGTCTTGATTGATATTAATTCATAATTGGAGTGTGTGTATTTTTTGTGTTCTGTTTTGCAACCTGGACGTTTATTCATACTTGCATATGCTTCATAAAATGGTGGGCAATGAATGGGTGTTAAGAATAAAGGCTGTCAATTTTAAAAGAGATAGAACCATTGTCATGTTTGAACATGCTGAAATGAACTTTGAATTTGCTGACTTATCTAATTGGAGTTCAATTTCGATGCGTCATCATGTCATTTTTATCATGTGAACATGTATGTTTCTTAGCGGGTTGGACAATGTGGCCCAGACCACAAGTTCTAGGGCGCCTGGGCTACCCGTTTAGCCCAATAAATATAAGAGTAGGCCCATTTAGAATTGCATATAATTTTTTCTATATTGCATAATACTTAGTTTGCTTCCGACACCACGTTTTCACAAGAGACTCGTACTCGAGAAGGAACTAATTCCTTGTGAATCTCTCTAGTGTATCAATCCCTTAATGATATTTGGACACGATGTGTTCTTGTAAACTTAGGGAATGCTGTAGAACTAAAAGAACCAAGCGTGAAATGTAAAACTAGGAGTTAGTATGGAACCTATCGGTTTGCAGGGAATTGGGAGCTAGGGTGTAGTTTTGAGGAGGAAACAATTTCATTGAGATCGGATTTTGGATTATAAGCCCGAACCAATCCAAAATGTAAGCAAGAAGCTCAATTAGTAAACACAAAATCACAAGCACAACTCTTTTGAGTTATACCGATTTGTATCACCATGTGTCCTTTCTGGTACAACATATAAAGACTTATTAAAATCGTCACATACCAGTGTTACTAGTGATATTTTGATATCTATATAAGGTGAGGAATTTTTGTTGTTTGTCTCACGAGCACAACTAGTTATCAATGAATTTAGTTTGATTTTGGTTTGACATCTTTTCAAATTGAACTCGATAACTAGTCGATAAACTGATAGCCTTACAAATTTCAAACAAATTCCTTGGGAAAACAAACAAGGCCCTCACGCTTTCGTAATTCCTGGAGCATCACCGGACAAATGAGGATCTCCACACTTAGTTTTACACCAAAAATTCCTCGTCTGCAGATCTTCCTCCACCCTTTCATTCTTCACGGAACTCAAATGGTGCCGTGACGCAAGCAACAGCTTTGGCAATTTTAAAAGGAGAACGCCAATCTAGCATCGTAAAGAAGGAGCGGAAGAGGAAATGGTAAAAGATAGGAGAGGAAATGGATTTGGTGTCAGCAGAATGTGAAAAAGGACAAGAAGAATGTGCGAAGGTCGTGGGATGAGGAAAATAAGAACAAAAAGGTGGGGAAGAATCGGTGGAGGTGCACAATCACTCACATTGACGCTTTCATATCCATTCTCTCAGTCTTACGCATCATAAGCGGAGGAGACTTAGGTCGGATTGAGCAGCGCTTCCATCATCCTCTGTTGTCCCTGAGTCGTCTACGTGAGAACCGAAGTTCCTCAGTTTACTTTGATTGTGTTCAGCTCGATAGTAGCCCAAAACCATCTTCTCTAATCAAGAAACTGATTGATAGGATATGTGTGCATGTCTGAACCCCAGCATGTCGACCCTAAATAATTGGTCACTGCTGTTTCTTCATTGGGTTTGGTTGGTGAACCGTGGACATAGCGGTTGCAATGCATGTCCTTGCATTTGCTCGTTTAATTCTCAATTTATTTTCTTCACTGTGTTTGTTATAATCTTATAATCGAGTCCTTCTCATTGTTCTCCTTATGTCAATAATCGTGGGCATAACATAGTAAGAAGTATCTACATCATGCACGCATGTGAGAATATATCTCTGAAAGTTGACCATGTGTGACTAGAGGGGTCACCAAAGGCCTGTGTCCTTCATCCCTTGGATAGGTACATTTTCATTCTTAGAAAAAGATAAATTAGAGATGTTCAAATGGTTATTATGTTTAGTTCCTAAGGGAAACTAAAAGTACTAATGTTACCAATGCGAAATAACATAACCTATGGCTAATTTTTTTAGAAAGTATCTAAACAATTTCATACAATTTGGAGGTTTTTTAAGTATAAACTATGATTTTGTATTTATTCCATATTGTTCCCTTGCAACATCAAACTTAATTCTAGTAGTCTCCATTGTGGATGATGAAGGCATCTGCAGGGTGACCAGAATACCACAATTCCAAGTATCCTTAGCTAGTCCTTCAAATACCTGAATCTTTTTATACTTCTAAGTTTCTCCATTCCTAACATGTTTAGTCCACCAACACCAACTGCATTTCACTCCGGTTAGAACTCCAGTAACTTTCTATTTTAATGACATATGAAATGTAGCACAAATTTACAGAGCTCAAGTATTGATCGCAACTCTCAGAGTGATCAAGTCTCCAAAATAGATGCGGAAAGGAAATCTTTTTATAGATACTACAACAGTAGCCTTCTCATCATATTCTGACTTTTTGTGTTTTACGATATAAGAGGCAGAACATTTCATCAAATTATGGAGCTCAATATGCTTCAAAGCTGTCCAACTGCAACTATGCGCCCTCTGTTTCATGAACCAAGTGCTTCTTCGTGTGTTATCCCTGATTTTTCTCAAAATACTGAATTCTGATGATATTTTGCAGTTGCTGGAGCAGTTGCTGGGAAACGGATAAGATGAAAATTGGCTCGTCCCATACTGAATAAGTTGTATTAAAGCTCTTCAGCTTTCCTTGATCCCATCTTGCGCAGTGGCTAAATTCTCAAATCCTGTGGATCTTTTCTTTTTTTATTCTTCTTCCCTTTTATTCTGAATTAAATGACACTTGTCCCGTGGGGAACTTGCTTGATTATCGTTCGGACATTTCATTGGATTTGTGATGCAATGCTATCAGCACAAAGCCATGGACTGCCATTTCTTGGCGTTTGGCATGTTGGAATTAATTTTCTTCATCCACTCCACTGTGGCTAAAATCATTGTGGTCTAACTTTGTGTGAGATTCATAACTCATAAAACTTCCCGAAGCGCAAGTGACAATTATTTCCTTAAGGCTAGGTTCTCAATTCTCTACCCAGTACTATGAGTCTGGAATTCTCTTCAGCATGATCAAATTGATGGTTTTTGCATGCAAATGCAGGAGGAGCTCTGTGCTACGAGTTTGTCATTGGCCTATGTGGACACTTTTTGTGAATATAGTGTAACTTCTTCTCTTATCAGTCGTCCGGTTATGAGCACTGTACTCCAATTGAGTTAGGTACGAGTGTGCTTTGACGAAACTTGGCGAAGCTCAGGCCTTGATATCATGTGGCAGTGAGATCTTTTGGGGTAGTTTGTTTTGAATGCTTATGCTTTCGGAATTAAAGAGACCACTTTGAACCCTCCTATTGAAATCACCATCGCCATCAGTCCGCCTGTTTGTTAGGAGAATTTTGGTGATTGCTGAGGAAGAATGTCATAGATTTAGGATCCATTTTCTTTGTGAAAAACTACTTCCAAAAAAACTTTTTGGAATTTTTTCGTGTTCATTTCATAGAAAATGAACTTATGAAAAAACATTTTCCATCAACAAAAAGAAGTCATCTAAAATAAGGAAAATATTTTCCACTTTTTCAGATGAGGAAAACATTTTCCGCACTCACTTTTCCTCATATCACAAGCATGTTTACCTTTTCATTTTTTTTTCTCTATTTTTTTCCATATTAAAAAAATTCAAATTTTTAATTTTTTTTAAATTTTTTTATCTCTCTCTTTCCCCCCCCCATTTTGGCAAGCCCTCAACTATGACAACGGTCGGTGACCAACCATGGCGAGCCCCTAGTGAGCTAGGCGGTAGCGAGTGGCACACTTGAGCCTTGCCGTTAGAGAGCTTGAGCTCACTAACATCGGCTGAGTTGGAGCTCGCCTTTGACCTGTCGCTATCCGTCACCATGGTTGGTGAATGGCGGAAGGAGAAAAAATAAAAAGAAAGAAAATAAAAAATAAATTAAAAATCCATTGTTTAAAAAAATAATAATTTAAAAATCGATTTTAAAAAATAATATGATAAAAAAAATTATTGAAATAGAGTACATGGAAGAAAAGATTTCCTATTTTCCGCTTCATTTTTATAAGTAAGCCAGACATTGAAAAATAATTATACTTTTCTGGAAAATAGTTTAGGTGGAAAATAATTTCAGAAACGTCACATTTTTTACAAAGCGAATGGAGCCTTAATAGTCCTTACCATTTCTAGCTAATCACTAGTGTTGCCTTGACACAGAGTATTTTCTATTAGTTTGTGGGTAAATCTACTAGACATACACAAACACATATTTCACAAGCAATACATTTATCAAATTCAAAATGGATTAGCTTTGTAAAGAGTCTAGGAACAACATCATTCACAAAATGATCAGTCAACTAATAATTTTTGTACCTCAGCAGAAATTCACGATTCAATTAAACCTCGGATTAAAGCAACAAGCAAATAGGACCGTGATACTATCCGAATCAAATCCGGATCCAACCCTCAAAGGATGGAACATAGCCATAGTATCGGTTTAAACATCTTCCCGTAGTATCTGGTTAACTATATCCCTGAATCGCCTTGCAGTATAGCCAGTCACCCAATGCCAATATTCAATTGAACAGCTGAAATTACCATTCGATGTTATGATAAAAACTGGCACGGGCTTTAAAAGTTCAATTAAGTAGATGTTCAAATAAAGACTTAAGACAGTGATTTCCGATCGATTTTGTAAAAACATAGCAATTAAGTAGACGTTCACCAGGAATCCCCGAACACACGTAAAACTTCGAGCCTGATTTAGTTCCGACGCCATTCGTAGCCCTCCAAAAGGAAACCAAATCTACATCTCGTCGCTGTGTGTGCGGATCGTTCGACGTGCGGATAAGACCGTCATAGTTTCGATCGAGGAGTGACAGCCGACCCGACGCACTAAAGGCAGAGAGAGCGAGCGAGAGAGAGAGAGAGACAGAGAGAGAGAGAGAGGGAGGGATGAGAAGAGGTCAACAAGCAGTAGGGGGGACCCGACAGAGGCCTGTGGGAGGAGTATAATCACGCATTTCATATCCTCTATTGCATTTAGACGTTGGAAACATTTTTAGGTATAGATTAACGCATTTGCGTCAAGTGAAGCATGAGGCCGATTGTGAATCGACTCGGTAGACGGCCCTACGTTCACGACAAGTTTCATTCCCTCATTTAAAGTGGAGCCCACATGTTCGGTGCCCTCTCCTCTCTCCGTCTGTCCAAGTTGAAACACTTTCTATTCCCTCTATTTCTTTGACCGAATTCCACATACATATGACTCCATTTCTTGCCACCTTAGACCATTTTAAACGAACCAGTAATCAAGGCATTTGAGATGATGGGCATGCTAAAATCGACAAAGGGAAGATTAAATTTCGTGCAGTTAAAAGGTGAAAGAATGGATAAGAGTTGGCACTGAAATTGGAAGGGGAGAGGGAAACCTCAGGCAGACAGCAAAAGGAACAAGGCCCTCACGTTTATTATTATCTTTTTTAATAAATCCTGCATCATCACCAAACAAATGAGGATCTCCTCACCATTGCAGCCTCTTCAAACTCTCCCATGGGTGTGGAGGGCTAATGCCTTGCTAAACCTAAGCTTAGCTCGGGCTTTCTCAAATTAATCAATTCGCAACTTATGATCCGAGTTTTTAACTTGCAAATCATTCATTTAGGAGTTAGTGGTGAGTCGATTAGAAAACTAAGTAAATATTGGAAGAAATATTTTACTCTTACATAACCAAAAAAATTAGAATCGGAGATTTAATTATGGAGTTAATTAACTAATACAATTTAGGTACCTCATCTTGTTTAAACATCAAGTAAAGCATTTATGCTAATCACGAGTCATAAGATTTAATTCCTAACTAGGCTGAGGAAATAGCACTCCATGTATAATAAGGGTGTAATCGGAATAAAGGAAATGTGTAAACAATAGTCTCACATTTGCTTCCAAGAACTTAAGCACAATCTTTTTTTAAAGGAGTTTCACGCAGTTTAAGAGAAAATCACTCAAAAACCATTTTTAAAGCTTTTTCCTAATTTTTAGAGAAAATATAATTTTTGAATTTTTTTATTTTGATTTTTATACTTGTTTAAAATATATATTTAAATAATTTTTTATTCCAAAATTGGGACCCGGGTCGGGCCTTCGAGCCCAGTCCGACTACGGGCTGCCGTTGGTCTTCCGATTTTGGGCCCAAGACCTAAAGGCAAAGTAGAGAATATATATTACTTTTGGTATATCGCGGGTATAAAGGATACGCGAGATAAAGTCGAGAATATATATTTCTTTTTCTGCTATTAAAATGAACTTCCGAATAATTAAATATAGATACTGGAATATTTCATTAGTAATGAAATGACCAATACCTGTTCATGGAATTTAGAATAGAATATAGAATAATAATTAAATAATTAATATATATGTGTTCTCTCTAATGTAAGACATAAACTAGCGACGTCTAGAAACTTTGAATTGAGATATTAATAAATACACTTACACTAGGTTGCACAAAAAATGTTTTTTTGCATCAATTTAAAGCCCGGAAAAGGTTGTAGAAGATTAAAAAGGTCCGTTGCATGCCTCATGGCTATGTCATAATAGATCCAACACTTGCCCTAGATCGACTTCCAGATCATAATTGCTCTAGTAAATAACTAAATAAAATAGATGGGAGATAGAAGAAAGAAAGAGAAACTAATTCTAAACATCTCCCATAGATTCATTAATTACTTGACTATTGGCGGGTTTCTTTGTATGTGTTGTTCGGAAAGAGGAGGACTCAATGATTATTCGTTCGCCGGAACCAGAAGTCAAAATTTTGGTAGATAGGGATCCCATAAAAACTTCTTCGAGGAATGGGCCAAACCAGGTCATTTCTTAAGAACAATAGCTAAGGGCCTTGATACTACCACTTGGATCTGGAACCTACATGTTGATGCTCACGATTTTAATAGCCATACCAATGATTTGGAGGAGATCTCTCAAAAAGTAGTTAGTGCTCATTTTGGCCAACTTTCCATTATCTTTCTTTGGCCAAGTGGCATGTATTTCCATGGTGCTCGTTTTTCCAATTATGAAGTATGGCTAAGTGACCCTACTCACATTGGACCTAGTGCCCAGGTGGTTTGGCCAATAGTGGGCCAAGAAATATTGAATGGCGATGTGGGCGGGGGTTTCCGAGGAATACAAATAACCTCTATTTTTTTTTTCCAGATTTGGCGAGCATCGGGAATAACTAGTGAATTACAACTCTATTGTACCACAATTGGTGCATTAGTCTTTGTAGCCTTAATGCTTTTTGCTGGTTGGTTCCATTATCACAAAGCTGCTCCAAAATTGGCCTGGTTCCAAGATGTAGAATCTATGTTGAATCGCCATTTAGCAGGGCTACTAGGACTTGGGTCTCTTTCTTGGGCGGGGCATCAAGTACATGTATCTTTACCAATTAACCAATTTCTAAACGCTGGAATAGATCCTAAAGAGATCTCACTTCCTCATGAATTTATCTTGAATCGGGATCTTTTGGCTCAACTTTATCCTAGTTTTGCCGAGGAGCAACCCCATTTTTTTACCTTGAATTGGTCAAAATATGCGGAATTTCTTACTTTTCGTGGCGGATTAGATCCAAGAACTAGGGGTCTATGGCTGATCGATATTGCTCATCATCATTTAGCTATTGCAATTCTTTTCTTGATAGCAGGTCACATGTATAGGACCAAGTGGGGCATTGGTCATGGCATAAAAGATATTTTAGAGGCTCATAAAGGTCCATTTACAAGCCAGGGCCATAACGGCCTATACGAGACCCTAATAACGTCATGGCATGCTCAATTATCTCTTAACCTAGCTATGTTAGGCTCTTTAACCATTGTTGTAGCTCACCATATGTATTCCATGCCCCCTTATCCATATCTAGCTACTAACTATGGTACACAACTGTCATTGTTCACACATCACATGTGGATTGGCGGATTTCTCATAGTTGGTGCCGCCGTGCATGCAACTATTTTTATGATAAGAGATTATGATCGAACTACTCGATACAACGATCTATTAGATCGTGTCCTTAGGCATCGTGATGCAATCATATCACATCTCAACTGGGTATGTCTATTTCTAGGCTTTCACAGTTTTGGTTTATATATTCATAATGATACCATGAGCGCTTTAGGGTGACCCCAAGATATGTTTTCTGATACCACTATACAATTACAACCCGTCTTTACTCAATGGATACAAAACACCCATGCTTTGGCGCTTGCTGCAACCGCCCTTGGTGTAACAGCAAGCACCAGTTTGACTTGGAGAGGTGGTGATTTAGTGGCAGTAGGTGGCAAGGTTGCTTTATTACCTATTCCATTAGAAACGGCAGATTTTTTGGTACATCACATTCATGCATTTACGATTCATGTAACAGTATTGATACTCCTGAAAGGAGTTCTATTTGCTCGTAGCTCTTGTTTGATACCGGATAAAGCAAATCTTGGTTTTCGTTTCCCTTGTGATGGACCTGGAAGAGGGGGGACATGTCAAGTATCCGCTTGGGATCATGTCTTCTTAGGCCTATTCGGATGTACAATGCAATTTCGATAGTCATATTTCATTTTGTTGGAAAATGCAGTCGATGTTTGGGGTAGTATAAGTGATCAAGGAGTGGTAACTCATATCACAGAGGAAACTTTGCATAGAGTTCCATCACTATTAATGGGTGGCTCTGCAATTTCTTATGGGCACAGGCATCCCAAGTAATTCAATCTTATGGTTCTTCATTATCTGCATATGGCCTTTTTTTCCTAGGTGCTCATTTTGTATGGGCTTTTAGTTTAATGTTTCTATTCAATGGGCATGGTTATTAGCAAGAACTTATTGAATCCATCGTTTGGGCTCATAATAAATTAAAAGTTGCTCCTGCTACTTAGCCTAGAGCCTTGAGCATTGTACAAGGACATGCTGTAGGAGTAACCCATTACCTTCTGGGTGGAATTGCCACAACATGGACATTCTTCTTAGCAAGAATTATTGTAGTAGAATAATGGCTAGGAGGATTTGAAAGGCATTATGGCATTAAGATTTCCAAGGTTTAGCCAAGGCTTAGCTCAGGACTCCACTACTCGTCGTATTTGGTTTGGTATTGCGACCACGCATAACTTTGAGAGTCATGATGATATTACGAGAACGTCTTTATCAGAATATTTTTGCTTCTCACTTTGGGCAATTAGCAATAATTTTTCTATGGACTTCCGGAAATCTGTTTCATGTAGGTTGGCAAGGAAATTTTGACGCATGGGTACAAGACCCCTTACATGTAAGACCTATTGCTCATGCAATTTGGGATCCTCATTTTGGTCAACCAACCGTGGAAGCTTTTACTCGAGGGGGTGCTCTTGGCCTAGTGAATATCGCTTATTCTGGTGTTTATTAGTGGTGGTATACAATTGGTTTACGTACTAATGAAGATCTTTATATGGGAGCCATTTTTCTATTATTTCTTTCTGCCATATCCTTAATAGCAGGTTGGTTACACCTACAACCGAAATGAAAACCGAGCGTTTCGTGGTTCAAAAATGCCGAACCTCGTCTCAATCATCATTTGTCAGGACTATTCGGTGTAAGTTCTTTGGCTTGGACAGGGCAGTTAGTACATGTCGCTATTCTTACCACGTCCCGAAGGGTTAGGACCACTTTTTATAGGTCAGTGGAATCTTTATGCCCAAAACCCCAATTCAAATAGTCATTTATTTGGTACCTCCCAAGGATTAGGAATTGCCATTCTAATCCTTCTAAGGGGATTCCATCCACAAACGCAAAGTTTATGGTTGACTGATATTGCTCATCATCATTTGGCTATTGCATTTATTTTTCTTGTTCTGGTCATATGTATAGAACTAACTTCGGAATGGGCACCGTATAAAAGATATTTTAGAAGCACATATTCCTCCGAGGGGCGATTGGGGTGTGGACATAAAGGTCTTTATGACACAATCAATAATTCGATTCATTTTCAATTAGGCCTTGCTCTAGCCTCTTTAGGTGTTATTACTTCCTTGGTAGCTCAACACATGTACTCTTTACCTACTTTTGCTCATGGGGCTATATTTTTCATTAGAGATTACAATCCGGAACAGAATGAGGATAATGTATTGGCAAGAATGTTAGACCATAAAGAAGCTATCATATCCCATTTAAGTTGGGCCAGCCTCTTTCTAGGGTTCCACACTTTGGGGCTTTATGTTCATAATGATGTCACGCTTGCTTTCAGTACTCTCGAGAAACAAATCTTAATCGAACCTATATTTGCCCAATGGATATAATCTGCTCATGGTAAAACTTCATATGGGTTTGAAATGCTTTTATCTTCAATAAATAGCCCAGCATTTAATGCAGGTCAAAACACATGGTTGCTCGGTTGGTTAAATGCTATTAATGAGAATAGTAATTCACTATTCTTAACAATTGGTCTTGGAGACTTCTTGGTTCATCATGCGATTGCTCTAGGTTTACATACAACTACATTGATCTTAGTAAAATGTGCTTTAGATGCACGTGGTTCAAAGTTAATGCCAGATAAAAAGGATTTCGGTTATAGTTTTCCTTGCGATGGTCCAAGACAAGGTGGTAGTTGTGATATTTCCGCTTGGGACGCATTTTATTTGGCAGTTTTCTAGATGTTAAATGCCATTGGGTGGGTTACTTTTTATTGGCATTGGAAACACATCACATTATGGCAGGATAACGTTTCACAGTTTAATGAATCTTCAACTTATTTGATGGGATGGTTAAGAGATTATTTATGGGTAAACTCTTCACAACTTATCAATGGATTTAACCCCTTTGGTATGAATACTTTATCAGTTTGGGGGTGGATGTTCTTATTTGGACATCTTGTTTGGGCTACTGGATTTATGTTTTTAATTTCTTGGTGTGGATAATGGCAGGAATTGATTGAAACTTTAGCATGGGCTCATGAACGCACACCTTTAGCTAATTTGATTCGATGGCAGTGGCTCTTTCCATTGTACAAGCAAGATTGGTTGGATTAGCCCATTTTTCTATAGGTTATATATTCACGTATGCGGCTTTCTTGATTGCCTCCACATCGGCAAATTTGGTTAATTCTTTACTTTATGTGTTGTATCTATGAGAATATGATTTCTTTTGATAGAGAATGGGCTATCCCTTCTTATATGGGCTCAATCCCCAGCCCACTCAACCAAAAGCACAAACCCAAACAAACCTGATCGGGCCCAAACCTCACTAGCCTTGTAGTAAAAACGAAGCCCAAATTTACCCACAATACGCTCATGCCTCTCTTGCTACTTTAGTGAAAATGAAGCCCAATTTTCCCAATTTTTGTTTCCTTCTCTCTTTCCCTCTAAGCCTTCCAACGTCTTCTCCCTATCCCACGACAAACCCAGAACGCCCCAACATGCAAGACGACTGCACGAGGGCTTTAGCAATCAAAGCTCAGCCCATGTTTGTTATCTCCCCACTCTCTTGCTAATCTCTCCTCTCACCTTCGCGACTTCACAGAATCGTTCATCACGTGCTTCACTTTTTTTCTCCTAAAGGACCGAGAACGTTGGCGGATGCAAACAACTAAAAGGACTCAAGCTTTGACCGAAATGGTTCAGGCACAGCCCAAGCCACGTCCAGCCACCACGCGGCTGTCATTCGTTGCCACAAACACCATCACCCTGCAACTCCGCCGGCCAAGAACCGGTCACCTGGAAACACGACACGCACACAAAAAGGCGTCGAAACAATAACATACAAAGCGAAGGGTACTAGCGGGGCTCTATCAAAACTCTTTTAGCAAGCCACGAGCACCCACGATGGACAGAAAACTAAGAGCATCCTCACGAATCTCACTTGGGCGTTTCATCAAACACACGGAGTACACTGGCTAAAAAGAGAGGAATCGAACCAATTGAGACTCGAGATCGCGTCGGGACTCATAGCAATCAACAAGCAACGCCCAACAATGGCAGCACACACACACGAACAGGGTCGGGAACTCGCATGAGACGGACAAAACAGTCCGGTCCCGGCGAGCCCGATACAAGGTGCAAACAGGCGGATGGCCGAGGGTCCCTACCGGGCTCGGCGACGTTGGACAGTGGACGAGCTCAATAGATCGGGCTACGTCCGTTCGCCTTGTGCGTCTCTGAGCGAGGATGCTCGGGAAAACGACCCCCAAATCGAAACAATCGAGGAAAAAGAAACAAAAAAGGAGGAGGGGGGGTGTTACGGCGGTGAGTCACCGGCCTTAGTCGTCGCTGGAGGACGCTCGCTCACTCCCAGTTTCTCACTCGGCTGTCCCTCACAGCTCACCCTCTCTCACTCGAATTTTCCCTCCCAAGGTCCCCTTTTTCCACTCTCCCGATCGCCCCGAGAAGGCCGGTCGGCGAAGGCGCTTCGGCCGCCGGTCCCTGGCGCCCTGACTGGCCCCTCTTGGTCGAACCGGCGTGACATCGCCCGTCACCTCCGTCGCCGTCCGCCTGCTCCTCTGTCCCTGCTCTGCGCTGCTCCTCTGCTCTGCGGCATCCTTGTTGGTGTGAGCAAGAGGAGGAAGAAAGGGGGGAGACGCCAATCCAGCATCGTGAAGAAGGACCGAAAGAGGAAAAGTTAAAGGATGGGAAAGAAAATGGACTTGGTGGCTCAGCAGATCGTGGTAAAAAGGACGAGAAGAATGTGGGAAGTTCGTGGGGAAGGGGCTGGAAGATCGGTAGAGGTGCTCATTCACGCTCTCATATCAATTCTCTCGATCTTGCACATCAGAAGCGGAGGATACTCGGGCTAGAAGGAGCAGCGTTTCCACCGTCCCCTGCTGTCCCCGGAGTCGTCTATGTGAGAATTTAAATTCCTCAGCTCACTCTGATCGCGTTCAACTCGGTTGTAGCCCAAAGTTATCTTGTTTAATCACGGAACTGATTGGAAGAATAGGTGCGCATGCCTGAGCCCCCGTTTGCTGATCCTAATTAGTTGTTCACCGTTGTTTCTTCGTTGGGTTTGGTTGCAGATGCATGTCCTTGCGTTTGCTCGTTTAATTTTCAGTTTATTTTCTTTTCAACGTGTTTGTTAGAATCTCATAATTGAATCATTTTCTTGAAATCAGTCGGTGCCGATTGTTGTCTGTGTTTCAAATAGCATTGGCATAACATAGTAAGGGAGTTCTGCATCGTGTAGTCCATTTTTTTTGCACGGTTCGTACCACTATGTAGGCCAATCCATGGCCTGGATAAGGAGCTGTCATTCATTTTTTGACCCGATATTTGGTTTCTATTCCCAACATTTGTCCTAACAATTAAATAATTTCACGTTTCTTTCGGTTAATCCACATTGATTTTTCGCCACATTGGTTTAGACTTAACGCCTTAATATGTGAGAATGTACTGAACAACACTATCTAATCCATGGATAGTGTGAATGCAAACATGTTTTGCCTACATGATACCTCACGAGCCTCTTCCAACACATATGGTCAAGGAAAAAATTATCCAAAAAAAATCTTAAAACCATTATACCACAATCAATACAATTTTAAACTTGATATAATCAATTAACTCGATATCATATGAGTTGGTCATTGTATTCTCGCGGAAAATTTTTTAACACTAGATATACAATGTTGTTTAGCCACTCTTTTTGTTCTATTTTCTGAGATTTGACTATCTTGGATAAGAAGGGCAGCCATTCTTTCTTTTTCTTTTTCTTTTTCCTATTTTCTGAGTTCAACAATCTTGGAGAAGAAGAGTAAAGGCTCATAGAAAAATGAATTCGTCTGATCTAATGCTTTTATAATTTAGTTCTTGCCAATTTACTTTGGTGGGCACCAAGAAAAACGTTTTGCACAAATATTATGCCGTCTAATGTCCCTATGCGATTTTAGCATAATAGTAGTATCGGCCATGCCAATGTGTGCGTCTCCCTCCATTGCATTCAGTTCAAGTCAAAAAACAGTCGAACCATCAAAGAGGGAGAAAAAGGCACTGGATCCAGTTTTCTTTATATTTCCTTTATAAATCTTGCCCCAGCTTTCCAATATCTACCATCCAAAATTTACTGGATCCTCTCCCCTGGAGGATGAGTGACGTATCAAGGAAGTGAGCTTAGTTGCTTGAAGATGATTTAGTTGCTTTGCGAGTCACCCATTTTACACGCATCTACTGCTGATAAACCTCACAAGATTGGGCTTGACCTGAAAACTCATAGGCCTCAATCACAAACCCACTCATAATGATCGCATGAGTGGTGCTGGCTGTTTGTGCCTTGCTTTGCCCCTTTTTGGGCTCGCCGGACCGGGCTTCTTCATTGTTCGGTTCTTGCCGTTCATCCGTGTGCCGCTACTTTGGGTCACTACTTGTTGATTATTGCGAGTTCCAACACAAGTTGGTCGGTTTTTCCCTCATTTAGCCAGTGCGCTTCAAACTTTGATGAAATATTTGAACCAAATCCATTCGGTTGAATCTGGATTTTGAATTGTTGAAAGGAGCCCATGAACATGTGTGATGCATTGTAGCCTCTCTTGTGATTAGCAAGTACGTTTTCGGTCATGTTTCATTTCTACCAAATAATTTTGGGTTGCTTTGCTTCGTGCCTTGGTATATTCCTACGGTTGTCCTTGGTGTTTGGGGTGTGGTTGCGAAGGGGAGCCTCCAGTGATTAGCGATGGAGACAAGTGTTTGCTTGGTGGCTGAAAGTCGCTTGCTGTGAAGATGCGGGGATAGGGTCACGTCGTTGACGATGAGCATAATTTTTTCACGTTATGGTTTGGGGAGAGTCTCAGTTGTGGATGTGTGGAGGCTCTCCTCTTAGTTTTTACCGAGCAAGAGCAGCTAGATGACTGGGGGAAACTGTTGGTGGTGGCCCTGTAGCTTGATCGTTGAGTACGTACGTTACTGTCTTGATGGTTTGGTGCGTAGAGCTTTTTTTTTTTTTCAGAGAATTAAAAGAAAAAGGACAAAATAGAGAAGGAGACAAAAATAGAGGCTTATGTTGCGTTTTGTCGAATGTGGGCTTATACAATGATTGAGTAATTTTAGGCTTGAGTGGTTTTAATGAATTCGGGTTGGCTTCATTTTTGGAAGTGCTTGGGTTGAGTTCTTTTTAGTAATATGGGGTTAGTGTTACAAAGGAATGGGCTTGGTGTAGCTTTGGTGGAAGAGTTGGCTCACTTGGAAGTTTTTCCCAATTAGGCTTAGAAAGAGTAGAAATAGAGTGAGCTTGAGGATAAGATCAATCGGGCCCTCTAGTCTGAACTGTGAGTCCAAGTTCATCCATGTTCTGGCCAGGTCCTTATTTTCAGACTACTAATTAATTGAATAAAAATTAATTTTATAAAAATTAATTAAAAATTCCGAAAAAAATTATTTTCCTGAAGTCTAAAAATGCTTAAAAGTCTTTCAGGGTAGCCCTCTTTTAAAGTTATGGGAAAATCATTGATAAAAAATTGCATTAAAAAAATTAAGCAAGCCCTTATGGCTTTATCATAGGGTTCCGGTTGTCATTAAAACAAATATCCTTAATTACACATTTTCCATATGTTGATTATGATTTCCCTTTAGCTTAGTTTAAGATGGCAGGCTCCTTATTTGATATTGCTAGATTCTTGCTCTTCCGATTCAATTTATTCGATGCCACTCTAGTTGCTAATTGTCATGTTAATGATTGGGCATTCGCATGGTTACCTTATGTATTAGTGAATAGGTCTAAAATCAACACAGACTGCCTCACAGAAAATATTTTTGAAATGAACAAGATTATGTATTGAAATAGCACTAATTATTTAATTAGTGTAATCAAGTTTCCGACCCTAAACTTTTTGATTACTTCCTTTTTGATTATGTAGGAAATGAGATATACTTTCATACCTCATTTGATTTCTAGCCAACCCTAATAAACTAATAACGACTCTTTATTTGAAAATTTTTATGAACACTTCAACGTCGCGGGAGGTATGGACTTACAAGAGCTTGCGCCTAATCATGGGCATAGGGACATCTTTACCTATTTCCCTCCATATCGAGGGGTAAGTCGAGACAAGTAAATATTGATCTTGCACTCTTCATCAGTTGGATGAGTACATATACATAGATTTATTCAGTGCTACTCTAGACTTAAAAATTGGATCATTGGCAATCTATCTTTATACACATAGAAGTGGATACTACTTGTGTGAAAGTGACCCACGTGGCAGCACATGCTCTTCTTCATCTGATCTAATTTTTATGTTAATTTTAGCATATTTTTATTAGTTTATTTAAATTGATGATTGTTGTCGGTTTTCAAAAAAGTTTAACAATATAGGGATACATATTATGCTAAAATATACATTTGACCTTAAATCGAGGACTATGAGGTTTTCTTTAAAAGATTTTTCACAATATTGAGATCCAAATTATGACATGATAGCCCATATTTGGTAGATGATATTAGTGAATCAATAATAAATAAATAAAAAAATCCATTGCTACTAGAAAATTTCATCACAAAAAATTAATTTCATGTATATTGCAAATAAGTGAATATAAGAAAATGATGAAAATAATTATTAGCAAAAGAGTAGATAGAGCAACCCATCATTAAGAAAAATTTAAATAACAAAAAAATAAGCATTAGATGACATGGTTGCACATAATTTCGTATACAAATATGATAGCTCTTGGGATTAAATACATAATCGTTATCACTAAAATCAAGCCATGCCCTAACACTTTCAACCGTTGAAGAATTTAGCTATTACAAAAGAATTACCAAACCTCCACCTATTAGCATAGATATTTTCAAATGCAAGCCGGCCATTGCAATGACGATAAAAATTCCTAACCTCGAGCCATCTATTATCATACTTATTTTTAAATACGGAGTAATTAATAGATCGATTTTGTTCTGTTAAACAAACATGGTGGCAAGGAAATTATTACATAAGCCCTTTCGATTATGCTTTGTCTTCGTAGGAACGGTAGCCTAGAAAAAGAAACACTAGTCACTTTTTCACGCATTATGTACGAGAGAAAGGGGAATCTTATGGCGAGCTCATGTGAAGAGTTGCTTATCAATTAAAACCTGTCCTTTTTAAATGGGAAGGGACTGAAGGTAACATCTCAGTTTTCAGGACCCACACCATTCATAGTCGTTGTCTTTGTTTTTTTGTTTTGTCTTCTGTATCCGATTGTTGCTCGCAATTATTGATCTGGACAAGTTGGACATACCCAATAAAGTAAAGAAAGAATTGACTCATGTGTATCATCCTTTGTGAGGCAAGAGAAAAGGCGAAAATCTTTTTTTGTGGGGTCAAATAAAATTTTATTGAAATTGTGAACATGGTCGAAAGAGTCCCAAGCCATGGGAATCTAAACAATGGAGAGAACAAAGGACTTATGGAGGAATAGAAAGGCAGTTTTGTGGAAGAGAGCCAATCCGTCGAGTCTTTGCAACTTAATTTATAAGCCCGCATTAGTAAAAAAAAAAAGTGCCATAATCTATATCTATATCACCAAATGAAAGGTGAGATCATGTTTTAAAGGAAATAATCTATCAAAAAGTATCAAAAATCCACAATTCCAACAGACAAGTTAATTGAATTTGAGGGGTGATTTTCATGCGAATCGAGGCAAAATTTAAACCTTAGGAACCAACACATCACTAGCCCCCCTCTCTCAACGGTGCATGAGAGTCAAATTTGCAATTTGTATATATATTTGAGATGTTACTAACGAGAATATGAAATTTATGGTTCTTATAAGTGGCGTAAATGTTCAAGATATCAAAGAATTTCCAATTTGGGAATTGGAAGTCACATGTGTAAATCTCATAAGATATGTAATAAATTGTTTTGGGTTATGGTCATCTGCACATGCAAAATGAAATCTTTAAATCACAGTTAAGAAATTTTAATTACTAATGCTTTCATGCTAACGTGAATGTAGGCAAGAATGTAAAAACCTCATGCTCTTGTGATAGCTCTTCGTGTCTCCTCTGCAAAATTCAAGAAAGAAATCAGCCAAAAACAAGTCGACGGAAGCCGCCCCAACGGATTATTACCAAAAAAATGAGGTGGCATGAGAGATGCACCCGATGTTTTCTCAGCTGTTCCCTCTTTACGGCAAGAAGCGTCACGGTCATCACGGCTCTTAACTATCCTCTCTCCTCGATCCGCTGCTGCCTCAACAAAGGTGATACAGCATCCTGATCATGGTCATCATATTACGGAATGTCGTCGAATGAGGAAATCAAGACCTAGTCGCACGTCAAACCGAGCTCTTATCTCTCTATATGGCAACGAACTTCTCCAGACAGAGCACACGCAAAGCCTCGAGCTTGATTCGCTTCTGACACCGTCCACAGCCCTCCAAAAGGAAACCAATTTCAGGTCCCGTCGCTGTGCGCGTGGATCGTTTGACGTGGGTTTGTTTCGTAGATTTGGATACGACCGTCGTACTTTCGATCGAGACGTGACAACCGCCCCCCACGCGCTGAAGGCAGAGAGAGAGAGTGAGCGCGACAATTTCCACAAGGAGCAGTCTCTGTGAAATTTGGGCTTTTCAGGGAGAGAGACGAGAAGTGGCCGACGACGGGGAGTTTTTCGAGAGGGATTTGTGGGAGTGAATCGAATCGGCGAAGGGGTTGAAATTGGAGTTTGATCGAGAGACGGTGGGAACGAGGGAGAGAGGAGAGAGAAAATGAGGTGTTGCTTTTTCGGATGTGGGAGGAGGTCAACGAAGAAGCGGTCGTCGGAGGGACCCAACAGAGGCCCATATGAGGAGGAGGCAACAGTGGCGGGCACAACGACGCCGTTGACCACTTCTTCCGAGCTCGCGGTCGACCGCTCTCTTCTCTCAAATTGAGTTTTGCGCTTTTTTCAATGTGAAATTATATCACGCATCCATTCACTGTTGCTGTTGTTATATACTATGGTGATAACTTCGTTTTCTTCAGACCTGAGTCAACGTTGTCGGCATTTTGTTCTTGCTTTTTCGGGCGAGACGATGATTTGGCCAGAAAAAACCGGTCTATCAGAGGATTGTTTGCGGAAAGACTGAGAAGATTCTTCACAATGGGGATTCTCCTCAAACCTCGCTACTGAACTAATTGATGTTATATTATCTGAAGAACTTCTGTTCATGTGTTCCCAACATGCTCGTCTAGTTGGAGTTTTCTTCTTGTTTTCCTCATTCTTCAAACCAAATTTTTATTCTGCCCTCTTGAGCTTTGACCTTTTGGAACTCATGCAAATGACAGGAATCACATGCCGCTGCAAATTTAGTGGGAATGCTTTGCATCGGTTTGCTCGAAAGGGCTGCTAGTTTAGACGCAGTCTAACTAAGCCTTGCACTTGTTAGCCATTACACTGTTCATTTTTCGGAAAGAAAATTACTATCTGAATTATGTGTCGCCTTTCAAAATCTAAACTTGATGTTGCTGATTAAGCAAAGATACGGACAGGATATCTGGGTAAGAACTAGTACAAATTAAGCGTATCATACTTTTCAATAACAAACTTCTTGTATTGCATGTGGTGTTATCATGAGCATCAATCTTGAAATTCAATGCCCATAGTTTGTAAGATGTGCTTTATTGTCTATGCTGCAGTTATCCTTGTCTACTTCAAAATAACGTGATTGTGACGTCATTTCAGATGTGAGAAACTTCATTAGCATTTTCTGCGGATTTCTTGTATATCTTGCTGCTAGTATGTAGTTTTTCTATTTTGTCTGCATCTTGCTTTTACATTCACCAGGGATATTCTTGGTTCTTTTTGATTTGGTTTTCACAGAAGGGTATAACTTCTTCTTCTTTTAGAGTAAAATGTCAACAACATATCCTAATACTTGATTTTCTGTCTTCTTATGCTTGCAAAAAATTTAGGAACATCACAGCACATGATGTATGCATTTCTGGTTCATGCCTGTAAATTGCGTCTTCAGTAATCATGTGTTGCTGAAATTACCTTATGACTGGAAAACTCATTTGTGCTGCAGAAAGCATTTCTAGGACAGTCTTTGCAGTTCTGGTTGATGCCTGTAAATTATGTTCTCAGTCTTTTCTTTTTCTTTTTCTTTTTTTTAAAAAATAACTTTCAACAACTTATCTTAAAGTTGATTTTCTGTGTTCTTATGCTTATAGAATTTAAGACATGACAGCATATGGTTGATGCATCAATGGTTGATCTCTGTTATTTGTGTCTTCAGTACTGGAGTGTTGCTGAATTACCTTATGACTGGAAGACTAGTTTGTGCTGCAGAAAACATTTTTAGGAGAGTCTTTTCATGCATATGTTATGCTAATTTCGTTTTTACTTGTGTCCTTCACATGAGGCAAAGCTCATCTACCAAAATTTCTCCCATAGCACTTAAAGTAATGTCAAAACTTGCATATATACTCTTGATCCAGTTTCAGGCTATGCGAGAACCTAAACTGAAATAGTTGAGTTTCAGGCTATGCGAGAACCTAAACTGAAATAGTTGGGTAGCTTATAATTACAGTATATGACTAATTCTAGGATATTTCTGCATGTCTGTGTTTCCTCCTTTTTTTTTCCCCAAATTTGAGCTTGCTTCTAAAGGTTTCTGAACTTTGATCAGTGGACTCTTGCAGAGTGATTTAATGGCAATTGTGTACTTGAGAAAGAGAGGGGGGATGCTTCAGGAACTTGGGAGGACAGAAGTTTATATCGATTAGTTGGATCCAGCATGGATTGAAACGATTTCTTAGGCTTGTCATCTCGAGACTATTCAACATTTGGCGTGATTCTTCCAACTATGGCAAAGTATAACTTATCAGTCTCTATTTCGTCTTAATTGCATTATGTAAATCCATTTCTTTGTTTGTTCTTATCTCTTTTCAGCTTTCATGTACACGATGCCGATATAAAGTGTCACAACATGCCTGTAAAGGCATGTTGGTTGCATGTTGGTTGTTTTAATCATTTCATATCTTTTGATATTCTCTTCTCTGGATGTTAACTAATGTATTTCTTTTTGCTATCTTTGGTTCTTTTTGGGTTTTTCCCCTCTGAATTTTATGTGCGAAGCCATGTGCTGCACAGGGCCTTTCCTTGTTATACATTAACAGTGTCTCCTACTGCAGTTCTATGTTCTGTCACATTTTAGTCATTCTTCCTAGAGGTCTAACTCAAAAATTATATAAAAATGGAGACTATTTGGAGTAATACAGGGAGTGGGCTTAGATCGATTACCAAGTTTCTCCAACTTATATAATAGCTACTTTTACTATGGTTATGGATCAACTAAATTTTTGGTTTGGTCCTGAAGTAAGGAATATATTAAAGACAGATGCTCATCTCTTTTCTTCCCTTTGATGTTCAAGTGGGGTAGGACGACACTTTTCTGGGTTGATTGGCTTTAGCTTTCTTGGATGCTACATATTGAAATGCCCATGGAATTCGGGAAAAGCAAAATGGATGCATTGGACGATCTTATGTTTGCATAGGAATTTGAATGTTAAACGGTAATTAAGTAATTGCAATCATGCTTATTTGGGCAATATATAGTAGTCCATTCAGATTACCTGGGTTTCTATTTGCCTTTTGCCTTTTGCCTTTGAATGTAAGGAAGAAGAAATCTAAATGGTATCTATTAATCAGGAGGTTTGCTGGCAGACGTTAAAGCTATAGGGCCAAGAGTTTCTAGGAAAAGTTGGTTGTGTGCTGTCTAAAACCTTTATCTTCATCTTGTGAATAAAAAAAAAAAAGAACGTACATGTGCATTTTTTTGTAACACGACTGATAGTAAGATCTCGAATTACCCAACTAATATGATGCATTTATTGGAATATAGAACACAATAATTATAAGTGGAGGTTAATAACTCCTGATTATTTAAGATGCCATGATGCCATCCAATTTTGGCTAGTGCCCATGATCTAATCTTTTTAATAGCCTTTTTCTTTTTTGGGAGTTGCCTAGGTTAAACCCAGGACTTTTGCGTCCGCACCCCTCCGTTTGGATTTGCCTGGGTTAAACCGAGGACTTTTGCGTCCGCACCCCTCCCTTCCTTGCCACAAGCCGAGTGCCTCAGTGGTTTTTGGTAGACTCTCTTTCCTCCTCATAAGCATGCGACTCTTTTTGAAAATTTACGGGCTAACATGGTATTATCAATTGCTTTGATCCTTTTCACTCCAAATATTAAATGTGAGATTTTCTTTATACGTGCTCAAGATCTTTCGCTCTCCCGTGTAAGTCTATTAAACTAGTACCAACCATTGCCAATTAATACATGACCTCCTCTTTTGATAAGCTTTGGATACTTCTATTTATTCCAAATGTCAGACGTGGCATTTTTTTTTCCCACCTTATATGTGCACTTAATAACGGAACGCTTCAAAATGTATTTATAAATGCCAAAAAGAAAAAAGCAAAGTCTTCAGTAGGTCATAGATCGGTTTGTATTGCCGACTTCAAGCGTCTTTTTGGTTGTTTTTGGATATACAGGACGTGATCACACCAGGCACTTACTATTTAAGTGAAATTCATATCTCGTGAAAAGGGCCAAATTAACTTATAGAAGCTCCACATGAGTTCATGCGGTCAAATAAAAGGGGCTTGTTATCTATTACTATATAGCTAAAAAATTTGAACCATAGAGTAACTAATTAGTAAATTTATTTTATTTTTTGCAAACTAGTGTGAGAAAATGTACATGGTGAGGAAGAATTTATTACTTAGATTCTTACGATCATGTTGCGTCTTGTATGACTTGAAGCTTCAAAAGAAAAATTAGGATGCTGTTGATTCACGAAAAATTTTATGTCACAAAACTTTTTTTTTTTTCAAAATTTTTGGCATTTGGATCACTTAGGAAAGCAACTTAACAGAAAATCATTTTATAGTCAACTAAAAACCTATGCTTAAATTCAATAAATAATTTCATCTTTTAAAAATAAAAAAATATTTTTTAAAATATGACTAGAGCTTAGCTCTTGGACTTAAGACCTTAGAGCTTGGACAAGATGACCTCAATTCCTATGCTTCAAACTCGCGATGGTGCTTGAGTCTTGAGGCCAGGCTCGAGATTTCGATGCTTGTGTCTAATTGTTTATTGAATCTAACACAACTCTCGCTTAGTTAGAAAAAGGAGAAAATTATCAAAAAGTTCTAAACCTATTGTAATTGTGCCGATTTAGTCCTAAACTTATTATTATTAATTTTTGTCAATTAAGTTATAAACTTTTTGCAATTGTACCAATTTAATCCATCCAGCCAAATTGGGTACCCAACTTTGACATAGACGCCGATTGATGGCGGCGACCAAATTTTTTAATATTTTTTTTCTGAATTTTTAGTTAATTTTTTATCTTCTCTTCTTCTTTTTTATTTCCCATTTTTTTCTTTCTCTCTCTTTTTTTTTTTTTTTTTTTTTTTTTTATCTTCCTCCCCTTCCTTTCGGTGGCTAGCTAGAAGGGAGGGTTGATCTTCAGATTGAGGTGGCTCGCGATGGGCCAATTGCGAGCTTGCCTCGCTGTTGCTAGGCAAGGGCAAGCTCGCCCATCCACCAGTAGTCAAGCCCTCATTGGATCTAGCGGGCAAGCGTTGCCGGTAGATTGACAAGCTCGACCTTGTCAAGTTTGGGCAAGGGGGAGCTCGCCCAAACATTGGTGAGGCTTGCCCTTGCTGGATTTTGCTAAGGCTCCCCTCGTCGGTGGCTAGGTTCACCGTCGCTAGGCAAGATGCAAAGAAGACAAAGAAGGAGCGAGATGCTTGGTTGTGCAATTCAAGTCGAGAAGTGTTCTTCGGTGAGCTGAACAAGGAACTAACCAAGGAGCTTGCTCGGTGACACCCTCACTCAAATGACACCTAGCCATCGGTGAAGCATCCGGCCAATGGCGAGCTAGTGAGGGCTCGCCTCGCCAATGGCTAGGTGAGCTCATCCTTGACCAAATTCAGTGAGGTCGAGCTTGCCAATCCACCAGTGAGGATCTAGCGAGAGCTCACCTCACTAGTGGCTCGAGCTTGCTCTTGCTTAGTTACGGCAAGTTGAGCTTGCCATTGGCTGATCGCCTTAGTCCAGCAATCGGCTAGATCGGCCCTCCCCTCTGGCCCCTCCCCTCTGGCTGGTCGTTGGAAGAAGGAGGAAGAAGGGGGAGGAAGAAGAAAAAAAGGAGAAAGAAAAAGGCGAAAAAAAGAAGAAAAGATAAAAAATTAATTAAAAATTTAAAAAAAAATTGTCCATTGGCATTTGTCGGCATCCATGTCAGCGATGGCTGGCCAAATTGACCGGATGGACTAAAGTGACATAATTACAAAAAGGTTTAGGACTCAATTACCAAAAAAAAAAAAAATTATGACTAAATTTGTATAATTACAATAGATTTATGACTTTTTTGATAATTTTCCATTGGGAAAAGAAAATGTTACCCAAATGGTGCCTCAGTTTCCTAGAAAAATGATCCAACAATAAGTCATAAAGTGTTAAAGTTGAGTTTGGTCCACGGTAGACAGATATCAAATACACATATTGAAATTATTCGGTGGTGAGCAAATATATTTATGCATAGACACACATGACCCTATTTAACCATGCAAAATTTTCCTTTATTCGTATATATAGTCAGATGTGGGACATGTGTTGGTTAACTTTCAGTTGCAATATATTTGTCTTTTCCTACGAAATTCATGCAAAATTTCTTCGTCTCGTTGCAACTTGCATCGTTGATGAACTCAAGACAAGAGTCTACATCTTACGTTATTAATGGTACCAGTGAATATAAGCTCGATCTTGGTTGGAAATTTAATTCAATAAATTTTTGTTTAAAATTTCATGATATACTATGTGTATTTATTATATCACGCAAATAATGCATGTCTCTTTGAGAAAATCAAATCAAGATTTTTATTCCAAATGATGGAAAATAATCTCCTTTTTAATTTCAAATTTCAGCCAAATACCAGAAAATATTGTAATTTTCTTGGAAAATGGCTTTTAAAAAAAATATTTTCTTGAAATGTCACATGATCCACAAAAAGAAAGGAGCATTAGTATTTTTCCACACATTTGTTAGCGAGACAAGGAACCTCCTGGGGAACCTTATGGGGAGCTCATGTGAATGATTGCTTGTAAATCAAACTTGTTCTCATTAAATATAATGCCTTTCAGTTAAGTAGAAGAAAATACTTGGGAGCATACTATTAAACGTGCATCTTGCCACAGTTGCTAGTAAAGAAGATGATGAGGTGGCTCTTAAGAAAAGCATCATTTAATAGTTAATTCCAACTATGAACACCTTGACTCTAACGTAAGCATCGATTCTTGCTTTGCCAATAAGTAGGGCTTAGTATTTGATCCAGGAACTGTCTTGGTGATCATTATAAAAATGAGAGTTTGTCCTTTAGCAACTTTTTCAAGTTAAAAAAAAAAAAAAAATTGAGTAAGCAGTGCCCCTTATAAAAATGGCCGATCTTGGCAATTATGTGTTTTCTTGTCTCTCTGTCATTGGCCTTTGTAAGAACTCAGCAAAGAGCCTTCATCCTCCTAAGTCCTTCCGAGTCGAAGCTGAAGGTATTGAAGCATCTTCCTCGATTACATTTTCTCTTCAATGAATTTTCAGTTCCCTGCTGTTCTCTTCCCCCATAGTGTCCCCTAGTTTTTGCGTTTGGCTGATATGTCCACTTATACTCTGTATTGTCGGGACTGGTTTAGGCCTGCATTCCTCTTCTTTTATCGTGCAGACAAGTCAGCAAATGTCAGTTCCTCTTGCATCCTTATAGAGAAGCCACTTCCGGTATGTGTCAATATACATTTACTTTTTGTGTGCTATCAGGGCCTGTTTCACGTTCACTCTCTGTTGGTAATCTATTTCTATTGATTAAATCCTGAATAATATAAAAGTACTATAAAAAAACGAAGAAGAAACAAAAATGGACGAAATAACTGCAACATAAACTCATTTGGGAGGTACCATATTTGTCTCTCTAAGCTTTTATATGTCTAAAATTGCACGACATCATCCTTAAACGTCTTCTTGTTGGTTGCATAATTTACGACTTGAATATGATAGGGTGAACTGGGAAAATTAGCAAGTCAGTGCTCTAAGACATTTAGAAAATTTAGTCTATTACAATTGATAGGAGAGAAATTGAATTTTTCTCAATGCAAAACACCAAAAATCCTTTAAAGCACACAAATATTACACGTGTATCCACACACAACATTTTCAAAGTTATTAATACGTATATTGCTTATCACTTCATTCTTTATTATCAAATCGGTTAGTAAAAATGATTGGACCGGTTGAATTGGTGGAATCACGAACCAGCCCTTACGCCGGTTCAATCTCAGCTACCATTTTCAAAACATTGCCGGCAGTCAGAGATTGGAACTGCCAACCCAAAGTGATCCCTTTTTCTCTCCAAAGGTGGGTTATTAAACTCTTTAATCAAGAGCCCTCACTTTTGGTTCATATATCTATCCATAAAATTCCTCTAATGGATGAGCTCGTTCTTAATTTATTAAAGTTACATCTACTTTATTCGAATTAAAGTGCAAGCGTAAATGTATATTATACCTATAGGGAATCGGACATTGTTGCTTGAAACCTGCTTTGTCTTATTAGTGGAGAGCAAACCTAATGAGAATTGGACATTGTTGCTTTAAACCTGCTTATTAGTGGGGGGGGGGGGAGGAGAGAGAGAGAGAGAGAGAGAGTCCCCGATGCAAACACATGCTAACCAAACTTCCTTGATTTGATAACAAATGATTAAAAAACAAAATGTATTGTATTTTATATTATCCAGACTTAATGCTTGTAATTTATTATGCTTAGGACATGAAATTGCACATGACTACTTTATCTACGA
The DNA here is from genome assembly GCA_017140475.1 of Eucalyptus fibrosa. NCBI lineage: Eukaryota > Viridiplantae > Streptophyta > Magnoliopsida > Myrtales > Myrtaceae > Eucalyptus > Eucalyptus fibrosa. The sequence continues at coordinate 64,462,900 of CM029507.1, read as the reverse complement.
AAACAGAGCCCAGTTTGTTGAGGATTCAACTATCTAGCAACCTCATGTGATAAGGGATGATAGGACAATGTTAAAAATCTACATATGATAAACGTAGCTTTTTAACGGTCCAATCTATTATATCAATTGGGGAAAAGAATCTAGTCTGTTAAAATTACAAATCAAGGTATGACTGAGGGTTATGTGGTGGCTTGTATAAGCTTCATCTTCATTAATGAGTAACGATATTAGTGAAAAAGGATAAAAGAGGGAGGACATGACTATATTACAAAAAATTGTGGATAAAATCAGGTTTTGGAACCTTTAGCTTCTGGCAAGTCCGATGCATAAAAGGGTTATATATCCATTCTTCTTGACATGGTTGATAGTAGTTCTTGAATTAGCTAATTAATATGATGCATTTGTTGAAATATAGAACATAGTCGTGAGGGGAGGAGGTTGACTCTTGATTATCTAGGATGTCATCATACCATCCAGCTTTTATATGCATACATGAACACTTTTTCCTCCTAATGAACGTGCACCTCTTTCTGAAAATTTGTGGGCTAATAAGGTATTATAAATTTCTAAAATCCTCTTCAATATAAACATCTAGTGTGAGATTTTATTTTATTTCCTACTTCACACGTGCACTAGATATTCTCCGTCTCACGTAAGAGTCCATTAGGCTAGGGCCAACCATATCCAATTGATAGAAGACCTACCCTCTGAGAATCAATAAATATGTGTTTTTATCCCAAACATCAGATGGGCACTTATTTTTTGCCTTTATGCACTCAATAAAAGGAATGTTGCCAAATGTATTTATTAATGCCAAAATAAAAAACATACTCTTCAATGGGCCATAGATTGCTTCGCATTGCCGACTTTCCAAAACTTCTTTTTCTTTTTTAAGATTTAAGGGAAGTGATTACATCAAGCACTCATGTGATTTAAGTGAAATCTTCATTTGTTGCGAAAAGGCCAGATTAACCAATAGAAGTTTCATTCTTTACCAAAAAAAAAAAAAAAACCAATAGAAGTTTCATGTGAGTCAACACGGTCAAATGAGTATCAATTCTTTTTTGGCCAACCAACCAAGTGTTGATATTAACATCTATTAGCAAAATACCAATTGGAGATCTATTTCTTTCAACCGATGAAGGTTGATCATTGCTTTAAATGGTTCAAAAGTTCCATTATGCTATCCAATTTGCCCCCTATGATTTCAATTTGCAAAACAATATTCCTCTCTCCATGAAACTTTGTCCAATCTAACAGAATTGGTATTACAAATACTTTCCGAGTGTTTCAAAAAATTAAGGCTTTTTCCACATCTGATTTGTTCAACTATTAGGAAGCATAAACACGAAATTTCCTGTTTCTCTTCCTACAAGAACGCTTTTAGAAGGTATTTGACAACTGCCGCTGCATTCGAATGGTTTAGTAAAAGTTCAAATACCCCATTTTTTTAATAAAGAATACTTGATGAGAAAGAACATGCCTTTTTTTTTTTTTTTTTTTTTTTGGTATATATTTAGGACGAGAAGGTTCCTTAGATGAAATTTTGGCGTCCGTAGAATATTGCATGACATCATCGAAAAAGCAGATTCTTTCATATATATTAAAAGGACAACAATGACTCTACTTTTCAAATGTCTCCAACAAAGCAGGTACTTTTAATTTGAGAAATTAAAATGGCCACCGTTATCCAAAATTATTAAGCCACGACTGACCTGACAAATGGTGCTCACATGTAACTGACGTGTCTTTTTTATTATTTAAAAAATAAATTATCCAAATAGAATGAGATTAAGATTCCGTTCGTTTAGCAGAAAATAATTTCTAGAAAAACGTTTTCTGGATTTTCTGACGTTTGTTTCATGAAAAATGAATTCATTGGGGAAAATGTTTTCCATGAAAGGAAAAAACCTTCTAAATTAGGAGAAAATGTTTTCTATTTTTGAAAAGTGAAAAACATTTTCCTCATTTGATTTCTCTTATCTACATCTCTACAAATTCTCATTTCCTCCTCCCCTTTCTTCTTCTTCTTCTTTTCTTTTTTTATTCGAATTATTTGTAATTTCCTTTTTCTTTTCTATTTCTTTTCTTTTTTTTTTCTTTTTCTTTTCTTTGTTTCCCATCTTCTTCTTTCTTGGCTAGTTGTCGGCCATTGCCAGGCGAATCTTGAGCTCGTCGATCTCAAGCTCGCGCTTTGCACTCTTGCTTATCATTTTCTTTATTTTCTCTACCCTGCTGTTGTACATAGAGGAAAATATTTTCCTTATTGAACACTATAAAATATTTCTCGAAATATTTTTAGGTTTTAGCTAAATACCAAAAAATATTGTTATTTTCCTGAAAAATGAAAATATTTTTCGAAAATGACCTATTTTCCGCGAAACGAATGGATTATAAAAACTAGAAGCTGTGAGATGGGAAGGTGGTAAAGCATGGCCACAACCGCTGCCACGTCGCTCTTGGTGCTCTTTTCGACGTTGGTGGCCGATGTATGATCAGCTTCTCCAGGGATCATAGGCCGCAAAGGCGATCATGGAGAAAGCGTCGTGGGCATCATTCCTCGGGAAAGGTTCCTAGTCTTGTCTTGCTCGGCTTCACCATCTTTGTCACCACTGGCAAAAGAAAAAAAAAATACATATAAAAGAAAATGAATGTTCGCAATCACAACTCCGCTCATAGAGATCACATAAGTGGTTCTGGTGATCACCATTGAGACCGCTTTGCCAGCCTTGCCTCCACCGATTTCACTGTATTTTGCTTTAGCGTTTGTATCTTTCTGCAAATTTGAAAGGAAGAAATAGAAGGAAAATGTGACATTTACTTTTGCTTCAAGATTCTGTTTCCGTTTTTTGTTTCTATTTGATAAAGAGCATCTTATTCTAAGTTTAAAATCATCAATTTTATGTTTCTTTTACTTTTTCACTAATAAGAAGTATCACGTCAGCCAACCATATAATTCAGAAATGGGCCCCCAACTATGTTTGTTAACAACTTGCAATGTCCAAGACAAAATAGCATGGTCAATGAAAAAAGAGTGAAAAAAAACAGAGAAGTGTCGTCTCTTTTCCGTCATTGAGAATGGAGAAAGAAAGACGTTAAGGTTGTGGCCGTTGACAAGTCGGAAATGGCCATTGGGCTGGGGTTGAACTTGTGTTTATAGGGATCAAGATACCCGGTCACATCTGTTCCTCTTCATCATTTTTGTATCGCTCTAATATTATGCACTATTTCTCAACTAATCATTTCTAAATGGCGAGTTCTGTTTTGATAAGGTTGTGATCTTTTATTGCCTTATTTTGTTCGTCTTTGTCCGACAGTCATTTGCAATGATTTATCTAGGCAAGTTGGACAGAACCACGCGATGAATTCTGTCCTCATCATTCCCATCTAGTATTGTCCATCTCTTAAATAATAAATGTCTTAATTTTTAAGTTGTTTGTTGATGAATAACGAGCATGCGTATTTGAGTTGAGAGAGAGACAATGCAAACTTCGCTCCAGTCAAAGAGTAGAGTTAGTAATGCTTAGTATAAAAATGCCTAGCGCCATCCTGTTACAATTAAGATGAACACAAAAGTTGTAGTAAATAATTAACACTCCAAGCAAAGTAGTATTTCATGGAGCAAAATTACAAACTTAACAATTTTACAAAATTTAATCTATCATAATCTACATTAATGTTCAATTGATTTTGCAAACATAGAAGGATATAATAGTCAAGTAACAATAAACTCAGACGATGAAGAGAGAGAGAGAGAAAGAGAAAATAGAGAGAGAGAGAGAGAGAGAGAGAGAGAGAGAGAGAGAGAGAGAGAGAGAGAGAGAATTGTTGGTTGACCTTGTTTCCAAACATAGAAGGATATAATAGTCAAGTAACAATAAAGTTAGAAGATCAAGAGAAAATATGAGAGAGAGAGAGAGAGAGAGAGAGAGAGAGAGAGAGAGAGAGAGAGAGAGAGAGAGAGTTGTTGATTGACCTTGTGTGATAATAGCCCTGCCATTCTTTTATGTTGTCATAAGATATGAACTTTACTTGGTACAATTAGGGGTGAGCATAGTTTTAGGGTATAATCTAGAGTCAAAGAATCAAACTAGTGGGAACCAGTCCGATTCTAGATTTTAGGGTTTGCAGTGTAGATTTTAAGTTCCAAAAAATGAGAAACCTATTTCGATGGATGATTTTAAGTTCCAGGTGAAATGTAAACAAAACTTAGAATTGCTCACCCCTATTTACAAGTACCCTTTTGCTACTTAAATCTAATTGATTTGTTGAAGCCAAAGCCACGCTATGGATAGCCATTGAGTCCTCTTTTGGTTGTGGCGCATTTAAAAAGTCGAGAAAACTAGGTAACTCAATCCTTTTTTCGTGTTAGAATCAAGAAAAACAAATGACAAATTAGGCTTGACAAAAAATGAAACAAACAAAAAAGGATTTAACCAGTTTCCGAGTAGACTTTGGAACTTATAACAAGGAAGGTTCCAAATTCCAGGATTTGTAAAATAGATTCTAGATTTTAAAAATTGAGAAACTTATTTCAATGAGCAGGTTCCAAATTCTAGATGGAACCTTGATGAAACTGAAATTGCTCACTTCTAAGTGCAATATTATTTTTTTAATTTAGAATTTCTCACATTTATATGTTGCCATTTTAAGAAATTCTCTTTTAATAAAGTAATAGGATCTGCTACGCTCTAAGAATTGTTTGTAACCTCTCCCATACTCAAATCCAAGTAATGGATGGTACAAACATCACAACAAGTACCAGCTATTAAATGATTTTTAAAAAGTACTCATTGATTTCTTGCAAAATCATGAAAATGCAGAGAAATGGTTTAAGATTTAAAATATTGGGAAAAAGTTATAAATGTAAAGTTCTAAATTTGAACACACTTAAACTTTCTCTCGAGCAGTCATCGCCATTTTCAAGAAATATTAAGTAAAGAAAACTGGGACAACAGAAAATGGAAAAGAAAATAATTTACTCTCTCTCTCTCTCTCTCCCCGACAGATTTGTTTAAGCAATAGGAGGCAACAACAAAAGGAACAAAAGAAGGGGGGAAGGAATTTCTCGACATTAAAGAAGAAATTATGGCGCAATCAGCTATCTCCATTGCAGTGAATCTTGTGTCGAAACTAGGTGAGTGCCTGTTTGCTCCCATTGGACGCCAATTTGGGTATGTGATGCTCTATAAGAGCTATGTCAAAGATCTCAAAAGTAGAGTTGAGAAGCTCGAGACCGCAAGGGAAAGGGTGCAGCACTCCGTCCGAGAAGCCAAGAATAATGGAAAATTGATAGAAAATGATATCCAAAAGTGGCTGGAGAGTGTGGAGAATGAGGCTACGCTAGCACGAGACTTGTTAAAACATGGCGAAAGTGCAAAAAATGCTTGCTTCTATGGGTGGCTTCCCAACCCCAAGGTGCGCCATCCAATTGGTAGGAAAGTGAAGAAGATGACTTAAGTCATTCGAGGACTCCATGAAGAAAGCACAAAAAACATCTTCCAAAAGGTCTACTATGAGGATACTCCGATAGGAATTGTCCATGCTCCCACTTCCACGATCCTACAGTCCAGGGCCAAAATCCTGGAGGAAGTAATTAGGGCTATAGTTGATGACAAGGTCTGTGTGATTGGGGTGTATGGACCAGATGGGGTTGGCAAATCCAAACTTTTGAAGGATATCGAAAGGGAAGTTAGAGAAGAGAGTCTATTCCATGAGGTTGCTATGGCAAATATATCATGCAATCCGGATCTAAAAAGAATCCAAGGAGAAATTGCTTATGCAATAGGTCTAAAGCTAATAAATGAGGAAACTACTCTTGGGAGAGCAGATCTTTTGTGCAAGAGGTTGGAAAGTGATCCTAATAAAAACATTCTCATAATTTGGATGATTTGTGGAACAAACTAGAGTTGAAAGACATTGGAATTCCTTGTGGAGATGGCAATAAAGTAAGAGGTTGTAAGTTATTACTAACATCTAGGAACAAAAATGTTTTGCGCACTAGCATGGGATCCGATCGAGAATTCCAACTCAATGTGTTAGAGCATGAAGAAGCCCGAAGACTTTTTGAAAGGATGGCTGGGGATAGAGTTAACAGTCCTAAGTTTGAACCCTGGGTAGATGGAGCAGTCAAGAATTGCGGAGGCCTACCCCTTTTGATTGTTTCATTGGGAAAAAGGTTGAAGCACAAAGATTTGGTTACATGGAGGAATGCTTCGACCAGTAGAGACCTATCGGATGTAAAATCGCTAGTGGAACTGAGTTATAATGACTTGAAAGATGAAAGGATCAAATCATTGTTCTTGATTTGTGCTCTAACCTTCGGGAGAATTTCCACAAGGGACTTCCTTGTCTATTGCATGGGTTTGGGTTTATTTAAACCATTCAGCAAGACCATCCAAAATGCTAGAGATAGGTTGATTGATGATCTACATAGCCTGCAGGACTCTTCTTTGTTACTAGAGAGTGATGACACAGAACTATTCAAAATGCATGACATATTTGTTGACGTGGCCATCTCTATGCATGATGAATTTATGGACATGAAATGAAATGCCTTGGTTGGGAAAAAGGATTATGGGTTTAAAGAGTGGTCAGAGGATGACCTCCGAAAATGCACCGCAATATCATTCTCTTATGTTGGCATGGATGAACTTCCTGAAAAATTGGACTGCCCGAACTTGAGGATGCTTTTGTTATTTGAAAACAACACATCTCTCATAATTCCTAAGTCATTTTTTGAATCTATGAAGAAACTCCAAGTCTTGCACTTTGCTGGCTTCTCTTTCACCTCTCTAACTTCATCGGTTCGGTTCCCCGAACACCTCAAGTCACTATCTCTTGATTTCGCCATTTGGAGGATGTGACTCTTCTTGGAAAGCTTAAAGGATTGCGGTTCCTAAGTTTCACCAGATCTACAATTGCTCGGCTACCTAAAGAGATAGGTGAACTAACACAATTGAGATGTCTAGACTTGACATGGTGCTTCGGGCTCGAAATTATTGAACCCGGCATGCTTGGAAGCTTGATTAATTTAGAAGAACTGTATATCGATAGTTTTCATCAATGGGAGGCCGAGGATGCAGCAGCACGAAGCAATGCCAGCCTGGCTGAGTTAAAGAACATGAAAAAGTTGAGAACTTTGTACATTGCCATTCCTGATTCTACCAATCTCTCAAACGATCTGCCATTTGGGAATCTGAACGAGCATAAAATCCAAATTGGAGGCATTGAGCATTGGTGGGGTGAAAACAAAGAATCCAGAACTTTAAAACTCAAGCTGGATTCCAGCAATCTTCTCCATGAAGTGTGGATGCAGGATTGTTTGGGGAGAACGCAAGATCTTTGCTTGGATGGATTGCAAGATGGCAGAGATAGCATTCACGACTTGTGCACCAAAGGTTTTCAGGACTTGAAGCATCTTCACGTAAAAAATAACCTCTCATTTCATTACGTTGTTGACTCCACACTAGAGGTGTTAAATGGGTTGTGCAACCCATTTATGGACCCATTTATAGTTAAATGGATCATTAATGGGTCAAGCTTTATTTTATAAAGCACCCATAATGGGTTTTAATGGGTCAAAACTAAGATATATGGATTTTAAATGGGTTAGCTCTCTGACCCATTTATGACCCATTTATCAACCCATTAAAAATGAACCCATTTATTTTCACTCAAAATCTCACTATCTCTCTTTCTCTTCTCTTTAACTTTACAATTTTTTTTTTTTTATAAAAATCAAAATTATAATTATTTTTTTATTATAATTATTTTTTCTTTCCTTTTTTTTTTTCTTTCTTCTTCCTTCGGTCGTCGGCACGGCGATGGCCAACGATCGGCTAGGCGAGCCTCGAGCTCGCTGGATTTGGCAAGGTGGAGGCCTCGCCGATCTAGCTAGACTCGAACTCGCCGGCGTCAGACAAGGGGCAAGCTCGAGCTCGCCGAATTTGGCGAGGCGGAGGCCTCACCGATGCCCGGCGAGGCTCGAGCCTCGCCGATCTGGCAAGACCCAAACTCGTCGGCATTAGGCGAGGCTCGAGCTCGCCGACGTCCGCTGAGGCCCGAGCCTCGCCGATCGGGCAAGACTCGAACTCACCGGCGTCGGGCGAGGCTCCATCCTCGCCGATCCAACGAGGGTGAGCTTGAGCTCGCGGCGTCGGCGAGTCGGGTGAGCCCGGCTCGCCGTGGCCGATCGCCGGCCGTCTTGTGTGCGCCGGCCCAAAAGAAGAGGAAGAAGAAAAAAAAAAAAGAAAAAGAAAAAGAAAAGAGAAAAGGAAAAATATAATCAAAAATTAAAAATAATTTAATTTTTATTTTTTAAAAAATGAAAAATAATTAAAATTTAATTTTTAAAAAATTAAAAATAATTAAAATTCAATTTTTTAAAATAATTATTTTAAAATAATAAAAATTATCCATTAAATTTGTATTGTATAAAATCATGTTAGCAATACCATTTTAATATATATATATATATATATAATATAAAAAGCTTTTTTAAGTTTCGTTAAATGAGTCGGGTATGGGTTGGGTATGGGTCAAAAAATTTGCACTACAATAAATGGGTCATAAACGGGTTAAATGGGTCGATTTGGGTCGGACCATTTATGACTCGACCCAAATCCGACCCGACCCACCCGTTTAACGGGTCTACTCCACACAGTGCCCCACATCTACGAGATTGGAATCGTTGTTTCTCGAGAATTTGAATAACTTGGAGAAGATTTGCCGCGATTTTCTTGCCCCAAAATCCTTCGTCAAACTAAAGACTTTGAAAGTAGAAAACTGTGGTGAAATCAAACATTTGTTTCCTTCGTCCATGACGAGAATATTCTTGCAGCTGGAAGAGATTGAAATAACCAAATGCCAATTGATGCAGCAAATCGTCGCAGGTGCCGAGGGGAATGAACACATGGATGAAATAGATGATGATGCCAATCTGACTCCATGCAAGTTGCGTAGGTTGACGTTACAAAACTTGCCAGAGATGACAAGTTTCTATAAAACCAGGGACCATTCCGTCGTATTCTTGGATGGGCAACAGGTAAATTTCATGCTTTCTGAAAGAGTCATGTTCCCATTCATCTGGACCATCCTAGTTGGAGGAAACCTTCTTCGACTAGTCTTCTGATGCATAAGTTAAAACATGGATATTGCCTTCAATTGAATATGTTAATCATAGAAATACTTGTCTAAGCATGAGTTAATTCATTGCTCAATTCGTGATATTATCGATAACGAAATCCGAGGAAAGATAGACAAAATAACGTAAATAAAGTTTCCCACTTTTATAGCTTTCTCCAATATACCTTTCAAAAATATCAGTTGTAGCCCTAGAAATTTTGTAGTCTTTAAAAAAATTGACTTATTGAAATATTTACTTTGGAGATATAACGTCTAGAAATCTTATGTAATTTTAACAAAGTAATATGCATTTAGCAACCAAACGACCACAATTTTTTAGTAATATTTGTATCATTTAGTGTTTTGTGTTAAAACACAGAGTTTATTCGAATTTGATTGTTTAGATACTTGATTTATAAACAGACTAAAGTATTGACTTTAGAATTATCCTCAGTTTATATTTTGTGGAAATGTGGCTCTAAAAAATTCCAATATATAAATTTTAATACTCTTATAAGTTAATTGATGAACTATTATGTGACTACAAAATGAAAAATAAATTATAATATTCAATTGGCCAATGTTGCCCCTGGTTGTAATGTGGACCTTTTGCGGTGATCTAATCTTCCACAAATCTTCATTCTAACCACTTTGTTTAATATTACATGTTTAAATTTCCTTTTCTTGTAATAAAATATTGTTGAAAGTATTTATTAGAAATATATCTAGCATTCATTTGTTCACTATTGCTCGGATTTACAGTTCCAGTGACTGTTCTTTTAGTACAGAACAAAAATATGGCAGCCCTTTTAAGAATTATGTTTATTGCGTAACCCGAACTGCGAAAACATGATACTCGACTAAAATCATTTATCAAACTAAGTAACTCTTTTTCTTGGCTACATGACTAACTCTCCACATAAATTAACTTTTTTTTTTTTATGACGACAAAGGGTATATCAGGTTATTACATAGGTAAAATTAAATCCATTGTCAAAATTGACTTTTATGCCCATATGGTACTGTTGCGACCAGTTCATGGATCTTATGGCCAACCACGGATCTTGAATTGATGAACCCCTTTTTGAATTTGGTTCGATAAGTCATCTATTCCGCATTAAATATATCCTAGAATTTTAGCCCATGTTATGCACGGGGACAGCAAATTTTTCTGATTACTTCATAAATTTATAATTAATTTTTAGTTTCAATCTTTTGGTAAGGAATATTTTTTTTTTGTGGAATTTTTTGAAGAAAAATGCCAGACTCAAATTACACCTGTTAATCAGTTAAAAGTATAGTTTTTATCGGTTTGTCAATTAAAAGCCTTTTAAAAACTGTTCGTTGTTATGAATGTTGTTCTATGTCTATTTTTAACTTCATCTGTTGTTAGTTCATGACCATTTGGGAGAAAAAAATTGAGATGGTTTTTTTACACTGTTGTTTGAGATATTATAATGACTAAAAAGAATTAATTGAGTCTATGCCATGAATTTGTAAAATTTAGAAAGAACAAAATGTGAGAGTAAATTCAATAACCTCAATAACTCAGGGATTACAAATTCCTCCTCTTATTATATATATATATATATATATATACATATATAGACACACACACATGATAGATAAATGATAAGCAAGACCAATTCTAAGAAGAACAACGTAAAATTCAAAAATCACTATCCGGATTTTTCTTCCTTTATCTTCAAATCCATTATTTGATCTTATTTCCTTTGTTGAGCAAACCGTGTTCATAATATTTTGTCACAAGCTCTGTTAATATTTTGTCGCAAACATTGTTATGAGATTATGTTGGGTTATTCACCCCTCGTAACTAAAGAAAAATTTATGCATATCCCTTTATAATGTGATTCTCTTGACTTTTGAAGGTTTCATTGGCCTGGTTGGAGTCCTTGACACTATATGAATTTCCCAAATTAAAAGAAATATGGAACTCTCAATTTCCTTGAATGTGAGCAATCTAAAATTTTTGAAAATAGAAGATTGCGCGATCCTCTTGAGCATCATCCCATCAAATTTGCTAATAAAGCTACATAACTTGGAAGCCATAACCATTAAAAGATGTTAGTTAGTACATGAAGTATTCAACCTTGGAGGATTAACATCCAGCGAGGATGTCGAGATTCTATTGGGGTTGACCAAATTAACCTTGGGTGACTTACCAAGGTTGGAACACTTATTGAACAAGAATCCAAGAAGAGCGTTGTGTTTCCGAAACTTAAGTGCACTAAAAGTGCAAAATTGTGAGCACTTGAAGTTTCTTTTTTCTTCTTCCATGGGTAAAGCTTTCCAACAAATAAAAGAAATAGAAATAGCGAGTTGTAAACTGTTGGAAGAAATTATGGATATACAAGAAGAAGAATCAAGGGAAGCTACATACACCGGCACCATAGAGTTCCCTCTATTAACTTCCTTGTCTCTTAAAGAATTGCCAAATCTCAAGAGATTCTCTTATGGGACATACCTTATTCACTGTCCAACTTTATCAAGACTGAGGATATTTGGGTGCCCCAAGATGATGTCATTCTCTTCACTTGAAGGAAAGCAACAATTGATGACAGCTGATACATATTTACAACAAGTTTTTGGTTGTACCTACTCTAGTTTGTTCTTGCCTGCATTCATCAATCAAAATGTGCGTAAATATATCTGGAATTTTCTATTTTATGTTTATTGTAGAAATTATTCTCAGTAATTGTAGTTGGTGATGAAGTAGTCAAAAACTATGTTTGTCAGCATGTCCTAAGAGGCCTCTGGCTACTCCGTGCATTTGTTGTTTTTCTATGACAATGGTAACCAATTTCATTCTTGTGAATTCATTATAGAGCATATTATCTAGGGTAAAAAACTCCATTCTTGTGAATACATTATAGAGCATATTATCATGGGTAACCAACCTCATCCAAATCAGGATTTTTAGGAGTTCACTATCAAGAAACTAACATATTGTCCTTTCATATATAGGTTCTTTTGCCGAGCTTGGAGAAGTTGACCCTCGTGTCGTTGTGTGCATTGATGAGGATATGGCACAATGAACTTTCTGAAGAATCATTTTGCAAACTGGCATCCATCACGGTCCAAGATTGTGAAAATTGTCTCATATTTTTCCATCAACTTTAATAGAGAAATTCCAGAGCTTGAGAATGATTGAGGTGGTCAAGTGCACCTCTTTGAAAGCATTAATAGAACCTGTTGCTGTCAATAGTAAGAAAAGGAAAAAAATCTCTAGTCTTCTCACACTTAAAAGAAGTCAAGTTGTGGGACTTGCCGAGGTTGAATGCATTTGTGACAAGCAACACTGAAGCAACGTTCGATCTTTCTAGTCTGACTAATGTTAGCTTGCGCTGTTGCCACAATTTGAGATATCTCTTCACAAATGACACATCCAGGACTCTTGGTAAACTTGAGATGCTAAATGTTTTTGGTTGCAATAACATGCAGGAAGTAGTTGCCACAGAAGAAAGTGAAAAGCAAAAGCTGAAGGCAGTGAAGTTCTCTCATTTATGCATATTGAAGCTTCGTTCCCTTAAGGGCTTGATTAGTTTCAGCTCTGGAAGTTGTGCATATGAGTTTCCTTCTCTTATAAAGCTCTCAATTTTGGAGTGCACTAGACTCAAGGCATTCATATTGAGGCCGCCAGCACCAAGAGTGGAGATGACGAATGAGGGATCCACCGGTTTTGATGAAATTCCAAATTCTTTATTTGATGAGAAGGTTTTCCTCTTTCCTTTGTCTTAGTTGGATTACTGCTCTAGATACATAAGCAATTGCTTCAATGCTAGCCATTGTAATGCTAGCCATTGTGACTTTAGTTGGGTGATGCTTTTGTAGGTTATATTTCGCAAATTAGAAGAGCTACGTCTTACAGCAATTCAATCAAGAGTGCTTTGGGAGAATGAGATGCCCAATGAGTCCATTTGCCAACTAAAGGTCCTTAGGGTGAAGCAATGTCCCAATCTATTGAATGTCATTCCTTCATTCATGTGGAAGAGGTTGCTTCACCATATGAGGTCCTTGTCAGTTGAAGAGTGCCCACGTCTAAGAAACCTTTTTACAATGTCTATGGCAAAAAGTTTGGCACAACTCAAGTATCTTGGTCTAGGTGGTTGTGGAGAGATGGAGTACATTGTTGCTAGAGAAGAGAAGAAGCTTGAAGAAGCTGCTGACATAATTGTATTTCCTCAAATTTTCACTCTGCATCTTCACAACATGATAAAACTCAAAAGTTTTTGCCATGGGAAGCACACTTTAAAGTGGCCCTCCTTGAAGCAGTTTACTGTTGAAGATTGTAAAGCCGTGGAGATAATTCTAGGAGATGCCAGTTGTAGAAGACCATAAGGCAACGTTCCAATGCACCAACCACTTTTGCTAGTCGACAAGGTTGGCCTGCATTCTTCTTTAATAGCATATCTTGTTTCTTGTCCTTGATGCTTTAGGCTAGACAATGTAATCTGTTGTGGGGTGATTTTTGCTAACTTATCATTTTCTTTTACAAATTTTTGACTTTAAATTAATAACAAACATCTTAAAGCTACTTTTTAAAAATAAACATATAAGCACGTATATCAAAACATTTTCATAAGTTTCCACAACTTGATATATTTTTCTTTCATTTTGAAATTTTAGACTAGTGTAATGTTTCATTAATACTGTAACTAAAATACAAATATTACTTAGAGGATAAGCTCCAATTAACAACTTTTAACTACTCTAGAGTCTAGGCGACGCTAAAGAAATCAACTCAAATTTAAGGGATAATGACATCACAAGTCCTAAAACTTGCTAAATTTTTTTTTACATGCATTTAAATAGTAATAATTTCACTCTTTATGCACTTTTTAGGACTTGTTAAGTCTTCTGTCTTTTGTAGATGGAAAATCTGCAATTTTATCACATTTGCAGTGCTACGTGGCAATTAGTGCAGTGATGGAGCTTCCTCAAGCGCCAAAAGGGTGTTGTTTCCTTATTGCCACATTGAAAATTTTTTACAAAAACAATAGAAAAGGACTACAAAATAGAAGAAAATCAAACAGTATAGAAACAGCGAATAAGAAAACTGGATTAAAACAAACCTGAGAAATCGCAAGTCAAGTGGAGAGCGGCTATCTAGGGAGCAACACTTCCCACCATCTGGAGCTATGGATCATCAATTGGAAAAATTACATTCCTGAATTTATTAAATTATATAAAGTGATTCAATAAATTCATCCAAATTAGTTAGTTCAATCCCACTCACTTCACTATTCTCATCAGCAAGTCCTTATTTGACTCTTCAAGATATTGAGAGTACTTATCCATGCCCTTTTGCACGTTAGAGAATTGATTTTGGACCTTTTTCATGTACAGTTTTTGATTTAAACTATTAAATTCTTACCAAAACTGTTGGAATCTTCTCTTAGATCCTTAAAAATAAGTTCCATCGCTTTAAGATTAGTCAGGATTTATGGTGATCATAATTATTGCAATCCTCGTAATAATCCTGTGAAAACTATGAAAATAATACGAGAATCATAATAGTTTTAATCATCATACCGATCAGCATAATAATCTTAATAATTCATTATTCTTTTTAAGTTTCAATATACCAGATTTAATAAATATTGAAACAATATTCAAAAATAATATTATACCACACATGGAGTGGCTCCAAATCAGCAAGCATCACTGCTGAACTTTCAATGAGCATGAATTCTATTTATGAGCATATCGTATCAGAAATGCAAGTGTAGCAACTAAAAAAGTACCATAGCATTGGCCTTTGGTCTAGAACCAACGCACAATGATAAGATGAAATCGAAGCAAAATTCTGATACCAATTGATGTTGAAGAGATCTAGCTCAGATACCAATTGAAGACGAACAGATTTAGATCGGGAAACAACTTATGTCAAACGAAAGCCTGTAGAAAGTTAGGTTTGGATCTGTGAAAACTGGAGGAAAATCAGATAATTAGAAATGAAGGAGAAACTAGCAAACATCGGATAACTAAACTAAATAAAGATATAAACCGGCTAGTGGTTGAAGAATCCTATCTTACCGTACACTACCATATTTGATTTAATTGTTGGATTTTTTTTCTCTTCAGTATTTGTCATGTTTTCCTGGAATCTATAATTTGTTGGAGAAAAAATTGAAGTGGGAGATCCATGAAGCATTGTTTTGTGCTAATTGTTTTTATTTTTTATTTTTCCATCAACACCTTACCATGCACATGCTATATTTTGAGATGGGACAGTATATTGCCTATTGTGAATGTGTGTGCTGCTGTAATCAGCAAAATCCAGGACAGGCCAGACAGGAGGCTATGGGTTGTGGTACTTCTCAAATGTAATGTTTGGTATATATTAGAAAAATTTTATGCTTTCTACTTTAAAATAATACGACAAGATCCATTTAGGGGAAGGGATGTTGAGGGAACGTAAATCTAGTCTTCTTTTCTTATTATTTTACTAAAAATGTTTCTCCTATGTTTATCCTTATTCTTGAAATTAAAGTAATTTTCTCTTTGAGGGGGACAGAGAGTCGACTTTGATATTGCTAGTATGAGTACCTAGAGGGGGGTGAATAGGTATACAAAGATTTTTCTTGAAGATTGCACAATACTTTAGACAGTTGAAGAATTTGCAATACTTAAAAACCAATCGTGAGACTGAGTAAGGGAAAGAGAGAATTGAACACTCGGTTTATAGTGGTTCGGCTTGATTCAAGCCTACGTCCACTCTTCTGCACTGACAGCCAATTGGCTGGATTCCACTATGAACAAAGAGATGTTACAATGTTGATCTTCCTTGATTTCTTGGCGTAGATGATCTACCACACTCACTCAAGGTATCACCAAGTACAAACACTCTCTGTGTATACAATTTCGCTCGAACAGTCTCAACTAACAATCAAGGTTCTTCAGACTCTGGAATTTCTCTATCGATCACACACTTAAAACAACTAGAACGTCTTCCTTTTATACTCCTTTATGCCATCATAGCCGTTGGCACTTACCAAAGGAATTCCTCCAATCTACCCGTTGGACGGAATCAATCAAGAAGATCATCCGAGCTATTTAAGGAATCGATGATAGCCCATCAATCCCGTTCGCCCATACAATCGGGATCTTGGTTTCCAAGAATAGAACATTCCAAGATTATTTCGTTGACCATCGGATCTTCAATCGATCTTAGATAAGAATTAAAGAATCCGAAATGATTATCCAACCAAAGAATCTATTCCGAGAGGATAGGATCGAATCCTCAACCATATACCTCGGCTTTGGATTTCCTTCGTCCTTTGGATTAGAAAGACGTCGGTGAGAATAGACTTAAGTCTTGAGTCTTGAGTCTTAAGTCTTGAGTCTTGAGTCTTGAGTCTTGAGTCTTGAGTCTTAAGTCTTAGGTCTTGAGTCTTGAGTCTCGAGAATACAAAGTCTTCAGACTTTAAACTGTCGGTCTCCGAACATCCAGACTTAGACTGATAGAAACGTTTTGTCAGCTTCAAAATATTCTGGAAAGATTTCTCCAACAATCTCCCCATTTTTGATGGTGACAAAACTTTCTTGTAGATTTGAACAACTTTGACCTGCAAAAACATTTCTCAAGCAATATGGCTAACTAAAAAAGATTAATAAAGCAACCAGACTCTGCATCCACAGAAAATTAGTTAGTCTTTCATGAGTAATACCATATAACAACACTTGATAAAAATGCAACCAGTCAAGCATCACAATCCACAGTCAATTCAGTCAAATTCACACCCAAGTTCAAGTTCTCAAGTTCTCAAGTCATACTCAAAAATAAACATAACCACTAAAAAGTTTTAAAAGATAGTTGGTTCAAATTGGTTCTCCCCCTTTTTGTCAGCATTAAAAAGGGTGAGAAAGGAGTCATGTCTGCTTGGGAATACGCACGATCTGGAAATCCCCAATGGACTGGACTACTCCTTCGAGCTTCTTCAGGTCTTCTCTCAGATGAGCTACCTCTTCTCCCTTGGCATTTGCTTGAAGTTGCAGAGCGAGGTCTTTGAATTTATCCTCTAGAGAGACTCAAGATGCTTGTCCAGCATTCTTCAAAGCTTGCATTTCACAGTCCAGAACATATATCTGGCTACGCATTTCTAGAAGAATATTCATGATGCTACGAAAATCTGCAGAATCATCCGTCTATGTACTGGCATGAGCTTTTTCTAATGGAGTAAATGCAGACGATGGCGCTTCAGTATAGTCTGGCAGATTTGGAATCGACGTATCACCTTCTTTAGGCAATTGAGAGACCTGAACTTCTTTTGGGTCTTCTGGAGATTGTCTTAGATCTTCACTGGCAGCAGCATGAGGTGTAGACCTCTCTTGCTCGCTAACTCCCCCTGTCTCTAGGACATCGAAAGGGGAAGAGTGATGATCATGCTCTTGATTTCCCTTCTCTCCAGATTTATCAGCAGACTTTTCTTTTTCTCCTTCTCCTTCTTCTTCAACTTCTTTCTCCTTCTCTCTCTGTTCTTCCTCTTCTCTGTTCTTCTCTCCTTCTTCTCTGCTCTTCTGAAGATCTGTCGGATGAGACACAGAACGTCTTGTTCTTGTTAGTGCTTGGATAGTGGGATCTTCATCATCTTCATCTTCATCTTCATCTTCATCCTCAAGGATGAGAGTTCTTTTCTTCTTTTTCGATGGAGCACCAATGACCTCTTTTCCTTTTCTCTTTGAGGCAGACTGAACTGGAGATTTCACTTTGAATTTCTCCATTGCCTTGGAGAGTTCTTGCGACGCATCTTCATTAACATTTTCAACCCTACCACCATCTTATCACACGGTCGAACACAAAATGTATGTGGCGGTTCAATGTTCGGATATCTCAAGAACTTGGTCACCGGACCGAGATAAGGCAATTGTCCTTTGTCTTTTGACATTGCTCTGTACATATGGAAGAGAATAGTGTGCGGGAGAGAAAACTTCCGTCTTGAGTTGATCGCGTACATCAACTTTGCTTCAGAAAGAGACACAGAAATCTTTGACGTAGACTTCGGTCTGAGACAGTTGATCACAATCTTATGAAGCACAATGTTGATGGCATTCATCCTGGAATAGGTAATTTTCTTCTCTACGTCCCTATCTTTGACAAGATCCAGAGTAGTACGAGCAGGTGAGACTTTGATTGGGAGATAGCGTCCCCGTTCAACTCCAACTATGTCCGCCAACATATTCACATCTACCACATAGACTTGGTCTCGAACACTGAATGAAATTCTATTCGCATCCAAAAAGCTAAGATTTGAATAGAAATAAGCGGTCAGTTGAGCATACCCATCCGTAGAGTCAGAGCAAAAAGTCTCAAGTTGAAGCAAATTCAACTTCTCTCTTAAGTTCACGTTGATGGTGTCCAGGAAGTCAAAATCGACACTTCTAGGGTTTATCACCTCTCTTTTCAACAGCCTGAAATACACTTTTTCCTGATCCTTGGATTTAAACAAATCCATCCGATTTCCTTTCACCTTTGCTGCCACACCCATTCTAGGTTTAAATTCAAGGAACATTTTGTCATCATCGTTCCCGTCAATCAGATTTTGTCCTGGCATACGAGGATCACTTGGAATGTTCGCAAGAGCCTCCTCTGCCCTTCCTTTAGGAGCAACTCCCAATTCCTCCATTTTCAGCAGAGAAAGATACTAATTCCCATAATTTTTGTCCTTAAGGAAGTCATCTATATATTTTAATGAAGTACCGGTGCTTTTCAACGCAAGATAAAGCTTATAGATAAAGGAGGGTCTTTGGACTCTTACTGGGTCGGCATCCTCGATTATCTCTTCTTCCAGATTTTGACTTGCACCTTGTGGGGCGGGAGACGATGAATGACGTGGAGGAGAGCGAATCGGACTTTGTCGCCGACTTGATAAGTCTTCTTCCTCGCAAGATCGAAGTGAGTCGGTCCTTTCTCCATTCTTTGTGGTGCCCTGCTTGCGATTCTTGATGATTTCCTCGAAGACGACATCTTTCTTTGTCTATTGGAAGATTCCTTCACTTGCTTTTCCCAAGAAAAATGACCACTTTCTCGACGACAAACAAGAAGTAGAAACAAAGATCGGGAGGAGAGTGCCTTTTAGGGTTTTGAAAATTGGGCGAAGAAAAACTGTATATATATATACCTCGGATTTGAAAAGAGAAGTTTAATCGGTACAAGGAAAGTGTACGAACACTTCTTTTCAAAATCAATAACTGCCAAAATTAATTCCTTGAAAAAGACAAGTTTTCAAATTTCACACGAATTATATCTGAATGAAAGAACGTACCTTTTCGAGATAAAATAGCAACTTACAGTCTTTAGCCATGAATGTTTGAGTCTCATGATTTAAAGTCTGAGAGATCAGAGTCTTAGAAATGGTGAGTCTCTAGACTTTAACTTCTTCAAGCTTCAAAATGTTGAGTCTTGAGCGAATAAAGTCGAATTGATTTTTCTCCAAAGGCTTTGTGAATATATCTGCTAGTTGACTCTTCGAATCAACAAATTGAATCGAGATTTCTCCATTTTGAATATGATCTCTAATGAAGTGATGTCGAATCTCAATATGCTTTGCTCTTGAATGAAGGATTGGATTTTTGGTGAGATTGATCGCGCTGGTGTTGTCACATCTGATTTCTGTGCATGAGTCTTCAAAGCCAAAGTCTTGTAGCTGTTGTTTTATCCAGAGAATTTGCGAACAGCAGCTTCCAAGAGCTACATACTCTGCTTCTGTCGTTGAGAGAGCTACAGTGCTTTGCTTCCTTGAGAACCAAGACACTGTCCTGTTTCCAAGCAGTTGACAAGTTCCAGAAGTGCTCTTTTTATCGACTCGGAACCGCCAGATCTCGCATCGAGTATCCTAGAAGATTAAAGTCTCCCATCTTTGGATACCAAAGACCGATGCTTGAAGATGAGGCAACGTATTTGATAATACGTTTCACGGCAATGAGATGTGATTATCTAGGATCTCGATTGAAACCTAGCACGAGATGCAAACACTCAACAAAATATCAGTCTAGAAGCGGTAAGATAAAGAAGTGAACCGATCATGCTCCCGTACATGCTTTTGATCTACTTTCTTCCCTTCTTCATCCTTGTCTATCTTCTGAGAACATGACATTGGTATGTCGGTCTTTTTGCACTTTCCCAATCCAAACCTTTTAACAAGATCATTCGCATATTTTTCTTGATGGATGAAAGTTCCTTCCTTCATTTGTTTCACTTGAAGTCCAAGAAAGAATGTTAACTTTCCCATCATACTCATTTCAAATTCGTCCTGCATAGACTTAGAAAATTTCTTGCAAAGACTTTCATTAAAGGATCCAAAAATAATGTCATCAACATATATTTGAACGAGTAAGAAACTTTTGTTTTCCTTTTTGATGAACAGTAGTATCTACTTTACCTTTGACAAATCCGTTCGTAATAAGAACTTACTTAGTCTCTGTCGTACCAAGCTCGAGGTGCTTGCTTTAGACCATACGAGCCTTTTTCGATCTAAAGACGAGTCGGCTTCTTTGGGTCTTCAAATCCAGGCGGTTGTTCCACATAAACTTCCTCTTGGATAAATCTATTTAGGAAAGCACTTTTGACGTCCATTTGGAATAACCTGAAATTTTTGTAACAAGCAAACGCAAGTAATAGACGAATAGCTTCTAACCTTGCTATCGGTGCGTAAGTCTCGTCATAGTCTATTCCTTCTTCTTGCGTATATCCTTTGGCCACGAGTCTTGCTTTATTTCGTATGACTTTTCCTTCTTCGTTCATCTTGTTCCTGAATACCCATTTAGCTCTAATAACAGTTTTACCTTTTGGTTTAGATGTCAATTCCCAGACATCGTTAATGTTGAACTGTCTGAGCTCTTCTTGCATAGCTTCGATCCAGCTTTCATCAGATAAAGCTTCTTCTATGCTTTTTGGTTCAATTTCTGAAATGAGAGCAACAGCACTAGACTCTTCACGCCTTTTTGATCTAGTGCGGATTCCTTCATTGATTTCGCCAATAATGAGATCTTTAGGATGACTGGATTTGTGTTTCCAGTTACTGGTTGATTTGCTTGGTTGATGATCTCTTTCTTTATTTGAATCTTCATGAGCTTCTTGATGTTGGACTTCCAGTCCGAGATGCTTCTTGAGTTGAAGACTTTGGAAGGTCTAGAGTGAGTTCGAGACTCTTCATATTGAGTTTGGCTGGATTCATCTTCTTGCGCTCGAGTCTTGGAATTTGACATTCATTGATTCTTCCACAGACTGGCTTTTCTTGTTATAGACTCGTAGGCTTTGCTTGATGTAGAATATCCAAGGAAGATGCCTTCATCTATCTTTCTTCAAACTTACCAACTCGATCACTTGCATTTTTCAAAATAAAGTATTTGCAACCAAACACATGAAAGTATGAAACAATAGGTTTCTTACCTTTGAATAGTTCATAAGGGGTTTTCTCAAGAATAGGTCTTAGGAAGACTCTATTGATGATATAGCATGCTGTTGAAATAGCTTCAGCCCAAAACCGTGAAGAAATTTTGCTTTCAATTAAAAGTGTTCTAGCCATTTCTTGAAGAGATCTATTCTTTCTTTCCACAACTCCATTTTGTTGAGGAGTGTATGGAGAGGAGAATACATGTTTAAAACCAGATTCATCACACAATTTTGTGAAATCTTGATTTTCAAATTCACCTCCATGATCTGTTCTTATACTTGAAATAGCACATCCTTTTTCATTTTGAACCTTTTTAGCAAACTTCTCAAAGTACGAAAAGGTTTCGACTTACTTGCAAGAAAATATACCCGGTAAAGCGAGAGTAATCGTCTACAATTACTAGACAATACTTCTTACCTCCAATGCTCTGGGTTCTTGTTGGTCCGAAGAGATCCATATGAAGCAACTGTAGTACATGATTAGTAGAGACATGATTTATTGGCTTAAATGAATTTCTTACCTGCTTTCCCAGAATGCATGGAGTGCATGAATCAGACTTTTGATATGGTAATTTAGGTAGACCTCGAACAAGCTGCTTTGATGAAATTTTGGCTAATTGCTTCATATTGACATGGCCAAGCTTTCTGTGCCATATGCTTGCTTCATCTTGGATTGAAATTAGACATTGAGATTTATTCAATTTCATGTCTAAGAGGTAGATGTTTCCATGTCTTCGACCCATGAAAGACTCAAGAGAGTCTTTACTAATTCCATAGCAAATTCCTTCTTGAAAGGAGATCTTGAAACCGGTATCACACAGTTGGCTAATGCTGAGAAGGTTATAGTTGAGTCCTTCTACTAGAGAAACATTGCTTATTGTGAGATTTCCAATTTTCACAGTTCCAAATCCCACGATGCTTCCTTTGCCGTTTCCTCCAAATGAAACATTTCCGCCGTTTACTTGAACAAGCTTTATGAAGCACTTTGAGTCTCCTGTCATGTGTCTTGAGCATCCGCTGTCAAGATACCATTTTATCTTTCTCTTGACGGAGACCCGCATTCAAAAGAGAGTCTCAAGCTTTCTTTGGTACCCAAATTTTCTTGGGTCCTTTGGTGTTAGTAGGATAAGCATTATTATGCCATACTTTCTTAACAGGTTTCCAAACCATAGGACATTCTTTTTCAAAGTGATCCTTACTATTACACTTTGAGCACCTTAGAGCATTTCGACCAACAGACTTTACAAAAACTTTCTTGAAATGATTTTTGTAAGCCTCTCTTGACGGTCTTTTCTTAATTCTTTCTTTAACTTTAGGAAAATCAATCAAGGGAATTGTTTCCGCTGTCATGCCTAAACCAGACTTATTGAAGTAAGGTCTTTGAACTGAAAGAACTTTTTCAAGCTTTTCGGATCCTATCGAAAACTTCTTTGAAATATTTGATAAGTCCGTTTTTAAGAAAACATTTTCTTTCAAAAGATCATCTTCTTTTTCTTTAAGAGCAGAAACATTTAGGTCTAGACTTTTAACTCTTTCTTCTAAAATGACTTCTTTTTGTTTCAGAATTGAGTTTTCCTTTTTAAGTTCGGAAATTCTTTTGAGAGAAGTCTTAAGACTGAAACACAGTTCATCAATATATTTAGAGACTTTGACAGGAATTTTAAAATCACTTAC
Organism: Eucalyptus fibrosa; assembly: GCA_017140475.1. Classification (NCBI taxonomy): domain Eukaryota; kingdom Viridiplantae; phylum Streptophyta; class Magnoliopsida; order Myrtales; family Myrtaceae; genus Eucalyptus; species Eucalyptus fibrosa. Next base: position 64,439,685 of record CM029507.1, on the reverse strand, counting down.
CTCAAATTCACATCGAGTCGATCCGAATCTGAGTCCGAGTCTGAATGTGCCATCAAACATATGTTGGCATATTCATTATCACTCTCTTCACATTCTCGTATCACTCCGTGTTTCGGCTTTGAGAGCCTTTCGAAACTTCTCGGCTTTTCCTCTTTTCTTTTTCGAAGAGGACAGTTGGGTCCGATGTGTCCCTTCTTTTTACATTCGAAGCGAGACTACATCTTTGTTTGGTTCCTCATCATCAACGACTTGGTCTCGCTGTCTCGAAAACTTTGTTTCTTTGGGATGAACCTTCGCCTTTTCTATTCAGTTTTCTGAATCTTCTTATCATGAGGGCGAGCTCCTCATCATCCATATCATCTTCGAATCTGCATCATCGAATCATCATTTGATTTTAGTGCAATAGATTTCTTACCTCTTGGATCTTCGTCTTCATTAATTCGTTCTACTTCGTAAGATCAAAGAGTTCCAATCGGCTCGTCTACGATATAATGGCATGATTCTTTGCGTCTCTCTTATTGAAGTCTTTATATGATTCCAATCCTTGGAGAGTCCACGCAGAAGCTTGTTCACCTTCATGGGATTAGAAATTTTTTGTCCTTGGTTCTCAAGACCATTGACAATATCTGTAAAACGACTAAACATGTCAGTTATAGATTCTCCTGGTTTCATTTTGAAGGCCTCATATTGACCGAGAAGAATATTAATTCTGGTCTCCTTCACTCGATCTGTCCCTTCATAGGTGATGTGTAATCTATCCCATACTTCTTTTGCTGTAACACAAGAAGATATTCTGTTATATTCAGTTGGAGATAAAGCACAATATAAAGAGTAAATTGCTTTTGCATCGAGTGCTTGTCTCTTGTTTATCTCTTCCTGAGCCAATCCGCTGGTTTCAATAGTGTCTTTCCCTCTTTCAGAGATTGATGCAGCAGCAGGAGTGATTCCTCTTTCCACAACGTCCCATTCCAGAGGATCCTTTGATCGTAGGAAAGCTTTCATCTTGTTCTTCCAGATGTTGTAATCATTTCCATCGAAGTAGGGAGGTCTGGTATTGCTTTGCCCTTCCATCAGCCCCGGTGCTAGCATACTAGCCATGGATCTTTTACTCTGAAGTAAAACACTCTAAACAAAGTGAGTACACGAGCTCTGATACCAATTGATATTGCTAGTATGAGTACCTAGAGGGGGGTGAATAGGTATACAAAGATTTTTCTTGAAGATTGCACAATACTTTAGACAGTTGAAGAATTTGCAATACTTAAAAACCAATCGTGAGACTGAGTAAGGGAAAGAGAGAATTGAACACTCGGTTTATAGTGGTTCGGCTTGATTCAAGCCTACGTCCACTCTTCTGCACTGACAGCCAATTGGCCGGATTCCACTATGAACAAAGAGATGTTACAATGTTGATCTTCCTTGATTTCTTGGCGTAGATGATCTACCACACTCACTCAAGGTATCACCAAGTACAAACACTCTCTGTGTATACAATTTCGCTCGAACAGTCTCAACTAACAATCAAGGTTCTTCAGACTCTAGAATTTCTCTATCGATCACACACTTAAAACAACTAGAACGTCTTCCTTTTATACTCCTTTATGCCATCATAGCCGTTTGCACTTACCAAAGGAATTCCTCCAATCTACCCGTTGGACGGAATCAATCAAGAAGATCATCCGAGCTATTTAAGGAATCTGATGATAGCCCATCAATCCTGTTTGCCCATACAATCAGGATCTTGGTTTCCAAGAATAGAACATTCCAAGATTATTTCGTTGACCATCGGATCTTCAATCGATCTTAGATAAGAATTAAAGAATCCGAAATGATTATCCAACCAAAGAATCTATTCCAGAGGATAGGATCGAATCCTCAACCATATACCTCGGCTTTGGATTTCCTTCGTCACTGGATTAGAAAGACTGTCAGTGAGAATAGACTTAAGTCTTGAGTCTTGAGTCTTAAGTCTTGAGTCTTGAGTCTTGAGTCTTGAGTCTTGAGTCTTGAGTCTTGGGTCTTGAGTCTTGAGTCTCGAGAATACAAAGTCTTCAGACTTTAAACTGTCGGTCTCCGAACATCCAGACTTAGACTGATAGAAACGTTTTGTCAGCTTCAAAATATTCTGGAAAGATTTCTCCAACAGACTTTAATGAATTTAAATGAAAAATTACAGGTTGAGTTTCCTAGTATGGAGTCGATGAAGATCTTGCACATGAATAATGTGGAGAAGATATGGCATAATGAACTTGCTTCAAATGCCTTCAACAAACTCAAGACACTAAAAGTGAAGTATTGTGATAAACTTTTATCCATATTTCCATCTTATACCATCCTCAAAAAATTTCAAAACCTAGAGAAAATAATTGTAGCCGATTGTGGGTCCTTAGAAGTAATTTTTCACGTCCAAGACTTCAATTTTAGTGAAGACTGTTCTACAAGAACTTTTCAATTGAGAGAATTAATTTTGAGACAATTCCCGAAAATGAAGCATGTGTGGAGAGAACTTCCTCAAGGAGGTCTTACCTTTGGAGAATTACTATGCATGAAGGTTGTCAAGTGTGAGAGTCTCAAAAGTTTATTTCCAAGTTTGGTGGCAAAAAGTATGACGCAGCTTGAAGTGCTTATAATACGAGATTGTATGGTGGAGGAAATTATCTTGAAGGAAGATGGAGTAGGGAAGAGTGCAGGTCATCACTTGTTTTCACAATTGATCGACTTGAAGTTACTTGAGTTGCCGGAATTGAGGAGCTTCTATATGAATAGTCATACTTCAACATGGCCACTCTTGAAGCAATTGCGAGTGAGACACTGTGGCAAAATAAGATCATTCTCATTTGTTTGTGAAATCCAAAGCTGGCAAGGTATTACTGCCTATGCGAACCAACCTACGCTCCTTTCTTTCGAAAAGGTACCATACTTAATGCTTTAAAAGTTACTAGCTTTTATTCGAAATTACTAACCTTAATTCAATTGATGGAACAACATTCATCATATTAAGATATAAACTAATTTTAGTTACTTACCAAATTTTTATAATTTGTTACCGTGACTACCAACCCTATTGAAGTACTAATTTCTATTTGAAATCACCAATCCTAATATGACCGATACACCAATTTTGTCACATTAACATATCTGCTAACTTGTCATTTGCAAATTTTTTATCTTGCTATTTTTTGAATTATTTTATACTTTCAAAATTACCAACTTCTTTACTAATCTACCAACATTTATTCTTATGGCTCACCAATATACTTGAAATTACTAAATTCATTTTAATTTGCTGAACTTAATTTGATTTGTGTACTGACCCTCGTCACATTACTTCTGACCTTTTTACCTTGTTAGGTTTTGGAAAGTACAATGTTTCTGAAATTACAAACTACTTTAATAATCAACCGATATTTATTCTAGTGACCAACCAACGCTTATGAAATTATTCACTTTTATTTGAAATCACGAACCTTAATTTAATTGATGTAACAACATTCTTCAAATCAAGATACCAACCAATTTTAGTCGCTGACCAACTTTGTATATTGCAATTTGAAAAGTACTAATATTTCTTTATGCTTTCAAAATCAACGATAAATTTATTAATCTAGCAATGTTTATCCCAATGGCTTACCAATGCCTTCGAAGTTACTAGCATTTATTTGAAATTACCGACCATAATTTGAGTGGTATATTAGCAATATACCAACACCCCGGCATGCTACGAACCTCCGTTTATTTGGGATTATGTACTTTTTGGTTTGTTTCTTAGCTTATTTGATGTTTCATTTTCCTAATGTGAGAATGGACAAATAGTCTCAATTATTTAACTCTTTTTCCATCAAAATTTTGAAGTATAATCTCTATGTTTTTTTTTTTTTTGGTCGAAGTATAATCTCTATGTTGGTTTATCGCTTTCTTGCCCATGTCCCGTCAAATCTTTTTTTTTTTCCTTTTTTGCCAATCATTAGTTCAGTTCGAATGTATTCTCCATGGAAGGGTGAAGTCATGCGCTACTCATAATCTTTAGTAAAAAATTGAAGTGAGAACTGCAGCTTAAAAAGCAGAGTGCAACATGTTAATACATCTTACTATTGAAACACATGAACTTAGTATAAAAGCAGCACGATATGGCGAAACGAATAAGTTTTGTTTTAAGTTTCTTATCTACGAACTTGTTGAAATTCACGTGTGCTTATTTTGCCTTTTGGATTTAATTAGTTGACAATTGAAATAGCTTAAACATCATTAATTAATAACGCTGTTCATCCAAATTCCCGAAATATATTGCGATTGAACTTGGCACACCACTAACAACAATCATCCATCACTAACATACATCCCTTGTGAACGGATTCCTACCATAGGCCATTCCTCACTTGGAGGGATTGACGTTGAGGAGGGAGGATGTTGCGATGATGCCATAGCATTACATCTTTGACAATCTCGGATATCTGTCTTTGGCTTGCTTCCACAATGAGAATGTCGCTTTCCCCTCCGACTTCCTTCTTCGAGAGATTCCCCAATCTAGAAGAGCTTGATGTGACCTGTAGTTCCTTCGATGGGATATTTCCAGAAGATGCATTCGGACATGGGGGAGTGAGTCTGAAGGCACTTGGAAATCTGAAGCGACTTCGGCTGAATAACTTATGTAACCTAAGACGAGTCTGGAAAGACAGCTCCTTGATGGATGAAATCCTCAAACAGATTGAATTTTTGTCCCTTTGGTAGTGCCCTAGTTTATCGATTGTATTCCCATCTCCAGCCTCATTCCGAGAGATTGACGGAATTACAAGTCGAGGATTGCCCTGGTTTAGTTCATATGGGAACTTGCTCGGCATGACCAATCTGGTGCACCTTACTTCGCTTACCCTAACAAATTGTGATGCAATTGAAGGCGTGATAATAGATGATGGAAATGTAGCAAAGGAGATCTCTTTCCCCAAACTGCAACAATTGATCTTTGATGGTTTGTCGAGCTTTGAGAGCTTCTCCACCATAGATTGCACTTTTATGTTCCCATCATTGGTGAGAATTATTGTGAAGCAGTGTCCCAAGATGAATATATTCTGCAAGGGTGCCTTGAGGACACCACAACTAGATAAAGTACTTGTCTCCTTTCAAGATAATGAAGGGCATTGGGAAGGCGACCTTAATATCACCATCCAGACCTTGTCGACATGAAATGATCCACACCAAATTTGGTAAGTCAGGTAAAGCTGTGTGTAATTGCGTACGTACGGCCGGTGTCAAAAGGAAGAAACTTGCATCCTTCTTCGAGTCTATATTGGCTTATATGAAGTTGATCTTTCTAGAAAAATGCTTGACTGGGTTTTAATGGAATCATAACATAATTTGAATGTTAGCAACTTTCTTGCACTTACTCACTAATGCATTCGAGTTGTTTGATGAATTTCTTAGCATAACCTTTGTCAATGTAGGATCGAAGATTTTGAGGTTTTGTTATATAGGGGTATGTGCTTGCCTACTTCTCTGGTTAATCTTGAGGAGTGTCGGCGATTAGACATGTCTTATTGAAAATGTGTGTTTCTTTTAGGTGTCATGCTCCCTCCGATCAAAGTGGCTGCTGCTTTTATATGCTAAAAAGTGTCTCCTGGAGTAAGACATCGAAGCAAGCTTTTGCAACTTTGTGCACGATAGTGTTCTAGTACCAACGTGTTGATGACTCTCAACATGGCTTCTTTGTGCAGGCATGTAGCATTCACAGTGGGCAGGTGCTTTTTCCTTGATAATGGTATTAGTGCAGCATAATGGTTGAGCAAATTATCAATTGAATGTGGGGATGCTCTATCGTTTATTGAACTGTATAGGGATTTTGTATTGAATTTTGGCTTTTAGGTGACCCCGTTTAGTAATTTTTTTTTTTTGGTAAGGTACTAAATGCACTATCTCCCAGGTCTTTCATGTACTAAGATTATACTGGCTGATAAGCTTGACACTTGTTTAATTTGTCTGAACAGCCTAATTTAGCACCAAGAAGTTTCTTTGGAGTTGAAGACCATTTTAACGATGACAATAGCCGGCCATACATTTAACAAAAGGGGAAGAAGTCTAAGAATCCAAATAAGCACGTGTCCTTGAAGTTTCCGCCATTGTGCTCATTCAAACACACTTGCCTGTTTGGCCATTGGCCGGCTTTTGGCGAACTTGGCAAGGGAACCTTATGGGTACACTGCTTCCCATGCTTCAAGAGAGAGGACAAGTTTGAGGGGAAAATCCGAGCGGTAGTCCAGTCTTTGATTGATAGTGGCATCGATGTTTATCTTGACTGGTTTTCCCTCCTTGAGCATGGTCTTGTTTATGTGCACAACTTCTAATAGGAGTATAGTGACATCTTTGACATTATTTTAAGAATGTGCAGGACTTAGTGTTGGATCTTTTGCTGGTTACATATAGACACTAGTCATTGTTGGTCTGACAGTAGCGGAATCAGATTTTGTTTTCGCTTTATCAAAGCATTTGCCTCCTAGATTCTTGAATGAGCATTGTGATGGCTATCACAGCTTTATATATATTTCTCAAAGTATACATGGTGTTGACATTGACTCCAGCTTTTGAAACATTATGGATGTCCTAGCCAGGATAGTACGCTCCATCCATCTTCTTTCATCGGACAAATGTTTCCAAGGTTAGGTCCACAGCTGTTGACAGTCCAAAATGTGGATTGGCAGGTAATAATTTACCGTATCTTAACTTTAAGGTAATTCTATTGTCTAGTCTGTTTGGTCATTATTTTTTTTAATCTATTTTCTGACTATCTTGGACAAGAAGGGTAAGGCACACTAAAAAATGAATTCATCTGATCTGCTGCTTTTTGATTGTTAATTCTTGACAATTTACTTTTGTGGAAACTAGAGCTAACAAAATGGATGACAACCCTATTTTATAACTCATTTGACATTCTACGAGACTATAGCAAAACCTAACTCATAATATAGCTCAAAATCGGGCAAAGTACACTACAAGTGCCAAAATTTGACATTGATAGACATGTAAACGTCAAAAGTTCTAAAAGTACACTGAAGTGTCACCTTTTTCTTTTAAAAAAAAAATGGAATTTGCAAATGCCAATTCTGGTGAGGGTAGTTGGAAATGTGACATGGCATTATTTTAAGAATAAATTGGCCTACATGGCTCGCTGGAGTTGCTTACGTAACAATAATGTGCAAAATAACATCCTTTTGCCCCAAAATTGATTTTTAATATAAATATTAATTGGATTAAACTTAAAAAAATAGATTCAAAAAAGGAGGAGTGGCAGCAAATTAGCGAGGACCTACTAGCGGTTAGCCAGGGTCACTAGTCACTAGTTGGGGCCTAGCGACCCCAGTTGACCTTCACCCCACTGTCACTAGTCCTTTCCGGCAATGGTGGGGCGGCAACAAGGAGGGCTATGGAGGCCTTCGCTAAAGCTATGGCTACCTCTTTTTTTTCTTTTTTTTTAAACCAAATTTAGTTCTTTAATTTATTTTAATTAACGTTTATATTAAAAATTACTTGTGGGGGCTTATAGCACCACTTGGATAGTTTTTTGAAAAAAAAAAATTGTCATGTGGATAATTTTTTAAAAAGAATTGACACGTCATTAAAAAAAGTTGTTAGAAAATGTCATATCGGCACTTTGGTCGAAATTTCTCACCTTGCCTTTAATAGGCAATAAGAGGTTACGCACAAACAAGGACCAAGCTCATGGGTCTTGGAACAAACGAGGCGACCGAAGATCTCGGTAGGGAATTATTCGTACGGTATGAACAGTGACAATGAATAGTGATTTCACTAGCTTACTTTGCTACGGTAAAAGTGAATAGTGACTTGCTATAGTGAAATTATGCGGACAATGGTTTTGTTCAGTGATCTCGTTTGTCACGAGTATTATAATCATAGTCCAAGTCATCTTAGTTGTGTGCGGTAGCTAGAACATATTCATCATATTTTTGTTCAAATGCTTCAAGGTTTTTTCGATGAAAGGATCTGGTTCGATTGATATGATGCGAGATACGGATGCTTCCTCTTGTGCCCAATCTATATTGTCGACTTTCGAAGTGTCTGCAGGAATGCTTGACTGAGGCTAATTGGATGGTTGTATCTAGAAAGATGTGTTCATGCCCTGAGATAAGGACAAAGGTCCTTGGTCATAGGGGTCTTGAGAAAGAGAACCTCCTCATTTAGCATAAGGGTCTTGAGAGGACTATGCAATGTTATTTGTGTCTGCCATTTCATGCTCCTGTGATGACGCAGCTTGTTTGAATTGTTCGAGTGCTTCCTTGACTTCTGATGCTAGATCATAATGATCCCATGCAGTGAGTACATTATAATTACATGCATCTTCAAGAATAGTTTTATTTTCCTAGCATAAGATTCTCTGAAGTTCTCGATATTAGTGCTCATAGCAACCAACAGGTCCTGGATAAGATTTGTGAATTCGAGCCTCTGTACTTTGTTGAACAGGTTTATAGGATGAGGTACCTATACTCAGGGGGGGCATTGATGATGTTTCCATTATTTGTAAAGAAATTTAATGGACATCGGAAAAACATAATAGTATGGACTTCAGGGTTTGGCTATGTGGTTCTCAATTCCTTTTGCAAGAGCCATTTCCAATGAGTTGGAGGATAAAACAAATTAAGGAAATCTAAAAGATTTTTGTCATTTTCATTTTCAATGTTACCTTTGCCGAGTTCAAATATTCTGGTGAGGTTGGCAATGGATCTTCTTGTTGGAATTTCAATAGTTATTAAGTATTTATTGGTTAAGTACCATAATAACCATTGAAGTTGATTAGATAAATCATCTTCTTTCTAGATTAGAGAATGCATAAATGGATAATCTATATTTAATCCAAAAGGGTAAAGAATCGAACCTCCATTAAGTCTAAATAGATCTGTGTGGTATTGCCACATGAGTTTATCCAGATTTTTAGTAAGACTCTCCTTCGGATTTGCTCAATAATCTCCTGGGGGTATCGCCGGCTTGGCCAATCTTTGATCTTCTTAATTTTATACTTCTCATTGTGATAGGAAGTATGGAAAACATGCCCCATGATATACATGTTGATTTCTGCCGATGCTTTTGGTCTTGACAAGAAATTAGCAAGCACATTCTTCTTCCCGGAATGTGTTTGGTTTCAAAATAATATTGTGAAAACCATTTTGTCCATCGAAGCGGTTGAGAATTTGGAACTGTTTCTATTTGAATTTGGTCATCGAGAGAAAGATGTCATATCCAATTCTACCGGGAAGTGGTGGCCAATGAGATAGAATTCAAACTTTTTTAATCTATTTTTGACTGCCAAGATTTCTTTGAAAGTTGAATGATAATGCATTTCAGCTTGAGAGAACTTTCCACTTTTATAGGCACACAGATGTCTCTTACCATCAATTTCTTCTAATAGGATGGCTATCCAATATTCATTACCTGCGTCAATCTAGAGAATTCTCTTCATGGTTGATGGGATTTGTAATAGAGGAAGAGACTGCATGATTTCCTTAAGTTCAGCAACTATGATTTCCTTAAGTTCTGCAACTACTTTAGTTTGAGTTTTTCCCCGAGATGAGAGATTCTTCTTGAGCATTGTTTGCAAGGGAATTAGCAATTTTACAAGATTTGGAACAAAATCTCTGAGATAATTGATTATCTAAAAAAATTGCTGAACTTGCTTTGTTGTGAAGTTTTCCTTGGGAAATTTCAGCAAATCCTAAGCAATGTGTAGCCTTGAATAGTATGTCCCTTTATTGAGGTGCATACCAAGAAATTCAATTTCTGTCTGGTGATATTCATCTTTCTTTGAGAAAGCATGATCCCATGTTCTTTCACTATCTTTGCAAACTACTCAAGAAGTTGGCAGGTGCGAGTGCTCATCGGACCGTAAAGCAAGATGTTGTTAATATATAATACTGCACTTGACGGTATTGGTTGGAAAATTCGACACATGGCCTTTTGGAATAGAGATGATGCCACTTTTAGACCAAAATGAATGACTTTCCATTGAAAATGCTGGTTTGAGATATAGAACTCTGTCTTGGGTCTGTCTTTAGGATAAATGCCCAATTGCTAAAATCCAGCTTTGAGATTAAATTTGTAATAGATCTGGGCTTTGGATAATCGAGCAAAAAGAGAGTTTCTGGAAGGTAGAGGGAATTTATCATCTTGGAGGAAAAGGCTAAAAGGCTGATAGTTAATTACCAATCTCATCTTTCCTCGGTTTTGCTCAGCACACTTGTTGACAAAGAAGGCTTTACAAGCCCAGTGAGAATGAGAGACCTCAATAAGGCCTTGTTACAGTAATTCTAAGCATTCTCTTTGAGCCAAAACTAAGTGTTATGGATTCATTTCCATATGACTTGCTTTGGTTGGATTGACATCTTCATTTTTTTTGAAAGGGAGGCGAACAAAGAACTCTGGGTTTTTCCATAAAGGGTGAGAACATTTTTGGGTGAACTCAGAATGAGATTCTGAACAGGATTCCAACAATTTTTGTATGATCGAATCTAACAAACTCATTTGAATGGAAAAAAGTCTTTGGATATTAACAAATTCGGAGAATTGATCCTTATACTTAAGACCTTTTTTCCAGGAATGATACGCAATCGAGAAAAAAGTCTTTGGATATTGGCACGTAAGTGTTCTATTCTTTTCCAATTTTGGCACTTAAATATACATTTTGGAACTTTTGGCATTTAAAGTGTCATCCTCTGCCAAGTTTTGGTACTTGCGGTGTCCGCACCCTGCCCAAAACCCAAATCACCAGTCAACTTTATGGTTATCATAGGCCCATTTACTTCTAATTTATGCCCAGAATCTATATGCTCCGATAATGTTAGTATGAGCCTTTTTTTGGAACGTTCTTGGATATGGACCTCCCAATTTATTGGAGAAAAAGTAATCGATTCAGTTTACTCCCTTCAAAAGTATTCCCCAAAACAAAAACTTAACCAGATGATGATGCGTTGTGGTCTCAAGATGATATAATGAATCAGTTAATCAAGAAGACCCAAATTTCGAACAAACGCTCACTTTAATCAACTGAATTTACGATTTAATGATCATTAGCATCTGTGGAGTTAGGAGAAGACAGCTTCAAATGAACTCAAAATCAGAACTGTCTCTGTCTGATATTTATCTATACCCATCTATTTATCAGATTTTTCTATCTTTTTAAATGGAGGAAGACTCCGACCCACAATATCGGGCAAGAATCATGACTTGGAAACTCAAGAACAAGAAAGAGGATCCCTTGTCTCCGAGCAACTAAACCCTTCAGGGAAAAAGGAATATATGTGTGTATATATTTATTTATTGGGCCACCTTGCTTTAATTTGAAACCACTCTATTTTGCTACAATATTTTTCTTTCGCTAGGCATAATTCAAGTCCAAACTCATCAATACATTTAATTAGACTGCATTAATTTAAAATTTTCAAACAATAAGTATCGACAACAAGCAACCGCAACTGGTGAAGATAAACCTAGGAGTTAGGACCTCAAATCCAACGTCATGAGAGAGATAGAGAGAGCACAGGCGAGTGGCGGCCACGTTCGGCGGCTCAATGGCGGTATTATTGGGCTCGACTCGGGCTGAGGCATGACTACATTAACTGAATCGGGCCAAGTAACACAAGTGACAAATTTTAATTATGTTTATTTACTATTTATATTTGATGTAAACTTTTATAGATGAAAACTTTTATAGATGAAACATATTCACATGAAAGTTTAAAGTGGGCCAAATGGTAGATAGAACTCTTAATAATTTAGTTGGACATGAATGCGTTTTAATAATACGGATTGGATCCAGGTAGGATTGGGTATAGAGTCATTATAATTGTATTATATCAAAGTGGATAAAATGGTAATTTGGATTAGACTATTTTCAACCTGAATGCGTTGTGATCTTAAGATGATATAATGAATCAGTTAATCGAGAAGACCCAAATTTCGAACAAATGCTCACTTTAATCAACTGAATTTACAATTTAATGATCATTAGCATCTGTGGAGTTAGGAGAAGACAGCTTCAAATGAACTCAAAATCAGAACTGTCTCTGTCGATATTTATCTATACCCATCTATTTATCAGATTTTTCTATCTTTTTAAATGGAGGAAGACTCCGACCCACATACCTATCCTTCAACCTCCTCCACAAGATCTAAGGGTCTCGAACGGATAAATATTGAGTCTGCAGGCTCTCATGCAAATGACAGCAAATAAAAATCAATGCATTTACTTTATCTTTTGCATTTGAGGTTCCATCATCTATAATTGCATTAGCGAGACCTTGCCCTTGGAGGTGCATTTCCATGTCAAGGCACCGGGATAGATAATTCTTTCCACTCACTTCCAGGATGTGGAATTTGGGCTTTTCAATATGTGCCATAATCCTTGCAAAATTAAATCCTTAAATTAATTAAAAGGATTTTCAAATATCTACCACCATTTTAGGAGCATAAGGATACTTTTAAATTTGAAATGGCTTCGGGCCAAGAAAAATAAAAATGAATAATTGATAGACGAAGATGAAGTATAAGTTGATTAATAAAAAGAACACCCACCTTGCAAAAATTACTTACTCAATCGGTAGATATTTGTGCTGATAACGTGTTGTAAAATATTGCATTGCAAATATGTAATAGAGAAAATAAAGAGATTGAGAAGAGAAAGTAGGCAAACACCAAAGATAATAGAGAAAGTCAGAGGAGAAGATTTTATTTCCAGTATATCACTATTATTGTTTACAACAAAAACTAAGCTCCTATTTATAGGAAAACAAGATTATATTTATCATTAACATCAATGTATCGAATAATACATGTATTGAATAGGAAGATGAACATTCATTGTATAGGGAGATATATTTAGAATGTATGATACAAATGTACCATAATAAGTACATTAGATAAGATGAATATAATGAATATCCATTCATGTATTTCATAATAGTTAGAGTATTATTGCCTATTTAGAGCCCAAAAGATTTTGCTTTACTTTTGGCCTGGGTGATTAATTAATTCGATTGAGAAAGAAGATGGGACTATAGCACAGACATAATAGGAGTGTATCTTTGATTAAGAGAATGATTAATAAAATATTCTTCCTAAAAATAATTATTTGTATTGCTTATAAAAATAAACGAACTAAAAATATTTTCACTTTTTATGAAAATATTTAAATATAAATTATATAGATAATAAAAATATTTATTATTAAATAATTATTTTGAGAGCTATAAACAATCATTTTTAGGAAAATATTTATTAAATTATTTACTTTTCGTGAAATAAACAAAAAATAAATTACCAGTTGGTTCGAAATTCTATTCTTAGGCTGGGGTCATAGTGGAATTCCATGTTGACCTTTGCTCATCGAATGAAGCTCATCTCTTGACATAATAATCATGTTGTAAATGTGAGAAATGGAATGCGTCTCCAATCAACATATACAAAGCGAATAATGGAAAACTAGGGATAGAAACAGAATGAAGGACCACATAAGATCCCTAGACATTTTCCCGACTATTGTCCTCTTTGATTTTACAGTTTGGGATTCCTTTCATGATTCCATGACCATTAACCAAACATGACTTTAAGTGTTTTGAGGTGTCAGCGTGGTTCCAAGTACTTATATACCTTGATTTGCTATGCTCTAGGTGATCTGTAGACTTTAACTTGGTGGGATGAAACATGACCAAATGAACCCTTTCCCTCTTCAGCCTAGCAAAATGTCAGTATTTCAAAGTCGTGCATAATAGAAAGCCACTTTTGCGGGGAATTTGTTTTCTCTTTAAATTTTTCAAGGTTGAAAATGAATTTGAAAATCGCTGATCCTGGTTGAACTCTTTTATGTTTACCCCATGCTAGTGGTGGATACTGTTGGGGACGCGCTAGACTTTTTATTGAGAAAGGAGTGCGGTTCTTGACATTGTCTAGACGAAATATGCCTTTTCTTTCTGTGATTACTGAACAATCACCAATTCTTTGGAAGCTGGCACGATCTTTCCATTGTGTGTTTTCCTTATCTTAAAAAGTAACTTCCATTCGCTAGTCTTCACTTGATTTTGCTTATCGTGTTTCATGTGTGACTTTCCCTTAAGGCAGTCCGCATCCCATCTGAACTAGATGGATCACATGAACAATTTATGGTTCATCTTGCTCTTTTCTCAACACATGCGATCTTGCTTACATGATTTTTGGTAAGTATCCCAATGTTCCTTCTTACATGTATATGAGAATTGTAATTGGCAAAATTTGAAAACTTTCCGTACCCTTCCAATACCATAATGGGCCGATGTTTGGATCTCTAAATTGAGTAGACGGACCTCATGTTTTAGCATAGCACAAGATTAGTTTTAGATTGGAAGGCATGATGCAAACACAGAAAAAAGATGCATAACTTATGAAAATAACAATAACAATAACAATAACAATAACTATAACAATAACAATAACTATAACTATAACAATAACTATAACAACAATAACTATAACAATAACAATAACAATAACTATAACAATAACCATAACAATAACCATAACCATAACGATAACCATAACGATAACAATAACTACAACCATAACCATAACCATAACCATAACTATAACAATAATGATAACGATAACCATAATGATAATGATAACGATAACGATAATCATAACAATAACCATAACCATAACAATAACCATAACCATAACTATAACCATAATTATAAGGAACTAGAAGGAACCAGCTCCGTCCTGCAGTTTTGGAGAAATGTATATTGTGACATCTTGATTTTTGGGTTATGTTTTCAACTAAATAAGCTGGGCTTTTGAAGGGATTTTAACGCAATAGACTTGATAATTTGACCAAAAATCGACTGTTCGACTGTGCTAATCTGCAAGGGTCATTACAGCACTATCAAAATTGATCAGAGATTCGAGATAGGTCAATTCGACTGAGATATGTGATCAAAGTGTGGGTGATTCCACCTGATTGCAAAATTAGCAATAAATCATTTTTTCTGTCATTTTGGGTACCCTGTGTTCATATTTGAAACCTTGATATTTTCATGACAACCGAGAGTTGCTAATGAGTTGAAAATGCACAATGTGATTCGAAAATAACCGACCATGGGTCAATTGCACGAATTTAAAATCGCGTCCGGTTAAAATTAACCACGAATTTAAACCCGATTTCAGAAATTGAAAGTTTTGTCATGTCACGATTCATTTTAGGAACGTCGACTCATCCTCCGAAGATTTTTTTGCAAATCGAGATTTTTTACAAAAATTCAATATAGGGTTGTTTTTGACTAGGAAAATTATAGGGCCGTTTTTGGTCGCTTTTTGGGATTCAAGTTGTGTGGCACCCCCAAATGGCCCCCAATCTGTTAGGGTTGCCACAATTTGATTTCCTTTAAGTTGTCCTAGATAATATATCACTTTGATACCATAGAATTATAATAGATCCATAAGTCCTCGGGGTTTATATCATTTAGATCGGTCCCTGCGCAATTTATATGGCGGAAGCATATCCAACAACTCCCTTCCCTATATTTAGAAAACAGTGCACACCAACTAAACATTTTTATAGGTAAAAGCCGAACACTTTTATTTACCTAAAACCAGATGGACATCATTCGTCGGTATACCAAAATGCCGTAGTCTTCTATACTCTGCTATATTTCAAAAGATGACCGACATATTTTCCAACAGCCGTATACTTAAAGTCCATCGATCAGTGTCGGCGTCCAAAAGTTCCTTCCTTTGCCGTCCTCCTCCTCGCGGCCATATCCAACCACTCGGTCCATTTGCTGGTGGCGGTGGCAGCAGAAATATCTTGTTTAGTCTGAAATGTTAGTCCCCAAACGGGGTGAGTACAACCACTCAGCAGTAAAAGATTCATTAAGCTATATCACGCAGCACCATCAATATCTAGATTCATGCAATATAAACAAGATACGCAATCAATGAATGAGTATGCATTCAAACCATATAACTTTTCAATGCAATGACCAATGTATTTCCAAAGCTAAGATGCACCATTTCCAGCCACACAAGTTCCGATCATGAGGCCAAACTGTTATGGCACATCTCATTCCATGCCATACAATTTAGTCCCATAACCAGACCACACGCACACTTAGTAGAACCATCAGTTTTAACGTTCAAAATGTTTTATCCCCCCAGAGGACCAATGTTTGCGTCCTTTTGGGATTCTGCACCCAACCTGGCACCGCGGAAGCCTCCGGGCATGTATTCAAAATACAACCAGGCATCCAAAGGGCATCGACTCATTCGAACCTCTGGGCATCTCGCACCCCACCTGGCATCCAAAGGGCATCGACTCATTCGAACCTCTGGGCATCTCGCACCCCACCTGGCATCACGAGGAATCATTAGGGACCATAGACATGGTTACCCCTAACCTCCGGGCATGCATCATAATACAACCCCTCACCCTCCGGGCATGTATCATAATACAACCGGGCATCCCGACACTCCCGGGGAAAAACCTTTAGACATGTATTCATAATACAACCAGGCATCCAAAGGGCATCGACTCATTCAAACCTCTAAGCATCCCGACTCCCGGGGCATCATCAACCCGAGGGTCCAACGGTATCAATTAACATCTTAATTTCCAAAAACACTTTTCAATACAATGACAAAATGTCTCTTGAGTCTCATTACATCTCAATATTGCATGATATGCCAATGCTAGTATCATCATATCACATAACAACCCAAGATGCATTCACTTTTGAAATCAGTTGAGCAAAGTCGGAGTAAAACAGCTTAAAAACTAGAATGTGCAGTTTTAATGAAAATTTCGGAATAACCCCTAAATGAATTCAGAAAATTCTGAAATTTGGATATGTTATAAAAAAGACCTAAAGGAAAAATTTTCGTGAAGAACACTAAGTTAGATTCGTTGTGTATAAAGAGTAACAAATTGTGCAACTCGGTTCCAGATTTTCTATAATATAGGGTAGTTCGTATTTTAAAAACTCCAAAATTCTGCAACACCAAAATTCGGAATTATAGTATAAACCAAGTGCAAACAAAACTTTGAAGGCACGTCAAATCCACATCAGCAGAAACATTTCGTAAAACTGAAAGTTTAAGCACCGAATCGATCATAATCAAATTCACCATATTTCGCAAATGTCACAGAGATAATAAAAATCTATACGATTTCAAAAGAACACGTATCACCAAGCATTGACAGGATTCACATAGCATATGTCTGTAGACGTCTACTCGCACTACACTAGACAATCACAGCATGCACAACATAGATTGATGAACTTCTACTTGCCTCAACTCCTAGCTTGATCGGCCAACAAAAACGGAAACTTGGGACTTTGAACGCAGCTCAATCAGTGGTGAAGATTAGCGGCATCTATGATGGCAGCTCGAGCACAACCACAGATGGACGAGCACGGGCGGAGGGGCGACCTTCTCCGTCCTCACGCCGCTCAAACTCACACTCACGCTCAAACTCTCTCTCTCACTCGCTCGCGCGGTCCCTCTCTCTATCTGAAATTTTTGCTCGGTTAATCTCTCTCTCTTCCCCTCTGTGTACGAGGGTTTTGTTTCCTTTGCTTGTTGACTTTGAGAGTCAATAAACGTGAAGCTCGGTGGCCGCACGCACACGGGGCAGCTGTTGGAGACGTGGCTTCTTGCATGCCGGTTTCTCTCCTTGCCGAGACAGCATGATTTTTCATGCCGGACGTGTCGACTTGCTGGTCAAGATTTCAGTCCTATTGACCGGTGGAAGAGGGAGGAGGACGTGGCCGATCGTTCTTCATCCCCGTTCTCTGTCGTTGGCAGTTTGAAAGAAAGACAACGTGGCTACCATTCGGTTCCTTCGGGTCAACAATTCTTCATTTGTTGACCATCGTGGACGTGGCTGCATGGCCGAATTTCCTTCATTCGGCTTATTAAAAATCAGTCTATTAAAGTCCAAATCCCCTTTTTATTTCACATACACTTAAGTGGATAGTTGTGTAGGGTCATTGGAACAAGTATGCACGGATTAGCGGGGTCGAATGTGGTGTCGACGATGAAGTCCGATAATAATTTTGTCAATCCACGATGTGTCGTCATTTTACTAAGGTCGGCAAAATATGGTTGAGGTTGATCTCACCAATGACCGACCCAATACTAAGCGACGTATCGGTTCGACGATAAAATAAAATAGTGTCTGTACATGATACCGATGACATAGTCCCACGATACTTCCGTTGACCCAACACGGACCGTTGCATATTCGAGGGTCGTCAAAAATTCTGGATGCCACAAGTTGGTTCAATTGATGAGGAAAAATTATGAGAGGGACGATGGCACATTGACTGAATTTATAGGCTTTGATTTGAGCTCAATGGGAGAAGAATTAAATTAAATTGAATGCCAAATGTACAAAATTCATAGGCCAAGGGGGTAGCAACCTTTTGGACCATTTGGGAGACTTTTTGAGGAAGCTTGGGAGTGGATAATGGCTAAGGATGATGGCTGAGCAAGTGGGGCATGTGTGATGAGTGAAATAGATAGGGTTGTGGACTTTGGAGGCCAAATGATGGTCCCCCTTCAGCTGAGCAGCCATCTTCTTCCTCCTTGCCCCGCCCCTCACTTTATCCATTGTTGAGGCATTTGAGAGCTTAAGATAATCAGAGAAACCAGCCCTCACATCTCTCTCTCTCTCTCCCCTTTAGCCCCAAGCAAATTCGTAGCCTTTTCTCCCCTGTTTTCCTCTTCTTCCTATTTCTACCCCAGCTGATCTTCTTGGGAAAAGCTAAGTTGATTGTTGCATTTCCGTGATAATCAGCCTTCGTGCCATCCACCATCGCACTCAGAAGGCCTAAACTGTTCAAGAGGACTCGGTTGCTCGCCGAACGGAGCCGCCGGCGGGTCAGCCGGCCAGTCAAAGCAGCCGCTCGCCAGTCCATCGGTCCGCTTGCCCGACTGCATTGCTTCGCTTGTTTCTCCCATTTCAGTCATTTTCCTCCCATTTCGACCCAGCCTCCACCCATCCCAACCACCAACGGGTCCCCCTTAACCCCTAGGTGTCGCCGATCACCGGCCAACTCCTCGCCGGAGCTCCGATCAGCCCATTCAACTTCATTTCTCCTCCAGCAGTCCAGTTTTCCAAAGTTGCAGAGAGAGTCTGAGTTTGTGGCCATTGTTTCAGCCTTGTGACCACCTTGGATCATCGTGGTTGAAGTCCCCATGCGTAGACTCCGCGTTGCCGTCACCATGGACTCACCGGCCTACTAAACCGGTGAGTTTATTCACTAAACCTTGCTTAGAAGGTTAATTATGCTTAAGGGTTGATTAGATTAGCTTTAAGATGGATTAGTGCTAATCTAGAATGGTTATATTAGTCTTAGAATATATTAGTGTTAATCTAATTAGTGAGATTAGCCCCATTGAGGATGGATTAGTCCAAATTAGTGGACTTTCTGCAGTTCGGATTTTTGGACCCTCACTGTTTTCCATTTTTGTAGATCAAAATGGGTTGCGAATTTAAGGTTGCTTCCTTCTTGAGAAATGTTTTAGACATCTTCAAATATAATATATATTTTTCTCAATATTTTTAGGAATTTAAAAGAAGGATATATTAGCTTTGTCATTTGCAAACAGAACCTCGGACTGTGCTGGAATTTATGACCTTTTGGGATTCTAGGGGTTTTTGTCAATTCTTAGGGTTCGAATTTCAAAATGGTTTCTTCACAAAAGTTATTTATCGCATCTTCTAGTTTAACATAGTCATATTTCAGATCAAATAAACAAGTTTTGCATCTTGAATCAAACTGATTTCGGAAAATAGACTTTCTAGAAACGGACCCAGTTTTTCTACTGAATTGAGTGATTTACTGAGCTTAATCTAAAAGGATCTAGGTTAAGGTGTCTCATGAAATTTTTTTTTTATGTGTCATTTATGACATATTCAAATTTGGGAATTTTCCAAACTCGATTGATTAGATTTTTGGATTTAAACTCGGAGATGTGCTAGTGGACCGTTTCTGCCGGTAAGACCGGTAGTAGTTTGTGATTGTTCTTAATGCTTTGCTTGCTAGAAATTTCATATTTGGTGATGTGATTGATCTGTGATATGCTTGGAACTTATGAGTAATGAGATGTGAATGGTTGTGCTATGGTAATAGTTTCTAGTCATGGCAAAAGATGGCTATTGATGGGGGATATGTGATATTGGTTGATAATTTATGCAATTGAGTGCCGTTGAGTGATTAATTGCCGAACTTCGAGTAGGCCATGCCCATTGGGCCGTGATTAACCGCCAAACTTCTAGTAGGCCGTGCCCATTGGGCTGTGATTAAACCGTTGAACATCGAGTAGGCCGTGCCCATTGGACCGTGATTAAAATTTGAACGTGTGATTTTTTTTTTTTTTTTTGGTGTCAGGAGGAACCAGCTTGCACCGGCAGTGCGCCGTAAACCCCCCGGCGACGCTAGCAGGGAAACCACCACCCCGACGTCACGCGTAAGTCACCATGTAGTAGCTAAGACTGACTCCCTGCTTCGCAGGGGATTCGAACCTTGGCCTCCACCGGGGAGGTCCAAGGCCCTACCATCCACGCCACCTTGGTCGGTGGTAAATTTGAACGTGTGATTGATTGAGTTAGACGTGCCGGATAATGGGACAAAATCATGTAGCACGGTATGGGACGTGTTATAACGATTTGGCCATATAATCAGGATCCTTGTGTTTGATTGAGATTGTGTGAGACGTTACAATTGATGTGTGCATTTATTATATGCATTTGTGATATGAACTGTGCTAACGTGCAATGAAGAACTGAGGTGAGGTGAGTATCATTGATTGTGTGGTTAGGACGTCTCTAGGCATATTACCCTCCTAATCGGGGTTTAGAGTGTGAATTCGCTGAGATTTATATCTCATCCCGTGGTGGGCTCAATTCTTTTTAGGGCCGTAGAGTGGAGGATCTAGAGCTGAGCTGAGGTAATCTGAGGTGTAGGTCAGATAGGACAACTTCTTTTGAGAGTTGGTTTTTTTAAGTTTTTTGGTTGTAGATTTTTGTACATGACTCAGTGTGTATATAAAAGCATGTTTTGTTTGTGAATTTGTTGTCCTACTTTTCTATCTCAAGATGGTTACTGGCAAGGGATTTGTTATTCGCTTCCGCATGTATAATGAAATGAAAGGGTCAGCGGCTCGTCCTGAGAAGTTAGAAATTTTATCGACCAACGAGGGATGGGCACGCACTCGAGGTTCGGGGCATGACACATATGCATCCACAATTGAGACACACTATCTTGATGATATATACTACAGGATATTACTATAAAGATATGGAGACCTAAATATAGCAATTTGAGTAGAGGTTACCTAAGATGTACTTGTATTTTAACTTCCCATCACGCACTAGTTCTAGCAAGTGATCTATCATTCTTCTGCACTCTGTCACATCATTGTTAGACTAAATATAACCTAAAACCTGACGATTCCGATTTATCAATCACGGATAAATTCATACAAAATTTAGGATCGGTTTGCGGAAACGTAAAGATCAATATACCTCCAGCCATTGATGAAATTTACAAAAGCGGACCCCAAAACCTTGGATGGATCCACGTAGCATGATCGATCTACAATATAAGAACACTAGATCTGTACATCCTGTTCTACTAGTCAATACCCCTCAAACCTGATGGTGTGTTTTCTGTAGTGATAGGGTTTGAACTAGACGACTTGACATTTTATTCCGTTTCTTATGTTACCGATATCTTCCATCAAGACCGTTATGGTAACATATTAACGGGCAAATATCATATAATACACGTAGGTAATAAATTGGGCAATAAATTAGAATTTATTGGGAATACAATATTGGGATCATATTTAGAATAATAAAAATATATTACATATAATAACAATCATTTGAACTCATCCTGTTCTACTAGCCAAAATCCCCTCAAAGAAAGATCCTGCAAACCATAACAACCATTATCGTACACTCCAAATGTGCTTTATGATTTAGGAATTAATTCCAAAAGTCAGCAGTACTGACTGTACAATTGAACATGAGATATCATAGTGAAATTGAGAAGCATACAATAATAGAATCGTTGTTTCTATGCCTTCTTTGCTCTAGATCTTTTACTAAAACGCCTCCTATGGGTACAATTGAACTTTAGCATGAGATATCACAATGAAATCAAGAAGGAGACAATAGTAGAACCATTGTTTCTATGCCTTCTTCTTTGCTTTAGATCTTTTATTAGAATGCCTCCTATGGGTACAAGTTTCTCTTCCGATATTTAGCACCTACTGTAGGCTTAAAAATGCTTGAGCTATGCCACAATTATTACTTTCGGTTAAGGGATCAAGTGATATTGATTCTTTGGCCCTAAGAAATCCATATAGATAATCTCTTGATCTCACGCGCAAGTGATATCATGACATTCTAGATTTTTAGTTCTAGTTTCTACTGAATAAATCGGGCATTTCATTGACACACCTATAGAGCAGTTCTCAAAGCTGATCACTCTCGAGATAACTAAACTATCTGGGGAAACCATTAAAATTTTTTAAGGCAAATAGACTTGAGAATTCGACCAGGAATCGGCTTCTCCACTATGTCTATCTTTAGAGGTCATTACGGTACAGATATAAATCGATTCGAGATCAAAAATAGGTTGGTTCGACTGAGATGTGTGGCTAATCGTGGGTGACACCACTAAATTGGAAAATTCTCGTCGACCAGCACTAGACTGATTTTCTTATTGTTTTGGTACCATGTGTCCGTATTTAAATCCTTGAGATTTTCATGATAACCGAGAGTCGCGAATGTGTCGAGTGGGTTCATGGTGGCTCGAAAAAAATCGACCACAAGTCATTTGTACTAAAAATTTCTAAAAGTTACCCAATAGCCTAGGTCACACTAAAAAAGCGTCGAATGGAAATTAACCGTGAATTCGAACTCGATTTCAAAAATTGAAAGTTTTGTCATGTCACGACTTATTTTAAGAATGTCGACTCACCCTTCGAAGATTTTTCGGAGATTCTGAGATTTTTACAAAAAATCGATTCGGACGTTGTGGAAATTTGGATTGACCAAATTGAATGGAATTTTGACTTCTAAGTGAGCTATTTGACGTTGGGAACTTATAGAAATTTTTTGGACATTCTCTTCAATGAAATTGGACTTCGAATTGGAGAATTTGAGGAGGAAAGTGAAGCCAAAGATGAGTGCCAAAGTGTGAAATTCGGAATTACGGCATGGGGCTACAATAAGGACATTTAAATTGGCTCATTTATTAATTAATTTCCAAGAAACAATTACGAGGGGACATGCCATCAATGGAAAGGATAATGTTGTGGACTTTTGCCCCTCTTCTTTTTGTTCCAATCTTCTTAGTTGATCGACGCCAGCTGCTTCCACGTTTCTTTTCTTTTCATCCCTTGAAGAGACGTGCGACTCCTTCAGTCTCTTCCGCCCTCACCTTTGTTTGCCATCTCCCTCCACCAACCAGCCACGAAGTAGCCCAGTCCGCGTTATTCTCCAGCTGCCAGCGAAGTGTGAAGTCACCGAAGCCGCTGCCTCACCCACTTCCTCTCCACGCGTCCTCAGTAGCATCTTTGGAGTCAACTAGCAATGTCACTTGAAGAAGCCACATCTTCACCGAGTTAAGATTCCCCTACTAGCTTCGGTTGTTGACCGCTTGGCCCCACACGAAGCCGCCCATCTCCACGTCGACACTGCAGCTCCACTTCGGCTTGTCTTCACAGTCAACAAACCACCGCCTCATCTCCATTGAATTCTCCGCTTCATGCCATGTTACCCTGCAACCCAACATCACCGAAGCAACCCAGCAGCTTCCTTCTGTCGCCAGCTACATCGAGTCGACAACCAAAGCAGCTTCGACCTTGCTGCTTCTTCGATCGGTCCATCTCCTCCGAAGCCCAATAGCCTTCAGTTTCACGGGCCTAGGAGTTCCGTGAGGTTCAATCGATAGCCCAAGCCAGTGAATTGCTCAGCCCATCTTCAAACCAGAAAAACCCAAGCATCAGCTCAGCCCAGCAAGTTGTTATTTGCTTAGTTCAGCCCATCTTGGGCCCATGAAGCTGACCCAAGCCTGTGACCTGCAGCCCATCTCAATTGAAGCCCAAAGTCCTGTAGTTCAGTCCATTGGAGTTCGGCCCAAGCCCAACTTTTGTTGTGGGCTTGTGAGGCTTTTGAACCCCACCCAAGTGCCTGTCGACGTCGTTGAAAATTCAGATTTCAACTGCTGTCGCGCCGCCTTCGTAGTGATCCGGTCTCCGCTTTCAATCAAGTGAGTTTTACTCACTAATGCTTTCTTAGTTTTCTAATTATACTTAAGGGTTGATTAGATTTAATTAAGTGTAATTATGTGGTTAGATTAGAGTAGATTAGTAATTATTAATTAAATGTGATGAATGTTAGGTGGTTAGACATAGTCATTAGTAAGTAGAAATGTGTTATTATTTATTGAATGCATCACGAGATTTTTTCTAACCCTTATTGGGCTTCAATTAGGCATTACGGGCCTAAATTGGATTTTTAGTATTTAATTATTAATTTTCGAAATTATTTATTTATTTATTTATTTTTCGGAAATTAGGCAGGGATAGCCGACGACCGGAATTTTATGCCGATTGTCGTGGCACAGTCCATTTATTTAATTGAGCTTTATTTCGTGTATAATTGAATTATTTGTGAAAGTGAGAATTATTCTTTAATTGGATAATCGTTGGTTATTGATTGAAAAATAACCAGGCATCGGTTAATAATGCCAAAAATATTTGAGTGGATTACAGAAAATGGTGGGATTTGTGGAAGGAAATGATAGCATTTTGGCTAAGGCCGACTCTGTTCCCACACATGGTTGTTTGTACTAGGTATTTTATCATGAGGGAATTGGGTCAAGACATAATTCTTAAATAAGGAATATGATTGTGGAAAAAAAAAATGTCTTTGGCCATAGATACATAATTGGGTGAAGTTATGACATTGATTGAGATTGACCACCTAATAAAGGTAGTGCCTATTTGGACTGTAATTAACCACCGACGTAGGGTTGTGCCTACAAGGTCATAATTTAGTGTTACCACCGAATTTGGAATCGGTTGTGTTACCTAGGCCGTAATTCAACAATACCACCTGATTTTGGTTGTGCTCGCTGAGCCGCAATTCAGCATTACCACCAAAGTATAGTTGTGTCCATTGGACCGTAATCTACCACCGACCTTGGAATTGGTTGTGCTCGCTGAGCCGTAATTCAATATTACCGCCTAAGTTTTAGTAGGCCGTGCTCGCTGAGTCGTAATTCAACATTACCGCCAAAGTTTTAGTAGGCCGTGCTCGCTGAGTCGTAATTCAGTATTGGGATTGAGTATTCGAGATAACTATGTAGGCCGTGCTCATTGAGCTGTAATTCAGCATTAAATTTGAGTAAATGAGATGAGCCGACCAAGAAAGGATCGAGATGACATGTAATCGACTAAGTCGATTGGTCAAGATATCGATCTGTGATGTGATTGCTTGGGTGCCTATTGAACTATGCTAATATGCAAGTGGAATATGAGGTTAAGGTAAGTCCTCTGACTCGTGCGTGCATAGGTAGCCCGGTTAGCGTATTGGTTTACTAATCGAGTCTTAGGGGGTAGAACTTGTGGAGACGTGGTCTTAATGGTTATTGTATAACCATTTCAGGCCCGTAGATGAGCCTGAGGAGGAGGAACTAGAAGAGGATGATGAGCTAGAAAAGGATGAAGAGCTTGAAGGAAACGAACTTAATGAAGAAGAATCTAAGGAGAATTAGGATGATCCTGAGTTCGACCTAGATGAGGACTAAGATCCCATCTTGTCTTGTCAGACCTGGTTTTTATGTGGATAAGTGTTAGATAAGACCTCTGTGAATAGCAGTGTATTCTATACTATGAGGTGCTTGTATAAAAGTGTGATTGTGAATTTTTAGTATGAAAAATATGGCCCTGCTTTTCTATCCCATTGTTTTATTGTCTAGGGATTTATAACTGCTTCCGCATGTGCTATCGAAAATGAAAGGGTCGACGATACATAGTCCTAGGATATCGCATTTTAAAATCAACCAAGGTAAGGGATGTGTGCGTGCCTAAGGATCGAGGTGTGACAAATATTGATTCTTTGGCCTTCCATGTGGATAATCTCTTGATCTCACACGCATGATTTTCTCACCCATCCATAGTTTGCTTCATTTCTTAATAGGTAATTACATTGCCTCCCTCACCCCTCCCCCCCCCCCCAAAAAAAAAAAAAAAAAAAAAAAAACTCCCCGCACGATTGAATATATAGAAGCATTGGTTTAAACATTCCTCTTAGACTTGACTCTAGGAACTCTAGGAATAATTTTTTTTTTTGCTCAAATTTGGTTGCATCAAATACTGAAAGTGAGATTTTGGGCCAAGTTTAGACAAAAAATAAAACCATAGGGCATTGACCAAGACCGAGACCAAGACATAGACAAGTCAATATATTGTAAGGCTTGACTGAAATAACCTCATAATCGTAGGTGGAAAAATTAGTTTGCTGCTTCTTAATTTACCTTGAAGATGAAAGATGAAGTTGATACCAGAAGTGGTTTCTTAGACATCCCACCATATGTCACCATGGTTCCTCCCCGCCTGAGAACAAAACAAAATCAGCTCTCTTCAGAAAGATATGGGAAGCACTCAACACTACTTTAACACTTGTCGCACCTCAAAAATTTCATCACCAAGGAAGCAACATTGCCACCAACACGCTTAATCAAAGGGCAGGTTCTTTAAGATCACCCTAGTAGCAAGTCAATTAGATGTAAATAAAAACTCAAGTGCAAATGGCTAAACATGGGTGTGTGTCCATGCATGAGAATATGGCAGAATGGGTTAAGGGATGCATGATACCAGTAGACTCTTAACATTCTTTACTTCTAATTATCTCTTAGTGAACACTTATCCAGCACCGAGTTTCTTCAATGCCTCTTTTGCTTCATCAAAGCCAGCTCTGTCATGGGAAAAAAGGGTCATAAAAGCCCAATAAAAACCAAATTTAGTTACTGAAATGTAATGCTAACTGCTAAGTTGAAAAAGAAATTACGAATTCTACTAAATTTGTCCTAGATGTCACACAGGAACTAATGAGCTAGCTAACGAGAGCTCTACTAAATTAATGTGTCAAGCACCGCAAAATGTTTTCTAACCTTTTTTGTGTCATCACAAAATTAAAAAAAAAAAATCACTACAGGAAGTTGCAAGGCAAGAGAGGTCTTAGATACACTAAAAGTAATTTTCCACCAACAATCACAAAAGATGGAATTACCAATGCCCCAGCAGTATGATGATCTAAACATACCAACGATCAACATCTAGAACACATGATGACTGCAAAACTAGTAGAAGCAGCATCAATAGTAAGAAGTCACTTCTGATGAGCAATGCAAAAACATATCTTTTCACTTCACACTACAATTGACTGCCTTTGCCTTCAATAGATTCAAAAAACAAGTCCTTCTAATCTTTCCTATACATGTTACCTCATCAAAAAACCTCATCTTTATATTGGCAGATTGAAGGATGTTAGTTGATGTACCAAAATACTGCCCTTCTTTCTTTGATAAGTTCAACATAATCAGTTTCTCAAAATGCCCTCATACCAAAACCATTCTTGCATGCCAATGCATGAACTATTGCTAAGTTAGCCCCATAGATTCCTACCCATTGTAGCACCTAGCAAGAGATTATAATTTCCTTGAATCAATGATCACACTCTGTGTTATTTTTAAGTTTGAGAGCGTCAGCTACAGTAACACAAGCTCAAGATCCACTTCTCCTTGTTATTCGATGCAAGAAATCTCTATCAATCACACCATCTTCCATAAAAACCTGAGATATGAGAATGCTGAATATTCTGGCACATTTTCAATTCGTAAATTGATATACCACTGCCACAACCAAACATAATCAACATATTTGTGCATCTGGCAATTGTTCATAACTTTTAGTCCACCAGCAAGGTTCATAATTAGAACAGGAAAAGACAGAGTTGCCACAAGTAATTCAGTCCCCAAAGAGTTCCAACTTGTCATCACAGAGCTTGAATTTCAGATGGAATTCGGGCTATCTAACCATCCAAAGTTACTTTAGAAGCTAAGTAGACAAGAGCTCAATGCTTTCCCACAAGGGGCAAAAAAAAAAAAGGCTTGCTAGCAATGGTTAAGGCAGATCACTAAAAAGAGAAATAAAAGCAAACCTACACATACCATTGCTATCCAAAGTCTACACAAAATTTTTAAATAGCAATAGTTTGACAAAATTTATACAGTGTCAAGGTTACTGAAAGCTTTCAAAAGAGCACCTGTCCCTAATTATAATGATGCTATGGATGCCGCGGGATTTTGCAATTTGGATGAGGCATCGACCCACCATATTTGTAGCCCCATTTTGCACAATAGAATCCCCTAATTATCACAACTGATTAGGACAACTTACAAAAATTGCTTATGGTAAAAGTTAGGGGATAGCTAAGAGGACTTTTGTATTGTCTATATACCTAGATCCAAACAAGTAAAGTCTTCAAGCATTCTGAAAGCGATTGGAGGATTAATTGAAATTGTTGCAGCATATTCAATAGGAGAATTCTTATCAATTTTTTGCCACACACTATGGTCTTTCACAATATAAGTCTGCCATGTCCCTGAGCACAAAAACTATTTCACCTTTCAACACACTCAAATTTACAATGGGTAAGTGCTAGACATGGATGTTCTGCATAACAAAACAAGTCAGTACTTATGGAATGCAAAAGTATCTTTTATTTATGAAGACGAATACTAAAGTGTGTATAAAAATTTTGATTTTCTTTTGGTTGATATTCCACTCGTTTCTTTTCTGCATCTAACCAAATTTTTGTTGGAAAAATATGGCTTCGAATTGGGTAGAACAATGAAGTCGGATCTTTAAAGTGTTCAAATCGGACTTTAAGGCGTGATATCACTTTCTTTAAGGATTTATTTTCCCCACAATGTTGCTAATGATCACCGACCATTGTGTCTAATTGTTTATAGGTGAAGTATTTACAAACTACCAACAATCCCCCACTTTTGTTTATAAAACAAAAACAAAAAATAAAACGTTAAAATATATACAGTCAAAATTTCCGTGAGAATAATATACATACATAAAAGTCTCTTTCGAGTTAAACCTTTACTTAGTGCAAGTATCTCAAAGCTCTATCAAAGTGACAAGTAGCTCGACTTTAAACTTGTACTTTTATATAATAAAACCGGATATACCGCACATACACTAACCTCTTGTCTCAGCGAGAAGTTCTATATTACTCCGCACTATTATGGCCTTGTGCTTGATCCTGTTTCATGAGCTCTCTAGAAAGCAACCCTAGCTTTCGTAAGAAGCAGAACCACTTCTAAGCTCATATAGGTGAAGTATTTACAATGTGCTTCTGTTACTATTAACACATTACAAATTTATACTATACTTCATTAAGAATTCATTTAACCTACAATACATAACAGAGATACTGACTTCTCATATCAAGGCTACGTCAGTATCAAACAATCACATTCAATAATTTTTTTTTACCCATTAAACCTTGCAACTAGTGATGTTCTAGAAAAAGGTCGGGTTACCATTATTGTTGATTTCAATTAAAGGGTTTTAGCCCCATTTCTTATGAGGTCATTATTACCATGTCATGAGGTCATTATTACCATGTCTCTTGGTAAAGTCTTTGTTAAGGGATCGACTAGATTATTACTTGACCTCACATAGACAATTATTATGGTACAATCTTTAATCAATTGTCTCACATATTCATGTCTTAGACTAATATGTCTAGACTTACTATTATATGTGCTATTATAGGCTCTTACCAAAGTTGCCTAACTATCACAAAGGATATAAATAAGAGGCATAGGACTAGGTCATAATTTGATATCCAACAACAAATTCCTAATCCATCAACCTTTTTCCCACTTGCTACTAAACAATGATTCAAATTTCATTGTTGAGTGAATTATGCACATTTGTTTCTTGCTCGCCCAAGAAACAACACACTCACATGATGTGAAAATCCATCCAGAAGTTTCATCTCCCACACTTGTAATCCAAGTAGCATTGGCGTATCCTTCTAATATAGCCGGATTATTATAGAACAATAAGATAATTCTCACATGTTCTATATTTGGATTATTAGTATTTACTCAACTGACATATACAAAAAGTAATATCAGGTCTAGTATAATGTATCGCATACATTAAAGACCAATATCACTCACATTAAAAACTCTCCACTAGGAATCAAATGGAGTACTCATATATTTGAAAACAAGATGTTTAAATTTATACAACATCTTCTTCATGTAATCACTTTGGCTCAAAGAATAACCCCCACTATTTTCTTAATATTAATACTTAAGATAGTATTTATTTCACTCAAATCTTTCATTTTGAAAATGAAAGTCAAATACTTCTCAATCTCAATTATTCTAGTTATATTAGTTCCAAAATCTTGACCATGTATGGCACTTCCAACTATGAAACAAGTGAATACCGGACATACATAGCTCTTTTAACCATGATGCCAACAAATCCCAAAATACTACAACATTATTAATATGAATTTCCTCTTTTGACTCCCAATACAAAAGTGTATGCTAACGTGATCAAAGCAGCATCAAACTTGCGTGAAACTTATGCCGCGTAATGATCCCCAAGTCACAACTAGAAAAGTCAGGCTCATTCTAAGCAACTTATGGGCACATCAACTTGGAGCATTATGTCCAAATTTAACATGAATTGACCATAACACTTTCCTATGTCGCATGCGTATCATTTTCTTTGTTATGGAAGTCTTAAACAGGGGCATATATCGCATCTCTTCAATTCTATCATTATCCCACATATGGAATTGAACACACATGTCAAAAGATGACTAAAGACCAAGAGCCTGTATGAAACCATTAATGACAAATAATGTAATGGTTTACAAGCTAAACATGGAGATTAAAAACATTGCATACCTTAGCGTATAAGTAAATAAGCAAAAAGCAATACCTCAATACATTCTCAAGTAATCCTCCAAAACGTCCATGAATGACCCAACATTTGCCTTCTGGAAGAAACTCCCGACTCTCTGGACTTGACTTCTTTGTGACCAATGCTCTATTCTCCAGTATCATTTCTTCATCATTGGATGCATAGATAAGACTTGGTGAATCACTATCAAATGCCTATCGTGACTTCGAGATGGTCCTCTCGTGAACAAATTCTCCATCCTTGACCATACTATCATCTTGATCACTAGCCTCACTTTCCTCCTGATGCAATGCCTGGGCCTTGCATACAGATGCACTGAGAGATATAGATTGATCAGCCACAGGAAGATCATATCCATGTACCGGATCCAATGAGATAGAGGAGTTCAAAACACAGCCACCAGACTCATCATTCGATGACATTGTAGATGGAGCCATAGGACTTAAAATAGTGGTGGCCGAAAGCACTCGGTTCTTGGATGATATCCTAATTTCCCTGTCCTCCACATCCCATAACATCGGGGAGAACTTCCTCTTCTTCTTAGGGGGATGCTGCACACCATCTTATTGTTGTACTCTGTATGAAACCGACCACATCAAGCCCCTGCTCGACCAAGTCCATGGAGCGGCACAAAGACGAGTAATTCCCAGTTTAGGGAAAGGTACGAGGAGAGGGGAAAGAAAACTGCTTAAACCATCACATAACCCTCATGCAGAGCAAGGAATCGCCAAGATTAATTCTCCGGCGGATCCGAAAGCTGCTCGAATCTTTGAACAAGGTGGAAACAGGGAGATCCAGAACACTCATCGAACATCAATTGTGAAAGCTCGAGCTTCGAAGACGATTTCAGGAACAGAGCAGCAGAAGAAAACCGCGTCTCGACTGTATCGCTTCCACGAGAAAAAAAAATCATCGGATCCTAGCGATTGAGCCCCAAAAGCAAAGAAAGCATTCAACAATCAGCGTGAAGATCAAAAACCGTCGCCAAAATCGAAACATGTAGAAGATGAGAGACTGACGGGAAAATTCTAAGCATTTTCCGCGCTTGAAAAATGCGAACTTGGAACTGCCAGAACCTTCCCAGATCGCAATTGAAAGTCGAAATCCAACTTTCCACCCCGCCGACTCACGTAACCGCGACTTTCCTCGCCGAAACCGGGTGTCCGACGTCGAGCAGTGCCTCATATTACTCTGGACCGAAAGATCGCTGAATCTCCTCTTGAACAACCAATTCGCATTGGAGATGGAGTTGGTGGGATTCATGGCGACTTGGTTCTTGGCGGCATCGCCGATCAATTTCTCTCATTTTTCAGCCATCGATTCCTTTGTATGCACATCCACACCCCTCGAACATCTCTCTTTGACGATCACCATGGACGGATGTGGGAATACTCCAAGATACAGAGTAGGGGTGATTAGGTCTAGGGTGGGTAGGGTCTAGAGCTGAACCCTGTACCCGTCCCTGTTATAACCGGTTCTCTTTTTTTGGACCCTGTTCCCGACCCATCCTATTTTTCTGGTCCGGGAACAGGGTTGATCCTGTTTATATTTGAACCTATTTTGCATAAAAATTACTGTATCTTTATATTAACCTTAGATGAGTTGTCTGCTGAAACAAAAAGGCCGGACCAAGCACATTCTTCGACCAAACTTATTGGGAATATGTATAAAATTTGGACCCCCATTGAAAAAACAACCAAGTATATAATTCGACCATCTCGCATCCCCAGATCCCATAAGGTACATCAAGTTTCTCATATTCCAGTAATATACAACCTAGCAATTTAGCCAATTAACTAGTTGTAGGACAATTTTTGGCTGATCACATATCAACCTTGTCCTTGATGCACTCGATCTTCTTCTCCTTCTTCGGCCTTGCGTTCCACGTGGTACAAAATCTCTGACAAAAACCTAAAATTCATATATAAAGAAAAATCAACAAGAATCCATACTCTAGAGATATACAAAAGTTATGATTTAATAAAGTCTATTTACTTACCACAAAATCGGAGTTTCCACAAAATGAAGTTTATTTTCCAATGATAATGTCCTTGGTAAGACAATCAAAATCTAAAAAAGAAAAAGAAAAAGAGATTAAATAAGGCATTCGCTTAATAGATAGTTATGCGAATGAATTACAAGATAGAAAGAAATATATATAACTTACCCACCTAAAACTTTTCCGCATTCTCGATGCACCCTTCAACATTAATTGGCACGCGAACAACTCTCAACCAATCTTGAGTACAAATTAAACCTTCCACCACTCTAGGAGTCAAGAACTTCGGAAGCCATCAAGTACACGTCCTGATGTACTAAAAGCCGACTATGAAGCAACGGTAGTCACGGGAATAGACAAAACATCACGAGCCATCAAAGATAAGATTTTATACTTTGACCCAATACTCTTCCACCACATCAAAAGATCAATATTAAGGATATCTTCACTTTCAGCTTCAAGATACCGATCAAGCTCAGATTTGTTTTCATCCAACACTCTTTTCTTTGCATGGAGAAAGCTTTTGTGCCAAGCATCGATTTCACAATCATTGTCATCAATATCAACATTGGAAGCACTACTACTGTTACTCACACTTGAATCACCAAATTTTTCTTTACTAGAAGAGCCAACAAAAGATCGCTCATAAGATTTATACAAATTCTCCAAGGCGACCTTCACTTTATCATGCATCTCATCAATTTTTGCTTCATCATCATAGATTTGTTCAAAACAGAACTTTACATAACTCAACTTCTTTGTAGGATCCAATGCAACTGCAATCAATGCCATCATATTAACTTTATCCAAATTCCCATAATACTTGTCAAACTTCTATTTTATTTTTAAACCCATAGCTTGAAGCTTTGGGTCTAAAGAATTCGCCGCATTATTCAAATACTTGTACAACTTAGCTATCTCCTCAAAATAACCATTTGAAATAACATATGAACTACTCGACATCCTTTCGGTTGTATCATAAAATCGTCTCAGAAATTTAGAAAGAATGATGGTATTTTCCCAATCTTCATCTTCATGAGGATCATTGTCAATTTCCCTTAAGAAAAATAAATCTTCGTCTTCCATTCTTTTAAAAGCTTTCTTGAACTTTATGGCGATGTCTAACATCATGTAAGTGGAGTTCCATCTAATGGCAATATCAAGACAGACCGAATCATTGTATGCAATCATCTCACTCTCAATGCAAGCTTTGAATGTCTTAGCTCTTGCCAAAGAACTCCTCACATATTTAACTATGTTTCGGATGCGTGCAATAGAATCACGCACTCTATTCAATCCATTTCTTACTATCAAGTTAAGTATATGAGCAGTGCATCTCATATGTAAAGCATCGTCATTCAAAATTAAAAATCTTTCTTTTGAAAATTTTTCTTTCAAATAACTAACGGCCACATCATTTGAACTTGCATTATCCACTGTTATTGTGAACACCTTCCTTTCTATTCCCTAATCATAAATGCATTTCCCCACCATTTTACCAATCTCCTTACCCTTGTGACTATGCATCATCACAAAATTGATTATTCTTTTTTGCAACTGCCAATTTTCATCAATATAATGTGCAATAAGACACAAATAGTTCAAGTTTTGAATGGAACTCCACATATCCGTTGTGAGTGTAATCCTAGATTTAAGCTTACCAAATTAAGCTTTCAAACAAGTCCTTTCACTTAGATATAACTTCATACAATCTCTTGCTATTGTAAATCGTGAAAGATGATGGAAAAGAGGTTACAATTCAGTAACAAAATCGTGAAAACCAACACGCTCAACCATGGAAAATGGCTGCTCATCAATAATAATCATTCGAGCAAGCATGTGCCTACAACGTTCTTGATGAAACTTCCATGTCGTTAAGACACTATCAGTAGTAGTATTTTCCCCAACCTCACCAACCACATCTTTGTCACATGATGCAAACAACATTTGCTTTTTATCTGTATAAGGATACTTTTTGCACTTTCTTAAGTGCTTCCACATAGTAGAGATTCCATGATCAACATTATACACATAATCCATTTCGCAATGAATGCATTTCACCTTAATTGTTTTCTATGTTTTCTCATCTATAATTCTCGAAAAATGATCCCAACAATATGATTGATTAGCTCGCTTTATACCCGAAGCAGTATGAGAGTTAGGTACCCTCACCTTGTTTGTCGCGCCTATGGCTGTAGATTCCACTTCATTAGCTCCATGGAATGGCAATTCCATGAGTGGACTCATTTCATTATATCCTTCTACTTCCATTGATATGTCTTTGTCTTGATCAATTGACTGAAAACTGAAAAAAAAAAAATTATATAACATTGGAGACAAAAAGCAATTCATGGTCTAACATAGTAAATCAAATCTCTTATTATGTGTGCATTGGAAATGTAGAATGCCGATCTTCTGGCACTATGTAATTCATGGTCTAACATAAGAAATCACTCCATTTTTACTCAACTTTAGTGTTGTGGAAATACAAGTTTCCTATTATCTCTGTCACGAACAAGAATTACAAGCTTTACATAATACTCCTTGTGGAATAACCTATTCAACATAAACAGGCTGAAGCAAAATGGGTTCAAGACAAAACAAGACATCACAATAATGGCAAAGAAATCAATTTTTTTGCCTTCCTTGATATTGGATTGTGAACAAGTAACAAACCATAATGAATCAAAAGAGCAAACAGCCAAAGAGATTCAAAACCAGACTTTCATAAAATAAAAGAGGAATTCATAGTGCTCATGGACCCGAGCAACGATTCAGTTTGAACAGTCCCTCGCGAAAATCAAGATCTTCACGAACCTACTTCATTTGGGTGATTCTGCGAATTAAGATGCTAGACTTCTACCAGTCTAAAGCAGGGAATAACATATGAAACCTTAGAAGATTAGCCAACCACTAAATTCAGCAGAAAAATCAACTAGAAAAGGCATCAAATTCAGCAATACATATCATATCATGGGGTAAGTAGAACTAATTAGCCAGTAGCTCACGACGAACAGTAAAAATCGTGCTTACCAGTTCCAGCGTCGGCGCGGGGGACAAGGACTTACCGAACAGCTCGGCGGGGAGGAGGACGCTGTCGACAATGAAGATCGCGATGGGGGTGGTGAGCATCGTGCTTGCCACCCGCGAGGAGTCGACCCTAGTGTTAAGCGCGACAGAGTCGCCGGCGGTCTTCACGGTGAAATCGTACTTCCTGGCGTCGTTCGTGGCGAGGGTACTGATCGAGGCATTGCTCATCTTCAAGGACCCAATCGGGGTGTAGTCTACCACCGCGTGGTACAGCAAGAGTGACACGAGCTCACGTCGGGTGCAAACACTGTTAGGCCTTTGTCCAGCACCGACCGGTACGACTTGATGACGCCACTCGAGACGAGGAGGCATCGCGAACGTCTTGCACCCGGCCTTCTCGAGCAGTGCCGTCACGTTTGTGTCCAAGGCCGATGGCGCCAGCGTGGCGAGGATGGCCGGGACCAGGATGGGGGCGCTGATCTGGAGGACGGAGATGTTGTAGGGGATCTACTTCACCAACTTGGTGTACGACGAGTCGAGCTTGGACCCGAGGGCGACGGCGCCAAAGCCCACCTTGCCGCCTTGGAGGTCAGTGATGTTGATGAAGCCGGTGTTGCCAGGGGCGTTCCCAACTGCGGGTGTCACGAGAGGAAGGCGACGGTGGGCAAGCGGAAGCAGCATCAGTGGCGCAGCAATCGGATGGATCGGCGGAGGTGAGAGCTTGAGAGTAAAGATAGAAACTGAAAGTTAGAAACGAATTAAGGTTTTGCCTTAAAAACCGGTTCTCAAATCAGTTCCCGAACCGGTTGGTCGATCTGGTTCCCGGGTGGGTATTCCCTCGAAATCGGTTCCCGGACAGATTTCAACCGAAATCGGTTCCCGACCCTGTTTTCCGGGTGGGCCAATTCGGGAACTGGGTTGACCCGATCCAGTTGCACACCCCTAATACAGAGAGACAAAGTGACAAAAAAAAAATGTGCTCAGATTTTCGATCTTAACAACAAAGAAATGTAAGCAAAATTAAGTCTATGTAATAATGAGATTATTAAACCATATGCCATTCTCAGATTTACACCAAATTGCAAATTACTTCGCAGGGATGTCTAAAGGGCATTTTGACAAACCGTTCTGTGCGCTTCATCCACTTGACTCCATTGTTGTGAAATAAATCCTTAAAATTGTTGGGAAAATATGGCCTCGAATTGGGTAGAACAAGTCGGATCTTTAGAGTATTCAAGTCGGACTTTGAAGCGTGACATCACTTTCTTTAAGGATTTATTTGCCTCATAACGTTGTTAATGGTCACCGGCAAATTTCCTCCAGGATACAACAAAGTCTCAAATGAGAATACTAGATAATAATTCTAGTACTTCTCCATGGTCTCTCTAGGAAACAATTAGACACAATGGCTGTAATTTCTTTAGAAAGAAAATGAAAAAATGAAAGAAGATGTGTGTTTGATCTCAAAACTAACGTACTTATCTTTGTCTTTCGAATAGAGGCAACCCTTCAAAAGGTTGCAAAAAAAAACAAAGGTAACCTTTCAGAAAGGTTGCAA
The DNA here is from genome assembly GCA_017140475.1 of Eucalyptus fibrosa. Classification (NCBI taxonomy): domain Eukaryota; kingdom Viridiplantae; phylum Streptophyta; class Magnoliopsida; order Myrtales; family Myrtaceae; genus Eucalyptus; species Eucalyptus fibrosa. The sequence goes on along the minus strand of CM029507.1, from coordinate 64,402,027 downwards.
AATGAACAAGTATGTTTCAAATGTTACGTTGAAAATACATAAAATGATCATCGGTTAGTGCCAAATCTCGTCCACATGCGCACTCACATATTTTCAATATGGGACAAGGCAGCTCTTCATTTGTTTTATAAACAAACTACCAACAATTTTCACCAAGTTGAAAATGTTAAACATGCTGGAGCAAATATAGAAGATTATCCTTTGGCTGGATAAAAAATCATTCAGAAGTGATAAACTAGATGAGCATGGCTGGTCCACTGTTAATCTGATATCACTTTATGACTTAGGTAATACTGAAAGAATGTTTTACCAAAAGAGAGTGGAGAAGGAATGACCAAATCGCCAAGAGAAAGATCCTTCACGGCAGAGCCAACAAAGGGTACTCTGCCAACTCCTTCACGTCCTCCGACTGCGGGCAGTTGTGGCCTCACTGGACACACACCTAGATCAAAGTTTATGCATGAATTATCAAATAAACCTCACGTGAAGTAATAAATAGTACATGGATGAATTATGATCTGACTTTGTAACTACATATCAATATTCCTCAGGAACTGGAGCAACAATTGTCAAAGTCAAACAGTGAAGTCATAAAAGATGCATTAGCCGCCTCAGAATCTCGCAGTTATTCTCTTCCAATATGCAACCAAAGATAAACTCACCATGACATATAATCCACTCGTCGAGCAAGTCCATGGGTGAATAATGAGTAAGAAGGCGCCGATCGCACATGAGGCATAAATAGGACATTATCGCAAATCATTTCAGTTTTTATCGTGAATTCAGGTTACTTTCTAAGGATGAAGCGAAGCCTAAAATCAAATTTATAGTACACAGAAGCCATCACAGATATGTCAGTAGCCGCGAAGTCCCCGAAATATCGAACTCCTCCGCTATATGCTCAGTCCACCATCAAAAACAGCCCGAAAACGTTCACCAAAATCAAGCTTAACCGTTGAGCTCGGATCCGAAGGAAAGGCCGATCCCTTATGGAGGCCCGCCCATCATTTCAACGTTCCCAATTCACGGCTCCTGAACATCGAACGAGAAGACGCTGCAGAAAGCAGCCGTCCCTGCTCGCCTCGCGCTCGTTTTCGCGGCTTAGCTCGCAATCGGATCGGTGTGTTCCGGTCATGCTTCGACTACGCTCGTGATTTTCTCCGATGTTCTCTTTTCTCTTCTTCTTCTTTTTCGTCCGTGATCGAATCGACGATCGTGTTTTCGTCATGCAGGCCTTTGTTCGGCATCGCCTTTGACATCGACGGCATGGTCCTCCTCGGTCACACTCCCATCGGCGGTTCTCCGCACGCGCTCAGGAGATTGTACGACGATTCCGGTAAAGCTTTCGCCATCGCTTGCTGATATACCCGCGAGGCTTATATCGTGCTGGTGATCTTGCCGTTTGGCGTGTTTTACAATGTTCTACGTTGGGAATGCATGTCTTTTTTCGCTGATTGCTACCGAATTTTCTGATGATGTAAGGGCGGGGGATATCGAGATTCGTATCTGCTATTTGATAGCCTGCTATCACTTACTTTACGTTCTTCATCTTTTCAGGAAAGCTGAAGATACCTTTCGTGTCCTTAACAAATGGTGAGTGTTCGAGATTGGTAGACTTCAATAGGTCCTAGAAATTGCTTTAATGTGTTAGTAATTTTTGCTATTACATTTCTCACTTTCAATATGTGTTACCAAATGTGCCCGTTCAATAGAATCATCACCGGTTAGTGCCATGATATAATGGTCAAACTAAAGTTCTCAAGTTGCATGCTGGGCATCATATGCTTATTGTGGTTGATCATTCACTTATCAGCTAGTATTGGTACTTTTAAGATCTAATAGTAATTGTCTTGATGATTTTGAGATTGCCGCTATCTTATGTTTAAGTCATTCAAGCAATTTGAATCTGTGACGCCTTTTGAGATGCCCTTACCTATAATCGCTCAATATGTTAGTCCCTTGAAATTAGAAATTTCGCTTGTTAATTCTTGAATAAGCGATAATTAGTTTTTACTGCACGCTGCTAATAGCAATGGCTGATGCAGGAGGTGGCTTTTCTGAATCCAAAAGAGCCCAGGACTTAGGTCAACTACTAGGAGTCAACATTTTACCTTCACAGGTAGTTCGTTTCTTGTGTTACAAGTAAATATTTGAACCACTTCTCTAGGTTTGCAAATGTACCCAGCAATGTCTCAATCACTTGCTTGCGCATGCAGGTGTGTGGGTGAGCGGAGGTGAAGAGAGAGAGAGCTCGCCAATAGGGATAAAGATATGTATTTAATAAAACTGATATCGATGGATATTACTTTAATGTCTAGGTAATACATAGGAGCAAGCAATGTTAGTAAAAAGCACTCAAGTTCTCAGGGACTAGAGTAATCGCAGAGGAGTCCTGTCCTTAAATCATTGTAGTTGTCTGTGTTTTCAATACTGTTTCACCCAGAACGTGAATTCAACAACTTGATTCTCTTCGATTTCTCTCTGGTTGACCCTCTTTCTGGTTGTATCTTTTCTATGCAGAAATGTTCTGTCAATTGATGAGTACACTAGCTACTTTGATGCCATTGATCCACTGGCACCGTACAAGAGATGGACAACTAAGCCAGACATTGACCAGAATATCACTTCCAATGAGATGGCGAAGAGAAATTTCTGTGCAAACACAGAGAGTTCAGGCAGCATTTGTAGTCAGTGATTCTGTTGACTGGAGCAGAGATATTCAGGTTGTGACCACTCTAATGGATCTTGTCCTTTCCTAGATTATCTAATTCGGCTGTTGAGTTCATACTGGGCTTTTAGTCACGCGAGTTCTAAATCTTTGAACTGATTATCAGAAGACACTAGGCCTTCGTTTGTTTGTTCGGTGACTACTCTGCAACTTTAGTCATCATCTTTTTAGAAGTCTAGTGGGCGCTGAAATATAGTTTGAAAGAAGTGATAAAATGGAGTGTTACCATCTATCTATCTGTCTATGTACATTAAAATAATTCTGTGATACTCAAGTTTGGGTTTAGGTGCTCCGTGACATATTGAGAACTGGAGGGCTTCCTGGAAAGGAGACTGGAAAGCAACCGCACCTGTTTTTTGCCAATGATGACCTAGAATACCAAGTATGCTATGCCATTTGTGATGTGAGCTGCAATCTTGAGCTTTTGAAACCTTAGTGGAACTAAAGACTGGCTGATGACTAGCTGACAAAGTGTAAAGACAAGCTACTTTTCCTGCTGAACGTCTGGGTATGGGTGCTTTCAGGATTGCAATAGAAGCAATCTATAACAGATAATAGTGAGGCTTCCGCTTCTTAATGGTTAGTTCTCCATGGAGTTAGATATTATATTCTCCACAAAAAATTAAAGATTCGCCTATAAGATACTTGTGTAGGCCTAATTTGCCTCAGTGCAGCATAGCAACATGCATTAATCTTCAATCTTATGTTGCGCATTATTTACTTGTCCCTGTTCTGTAGAATATATCCCATTCCGCTGGCGTATACATCATACGGAAAGTCAAATCCATTTGTCTATGGAAATGCTGAGACAGTGTTAAGGAATCTTATGCCATCTTTGTTAAGCAACCTAGATGTGGAGAATACTACAAACTTTGGAATTCGTTGTTTCAAAACCCTGTACATGATAGGAGATAATCCAAAAATCGACATTAGAGGTGCACGGTAGGTATATTTCATACCAAAAATCATAGTTTATTATATAAGTGAATTTATTTCCAAACGTAATCACCATTATGCCAACAACTCCTTCAGGCAGGAGATCCTTGGTTTTCTATATTAACAAGGACTGGGGTATTCAAGGGAAAAGATAATTATTCAGAGTTCCCTGTGGACTTGGTAAGTATTTGTACTCTTAACAAAATGTACACATCTCTGTCTCTCTCACTCTTCCTTGTATGTATGTTGGGGTGAGTTGATGGTAGGTTCCTACGTATGCGAGTCGTGTTCATTCCAGCATGTTCACTTCTTTGGTTTAGAGATTTTATATGTGTTCCTAGTGGAAAGTCATGGTTGAGAATGCAGATCTTAGATTCCACTAGGAAAACATGAAGAAGTATAGTACATTGTGCAATCACTTAGGCCTTGTTTGGTTCACTTTGGAGTAAGAAAAGGAAATGAAATCCCATTGCAACTCAGCTTCGGATGATTTTATGATTGCGGAATCAAATTACCTAGGTTATGGATTCTCTTTAAAATGCAGAATTGGATTGCGCTTGGGTAGAGGTGGTACTAGAATTCCTAGAAAAGAAAACATTTGCAAACTCTACCCACTCAGTAGTCTGAGCTTCATCCTCTTTAAATCCTACAAAACAGAACTCTCTCTCTCCCTCCCTCCATTCATCATCTTGAAATCCTTCTCAGGTGAGTTTCGCCTGCCTCTTGATTCCATAGCCCTCACATCCCTCTACTAGGCGAAACGAAATCCTTTCTCTCTCTTGCCATTGTGAAACTTGTTAGGATTCTTTATGGAGACATCAGCGACAAGCATCATGTTGGCGTTTTTTTTTTTTTTTTTTTTTTTTTTTTTTTTTTTTTTTTTTTTTGGGGGGCAGGCGCGGGCGCGGAGGGGACCTAAAGTTCCATTAACCAACTCGGCTGAGTTGCTTTCACCCCATTTGCAGTTCTTGTGACTGGTCTTTGACTCAAAACACAGAGGATAAGAAATAAGAATAATGGCTTAAGGAGGTAACTTCTGTGCAGTAGTTTGAAGTTTGTAAAAACGGCTTCATCTTCATCGCTGTGGATTTTGTGCGAAAAATGCTTGACTTGCAAGATTTTGATGAGTTTTAAATAATCGGTTCGTAAAAATGCTTGTGTGAACTGTAAAATCATTTGCAGGACAATGATCGGGAAATTGTTGAGGGATCTTATGTGGTTCTTCATTCTGTTTCTATCCTCCGCTTTGTACATGTTGATTGGAGACACATTCCATTTCTGACATGTTTTAACCTCATTTGGCAACTCACATTGGACATGTGGCATCCCAAAATTCAAGTCATCCTCTAGAGAAATTAAAGCCTATAATTAGGTAATGAAATTACCTATGGTCTATGTGCTAGCCATTAGTTTTCTTAAGGCTAGGTGTTATTGTGCTTGTGTTTATGAATTTTGAATTTAGGACTATAGGATAAATTAATAATTTATGCTTGGCCATACACTTTATAAATTAAATTTCAATAAATGAAATGTCATAAGACTTTGGCCATGTGGAAAATTTAAAGTTTAAAATATTTATAAAAGAAATTCAAAAAAAAAAAAAGGGGAAAAAGAGGGTCAAAATTCGATTAGGCCTTAAGCCCAAGAGTGGAACTTTAATGGGCCAAGTTGACCGGCCCATTGAAGCCCACAAGGGGGCTGTCGACCAGCCCAAGAGGAGGCCCAAGAGTGGCCGGCCCAAGCCCAAGCCCAAAAGCCCATCTTGCATGTGTTGTGACAAGTGGCAAGAGGGGTGGCATGCATTGGGCATTGGGGAGGCAAGCTAATGATGAGGTTTAAGGGGGTATAAAAAGGGGAAGGAAAGGAGAGAGAATGGCTGGTTGGCCATTCGGCCAAGAGAGTGAGCCGAGAGAGTGAGATGCGAGAGAGAGGGAGGCCGAGAGAGGAGGAAAAGGAGCCCATTCGCCGCCGTCCGCTCGTGCTGTTCGTGAGGTCTAGAGGCAAGTTGGGAATCCACTTTCTACTCTTGCACCAATGTTTTCGCATGAACTGTTTGGAGTCAGAAACTTGTTTGAGCTTGCATGTGTGTTTAGAGTCCTATTTTGGCTTCGATTTCTTCATGAAAGTTGTAGCTAACATCTTGTACTACAACATACTGAAATTTCGTGGAAAATTATGGAGATTTGAGGGGTCAAACCTTCATCCTACGGAGATGTTAGATCTGGAATATTTTCGTATGAACTGTTTGAGTCAGAATGTTGTGAGAGCTTGCATGCATGTTTAGAGTTCGATTTTGGCTGTGATATCTTCATGAGAGTTGTAGCTAACATCTTGAACTACAACATAATGAAATTTCGTGGAAAATTATGGAGATATGAGGGTTTAAAGTTCTATTATACGGAGACCCTAGATCTGTGAAGTTTTCACTGACTTCTCGCTGGATTCTTGTTTGCATGTTGATTTCTGTTGAAGATTTGACTTTGATGTCTTCATGAAATTTGTAGGTAACACCTTAAAATACAATATACTCAAATTTGAAGCGAAAAGAACAAGTATAGCTTGGTGAATCGGCTAGACCTTGGAAATGATGGTTCTGGTGAAGTATTCCGAGACACCCGAGACTTCATGGACTTAAATGGTGACCATAATTTGGTTATTTGACCTAGATATCTTCATGAAACTTGTAAAGGACACCTTGGTACATAACATATTCAAATTTCAGAGGAAACGAAAGAGAATAGATGGGTGAAATCTTAATATTTCGGAGATGTGTATTCTGGATGATGCGGTAGTGGTTCCAGAGGTTCCACGAAAATGTGTTGGCTATCACCCTGTAAAATTTCGTAATTTTTGGAGGTCATATGAGTATTTTAATCGAATTTATTTGGAAACTGTGCATTCTAGTCATTATCCGAATATCATGTGCTATTTTGTGGAAATTGTGAAATTATGTGAAATTCAATTTGGCCATGAATTTTGTATGGAATTGTCATCCTATTGGGTTGTTTAATGATTGTTTGAATATTATGATTTTGGGAAGATCATAGATATTAGATTTAATATTTATTTATGAAAATAAATAAATATAATAATAAAATAATAAAATAATAATAAAAATAAAAAGGGATTATTTTATTGGCCATGAATTCCATTGAATTTATTATGCATTGTTATATGACATTGGTGAATGTATGATCATAAATTATGATGCATGTGTGAATCATATGCCATGTAATAATGAGATTAAAAGGATGGTGAATGTGGAAAATGATATGTGAGTAAGAGGTTGTGGTGGATGATGATGTCTGGTGGCCTAGTGGCGTAATTCCGGAGATTCACCGGGAGTGTCGGGATGCCCGGTGGTATAGGTACGTAATTCCAGGGGAGGCCTGGTGGTATGTCGGTACATAATTCCGAAAGCCTTGTCGGAGGTCTTTGCCCGAAAGGAATGCCTCGCGATGCCAGGATTTGGGTGCGAGATGCCCGGCTAGAAGGGTAAAGGCCGGATGTCCGGTTGTATCTTGGATACATGCCCGGAGGTTTCTCGTGATGCTAGTTGGGATGCGAGATGCCCGGAATGTGGGGGGGCGGATGCCCGGTTGTATCTTGGATACATGCTCGGAGGTTTTTCTCGCATGGGATGCGAGTGTAAAATGTGAGATAAAATTGATGAATCGAGGAAGGGTGATGTGGTGATCAAATTTAAAGATAAGGATGAAAATTAACTCATGGCATGATATGCATAATGATATGCATGATGATGATGATGATGATGATATGTGTTGTGATATGATGATCACCCATGGTATGATATGCATGATGATATGCATGATGAGTATGATGATATGTGTTGTGATATGATTATCACCCATGGTATGATATGCATGATGATATGCATGATGATGGTGATGATATGAGATGTGATATGATGATCACCCATGGTATGATATGCATGATGATATGCATGATGATATGCATGATGATGATGATGATGATGATGATGATGATGATGATATGTGTTGTGATATGATGATCACCTATGGTATGATATGCATGATGATATGCATGATGATGATGATGATATGTGTTGTGATGATGTCATGATGATATGCATGATGATGATGATAATATGTGATGTGATGATGTCATGATAAGGATGACATGTATGATATAATGATGCGATGATGATGATTATGATGATGACATATGATGATATGATATGCATGATGATAAGGCATGATGATGCATGATAGCATTATGCATGGCTGTAAGGTAAGTTACGCCTGCAATGCATGTATGAATTGTATGATGCATTGAGTGGTTATTGGATTCCTTTACCTGCTGAGTGGTTGTACTCACCCCTTTTGGAGACCAACATTTCAGATTAGTAGATGGTTTGAACGATTGGATGTGACCGTGAGGAGGAGGATAGCAAGGGAAGGAGCTTTTGGACGCCGACACTAATCGATGGACTTAAAGTGTATGACTGTTTGAGGAAACATCGGTCATCTTTTGGAGTGCAGCCGAATATAAAAGACTATGACATTTTGATGTACCGATGAATGATGTCCATATGATTTAAGTAAATAAAAGTGTATGGCTTTTACTTATATAAGATGTTTAGTAGGTGTGCATTGATTTCTGAATGTAGGGAAGGGAATTGTTGGATATGCTTCCGTTATGTAAATTGCGCAAGGGACTGTTAATAAAAGATGTAAACCCCCATGGTTGTATGGACCCGCTGCAACTAAAAATGGTATCAGAGTGACTTGTTATTTGGGAAAGAAAAAGGAAAAGCGAACTGTGGTGACTCTAGTGGATCGGGGGCCGTCGAGGGGTGCCACAGGACATTTCTCTCTTCACTGGTAATTTGAGAGCAAACAATAAAGGAAAAAAAAAGAAAAAAAAAACCCACTTCTAGGAATTTGATTGCTTAGATCGGGATTCATTTTCATAATTGCATGGCCATGAAACATAGCCTTAAGTGTTTGAGGTGTATGCTCGGGTGATCCGTGAATTCTAACTTGGATGAAACATGACTGAGTGATCCCTTTCCCTATTCTGCCTAGCAAAATGTCAGTATTTCAAAACCGTGCTAATTTTTTGTGGGGGAATTTGTCTTCTCTCTAAATTTTCCAAGGTAAAAAATGAATTCAAAAATCACTCATCCTAATCGAACTCTTTTATGTTTACCTATGCAGGTCGTGGATACTTGTTAAGGATGCTGTCGACTTTATCTTGAGAAAAGAGTGCGGTTCTTGACATCAAGTAGACAAAAGATGCATTTTCTTTTTGTGGTATATGAACAATTGTCAATTCTTTGGAAGCTGATACGATCTTCCATTATGTGTCTTCCTTATCATAAAAAGTAACTACCATCAGCTAGTCTTCTATTGATTTTGCTCATCGTGTATGTATGACGTTCCTTGAAGGCGGTCCACATCCCATTTGAATTAGGTTAGATCAAATGAATAATTTATAGTTCTTCTTACTCTTTTCTCAATGCATGTGATGTCGATTACATGATTTTTGGGGAAATATCCCAATGTTCTTTGTTATGTGTATATGAGAACTGTTATTGGCAAATCTGAAACTTTTATGGACCCTTACCAAACGGGGCGATGTTTGGATCTCCGAATTCAGTCGTAATAGATGGACCTCATGTTGCATGAGATTAGTTTTAGATTGGATGGCATGATGCAAAACAAATTCAGAATGGAAATTGGTCAAAATAAGTAGCAACGGAATTACCTCAACGGAAAAGATACATAACTTATGAAAAGAGAAAATAATAATAAGGGAACATATACATAGTTATCGTGCCCGGTTGATCCAACGCCTCGTAACTTCACAACAAGCTGTTCGTCTGAAGGATATGATGCATAATTTTTCCTTCTTCTCATCGCCCTTATATATTCAGTAGCCTTGGAACTTTAGGACTTGCCTAGGATGGCTCCGAGGTTTCCCCAGTGATTTATCCTGTGCAACGTGGAAATCACTAAAAGGAATAAGCTCGACCCTGCAGTTTTGGAGAAATTAATATGCATCCACAATCCAAACACACTCTCTTGAGGATAAATACTATTGAAAATTACTATAAATATATGGAGACCTAAATACAGCAATTTAAGCGGTTGTTACAAAAGACAAACTCGTATTTTAACTTCCCATCACACGCTAGTTCCAGCAAGTGACCAGCAAGTGATCTATCATTCTTCTGCACTCTCTTACGTCATTTGAACTGATCCAATTATGCAGCCAAAATCCCCTCAAATAAAGATCCTGCAAACCATAAGAACCACTATTGCATTGGTTTATACATTCCTCTTAGTCTCAACTCCAGGGATACTTTTTTCGCTCAAATTTATTTGCATCAAATAGTGAAATTGAGATTTTGGGCCAAATTTAAACAAAAAAATAAAACTATAGGTCATTGCCAAGACTAAGACCGAAACATAGACAAGTCAAATTATAAGGCTTGACTGAAATAACCTCATAATCATAGGCAAAAATTTTAGTTCGCTGCTTCTTAATTTACCTTGAAGATAAAAGATGAAGTTGACACTATAATTGGTTTCTTAGACATCCCACCATGTCACCATGGTTCCTTCCCGCCAAAGAACAAAACTAAATCAGCTCTCTAGAAAGATAAGGGAAGCACTCGACACAAATTTGACACTTGTTGCACCTCAAAAATTTCATCACCAAGGAAGCAGCATTGCCACCAACGCAGTTTAATCCAAGGTAGGTTCTTTTAGATCACCCTAGTACAAATTCGATAAGATGTAAATAAAGAACTCAAGAGCCAATGGCCGAAAATGGATGTGTCCATGCATAAGAATATGGTAGAATGGGTTAATGGATGGACGGTACCGGTAGACTCTTGACATTATTTACTTCTAATTGGCTCTCAATGAACACTTCTTCAGCACCAAGTTTCTTCAACGCCTCTTTTGCTTCATTGGAGCCAGCTCTATCACAGCAAAAAGACGGCCATCAAAGCACAATAAAAACCAAATTTAGTTACTGATATGCAGTGCTAATTGCTAAGTTGGAAAATAAATCAAGAATTCTACCAAATTCGTCCTCAGATGTCATAGCAGGAACTAAAGAGCTTGCTGATGAGAACCTTGCTAAATTAATGTGTCAAGCACCACGAAGTTTTTTCTGACCCCGTTTGTGTCTCATCAAAGAATTGAGAAAAAACGGAGGAAAATTTCATTCCAAGGAAGTTGCAAAATAGAGAGAGGTCTTAGATCTACTAAAAAGAAGTTCCACTAGCAACCAAAAAAGATGGAATTACCAATCCCCCGCAATATGTTGATCTAAATATACAAGCAATCAACATCTAGAACACATGAAGACTACAAAAAAAAAAAAAGTAGAAGCAAAATCAAAAGTAACAAGTCTCTTCTAAAAAGCAATGCAGAAACATATCTTTTCACTTCACACTACAATTAACTGCCTCTGTCTTCAGTAGATTCAAAAAGCAACTCCTTCTAGCTTTCTGCACATTTTAGCTCATAAAAAAACCTCATCTTTATATTGGGAGATTGAAGGGTGTTAGTTGATTTACCTAAACCAACCTAAAGTACTATCTTATTTTCTTTGGTAAATTCAACATCATCAGCTTCTCAAAATGCCCTCATGACAAAACCATTCCGGCATGCCAATGCATGTACTAATGCTCAGCTAGCCACATAAATTCTTGCCCATTATAGCAACTACCTAGAGTTAAAATTTCCTTGAATCAGTGATCACACTCTAGTGTTACTTCAAGCTTAAATGGTCAACTACAGTAACTCAAGCTAGATCTACTTCTCCCTATTATTCAATGCAAGAGATCAATCAATCACATCACTTCCAGAAACCAAACCTGAGATACCAAAATGCTAAATATTATGGCACATTTTCAATTTGTAAATTGATATAACACTGCCACAACCAAACATAATCAATAAATTTGTGCATCGGCAATTGTTCATAACTTCTAGTCCATCAAAGAACCCTCATAATTAGAACAAGAAAAGGCAGAGTTGCCACAAGTAATTCAATACCCAAAGAGTTCCAACTTGTCATCACAGAGCTTGAATTTCAAATATAATTCAGGCTATACAACCATCCAAAGCTACTTTAGAAGCTAAGTAGACAAGGAGCTCAATGTGCTCCCGGACAAAAAAAAAAAAAAAAAAAAAAAAGGCTTGCTAGAAATGGTTAAGGCAGAACACTAAAAGGAGAAATAAAAGCAAGCCCACACATGCCATTGCTATCTAAAATCTACAAAAAAAGGTTTTAAACAACAATAGTTCGACAAAAGTTATATCGTGTCAAGGTTACCGAAAGCTTTCAAAAGTTATAAGGATAAAGTTATGTATCTAATAAAATTGATATTGAAGATGTCTAGGTAATAAATAGGAGCAAGCAAAGTTAATAAAAATCACTCAAGTTCCCAAGGAGTTGAGTAATCGCATAGAACTCCTCTCCATAAATCTTCTTAGTCGTCTGTCTTCAACATTGTTTCACCTGGAACGAGAACTCCAACAACTTGATTCTCCCTCTCTCTCTCTCTCTCTGTTTTTTTTTTTTTCCTCCAGTTGACCCTCTTTCTGCCTGTGTCTTTTCCACAATAACTTAGCTGATTGTATGCTTGAAAAGTTCTTAATTTAGCTGGATTGGGAACAAATTAGTTTTCATCAAAATTGTGAAATACCAGATGAAACATATTGTTTCATTATCCTTCTTGTATAACTACGCTAAATAGAAAGGCGAAAAAGGAAGAGGGAAGGCTTATCTATTGATTTATAACTAGGCTTGGTCAATTTCTGGTAATGACATGTTTATCTATCTTGGAAGCTTTTATCTAAGGCAGATTAGGCATCAAGCACGTAGAATATCTTATTTATCTCATGTAGCAGGTATGGTATGAGTTAATGACCAGGGGGATGTTGCTTCGATGTGAAAATGTTTGCATTTGGTGATGTGAGAAATTCCCATGAGATTTATATTTTTATATGATACTGGTTCCTTTTATATATAGATCATTTATCGTATTTCGATCTCAACAAACGCAGTTGGACCTATATATTTGACTTTCATAAGTATCTTTCAAGGAATTTAGAAGAGCCTCTATCTGTGTTCTTGCATATAGTTTACATTGACAGAGATTAAACACAAAGACATTAGTTTATATGAATTACTGTTGGTTTGATTGCATAATTTTATCATCTTATTCCTTTTTTCAAACTTTCTTGCAAGATTGATTGCAGTTTTATTTTTCAGGAGTCGTGCTTTGATTGGATATGTTCATGTTTCTGAGGAGGCTTGTGAAATTTTGAAGATGACTCGCATCATACTTGTCAGCATGCAGCAATGGAACTATCATATATTTTTAGTGGGGTCAATGCCCTAAAGATTGTAAGATAAGGTATTTCATTTAACAAAAAAATTATAAAGATGCGATTGAGCTATTTATTGATTTGAAGTAGTTTTTCTACGCAAAGTCCGACTTGAAATCAACACTTTGACATTGAATCGTGAATGTGAACAAAATTCGATTTCAAATCCCTATGCTCAAGCTCGACTCAATATAGTATATAGGGCTCGAAATTGAACTCAATTCAACTCCATTATTAAAAGCTCGATTCTACTCATTTAACTTGTTACGTAGGATGTTTCTTTCTTTTTTTCCTAATCACATACTGTACCTTATGCATAGCCTGGTCATGCCATTAGATTTCTTTATCTTCCGACTCTATCAAGCCTCGTGTTTGATTGATGATGTGGTTGTCTAGTAGTGTCTAAGCCCGATAATTTTTTGATAATTTTTTTTATCTTTTTACTTTTCTGTTTTTTGCGTCATAAAGAAGTTTATAGTACATGGAAAGACAAGATAGTAGTTTTGATTTCTTGCAAGTTAGCGCATGGTTCCTTAGAGGGCGACGAGGCTAAGCCTAATTACATCGATGAACAATGGAAGTTACTAAAAAGGCAATGTGGGGTTTCATTAGGCATCATCAGTTGGATTTTATTTCTTTAGATAAACTATAAGGATCCCATCCCACTGCTCCTTTTGCTCTTCTAATTTCCATCTTTTGGCAATGGAAAACCATAGCCACAACAACACTGATATAAATTAAGGAATCATTATGCTAGTTGGATCCTATGAGAAACAATTGATGTTGTCTCATCCATTAATCGTCAGACTTTCAGGATTATATGTCATAACTGCACTTCCATTCACTCATGGAACACTTCTTGGATATGTCCTTCCTCAGCACTTCATTTCGAGTAGGGATTAATAGTTCCCCCTGTATAGATTGGAGTACGAAGCCCACCCAAAAAATCGAATAAAGTAGTCCGTTCTCTTTTGCTGGTATAACCAGCTGACTTAGTTCCGATAACTCTTTGGAATATGAGGCAATTATAGAGCAAATCTGTCAAACGGTTCTCCACCAAGAGTAGGAACTCTTTAATTTTGTATGTTGGATTGATTGGTTGATTTACAATTTGTATAGAGATTACGAAAAAATGCAAATAGTTATAATTCGTTATAATTCAAAAATTTATTTATCGACGACCACAAAATTGCTCATGTATTATAAGAAGAAATTCGAATAACCCTCCAACACAAAAGTTATTCATCACATCGAATCTCCAACATTGTATAGTAGAGTAGACGATCTATCACCGTGCATCATTCAAGTTTCACACACAAACATAAATAGAAGCTTCTAAATTCATAAGCATACAATAAGATAAGAAAGACTATTGTAATTTCTGTCTCATTTATTGTCTAGATTAGATAGGCTGCTTCGTCTAGTGCCCACAATCAGGGCATTTGTACTTGAAAAAATCCGGTACTCTTTCCATGCTTGCACTTCTCACAAACAAATAGGCCATCCATGTTGGCTAATTGCCCTGCGGCTGCGGCGGTGGCAACGGCACATCCCACGGCATCCCTTGCACTAAGTGCGGCCTCGGTGCCAACGCTGGCGCTGAGCTTTTCTTCTCTCGCCCGCAGATGCAATGGAAAAGGAAAGCACAAAACATGACGACAACAAAGACTACAACACCAATAACCAACGATCGATCCATCAAGAAATCTCTGTGGAGGTAGTTCAATGCGAACGGTGTCAATCCAAGAGCCAATTTACCTTTTTATCATGATGAATTGATCGTATGGTCTAAGCGTGAGATCGAAATGATTCAACATGGAATTTAGCGAGATATAATATGAGTGGAAGTAGGTGCTTGCACATATATCTTTACAAGAAGAACTGAGCAAATCAATGAATGATGTTGTGCCAATGCTTACGCAACCTGCAAAGAAGTGAGAATTTTCGCCTGGTGGAGGTAGCGCTATATATGCCCTGCATCGCTTCCTCCCTCCCTCACAGGGTGAGTTTTTTTTTTTTTTTTTTTTGGGCTGAAAGATAATAATTTTCACTACTAACCAACTAAAGGGGCACCACTAGTTGAAGAGTGTAAACATAGAATTAAATATAGAGAACGAGGAGATTTAGAAGTCCAATTGCTGGAAAATGACCTGGCTCGATGGGTTAGGTAAGCGTTTTAACAAATGCATCACCATTTTTTTTTTTTTTTGAGGATGTAGTGTAATGAATGAAGCATCTCATCAAAAAGTTGGGAAATTTTATTCACGTGCCAAGATAGGAAAAATTATAATTAAAAAATCATAAATCTATTACAATTGTACCAATTCAATTATAAATATTTTTTTAATCAATTGAGTACTAAATCTTTTACATTTATATCAATTCAATTCATTCGATCAAAATTGGCCGCTCAACACTAAAATGAACACAAGGTGTTTTACGAGGCACTGTCGACATTGACGTGAATAATTTTTAATAATATTTAAATATTATTTTCTATTTTTATTCCTATTTTTCTTTTTATATTTTCTTTTCTTTCTTTTTTTTTTCCTTTTCTCTTTCTTTCTTTTTTTTTATTTTTATTTTTTTCTTTCATTCGCTTCTTCCTCTGGCTAGTCGCCAGCAACCACTAGAAATGAAGGTCCAGGAAGAACGGGGCGAGCTTCAACTATTGTCCAAGCTCGATCACGTCTTTACGTGTTTTGGTGAAGGGTTAAGAAAAACAGTCGATCTTAGCCAAAATATAAGATTTTCTTACTTAAAAATCCCACTAATTTCAATGATCCACAAGTCCATTTTTGGCACTATAAACCGACGCCGGTGATTTTCTAATTAATTATTGAAAGTAATTATTTTTGGAATAATTTCTCAAAAATGCAAATCACCCACAATCAGCACAAATTATCATCTAGAAAAACAAATCTAATTACACTACTGCAATCAGTACAAAATTCCGATCACTGGCTATCCCACTCAAATTTCCGGAAAATAATTAATTAATTAATTACGGAAAATAATTAATAAATGCAAATAAATATAACATAGGCCCGTAAAGCCTAATAAAAAGCCGAGACGAGCAATGAAAAAATTCCGAGACTTGTTTAATAAATACTAGAGCCTATCTAGGCCCTAATTGCACTAAGCTATTTACCTAACATGCATCGATAATTAATCAATTCACTAATCAAATCTAACTAACCACATAATCCTAGCTTAGTCTAAACTAAACAACCCTTAAGTATCATTAACTTACTAAGCGAGAATTAGTGAGTTAAACTTACTTGATTAATGAGCCGCTCGGTTCAAATCGACGGGGACACGGCGAGGGACGATAAACTTTGAAGTGGCGACGGCTTTCAAGCACCAGAAACGGCCCAAAGTGGGCCTAGAGGGCTCAAGGTCTCAGCTGATTTCGGAGCTGCTGGCGTTGAAGAACTCGTGGGGCTGGACGTCGGGCGGTTGCGAAGGGCCACGATGGAGCAGTTTCGGTGGTGAAGCAACGTTGATCAAGACCAGTGGTGCTGAAGACGCGTGGCTGATGGCGCGGGCGGAGTTCTGGCGCGCGAAGAGGAGGAAATGGAGTCGTCGAAAGGGTGAAGGAAGTGCAGAAGACCGAAGGAGTTGGGGGCTGTACCGAAAGAAAAAGGGGGAGGGGATAAGTATGACCCAAAAGTCAAAGAAGTGGGGAAGAAGGTGGTACACGGCAGAGGGGAAGAAGGTGGTACACTGCGCCTCTGCTTCCGCCGACCGCCGTTGCTTGTTGCTCCACCTGCGGCAACACAATTGAGGAATTCACTAGATAATTTATATCTAAAAAAACGTAGGAGTTTGGATAATTGACATGCCTCCATAATACAGATACAGAATCGCTAGGGAAATATTATTGCTAGTAATAATATCGCAGTGATGGCCATGCTATCTAGTTTTTTAAAGGGGCATATTAAGCATATTTAATAGAAATTTTTGCAATTTTATTGGCATGAGATGATAAAGCAATCAACCACTCAAAATATTCATCATAAGAATAGCTACATTTAACTATGGAACCAAAGGCGCTCGATATCCTAGTAATTTTGTGCCAGCACTATGAGAAATACTTTCTCATTGCAAAAATTCATGTGTTTTGAAAAATCTTATAAATAGAGCGACGGAGGGAAAAAGGCGTCAAATTAGATGAGAGACGATCGAATTGACGGGTTAGAACTTTGAATAATTTAGAGAGTCTAGAAGCCGTCAAACTTGAATTTATTCGCCGTAGGCAGAGAAAACACTCAAGCTCTGACAAGTTAGTCGACCACCACCATTCCCTAGACTTGTCCAAAATGGTACCAGAGGCAAAAGTGAAAGTGACCCTGTACCAAGAAAAGCACCTTGAATCTCTTGTCCCTGCTAGACTACCAGTAATAATCATTTCATGTCTTTTGACATTCGTTTTTGGGTTTTCACTGACATTGTTTCTTCTTTGTATCTTTGGTTCCTTTTCCCCTTTACATTCGACATCATTAAGAATTTGAAGTTGTGTTCCTTTTTACAATCTTCATTTCTTTAGCTGGTAATGGTAGATTGGCTTCAGCTATCTTGTAGTCCACGGGAGCGCTATGTCCAT
This sequence comes from Eucalyptus fibrosa, assembly GCA_017140475.1. Lineage (NCBI taxonomy): Eukaryota > Viridiplantae > Streptophyta > Magnoliopsida > Myrtales > Myrtaceae > Eucalyptus > Eucalyptus fibrosa. The sequence continues at coordinate 64,384,362 of CM029507.1, read as the reverse complement.
GTAATCTTGGAAAAAAAAAAAAAAAAAATGAATGCATTGGAGGATCTAATGTTTCCGTGGGAATTTGAATGTTAAATGGCAATTAAGTAATCGGTACTCGAAATTACACTTGCGATCGTGCTTATTGGGCAGATATCGACTAATGTTATCAGATTGCTTTGGTTTTGCCTTTTGCCTTTTTGTGTCAGGAAGAAGAAAACTCAAAGGAATATTCAATGGAGAGGTTTCTAGGAGAAGCTAGCTATGTGCGGTCTCTAAGGCTTTTGATTCCGTTAAATCTTTTGAATAGAAAAGGTACATGTCCATTTTTCTTAAGATGGCTGATAGTAAGAACTAGTAATATGAAACAATAATTGAAATTTATAGTTATGAGGGTGAAGGTTGAAAATGCTGAACTATTTAGGATGTCATCATGCCATCTAATTTTAGTCAGCGCACATGATCCGCTCTTGTTGGTTGACTGCCTTTCCCCCTACTACACATGCACCTCTTTAAAAAAAAAAAAAAGTTGATGACGCTTATCGATTGCTTCAATCCTTGGCACTCCGAGTTTTTAGTGTGAGATTCTTCTTATTTTCCACTTTACTGTGCACTATATATTCTCCCCCTGTGAGTCTATTGAGCCAAGGCCAACCATTGCCAATTTATACATGACCTCCTCTTTCGATAATCATGGAATACTCCTTTTTATCCAAAATCTAAGATGGGGCATTTATTTTCACCTCATACGCGCACTCAAAATAGGAACACTTTAATATGTATTTACTAATTGCCAAAGTTAAAAAAAAAAAAAAAAAAAAAAAAAAAAAAAAAAAAAAAAAAAAAAAAAGCAAAACCTTCAGTAGGCTGTAGATTTGTTTGTATTGCCAACTTTCAAGCCTTTTGTGTTTGGATTTAGGGAAAATGATCACTCTAAGCCCTCAAATGATTCAAGTGAAATAATTTTTTTTTTTGTGAAAATAGTCAAATTAGCTAACAAAAGCTCCACATGAAGTCCACATGGTCCAATGACATAGGCTTGTAATCTATTACAATATAGCTAGAAATTTTCGACCAAAGAGTAAAAATAAATAAATAAATGATAATTTATTGTATGGGAATTGTAGCTTAGAAGAAGAAACAATTAGTCTCCTTCCACACATTTTGTAAGCGAGGAAAAAGTCTTGGTCATTTGCAATTATTGATCTAGACAAGTTGGACAGGACCACAGTGATGAGCTCCGTCCTCAAAATTTCCGAACATCCTCCACCTTGTTTTGCGTGGTAGCCTTTTATTCGCAGGCGGAGAAAACATGCAAGCTGTGACAAGTCAGTCGACCACCCCCATTCTCCCTTAGACTTGTCCAAAATGGTACTAGAGGCAAAAGTGAAAGTGACACTGTACCAAGAAAAGCACCTTGATTCTCTTGTCCCTGCTAGACTACCCGGTAATAGTCATTTCATGTCCTCTGACATTCGTTTTTGGGTTTTCACCGACATTGTTTCTTCTTTGTATCTTTGGTTCCTTTTCCCCTTTAAATTTGACATCATTAAGAATTTGAAGTCGTGTTCCTTTTTACTATCTTTGTTTCTTTAGCTGGTAATGGTAGATTGGCTTTAGCTATCTTGTCATCCACGGGAGCAATCCTGGAAAAAAAAATAAACAAAACAAAATGAATGCATTGGAGGATCTAATGTTTCAGCAGGAATTCGAATGTTAAATGGCAATTAAGTAATCAAGACTTGAAATCACACTTGTGATCGTGCTTATTAGGCAGATATTGACTACTGTTATTGAATTACTCTGGTTTCTGTTTGCATTTTGCCTTTTTGTGTTAGGAAGAAGAAAACTCAATGGAATAGTCAATGGAGAGGTTTCTAGGAGAAGCTAGCTATGTGCACTCTCTAAGGCTTTTGATTTCGTTAAATCTTTTGAATAGAAAAGGTACATGTCCATTTTTCTTAAGATGGCTGATAGTAAGAATTATTAATATGAAACAATAATTGAAATTTACAAGATAGTTATGACGGTGAAGATTGACGATGCTCAACTATGTAGGATGCCATCATAACATCTAATTTTAGTCAGCACACATCCACTCTTTTTGGTTGACCGCCTTTCCTCCTACTACACATGCACCTCTTTAAAAAAAAAAAAAAATAGTCGATGAGGCTTTATTGATTGCTTCAATCCTTCATGCTCCAAGTTTTTAGTGTCAGATTGTTCTTATTTTCCACTTTACTATGCACTATATATTCTCCCTCTGTGAGTCTATTAAGCCAAGGCCAACCGTTGCCAATTTATACATGACCTCCTCTGTGACATCCTGAAATTTAACCCCGTTTCGATAAAGTGAAATGGGCATTTTGTCGACGTGCCTATAGCCCTTTTTCTCTGAGATGATCACTCACGAGTTAACTAACCTATTGGGTAAAGCCGTTAAGGGATGTATCAGCTGTAAAATCCCTAAAAGCTACCTAATTGGTTGGATTTAGCTAAAATCACGTCTGATCGATTTTTAACCACGAAATTGAACTCGATTTCGGGAATCGAATTTTAAGCGCGTCATTATTCTTATTTTTAGGATCCTGTCTCATTGTCCGTCAAATTGTTGACGAGTCCAAAATTTCAATAAAGAAATTATCAGAAGAAAAATTGAAGCCCGAAAGGAAATGAAAAGAGAAAGAGAAAAGAAAAGAAAATAAGAATAAGTGTTATTTTTATTTTATTTTTCTCTCTCTCCCTCTCTCTTCTTTTCTCTCTTTTCTCTCTCTCTCTTCTCTTCCCTCTCCCTTTTCTCCCGTGCGGACAGCCCCCCACCGATTCCTGTCTCTCTCTTCCCTTTTGACCGGTCAATACCTATTCTCTCTCTCTCTCTCTTTCTTCTTCTCCTTCTTCCTCCCCGTGCGTTTGAACAAGCGAAACCAGAAGCAGAAATCAGAGACAGCAGCTCACCAAGGATCATCACCGCCAACCGTCGCCGCTCGTCCCGCCGCCGCACCGCACGCCCACACGCTGCCCTCGCATCCTGCCGCTCGTCCCTCGCATCCCCGCCGCCTGGCAGCTCCGTCCAGCAGCCGGTTGGTCTCTGTCCAGCTTCGGGAGTAGCTGAAGAAGCCGCCGGACCGCCGACCAGCTCCATCTCCGGCCACCGTTCAAACCGCCGGAGCTCCCCCTCGTCCTCCGCCGGCCTCCCCTCGCCGTTTTGGTCGCCGGATCGGCTCTGGCCATCCTAGGGCACAAACCCACGAGTGGGTTTCCAACCCCTTTCGGGCTCGTTTTGGGCCGTTTCCGGGCCCCGAACCCGAGCCGTGCTTTGGGAAGAATCGTTCCTCGCGTCGCCCCCGTCGGATTGATACGATTTGCGCGCGATTTGGTGAGTAATCTCACTAATCCTTGATTAGTTGGCTAATTATGCTTAATATTGGTTTAGTTTTAATTAATTAGGTTTAGGTGGTTAGATTAATATGGATTAGCATTTATTAGTCAATTGTGATGCGAATTAGCCAAATTCATTGTGTAATTAGCAAGTAGACGTGGTCTACTATTTATTGGAAGTGTCTCGGGATTTTTCCCGACCCTTAGTGCGCTCCAATTAGGCTTTTCGGGCCTAAGTGGAATTTTTGGTATTTAAATATTAATTTTCGGAATTAAATTAATAATTATTTATTTTCCGAAAATTCAACTGGGATGGCCCGAGACCGGAATATTATGCTGATGACCGTGGTGAAGTCCGTTTATTTAATCGGGCTTTATTTTGTGCTAAATTGAATTTTTAATAATTATTAATTAATTTTCGAAATTAATTAATTACTTATTTATTTTTCGGAAATTAAGATTTTGATGGCCAACGATCAAAATCTCGTGCTAATTTGTCGTGGCGCAGTCCGTTTATTTATTTGAGCTCTACATTGTATGAAATTAAATAAATTGTGATATTTTAGGGATTTACCCTAAATTGATTGAAATTGAGTGAAATTGAATTATTGATTGGTAGATGGCCGAGTATGGCTAGTTAGCTATTGTAATGCCTTGTTGAGTTGTAAGTGGAGAGAGCGATGAGAGCTAACTGAGAATTCTATTGGCTGAGACCGATCAAGTACGAAGTATAGACAGGCGTGGTTCGATGATAAAGTACATCACTGTGCGAAAAAGGCGCCTTAAAGAACGTGTGTAGACTGTCTATGACTTATGGTAGGCATGGTTCGGTGATTAAGGATATCACTGTGCGAAAACGGCGCCTTAAAGAAAGCACGTAGACTACCTATGAATCGTGACAGACGTGGTTCAGTGATAAAGGACATCACTGTGCGAAAACGGCGCCTTAAAGAACGCACGTAGACTGTCAGTGATTTGTGACCTATGACGGGCGTGGTTCGGTGATGAGGAATATCACTGTGAAAACGGCGTCTTAAAGAACGCACGTAGACCGTCCGTTACTTATGTCACCTTGGCGAAAGCGAAGCCCGAGAGAATTAATGGAGCTCTGTGACTAAGTGTATTATTGGAGGTTTTATGGGATGGAGTGAATGACCTAGAAATGGTCTGATTGAGATGTAATTGACTAAGTCGATTGATCTTTGCCTTGATTGGATGTTGTGAACTGATTAATTGAATGAGAATGACTGTGATTGGTCTTGTTGGGGTGTAATCGACTAGGTCGATTCAATCGATGCTTCGATCTGTGATGTGATTGCTTGGGTGCCTATTTTATCTGTACTAATATGCAGGTGGAATTTGATGCCAAGGTACGTCTTCTGACATGTGCGTATTTAGGTAGTCTATAGTATAATTGTTTACTAATCGAGCTTAGTGGGGTAGAACTCGCTGAGACGTAGTCTCATCCCAGTTTGGGGAAAACATTTCAGGACCCCGATGAGGAGCTGAGGAGGAGGAGTCTGGGAAGGAGAACTCGGAGGTAAAACCTGAGGAGAAGAATTTTGGAAGAAGAAGATAGTCCCGAGAGGGGTCTTGAGTACGGCCTGGATGAATTGAGATCCTATCTTCTTTTGAGATTTCCATTTTGATGTGAATAGTTATGAAATGGTTTGTGTTTTGTATTAAGTTTGGTTATAAATTTCAATATGAAAAATATGGCCCTGCTTTTCTATCCCATCGTTTTATTGTCTGGGGATTTTAACTGCTTCCGCATGTGCTTAATAAAAATGAAATGGTCGGCGATACATAGTCCTGGGATATCGCATTATAAAATCGACCAAGTGTGAAGGATGTGTGCGTGCCCGAGGATCGGGGCATGACATCCTCTTTCGATAATCATGGAATACTCCTTTTTATCCAAAATCTAAGATGTGGCATTTATTTTCACCCCATACGCGCACTCAGAATAGGAACACTTTAATTTGTACTTACTGACTGCCAAAGTAAAAAAGCAAAACCTTCAGTAGGCTGTAGATTTGTTTGTATTGCCAAATTTCAAGCCTTTTGTGTTTGGATTTAGGGAAAATTGATCACTCTAAGCCCTCAAATGATTCAAGTGAAATTATTTTCTTTGTGAAAATAGTCAAATTAACTAACAAAAGCTCCACATGAAGTCCACATGGTCCAATGACATAGGCTTGTAATCTATTACAATATAGCTAGAAATTTTCGACCAAAGAGTAAAAATAAATAAATAAATACATAAATGATGTTAATTTATTGTGTGGGAATTGTAGCTTAGAAGAAGAAACAATTAGTCTCCTTCCACACATTTTGTAAGCGAGGAAAAAGTCTTGGTCATTTGCAATTATTGATCTAGATAAGTTGGACAGGACCACAGTGATGAGCTCCGTCCTCAAAATTTCTGAATATCCTCCACCTTGTTTTGTGTGGTCCAATTACAAAGAGAACAAAGAAAATATCTTATATGTCGAGAGGTAGGGCTTGTTTTGCTGGTCTTGGTCAGAAGTTGAGGTTGAAGAAGTCCATTGCCTCGTCAAAGAGACGCAACCACCACAAGATTTCGTACATACCAACCACATCCGGTTCATCCTTTGGGACGAGAAAAAAGTAAAGCTTTGTTCAAGTGCAAGAGCTTGTGCTTGGAGACAAGAAACACATCGGTAGGAAGACTAATCCCAAAAAATCATCGAGACGCCAGTTTCTTGTTCTTGTCTTGATATATTTGGTTTGATGACTCCAGATTGAGACGAGAAGATAATCCTTGGATTGCACTGCATTTCTGGACTCGGACACAACTGGATGTTGCTTCAAGGTAACTTATTCTCCAACACAAAACTCATCACTATAACTTTCTTCATCTTTGCCTTGCTCCACCAAGAAAGCCCGATCTTCATTCTCTAGTTTTTATATAATTGCTAGGATGAAAAATATTTGATTTCTCCTCATTGCAAAACAGCTAAAATCATCTAAAGCATACAAATCTTACGTGCGAAATTCATACATCACTTTTTCAAAATTATTGTCCTATGGATTGCCTTTGTAACATCCATTTAGACTGTATTATATGTTTTTTGTTTGCGCATTTGTTCGAATGAACGTGGTTATTCCGTGTGAATTTTGTTTTTGTTACTTATTCAAAAAGACTAAGTGAACTAAGTGTATCTTGCTTACCAATTACTAAGAGAAAGAATTTTGTTTTGGGGATTTAGAACCCTTTGGATCTCCTCTTTTTAAATGCAGAACTTATTCATTTGCTAGCAAATTTTAACTTGATCCTGTGAACTAGGGCAAGGTGGTCCTAGAATTTTTTTGGGCTTTTATCATATTGGGAACTTATCACAATTTGGCCTAGCTTGGTCAAATTGCATGTTCAACTTAGATAGATCGGGGGACCACCCTTCTTTTATGATTTCTTTTTCTCTTTCTTTTTAAAAGCCTTTCAGTGTTGTAATTAACCGCAATTTACTTTTCCTTTAACTAATTTTTCGAGGAATTTTCAATAACAAATCCTGTTGATGATGGTGTTTTTTTTAACACTAGATAGTTAGCACGGCCTATTTATTTTTCGAAACTTAAATAATAATTTTCCATAACATCAAAGATATGTTGCTCTTGTGAGCCGTGTCCTCAAGCATCAGCTTGAGCCATTGACACCGATGTTAGTTCACTTGAAAATATTCATCTTGGTTGTCCAATTCTTTTAAAGGTTAAATAACATATTAACATTACTCCATCCATTTCAAGTCATGAAAGCATTTTTATTTTAAAAAGAGCCGTAAAGTAAATCAATATATAGACCATTTGTTCGTACACATGATTTTCAAATGGGCAAGATTATAATAATTCTCTTGAAACATTGAAGTGCTCGGCCAACTTAGCCCACCAAAAAGATTTCCATACTAACAATATATAAAACATTTAGCATACGTAAATATAAAGAGGTTAGGGAAGATTTGTGGTGGTTCTACCCAAGTCAATGGCTACCCCACTTCTCGAGATCATTCGGAAGTTGTGCTTGTTCCACTATTATATGATTTCTGGTACGGAGGTTGTTTTCCGATGGAGCCAAGACTCACTGCAAGCAAAGTGAATTCATCTACAAACAATTTCTCTCACTAGAAGTTTACTTGCAAAGTGAACACGAGGGAGATTTTGCAAGTATTTTCATGTACACAAGTCCAAGACAATAGGTTGCCTTATTTAAACGAAAACAGACTCCCGACCAATTTCCATCGTGGTGGCTGTCTGCAAGCTGTTACTAACACTTCCAATACCTAGTTTTTCGACCGTTGAGACTTGCGAATGTCCTCTCAAACTCAAAAATGGCCCAGACACTAGCCGGGTTGGGCGAGCGAAATCCAAACTTAAACTTCAGAGCTGGGTATTTCCTCTATAAACTGCAGAGCGAGATCCAAGTTGAAAAGATTTTCTTTTAATTTATAGGGGACATGGCATCTGCTGGGCGCTAAGAATTGATCGTAATCCCTCCTCGCGTAAAAAACGTTAGGTGGTCCTGGACTTCCACGTCAGCCACATCTCGTGTCTCTGAAAAGCTTTCACGGACCCAAGCTCCTCGTCTTCATCAAGCATCAACTATGGGGAGGAGAAGAGACAAAACCCTGAATCACCCACTCCCACACCCTCCCCTCGTCGCCTTCCCACTCCTTCTCGACCTCCTCCTCCTCCGACTCCGAGTTCACCATATTTCTCGCCCCCCGCCCCCCCTCCACCCTCTGCGTCGCCTACGAGCTCTTCTACAAGGGCCAGCTCCTCCCCCTCCACCTTTCCCCCCCGCCTCTCCACGGTCCGTACCCTCCTCGCCTCCTCCTCCACCTCCCACTCCGCCACCACCTCCTCCCACGACTCCTCCTGCAGCTCCACCACCTCCTCCGATCAGATCTGGCCGAAGGATGCCGACGACGGCCATGGACAAGCGTCGGCATCGCTTGCGGTCCGCTCATCCAGATCTGGGCCTGGAGAACTCCAGATCTCGAGATCAGCCCGTCACCGGGCTCGGCTGCTGGTTCGTGCGGCCGGGACGGGTGGCGAAGGTCTCCGACTTCTTCATCTTCGGCGGCCTTTGAGACCCCGCTTCCTAATTGCTTCGAAACATGAGAGTATTTATTCGCCCATTGATGGAGTTTCGAAATTGGACGTTGAATAAAGCAGATGGGAGAGAAACCCGAACAGTGGGTCCACTCGGACACGTGCTACGTGCAGGAGCACCCAATACTTTTCTATTAAAATCCAATGTGGCGGATGGTACATGCGACAAATATCAAAATAATTACTAGAAGTCAAATGTTATCCGTTCTCTATCACTTTAAAAAGTACGCAATTGCTTTCTTGCGAAATCCGGAAAATGAAAGAAAAGCTTCAATCTTTAAATAAGAGTTCTAACCGTTAATATTCAAAAGAATCGACAATATGCATCTAATGTTTCTTCCTAATGTTTTAGATTTAAATTTGGACACACTTGAGCTTAATCTCGAGAAAAACATTGAGCGCGTGGAATTGTGATGAAGACTGCAAAATTTGTTTGAGTCCTGGAAGAGTCATTCCATTGTCAAAAACAAAAAATTAAAGGAAACGGAGACAACCGAAAAAAAAAAAAAAAGTAAAGAAATTTAGCCTTCTATCGAACTTGGTAGACCAGTGTTTATTTACATTGCTCTTGCTTCAGCGCTCTCTCTCTCTCTCTCTCTCTCTCTCTCTCTCTGGTTTTGTTTCATGGTTCTCATTGTTTTTATGACTTTGCTCTTCCTTTCTTTTCGTGCATCAAGTGATTAGTTCTGTTCTCTGTTCAGTTTCCTTAGAGCCCATTTGTTTAAGCAAAGACAAGGAGACCGAACAAAAGGTAAAAAAGGTGGGGAAAATAAATATCTAGAAAAGAAGGAAGAAATGGCCGGGAATTTTTTTACCTCTGTCGGGGTGAACCTAGTTTCAAAACTCGGCGAGCACCTGTTTGCTCCCATTGGACGTCAATTTGGGTATGTGCTATGCTACAAGAGCCATGTCGAAGATCTCAAAAATGAAGTCAAGGAGCTGGATAGTGCAAGGGAAAGGGTGCAGCGCTCCGTCGATGAAGCCAGGTACGACGGAAAACCTATAGACCCTTATGTTCAGGATTGGCTGGGGAGTGTGACGAAGGAGGCTGATGAAGCACAAAACCTATTAGAATGTGGCAAAAGTGCAAAGAACGCTTGCTTGCGCGGGTGGATTCCCAACCCCTTGGTGCGCCATCCAATAGGCAAAAGGGTGAAGGAGACAACTCAAGTCATTAAGGGACTCCATGAGAAAAGTCGAAATAGTAACTTCAAGAAGGTCTACTATGAGAATACTCCGCCAGGAATAATCACTGCCACCACTTCCGCTACAAGATCTGTTGACAAGAAAGAAGATGCCCTAGAGTCGATGGCTTCAATCATAGAGGATATAATGAAGGCTATAGCTGATGACAAGGTCCATGTGATTGGGGTGTATGGACCAGGTGGAGTTGGCAAATCGAAGCTTTTGGAGGACGTCAAAAGGCGAGTTGAGAGAGAGAAGTTGTTTGATGAGGTTGCCATGGCAGATGTATCACACAATCCAGATCTAAAAAGAATATAGGGAGAAATCGCTGATGCACTGGGGTTGAAGCTAATTAATGTGGAAATTGTTCGTGGGAGAGCAGATCGTTTGCGTGAGAGATTAAATAGTGATCCTAAGAAAAACATTATCATTATTTTAGATAATCTGTGGAATAAGTTAGATTTGAAGGAAATTGGAATCCCTTGTGACGATGATAATAAAATAAAAGGTTGCAAGCTATTGCTAACATCTAGATACCAACATGTTTTGCGCATTGACATGCGCTCTGATTGAGATTTCCGAGTCTACGAGTTAGAGCATGGGGAAGCCCGAAGACTTTTTGAAAGACAATTAGGGAGAGAGTTAACGATCTGGAGTTTGAGAGCTTGGTGGATGGACTAGTCAAGAATTGTGGAGGCTTGCCACTTTTTATTGTTTCGTTGGCAAAAAGGTTGGAGCGTGGAGATTTAGCTACATGGAGGAATGCATTGAATGTAGAAGGGTCGTATGTAAAATCACAAGTGGAACTAAATTACAAAGACTTAAATGATGAGAGGATCAAATCATTGTTCTTGATTTGTGCTCTAAACTTTGGGAGAATTTGGTTGAGGGATTCCCTTGTCTATTGCATGGGTTTGGGTTTATATGAAAAGTTCAGCAAGAGCATCGAAAACGCTAGAGATAGGTTGACGATGGATCTACTTTGCCTGTAGGACTCTTCTTTGTTGCTAGAGAATGATGACAAGGAATTGTTCAGGATGCATGACATAATTGCTGACGTGTCCATCTGTATTGCTTCCACGGAATGGAACACCTTGGTCAGGAGGAAGGGTGATGGGTTTAAAAAATGGTCAGAAAATGAGCTCAGAAAATGTACAGTGATATCCTTCCCTCGTGTTGACATTGAGGAGCTTCCGGAAAAATTGGACTGCCCAAACTTGAAGATGCTTCTATTACTCGAATGCAAACCGTCTCTCAAAATTCCTCCATTGTTTTTTGAGTCTATGAAGAAGCTCCAAGTCTTGGACATTACTGGCTTATCTTTCACTTCTCTACCTCCATCGATTGAGCTCCTTGAAAACCTCAAGTCCTTATGTCTTGACGACTGCCATCTAGAGGATGTAACCGTTTTTGAAAAGTTGAAAGGATTGCAATTCCTAAGTTTCTTAAACTCTACAATCACTCGTTTGCCCGAAGAAATAGGTGGATTAATGGAATTGAGATTTTTGGACTTGAATGGGTGCACTGGGCTCAAAGTTATCAAACCTGGCATCCTCAAAAGCTTGGTTAATTTAGAAGAACTTTATATGGAAAACAGTTTTGATCAGTGGGAGGCCGAGGATAAAGTACCGCGAAGCAACGCCAGCCTGGCTGAGTTAAAGAACATGAAGAATTTGAGCACTCTATCTATTGCCATTCCTCATTCTGTCAATCTCTTAAGAGACCTGCCATTTGGGAAATTGAACAGGCATAAAATCCAGATTGGGGAAGTTTCGGATTGCTTGTGCATGCACAAAGAATCTAGAACTTTAGAGCTCAAGCTGGATTCAAGCTATCTTCTTCTTGAAGAGTGGGTGCAGAAATGTTTGCAGAGAGCGCAAGATCTCCATTTGGGTGGACTGCAAGATGGCAACGATAGCATTCACGATTTGTGCATCGAAGGTTTTCAAGAATTGAAGCATCTTCACGTACAAAATAGCCCCTCATTTCAGTATGTTGTTCACTTTACAGTGAATGTGCAGTGCACTGCATTTACGAGATTGGAATCTCTGTTTCTCGAGAATCTGAACAACTTGGAAAAGATTTGTCGCGGTTGTCTTGCCCCAGAATCCTTCAGCAAATTAAAGATTGTGAAAGTGGACAACTGTGGTGTAATCAAACATTTGTTTCCTTCGTCCATGAGTAGAATATTATTGCAGCTCGAAGAGATTAAAATAAGCAGATGCCACTTGATGCAGCAAATTGTCGCAGATGCCGAGGCAGAGGGAGATGAAATAGATGATGTTCCCCAAGTGAAGTCATGCAATTTGCGTAGGCTGACATTACAAAACTTGCCAGAGATGACGAAATTCTGTAAAACTGCAGACGATTCGGTTGATTTCTTTGACGGGCAACAGGTATGTAATTTGTTTTTGAGAGTTTGTCCTCCAGAATAATTAAGGCAAACAATAATTTAATTGTTTAAAATGGAATTGCTATGTGATATGTAAATACATAAAATATTTATACGTTAATTGAAATTACATCTCGCTTAATTTGTATTATGTTATCAACGAAGTTAAAGAACATGGTACAGTGATAGGTTTTTTCAATTATGTAGAAGTTCATCGTTGCTCAATGGTAATATTGAAAATGTATACACAGATATTTATGGATAAATTCATAAGTTGAAGGAAGTATACATGACCAATATAATTTTTATGACCTTTAATTAATAATGAATGGACTTATGTAGAATCCTATTATATCTGCTTGATTAAAGTGAAAGAAAGAACTAAAGAAATTTCAATAGGTGAATTTAACTATTTCTGACAAAAAAAAAAAGTAACTACAGTGACTATGCGTCAAATAACGTCCAAATCAATTAGTTAAAATTTTGTAATTTTAAACGTAAGTGCATTAGCGTTAGAGTAGTTGAGAACTTGAGAGGATTAATTTTTTTCCCCAAATGATTGTGAAGAGTTGTGGTAGGTGAATGGACCATCATGGAATTGTGGTTCAACCCAAAGTTCCATTATCAAATGAACAAATTTGAATGATCACATTATATACAATGATAATGCTCGTGCCGGGTCTTGATCTTTATGCATGTATTTTTTGTTAAGGGTGGGCCTTCAAAATAAATTAGGCCCAACCTAAGGGTTCGGCCCAATCTAGGCCCTCGTCGCCCCAAATTCCTATAGGTCCTTCAATGATCTATGTTGAGTCATTTTTACTTTCATTTTGAATTTTCGCTTTTGCTTCCGGCATTCAATATTTCATTTGATTAACATTAACTAATTAACTTTTTTGTTCTAATTCATGTAATCTATGGACTTTTAGTGGTGATCAAATCTACCACAAATCTTTATTCTTACCACTTTTTTAATATTACTAGTAGAATTTTTGTGTCCTGCACACGTTTAAATTTATTGTTTTCCTAATAATATAGTTTTTGAAAGTATTAATTAGAAACATGTCTAGCATTCATATGAGTACTATTGCTTCAATTTAACAATTCCGTCAAGTGTTCTATCAGTATAAAAAAATGGAAACCCTTTTTTAAATTATTTTTAAAATGATAATTTTCATGTGAGCCACACCTCAAAAGTATGATGCTAGACTAAAATCATTTGTTGAATTTTTATTTTTTGGTCGGCAAATCATTTGTTGAATTAAGTAATTCATTTTCTTGGCTACATAAATAAATTTTGCCAAATGATTTTGCTCTTTATTGAGGAAGCGCATCTTAGGTATAGATAAATTAAATCCTTTAATGAAATTGACTTTTATGCCCATATGGTGCGGTTGTGGTCAGTTCATGGTCTCATGGCCGAGCATGGATCTTACAGTGATGAACGTCTCTTACCGTGGCATGTATTTCGCATACTATATTAGAAAATAATGGATCCTCTAGTGCTATGCATGGGGGCAACAACATATTCAGTTTAATATAGTATTTCTCTCGTAATTTACAATAACTTTTTTACTTTTCAATCTTTCGATAAGAGATGTTTGTTGTTTTTTAATACTTTGGAAAAAATGCCAGGCTCAAATTACACCTGTAAATCAATTAAAGTATAGTTTTTCTCTGTTTGTTAATTTAGTTCATGACTATTCAGTATAAAATAATTCGTTTGAGGTATTATATAAAATCATAGTCTATGATTTTTTAATCAATTGAGCCTATGCCGTGAATTGGGAAAAATTAGGTAGAAAGCGCATAATCTGTGGATAAATTTAATAACCCCGATCATTCAGGGACTATAAATTCACTATTATTATTGTATATTCAATAAAGTCCAAATAAATAAAAGCTAAATGATACGTAAGTGTAAAGTTGATAAATTCTGAAGAAGAATAAGGCAAATTCAAAAATCACTACTCTGCTTTTTCTTCCATTATTTCTAAAGCTATAGTATGAGTTCATTTACTTTATTATTATTTCATAGCAAATTGTATTTCTAGATAAAAGCATTGTTATGAGTTAATGTGGGGTTACTCACCCCTTGCAGATAACAAAGCTACAGAGTTTGGAAGCCATAACCATTGAAAGATGTTAGTTAATACGAGAAGTATTTGACCTTGAAGGACTGACAGCCAATGGGGAAGTTGAGATTTTGTCAAAATTGAGAGAATTAATCTTAAGTGACTTACCAAGTTTGGGATAGATATGGAACAAAAATCCACGAAAAAAGGTTGTGTTTTCAAAATTTAAGGGCACTGAAGGTGCAAAACTGTGATAACTTGAGGTTTCTTTTTTCTTCTTCCATGGCTAAAGCACTTGGGCAAATAAAAGAAATAGAAATAGTGAATTGTAAATTGATGGAGGAAACTTTACCCAAAAAAAAATTGATGGAGGAAATTATTGATGTGCAAAAAGAAGAATTGGAGGAAGCTACAACCACCGACGCTTTAGAGTTTCCTCTGTTAACCTCCTTGCTTCTTGAAGAATTGCCAAATCTAATGACATTCTCTAATGGAATGTGGTGTATTCGTTGTCCATCCCTAGCAAGATTGACAGTATCTCGGTGCGCCAAAATGATGACATTCTCTTCATTTGAAGGAAGGCAACAGTCAATGGCAACAAATACTAGTTTACAACAAGCATTTGATTGTATCCACACTGTCTCATCCTTGCCTAGCTTCTTCAATGAAAAGGTAAGCATCTATAGTATATTTTTGTTGATCATTCTTTTAGTTCTAGTGAGTGAGGCAATTTAGTAGAAATTGGATCATTATTTTGTACCATAAGGTTGGTAGACCACGGTGGAAAAAGTAACTTGCTATTGGTCATTCCCAAAGTTGACCCCGAATTTTGGCATAATAAAATTATGTACCAAAATTTTTAGTAATTCTACATATAACATGATTTTACGCAGGTTCTTTTTCCAAGCTTGGAGGAATTGAAGTTTTCATCCATGTGCCAATTAAAGACGATATGGCACAATCAAATCCCTGGACAGTCCTTCTGCAAACTTGCATCCTTCACTGTTGAACTTTGTGAAAATTTGTCACATGTTTTTCCATCAAATTCAATGGATATGTTGCAGAGCCTAAGTAAAATTGAGGTGGTCGGGTGTCCCTCCTTGGAATCATTATTTGAACTAGTAAGTCTTAGCTTTGAGAGAAGGCAAAATCCATTGGTCCACTCTCCATTAAAAAAAATGAAGTTGTTGAATCTACCAAGGCTAACAAACATTTTGAAGAGTGACTGCAAGATAACCTTGACATTTCCTAGTTTGATGGAAGTGAACATGAGGCGTTGTCATAGTTTGTCATATCTCTTCTCAAGTGCCACGGCCAAAACTCTTCATGAACTTGTAGTGCTTGATGTTTCCTGTTGCAATAATTTGAGAGGCATAATTGCGATGAAAGAAGGAAAAGGGAAAACTGTAGAGACATTCAAATTCCGTCATTTAACCAAACTCAAGCTTGATGACCTTAAGAGTTTGATTTGCTTTAGTTCAGAGAGTTGTGCTAGTGATGAGTTATATCCCCTATTTGATGAGAAGGTATCATATCCTGATTTATCTGATGTGTTATTTTTCTTTATTTTTAGTGCTTTGACCCTAAGCAATTTTGCATAGTTTTCATTTATCTCTGTACATTTGTAGCTTGCATTTCCAAAGTTAGAAGAGCTACACGTCAAGGGAGTTCAACATAAAGATGTATGGAATGATAAAATCCTTGTGGAATCCTTTCACCGTCTAAAGGTCCTCAAGGTGAAGCAGTGTCACAACCTAATGAATGTGATTCCTTCATTCATGTGGAGGAAGCTACCTCATTGTGTGGAGTCTTTGACTGTTGAGAAGTGCCCATGTCTAAGAAACTTTTTTACGATGTCTATGGCAAAAAGTCTAGGACAACTCCAATATCTGGGTCTCGGTAGTTGTGGAGAGATAGAGTACATTGTTGCCAAGGAAGAGGAGAAACTTGAAAAAGCAACCGACAAAATTATAATTCCTCAACTTGTCACTCTGTATCTTCACAACATGCCAAAACTTAGAAGTTTCTATGAAGGGAAGCATATTTCATAATGGCCCTCCTTGAAAGACTTTACTGTTGAAGATTGCAAAACTGTGAAGGTGATTCTCGGAGATGTCAGTTGTAGAAAATTGGAGGGTAGCATTCCAACACATCAACCACTTTTACTCGTTGAAAAGGTATGCACTCATTCTTCTTTCATGGCATTTCTAATTTGTCGTGCTGATGGTTTGAGCTAGGACAATGTAAGGGTCTACGGGTCACTTATGATAACTTATCATTTTCTTTTACAAACCTTTGACCTCAAATCAAAGCTACTTCTTTAATATAAACATATAGAAATGTATATCAAAAATTTTTCATAAGTTTCAAAAACTTCATATTCTTTTCTTACCTTTTCAAACCTTAGACTTAGTTGTAGCTGAAGTACAAATATTAATGAGAGGCTAAGCTTTCAATTAACAACTTTTAATGAATCTAGAGTCTAGACAACGCCAAAGATGTTTGTTTAAATTTAAATATTGTTCAATGTAAGAAAGGATTAACGACACTACAAGTTCTAAAACTTGTGTTAGTTCGGCACTTAAGTCCTAAAATTTGCACAATTGATGCATTTCAAGACTTGCTAAGTCCGTTAATTTTTTGTAGAGAAATTCTGCATTTTTATCATATTTTTGGTCTTGCATGGGTTTTGACACTGTGATGGAGCTTCCTCAGGCACAAAGGGAGCTGTTTTGCCATTGCCAATTTGCCATATCGAAAAATTGAAAAATTTTAAAAAGAGTAAAAATTAGGAAAAAAAAATCAGCAATAATATGAAACTGGATATAGAAGAAAGTCCTACGAAAGATTGCTAGTCAAGTGGGGGAAGGGCTGCATAGGGAGCGCCACTAATGCTTCCCTTCCTGCTAACGAGGGCTGGCGCTCACCATAAGCAAGCAATGGCCTACTACCACCCTTGGCAATTTGGGTGAGGGCAAGTGTGCTCACTCACGTGGTGGCGAGGAGCCAAGTTTGGCAATTGCTGGTGACCTGGTGAGGGTATTGAGCGCCCTAGCCATGACCCAGGGTACAGTTGTGGCCCTCACCGATGCAAAAGCCTTGAGACAAACCCTTCCTTCTCTCCCGCCTTGTTTTTTTATATGTGCTCTTTAAATTTTTTGTTGCCTTTTTTAAAGTGGCATCACCACATTCGCACCACATTTTTACAATTAATTGTTCTATCCTTTTCTTCAGTATTTGTTGTGTTTTCTTTGAGTCTATACTTTGTCGGAGAACTTTTGAAGTGCCAAGATCCATGAAGCATTGGTTTGTGCAAATTGGTTTCTATTTTGTCGTTTGCAATTCAAAGAAATGGGACAATATATTGGCTATTGTGTTTTTCAGTGTTGTAATGAGCCAAATCTAAGATGGGCTAAATTTGAGGTTCATGGGAGACAACTTATGCACAAAATAAATATGGTTGTCTACCTAAGAAGGCTATGGTTATGCTACTGCTTAATATATATTAGAAAAATTTTCTACTTTAAAATTATATGACAAGTGAATGAATTTTAGGGGGTGGCATCCGCTAAAAAGAAATAACATACGTCTAGTCTTCTTTTCTTTCTATTTTTTGATAATATCCATCCTATGATTTTCTTTTTTCTTGAAATCAAAGTATTATCTTTTTTGAAGGAATAGAGAATTGGCTCTAATTAATTAAATTAAAAATAACAGGTTGAGTTTCCTGCTTTGGAGTCGATGAAGATCTTGCACATGGAGAACATGCAAAAGATATGGCTTGATGATCTTGGTTCAAATGCTTTTGGCAATCTCAAAACACTAGTAGTGGAGCATTGTGAGAAACTTTTATCCATATTTTCATCTTATAATATGCTCACAAGATTTCAAAACCTAGAGAAGATAACTGTGACCAATTGTGGATCCTTAGAAGTAGCATTTCAAGTCCAAGAGTTTGAATTTAACGAAGCTTGTTCTACAAATTCTTTTCAATTGGGAGAAATAGTTTTGACGCAGCTCCCGAAAATGAAACATGTGTGGAATGGACTTCCTCAAGGAGGTCTTACCTTTGGACGCTTACAATGCATGAATGTTGTCAAGTGTGAGAGTCTCAAAAGCTTATTTCCAACCTCGGTGGCAAAAAATATGACACAATTCAAAGAACTTTTAGTGAGGGATTGTGGGGTGGAGGAAATTATCGCGGAGAAAGACAGAGTAGGGATGAGTGCAAGTGATCTCTTCTTTCCACAATTAACCGACCTAAGATTACTTGAGTTGCCGAAACTAGGGAGCTTCTATCGAAATAGTCATACTTCGGCATGGCCACTCTTAAAGTAATTGCGAGTAAGGCACTACAACAATATGAGGTCATTCTTATTTGCTTGTGAATTTCAAGGCTACCAAGGTACAACTACCAGCAAGAACCAATCCGCACTCTTTTCTTTTGAAAAGGTACTGTCCTTATCAATGATTCTAACTCTTTGCTTTTGTCTTCATTGGTTTATGTGCACAACTCTTGGTGCGTTGTTATTTTCTCTAGGAAATTGAAATTGTCAAACATTTCATGCTTGTTGATGCTCGCCTAATCACACCTATGAATTGCTTAGAAATTTGAAGATTATTTGTAGTTAATTATTTCCAGCTCATTTTTTGTTATATAAATCTATTGATCCCAGCTTTTACATCGAAGAACAACACTTTTTATTAAATTAACTTGCATAGATAGCCATGCTTCTAATGGGCCGCTCGTATCTTACGATTGAGATTTACCTATTTAATTTAATATGACCAACCTCGTCCACCAAATTAAAAAAAAAAAAAATTGGTATTATGTTCACTTGGAATATTGCTAGCTTAGCTATAAAACAAATTTCCATTCTCGAACATCTTGAACATGGCTGGTAATTGTCAAGCACCGTGGATAAATTTCTTACTTAGTCACAAGTTAGTAACTCATCAATAGGCTTAAAAAAGGACAAACTTTTTTTCTACTTTCAAATCATCAACTACTTTAATAATTTACCAAATTTTATTCTGGCCTACCAACAGATTTGAAATTACTAATTTTATTTGAAGTTACCAAATTAAACTTGATTGGTGCACCAATATTAGTCACATTAAGACTTCATTCGTTTCACGAAAAATGGAATTTATGCAAAATATTTTTTGAAAAATGATCGCTTGTATTGTTTATAAAAATAAATGAACGAAAAATATTTTTGAAATCTACAAAAATATTTAGATATAAATTATCATCAACAATGAAAAGAATTTTCATTGATTAATATTATCAAGCAATATAAGTGATTATTTTTAGGAAAAAAATTTTCAAAAAATTCATTTTCTATAAAATACAAACTAATTTTAGTTACTTGCCACCTTATTATTATCTTGTTAGGTTGGAAAGTACCAACATTTTCAAAATTACAAACTACTTTAATAATCAACTGAAATTTACTCTTGTGACAAGTCAACGCCTCTCAAATTACAAACTTTATTTTGAAATTACAAACGAAAATCTAATTGATGTACCAACAATCATCAAATTAAGATACCAATGGATTTTATGCATTGACCAACTTTTTATTAGATATTGAAAGGTACTACTATATATTTATATTTTCAAGATCACCAACTACTTTAAAAACCTACCAACGTTTATTCCTATGGTTGACCAACGCTTTTCAAGTTACCAAACTTAATTTGAGTGGTATGTTATTGATATACCGACATGAAATTCGGTTCCTTTTCAACAGCACGGAACGCTAAAAAGATCCATTTATTTGGGGTTATGTACTTTTTATTTGTTTCATTGCTCATATGATGTTTCACTTTGCTTTTGTAAGAATGAACAACTTGTCTTTAAGATTTACTCTTTTTTCCATCGAAATTTTGAACTATCATCTCTATCTTGT
The DNA here is from genome assembly GCA_017140475.1 of Eucalyptus fibrosa. Lineage (NCBI taxonomy): Eukaryota > Viridiplantae > Streptophyta > Magnoliopsida > Myrtales > Myrtaceae > Eucalyptus > Eucalyptus fibrosa. The sequence continues at coordinate 64,364,308 of CM029507.1, read as the reverse complement.
TTTATTGCTTTTTCACCCATGTCCCATCATTTCAATTTTTCTTCTCTTCTCTTTTCTTGTCTTTTTTTTTCTTCTTTTTTGCCAATAATTTGTTGAGTTTGAATGCATTCTTCTCAGAGTTACACGAAAATGAAGCCATATGATACTTATGATCTATAGTAAAATAGATATGAGAAATGCAGCTTCGAAAACAATGTGCAATGTTAATACAACATCTTACTATTGAAAAACATACACTAACTATAAAAATAACCTAATTTGTTAAAACAAGCAAATGTAATTTTTCCATTTGAATCTAAATAGTTACAATTGAAATAGATAAAGCATCATTGATTAATAACTTTCTATATCCAAATTCACAAAATATATTGTGATTGAATTGACCACACCACATCAATAAAAAATAAATAAAAATTGGGCATACCACTAACAACAATCATCCCTCCTATAATGGCCATCGATGCTTGCTCGTCTACTTCCAGAAAGTTGTGTTTCTCCTTATTTCCCTAAACTGAGGGACATTTTAGTCATTGGACTTTTGGTGGCCTAATTAAACGGATTCCCTCCCGCAGGTCATTTCTCACTTGGAGGGATTGACATTGATGATGGAGGATGTTATGATGATGATGCCACAGCATTACGTCTTCCACAATCTCAAAGAGCTGGCTTTGGCACGCTACCATGATGAAAATGTCGCTTTTCCTTCCAACTTCCTTCTCCACAGATTCCCCAATCTAGAAGAGCTTGATGTGATATGTAGTTCCTTCGAGGAGATATTTCCAGAAGATTCATCTAGACATGGGGGAGCGACTCCATGTGGAGAACTAACTGACATGGAAAAACCTCTCTTGGCACTGCAAAATCTGAGGCAACTTGTGCTGTATAAGTTGTGTAACCTTAAGCGAGTTTGGAAAGATGGCTCCTTGATGGCTGAAATTCTCAAACAGATTACAATTCTGTGGGTTCAGGAGTGCCCAAGTTTATCAATCGTACTTCCATCCCCAACTTCATTCTAGAGATTGATGGGTTTAAGTGTAGAGGATTGCGCTGGTTTAGTTCATATGGGGACTTGTTTAGCAGTGACAAGTCTAGTCCATCTTACTTGGCTACTCCTTAGAAACTGTGGTGCGATGAAAGAGGTGGTGAGAGATGATGGAAATGGAGTAGAGGAGATCTCTTTCCCCAGGCTGCAACGGTTGACACTTGACAATTTACCAAGCCTTGAGAGCTTCTCCCCCACTAATTGCACCTTCAGATTCCCATCGTTGGTGCGTATCGTCATCATGAAGTGCCCCAAGATGAATATATTCTGCAAGGGTGCCTTGAGGACACCGAACCTAGATAAAGTACTCCTCTCCTACGTGGAGGATGAATGGCGTTGGGAGGGCGACCTTAATACCACCATCCGAACCTTATCGGCTTGAAATGATCCATTCCGAATTTAGCAAGACAGGTAAATCTGTGTGCCTAATCATGTCTGCTTGAATCTGGTGTCATAAGGAAGAAATTTGCATTCTTTGAATTCTATATTGGCTCATATGAAGTCAGTCTTTCTGAAAAGAAAGTTCGACTAGGTTTTAAAGGAATTGTCACACGATTCGACAATTAGGGTCTATTGAGCACTTACTCACCCATACATCCTAGATGTTCGATGAAATGCTTTGCATGACCTCAATTAGTGCAACTTCGAAGATTGTGAGGTTTCTTTATATGGGAATGTATTCTTACCCACCTCTCTGGTTAATCTTGAGGATTGTCAGTAGTTAGACATGTCTTACAGACAATGTTTGTTTCTTTCAGGTGTCATGCTCGCTATGATCTAAGTGGCTGCTTTCATTTGCTAGAAAGTGTCTCCTGTAGGAAGATGTTGAATGGAGCTTTTTGCAACGTGTTCACTAATAGTGTTCTAATTATGGTGTTGATGCTTCTTGAGATGGCATCTTTGTGCCGACATGTGGTATTCACGATGGGCATGTGCTTCATTGAATATTTCATTCTTTTTCTAGTTTGGAATGTCCTCTGTATGTCATTTCCCTGATAATGGTACTGGTGTAGCATAATTGTTGGAATGCGGGGGCTCTCTATCCTATATCGAATTGGTATTAGTGTTGGCTTTTGGGCAGCATCGTTTAACACCAATTTGTTCTTTGGAGTTGGACTATTTGGATGATGACAACAGCGGCCATACACTGACCAAAAGGGGAAGAAGTCCAAGAATCCAAATAAGCATGTGTCCTTCGAGCGGTGGACCATAGCCTACATGGAGCCATTCACACTAAATGCTTTCGTCTCCAAGCGCCTCATCTCGACTTCACTCACTCACAAGGTCACGTGCAAGCAGGTCACTGTTGCAGGTACCAAATCTAAGGATATCAGAGCTGTGCTCAGTCTCAATCGGACATACCAGAATGTTTGGCCATAGGCCGGGTTAGGCAGACGAGGTGAGGGAAGTTGATGTGTGCAAGCTTCCTATACTCCAAGAGAGAGGGACAAGTTTGAAGGTAAAACCAGGCAGTAGTTTAATCTCTTATTGACAGCGGCATTGATATTACAATTTATCTTTACTGATTTTCCTTCCTTCAGCACGATCTTGTTAATGTGCACTACTCCTAATAGGAAGACACTGACATCTTTGACATCGTTTTGAGAATATGCAAGATGTAATGTTGTTTCTTTTGCTGGTTATATGTAGATAATAGGGACTGTATGTTTGGCAGTAGGGGGATTTAGATTTTGTTTTGGCTTTGTCCAAAAATTTACCTTGATCTTGGATGAGCATTGTGGTGGATATCATAGCTTCATATATATTTCTCCAATTTTACATGGTGTCGGCATTGACTCCTGCTCTTGAAACGTTATGGATGTCCATGCGAGGATGGTTAGTTTGGTTCATCTTCTTTTAGCAGACAATTGTTACAAGGTTAGGTCCACAGTTGTTGATTATCTGATAACATGGATTGGCAAATAACATCCTACACGAATTATCATACCTTAAGTTAGTTTGGTTGTCTACTGTTCAGCCGTTTTACTAGAGTTCATAAAATATAGATACATAGATATTACTTTGCCTGCCTTCGTGTTGTGATGATAAATAATCAATTGACTCAATATAACATGATTTAATTATTTTATTCTTGTAGATAATTTTGACACTGATTATAAGGTGTCGTTTAGTCATTCTTTTTGTGCTGTTTCTGAACTTATCTTATTTGCTGCTTTTTACATGAAAATTCTTGCCAATTTACTTTGGCGGGAGAAAAACGTTTTGTACAAGTTTGACCATGTCAATATGAGAGTCTCTCTAAATTGCAATGAGTTCAAGCTAAGAACATCTTTAGACCATCAAAGATAGAGAAAAAGGCCTTGGATCCAGTAGAATTTCTTTATAAACTACTCATCCCAGATTTCCCAGATTCACGAATTGCAATAGTATCCGCATTTTACTCTGATCTTTTCCCCTGGACGTTGGGCTTTATATCAGGTAAAACAGAGATATGTCCAAAATCCTATATGCTCACCAGTAGCATCCAATATTTCCAAAAGAAACAGAGAGAGAGCTAGTTATTGAAGGTGATATAATTGCTTCGTAAATCACCAATTTTAGATGCATCCCCTGCAAAAGCAGATGATCTAAGGATCACTCAGCTACTGAGCATACTGTAATTTCGTATGTTCTTCAGAGGGTTGGTATGAAGAAGAAAGTTTCACTTGCTACTTGCTATTATCAGATAATGTTCGAACTCTACTTTTCTGCTTTTGTCGGAGTTTAGTTGTCTTTATAGCTTTTGGTGCTTCATCCTCATAGGTCTTTCCATAAGCGCCAATATGGACTATGTAATTGTTTTTTAATTGAATTAGGAAGTAATATTCTCTCCTAGCTAGGGAAAATATCATTTGGGGTCTACAATCTTAGGAATTCTTAGTAATCAGATTCTCAATTGTTTCAAATGAGTTCATAAAATACATCAAATAGCTCACAAACTTAAAGCACCATATTCATTACCATGACATGTTTGCACTTAAAGTACTGCATATCTTTTTTTTTTCTTTTGATGACCAGTACTGCATATCTTTGTACTACTCAAATGTCCACAATTTAACATAATCTGTATACAATAAGAATATGCATTAAAACATTATTTATGAGTTTCTAGGACAAGCTAGCTGCATGCGATCGGGGGTATTTACTGCTGGATCACATTATTAAAATGTCATTTTCCATGCGCTTGGTTTCAGTGAAGTACAAGGGCAAGCCATGTAGATCTTGTCCGAGGCATCTTCTCCTTTCTATTCCCGCGGATGGTCACAAAGCAGAGTCGGAGTTTGGTCCTGTCGCTTCTTAATAAAAATTTACAAGTAGGCTCGAGAAACCTGGTTACTCGGACTATCCATGCTGAGGAATCTGTTGCTTTCACGACCGCTACTGAAATAATACTTCGCTGTTCCCAATTTAGAAAACAAAGATTTGTTTCTGAGAGTGTGAGCTGTCCAAAATCTCTCTTCAAATGTCCTGTTTGCTATGGTTCCTTGCCAAATCTTTTCATTGCTTTATCTCTCGTACTCGGGTTTATTAGGATCTTTTCCTGAGAATATCCAGAGGAGTTGAGCGTGGGCTCTCGTCCTATTTCGTTGTCACCATATCCTCTAATATGTTACTTGAGGCATTAGTGAATTGACATTCAGTGAGACTTGCTGCGGGAGAATTCATTAGTCATTGAGTGCTTCGACTTCAATACTAGATCAACCATGCACATGTAGGGTAAATGCCTTTCCTCTCAACACCACCTTAGACTACCGGTCGCCTCGCGACATGTAATGGCACGGGACCCACACGGCCTCCACAGTCAGAGGCCAGAAGGTTCCGGACGTCTCAGCCTTCGGCAGGCTTGCTTTGGGCACCGCCGCAGGCGGCGCTGCTTGCCCACCTGACCATAAACAAGGTGTGTTGGGCGATCCCTGACGCGACCAAGCAAATGGAAGCCACTTGCTCTGAGGAGGACATTTTAGCAGCTATAGATGACACCATTGGCGATGGAGTCGATGTACTGAGCATCTCCCTAGACATCGGCAAGCCTCTCCGGCTCTCCCTTACACTGAGGACTCTCTAGCCCTTGGCACGTTCCAGGCGATGAGAAACGGCATCGTGGTGGCATGCGCCGTGGGGAACGCCAGCCCTGCCAGGTCAACTCTGTCAAACATGTTAATTTGCTCCTCGCTTATTACAGTAAACCTCAGAAGTCCATGGCAAATTTGGAGAAACTTCACAGAAAGATATGGTGCAAATCTTGCTTTACCAGCTTTTCATCAAGGCCATGAAAAGGTGTCTGTCATTCTTAAATAGCTTAACACTCCGCATTCTAACGAGCCCTTTGATCATATCCAACGTGAATTTTGCCAAAGTTGCCAGTAAAGAAGATGATTATGTAGGTCCCAAGGAGTAGCATCATGTAAAAGTTCATTTCCAGGATGGAATTCCGAATCTAACATCTTATTGATTCTTTTTTGGTGACAGACCTAAGTGTCACTGTTGATTAAAATGCGCCAAGATAAGTTAATTTCCACAATGCACTTAGAGAACATCTTTCTTAATATTTACATGTTTTTTCTCCGGACAGGGTCACTGTTCTTGTCTTACTCGGCTCACCATCTCTCTTGTCGCAGCAAAAGAAAAATGAAAAAATGAAAAATGAAAATGAATGTCCATAGTCGCAAACCTGCTCATAGCAATCACATAAGCGGTGCTGGTGATCACCATCAAGATTGCTTGCAAGCCATGTCTTGACAGATCAATTAACCCCGACTATGACCCTACAGATCACGATGGCATGCTCACTCTTGTACCCTGACCCTCGCAACACCAGTTACATGTCAATTTCAAATGACACTCGTCCCCGCCATGGCCACTGGCCTCAGGGCTCATTGTTAGAAAGTAGCTATGTCCAAGTCGCAATACCACAATCAATGAAAAAAATGAAAAAGAAAATGAAGTACTGTCTCTTTTCATTGGATGACATCATGTCTAATATCTTCTTGTTGATAGCCTAGTTTGCGACTTGAAAATCATATGGTGATGTTGGAAAAATTTATTTTTATTCATTGCAGAACTCCTAAAATACTTTGAAGCATGCAAATATTACTTGTGAGTTTTCTCATGACATTTTCAAAATCATCATTTCAAATGTTGCTTATTTTTCTTGCTTCATTCTTTATATTCGAACCATTCGGTATAAATAGCTGGACCAGATGAACCAGTAGAACCACATACTAGCCCATACTCCGGTTCAGCCTCTAGTTCCATTTTCAAAAAATTGGCTATAATCAAAACCGGAATAGTTGACTAAAAGCCATATGTTCTTTCTTGAAAGGTGGGTACATGAAAATCTTTAATTAAGAGCCCTCACCTTTGGTTCATATTTCTATTCATCAAATTTCTTTAATGGACGACCTCATTTTTAATTTATTAGAATACCATTCGAAGTAAAGTGCAAGTTGATATGTAGATTATAACAATGGGGAATCGGATATTGTTACTTAAAACATTGCTTCATCCTTTTACTAGGCGAGTGGATCCACCAAAAATATACATTTCAAACATGTGTAAGGAGAGATAGAGTCCTATGCAAAAACATGCTAACCATACTTCTTCGATTTGAAAACAAGATTAAAAATAAAATTTACCATACTTGATATTATTGGCTATCTTTTTATACATTCCTAATTGTAGGAAATTTTCTCAAACCATGCCTTTAGTCAATGAGTTACAGATTATGGATCACCTATATGCAAAGAAAAATATGAGTGATGTTTGTGCTATCCTGACTCGTACTTCATTATGCTTAGCACATGAAATTGCACATGACTACATTATCTAACTAAATTCAACCCAACTTGTTGGGACTCCATTTACCTCTCAACCTCACGTAATAATTGATGATAGATAAAATGTTGAAAATTCTAGTTCAACTTTCAGCTTGATTGTTTTGTTTGATACATTTGTCAACCTTTTTTAGATCAAGGCATCATCCTCTTTATTCTGAATAAAGATCACTAGGTACCCGGTTACAATTAATAACTTAAAAGAAAAGAAACTTCTTACTTCTCCATAAACAAGAGAATATAGTAAGCATTATTGAGCTTTAGGGAAAACCATCCGTATCATAGCAAATCATTGATAACCTCAGTTATCTCAATAAGTATCACCAACTCTATACATGTCGTGTCCATCATGGAACAAGAGATGTGCATGATCGCAAATACATCTCCTAATTTTTTTTTTTTTGAGTAATAAATTTTCTTAGCACGCATTTAATATTGACGATTATCCAAGAGAGATTTCTAAGTTATCTCCAATATTGAAGGACATTTTGAGAGAAAATTAAAGGGGACAATTTATTTTAATAAAAGACAACTCAAAATTTTGATCGATATTTATTAAAGAAATATAAGAAATAGTGCCAAGAGCAACCGAGATCGCTTCACAGTTACATACCTCACTCCCAAAATGCACGAAGCAGGGATTCAACGGAGTATGAACTAATATGGAGATTAATGTGGAGAAAAATTCAAAAAAAAAAAAAATGCAAGAAATATGTAAATTGCATTGAAAAGGCATATTTCCAGGAAAACAAAATGGTCTATTAAAAAGTAAAGATAAACATAGATTGTAGATATGCTTGATTGTGGAAAGAGAGAGCTTAACAATCACAAAAACATTGGTATTTGAACTATGTGTCGCCTTTCAAAATCTAAACTTGGTGTTGCTGATTAAGCATAGATACGAATAGGATAGCTGGGTAAGTGCTAGTATAAATTAAGCATAATAAACATTTCAACAACAAACTTCTTGCATTGCATATGGTGTTATCATGAGAATCAATCTTGAAATTCAATGCCCATTGGTTGTAAGATGTTCTTTATTGTCTATGCTGCAGTTATCCTTGGCCGCTTCAAGATTTCGTGATCGTGATGTAATGTCAAAGGTGGGAAACTTCATTAGCATTTTCAGATACATCTTGCCACTAGTATGTAGTTTTTTGTCTGCATCTTGCTTTCACATTCACGTGGGATCTTCTTGGTTCTTTTTTATTTGGTTGTCATAGAAGGGTGTAATAACTTCTTCTTCTTTTGAAGTAAAATTTCAACTACATAACTTAAAACCTGATTTTCTGTCTTCTTATGCCTACAAAAATTTAGGACATCACAGTGTATGATGTATGCATTTCTGGTTGGTGCCTGTTATTTGTGTCTCCATTACTGGTGTGTTGCTTAATTACCTTATGACTGGAAGACTTACTTGTGCTCCAGAAAACACTTCTAGGACATTCTTTGCATCATATGTCATGCTATTTTCTGTATTACTTGTGTGCTTCATATGCGGCAAATCTCATCTGCCAAAATTAGCAACTTCGGCTTTTGTCAAAATTTGGATGTATACTCTTGATGAAATTTCAGGTTGTGTAAGAAACCTGAACTAATATAGTTAAGTAGCTCATAATTACAATGAATGACTTATTCCTGCAGATTTTTGCATGTTTGTGTTTCCTTATTTTATGCATAAATTCGAGCTTGCTTAAAGGTTTAGAACTTTGATCAAGGGTTTCTTGCAGAGCGATCCAATGGTAGCTGTGTAGTTGAGGAAAAAAGGAGGAATGCTTGAGGAACTTGGGAGGACAGAAGTTATATTAAATAGTTTGGATCCTGCATGGATTGAAAGGAATTCATTAGTTTATGACTTTGAGACTGTTCAGCATCTGGCGTGAGTTTTCCATACACCGCAAAGTATAATTTATTCTGTCTGTGTTTAGTCTTGACCAGATCAAGTAAAACCACTTGTTTGTTTACTTTTATCTCTTTTCAGTATTGACACCTAAATTTTGATTAGGTTTTTAAATTAGGCCTTAGTCTCTTTTAATTTTTGTTTTTCCTTCGGATAATAATAAATAATAAAAACAGCAAAAAATAGTAAAAACAAACAAAAACAAAAAGAAAAGCAAAAGCCCAGCCCCTCTCCCCTTTTCTTTTCCTTCGCGCAGGTCCGCGAGGCCCATCCGCGACCTAACCCGGCCCGGCCCCCTCTTTCTCCTTTGTCTTCTTTCTCCTTTGTCTTCTTCCTCCCATCTTCTTCTTCCTTCCTCCTTCTTCCGCCTCTGCAAGACACGCGCGGCGACGAAGACGCCGATGTGCTCAAGCACAACCTACAACAGAGAGAGGAGCGTAGGCCGATGGCTAAGAGGACGCAACATTGAAGGCGAGCATGCCTCCGTGGAAGGGGGAAGATTTGACGCCAATTCAGCCGCACCCAGGGCCGGTCGGCGTGCGAGTGCCAACGGCCGAACCTCCGTCGACCGGCCTCCTCCTCCCCTATAAATAGAGGAGCACCTCCGTCGACGAAAAGACACGAGCGAGCTCTGAGATCTTCCTACTGAGAGACTTCGGGGGAGGAATCGAAGAGCGAGCGAGAGAGAACTCAGGTCGCGAGCTCGGCTGACCTCCCACTAAGAGACTTCGGGGGAGGCCGCCGGCGAGCGAGTCCGAGGAGGTTAGATCCGGCCGGTGGAGGCTCGGATCTGCCCGGAGTGAGAGAGATCCGAGCACGAGGGGTTAGATCTGCGAAAAGGGGGCTGAGCGAAGGGAAATCAGAAGGGGGAGGCTCGGATTTGTCCACCACCGTGCTGTGATCCCTCCTCGACACCATCATCATCGCTCAGTCAGCACCGACGAAACCGCCTGCGCCCACGACCCCGACGCCGACCAACAAAGCCCCCGCGCCGTGCTCCCTCTACAAACAGGTATCAACCACCGCCCGCCGTTGCTTTTCCACTCAAAACCCTGGTCACCGCCCTTGCCCATCGCCGATCGCGTTGTCGCCATCGCCTCCTGCTTGAAACCCTAGTAGCGTCTATCGATTCCCCCCCCCCCCCGACGAGAGCCTCGCTTGCTGCTGCTCTACCGCGACGTCGCCCTCGTCGAACGGTCTGCCCTTCAATGCAGCACCATCCCCGTCAGGCGGCCAGTTGCTGTCCTCGAGCCCGTCGTCACCATCATTGTCGCCGTCCGACCGCCCAGTAGCTCCTCGGTCACCCTCGTCATTGCCGCGAAGATGCGGGCAAAGAGAGGGGCGCCTATCGGGTCCAAACCGGGTAGGGTTTGCCCCCAGTCGGGTCGGACCCGGATTGGGCGTCCGGGTAGGGTTTCTGCTTGGGTTGGTTTTTGTGCGCGTGGACTGGGTAGCTTTTGGGCTGAAGTTTTTATGAAAATGGGCCAAGAACGGTTTGGTTTTTTTAAAAAAATGAGAGGAGGAAAAAAACCTAAGTCGGGCCCGCGTTCAAGTCTCGCGGGTCACGAACCGGGTCGGTCCCACCCGGGAACCCGACCCGGTTCGGTCTTTATAATATATAATAAAATAATATTTTAATAAAAAAATAATAAAAATCAAAAATATTTTATTTTCAAACAAAAAATTAAAAAATGAAAAAATCCGAGTCGGGCCCGCAACGCGGGCTCGAATGGATGACCCGGTCGGACCCAACCCAGGGATCCGACCCGGTTTGTTTTTTTTTTACATTATAATATAATATAATATTTTTTAAAAATAAAAAATACTAAAAATATTTTATTTTCACAAAAAATCAAAAATATTTCATATTTTCCTAAAAATGCCAAAAATCCAAACAAAGCCAAAAATTCATGAAAAAGCCAAAAAAGTCAGAAAAAGCCAAAAAAAGTGATTTATATTTTCAGAAAAAGATAAAAAAATCCAAAAAATGCTTTTTATGTCCAAAAAATTAGAAAAAGACTCAAAAATATTTTTCCTTCCAAAATGCGTGGAAAATCCCTCGAACATCCAAAAAGCCTCAAGGTTTAAACAAGATTAGGTACCGAAAGGGCATTAGTGATTAACTAGTGTAATTAAGTCCTCGATCCTAATTTCTCTGGTTGCGCAGGAGCGAGTATTTCTCCCGATACTTTGCTTGGGTTTCTAATCGACCCACCCCAAACCGATTAGTGGCGACTCCGTTTTAAAATTAATTTACAGGTTAAAAATTTAGACCATTAAGTCGTGAATTGGTAGACTTGGGAGAGTCCAGGCATAACTAATAAATTCAACCGAGCCATTAGCCTGCGCCGAAAAAAAAAGAGGTCGCGACAGCTTGGCGACTCCACTGGGGATAATTTCTGAGGACTTAGGCCATTTTTGTCTTGTTTAAATTCTTTACTGACTTAGGTTTTTTTTCTTTATGCAGGTCAAAAGTTTAGAAATTTATTTTAGTTTTTGCTTAAAATAGATTATCTTGTGATCATAAATTACTATGCATGCTTTACTGTTTTAAACACTACACACGACACACACAACCCGACCGCCGGACCTGGGCTGCCATAGGATATTTAGGATGGTGTTAAGAAAGATACGACCTCGAACGCGAGACTGCGATGTAGAGGTTGCCTTTCTTTTCCCCGAATTTCTTAGCCGAGGTTAAGGGGGTATGCTGCTAACGCGAGACTGCGACGGGCAGATACCCTTTTAATTTCATCAAGCCTTCTGAGTTAGAAATCGAGTCGCACATCCCATCTGTATGTCTTTGTGCTCGCCATTTTATTTAAAAGTAAAATGATTTCTTTACTTTTACTCAGTCTTTTATTGGCACATGGCAATTTAGGATAAGCTTTTCAAAGTCCCAGTCTATATGCGATGGGGAAAGACGATATCCAGTTCATTCCTGCTCCCAAAGCGGAACTCTTCAAATGGTGAGGTCAATTGGATCAGTTTGCCCAAGAGCATGTGAAAGCCAAAATTGGTCATCTCCTATCGTTGATTCAAATCACTGTTCGTCCCGAAGTCATACAGGCCATGGCACATTTCTGGTGCCCGAGGACACTTACTTTTATGTTTGGTAGGTTTGAGCTAACTCCAACCCTGGAGGAATACAGCATCATCACTGGAATGCCTCTTGAGAAAAAGCTTGTCAGGCCATCAACAGGCATCATCCCATTGCGTGGGTTGGCGCGACTTTTAAAAACCGAAGTCCATATTATGACACAAATTCTTGAAAACAACCATAATACCTGCCAATTTGAATTTATGAATGCTTGTTTTCAAAATCAGCCTATGACCCAAAAAAGTGAGATTTTCCTCCTAGCCTTTTTCGGACTCATCATTTTCCCTCATCAAAGAAATGCCATAAGTCCTAAGATGGCATGGATAGTTGATTAGATCTTAAGGGGGGGAAATTATGTCAACATGATTTTAACTGAAACATTCTTGTCCTTTAATCGTTTTAAAGACAACACGGAGAAAATCATGCGGGTCTCTCCTGAAATTTTACAAGTCTGGTTCTTTTCTCACCTAAGCGAATTTCGAGACTTCATGCGATCGTCTGAAACAAATGCTTTCGAAAATCCATTACAAAAATTTATGGTTTTAGGACCATATATTCCCAATCAAAGCTGTTTAAATTGGGTTGACTTCCTAAGAAACCCAACTCCTGACGCATTCCAATGGTGTGCTAGTTGGTTCCATGAAAAGAGGCCCCGCTTTGCTTACAAATGCACCCACCCAATTCCGTTGCTTGGTTGCACCGACGTTGTTCCCTATTATCCATATCGGGTGGCACGACAATTTGGAGCCCTTCAAGAGATTCCACCGCCTTTCAGGAGGAGAATTCCTCCAGTTCTTTCCAACACAAGCCGTGACTATGTGGTCGAAATTTCTATCGTTGAAGAAACTTGGGACAAGTGCCATCGCAAAAGGATCGTGGTACCTGAAGGGCTTGAGGGAGAAGAAAAAGCCCACCACGCCTCTGCGGCCTACATCCACAATCATCACATCCCGACAATGTGAAAGCCATCAGTCTCTCGCTCAATCAGAGAGAGCAGCCCGCACGAGCAAGCAGAGCCCATGGAGAGGGATTTGGGAATGGACTGGATGCACACCTCAGAGCCAGCCCAAGGAAGCAGGCATCCTCGCAAGAGCAAGGCTCCCCGTCGCATATAAATTGGGAATCATTTGCCCCTTAGTATTAATCTTGTGAAAGTTTTGTCCCATTGTTTAGGGATTTTTGTTTAATGTCTAGTATTTCATTCTGTCATTTCAATTTCAAGTTTTAGATGTCAGAAGTTTGCGGTCTATAAAATCCTCTTTTGATAAATAAAAAGTAATTAGACCATTGCCATGGGTCAATCTCTGTTTACTTTCGTGCTCATTCATTGTTTCCGCAACGAGCAGGTAATTATGAATCGCCGGCCTCCAATCGCTCGTGAATGGCCTCATGCAATAGGACCCAATCAGAATGATGTACAAAATCATCTCATTAACATTGAAGACAGCGTGGGACAAATGTCCATTGTCCTTCAACAACTCTCGAGACAAATGAAATCCACTCAAGCTCAGCCCAACTCTATAGTTGCCTCAAACACCGTCATGACACCCGCAAATTTGCCAGAAATTAGCTAGTACTATAGACAATTTGAAAGAATCATGAAAAAGTTAAGCCAGCTACAAGAGCAGAATCCCATGGACCTATCCAATTACGCCGGCATTAAGATCCCTGAAAAGCTCAAAGCACCTGAATGCGAAAGGTATGCTGATACCTCTCGCCCAGAGACCTACTTGCAGGCCTACTTAGTCCGAAGGATGATTCAATTGTACCAATCAAACTTGACTGGCCCTGCCTTGCGATGGTACATTGTCAGGAAGATTAGTCCCCTTAAAACCTGGAGGGAACTAATTCATGTTTTTCACCAAGAGTACAATATTGACATCGCCCCTGACATCACCTTTCCCTACGAAGAGCCGATGATCGCGGAGCACGAGGAGCCGTTAGTTGCTGAGATAGGAGAGAAACGTGTCAATGAAGCCTTGCATAATAAATGGGCAGCTAAGCAACATCCTGTTATTGGAAAATTTCCCACTAGGAAAGGCAAAGAGCCTTTGTACGAGATCATAGACTCAGAACCTGTTCAAGAGCGGGGCACAACTGGACAACTCCCCAAGCTTACTTCAAGAACTAGGGTCCAAAGAATACCAACCCCTATCAACCTGGAAAGTGAATCAGACAGTGAAACTCTAATGTCTCTCACTTCCCTTGACAGAATCAAGTTAGCAAAACGAAGGGCCTTACTCAAGAGGTCCGGACCAGAAGCCAAGAAAATAAAGCCTAAGCAGATTGATTCAGCATCTACCAACGAGCCACCACACTAAAGCTTTGAGCATTCCCAAGAATACAGTTTTGAAGGCCACCATCCTCTAGAGTACAACCCTGAAGACTTCCCTGCCCTAGAATACAATCCCAAGGACTTCCAGCGTTATTTCGACAATGAAACTGACGATTCATCGTATAACTGTTTCATACTCTCATCCGGGGATGAAGGTCCATCAAAAGAGGAAGCATACGTCTTTATCCGCTACGATCCCAACGAAGTACTAAGCTTGTCCTCTGACCATGAGGATAACTTCAATACTTCATCCTCATTCGGAAATTTTGACCAAGAAGAAAGCAATAGGGTAATCTCGGTAGAATCCAACTTTCCTGAAATAGAAAAATTCACCACTACAATGAATATGCAGTGGGAAAACCAGTGGCCTAACCAGGATACATCAAGCCCGTCTTGCGCTCATAGGATCATGACCCTTGAAGGAATGTGGATACCTAATCTCCGCAAGTATAACGGCACGACTTGTCCCGTGGCCCACTTGTAATACCTCCATGCTGAAATGAGTCGGCACTATGGCCCGATGTCATTCACAACTCAAGCCTTCCAAGAAAGTCTTACAGGGTCTGCATTGCAATGGTTCATCACAGCAGATATCTGCCTCATAAGAGATTGGAATGAGCTGTCTTATGCATTCCTGCTTCAGTATCAAAGCCAGATTGGGACTGAAGTACCTTGTCAGAACTTGGTTCACTTCAGAAGAAGACCAATGGAGGATTTCCAAGCATATGCAAGGAGGTGGGAGGTTTTCATGATGCAAACTTACCCTCAGCTGGCCGAAGAAGAAATGATAAAGCTGTTCATAGGGGCTTTACCTCGCAAGCATCATTGTTGGTTGCATGGGTTGCACTTCCATAGCTTCAATGAAGTGGTCCTTTCATGCGAATACTTCGAGTCTACTGGAGGCAAGGAACTCAAAGGCGCTTGATTTCAGAACCAACACTATCAAAGCCACTCCTTTACATAGGAGTTTTCATGGGTTTTACTTGTTTTTATAATTTCATGTTTCTTATCTTGTCTAGTGTTCTACTGTTGTATTTTCCATTCCAAGTACTCTATTGTACAGTTATAATATTTTGTTTTAAGAGCATGAGGCGGTACTCCAAACCAGCCCGGTGATGTTATCCAACCATGAAAAGAAAACATCATCCAAGGAGAATACTGAGGGCTGGGCTTCCTCATGCTTTTTCTCCCCCATAGACGTATTTTGAAAATAAAAAACATTTCATCACCCAAAAGCTTTTGTCAAAAAAAGATGATAAATTTAAGCACGTTTGTCTTTCTAACCCTCTCACTTTATGTTTCAGAACATCATCCCCTTTGATTTGGTGTGACAAAAGGTATTTGAAACTGGCACATCATGTGAACAGACCAAATTCGAGAACACATTTTCAAGAAAAGCAGGGGTAAACAGAAAGGAGCCTCCCGTTTAAAAAAATGGTAAGTCTTATTCCCTTAACATGATATTGAGAATGACGACGCCTCTCTTCTATTTTCAGGATACAAAAGAGGAAACGTAATAGGCACAAGCATAGAGTTGAGAGCGAAGCATCCATGACATGCCTCACTCCTGCCCAGCTCCATCCTAAGCCAAAGGACCATCTTGTCGCACGACACGCCCAAACAGTTAGATGTTACAGTTCTAGCTTCGACAAGCCCATAAGCATAAGGAAGGGATCTTTTCTCTAAATTGGCTGCTGTCAACAGGGAGAAAATCTAGACAATCAAAGCGATCTATGGCCCCACATCCTAGACAATGACTTTGGAATCTAGAAATTTCACTCCAGACACATATGCTTTCAAGGAGTAATTGCCATCAGAAAGCTTGAGATTTTTTATCTTAGATTCCATAAAAGCTTGAGGTACATGACTTTTACCCAATGATGCTATAGTTAAAGACCGAAGGAGAAATTCCACAAAAGGAAGGCGTTGAAGATGAATCAACGACCATCAATCATGCATACATGGTCACAAATGAGGAAGGCCAATTGAAAGAAATGTCAAACTATGCCAAGACGAAAAAGCTGTCATCGACATTCAAATATCCCTAGGAGTCAGCAAATACAAACTTTGGAGAAGAGTAACTTGGTATTGTTTCCAATACCCCCACTATTTGAACCTGCTTTTGACATATTTTCCCTATTGACAGGAAGCATCGGGATTCAAGAGCCAAACTTGATGGTTAGGTTTGGCAAATCAATATTGGCCAAGCTAGTACGTGGAAATGACCCACATCGAATTCACCTGATTTCGTGTAAAATGACGTGTCATCCAGGAGCCAATATTTGACCTAACGAAGCAAGGGATATAGGACTTCGTGTCCCACTTGCACTTCAGATCCATCTAATCCAGTGAAGAGTAATGTTGTATCGCTTCCAAGTTATTCTACTCTTGAAAGAGCTTCTGACTAACATGATCCCTTATATCTGTTACAGGATCACTTGACCGTAAAAAAATGCGGATAACAAATCAAGGAAAGACATGTCAAACTCTGATAAGCTCTCCTAAGCGAAATGACGCCCTGAGTAATCACTAAAGCAAATGACAGAAAATCTTCAGGCCTCAACTCACATTTGATTTTGGCCAAACTAATTGATCTACTTGTACATCTTCTCTTCTGCAGGGGCAAAAGCAGAGATGCCTTATCAGATTCCCAATCATTGGCTGATCATTCATGTGTCATATCCCTAATCAATAGGGACAACCATTGACACCCATTTGTGAATAACCCTTTTGATGTTCAAAATTTATCAATACTATTCTGTTGACCCTTAAAGCTACCAAGAAGGTCTTTTTTAGCCAAAACCATTCATTTGTTCTGAAAGTACAAACTCACTATGTTTAAAATGATGCATGCATTTTCCAAATGGATTTTTGCATGATGATTTTGTCTGTCTAAATCACTGATTCCATTGAGATTTATTAGAATAGACAGCTAAATGAAGAATACAAGATTAATTGAGCATGCTGGATGAGGCGCGTCAGAATGATGAAAGGCAAGCCCTATCCTACACACAGTCCCCCATCTATACACCTGTGAGATGAGTGCAAAAGATTCCATGGCTGTAGGGTAAAGAGTTCTCTCGCGAATGGTACGATAACCAAAACAGTGAGAGGCATTGCATTACTCACCCCTTTGAGCTCCTTACACTGGTGAAGTTTCTGTCCTACCCCTGTCAAAGAACCACCCTACACTGGGGCAAGTTGAAGGCAAGTCAACATCACTAGGTGAGAAAAGGGATAGAAATTCTCTTGCTTGCACTTGCATCAATCTTTGAGTGTCTTTATTGCATATGAACACTCGCGTTAATTTAAGTGCCCTAGAATGACGAAAAGCAATTCTTTCTCTATGCACTTGTATTCATTGTACAACCCAATTGAGTCTGTAATTTCACCCTCACATGGAGGCAAAATAGAAGCTACTGCCATAGCCCAGAGCACCTATTGAAGATGAAGACTCAAGAGTCTAATAATGGTGCTTCGATTGAACTTGCCTAGGCTGGTTCCTCCTCCGACAACAAAAAACTGGGGCATAAAAAAGCAGTGTACCTGGTAAAAGCAAGGTCAATGCCCATAAATGAAAAACTGGAATAAAAAATAGGGGCATGAAAAAGTAGTGTGCCTAGTAAAAACAAGGCCAATGCCCTCCAGTCAAAAATATTCTCAAGAGAAGTTACTTTTGTGGTTCAATTGATAGAGCCTCCATTTGATAGTGAGAAGAAAGATCAGTGACAAATGACAAGACAGTCACCAACTCTCACCCTCTTACATGTGAGCCAAGTCTACGTTACATCCCATTGTAAAAGTCTCTTCAGACTAGGGCACTTCAATTAACGTAGGATTTCATATGTCTATAAACATCGCTCGAAGAAGTACGAGCAAGATTACTCTATCTCTTTTCGCGGGATTCTTGACTTCCAAGCCCGGAGACAATCGTGCGGCACTCCATTCATAAGCCTTGACCTTGATAGTCCCCTTCGATGAGCCATTGGCCAAGATTTCATCACAGTTTCAACAAAGACCTCTCACATTGGTAAAATCGTACTGTTTGCGAGAATACTCGGACCCCTGCTGACATGATGACAGTGAGATAGTGTGGTCCTTATAAATCCTGCATCAATGGTCAGGATAATCTTCTCCATGAGAGTGAGTGAAAAGTCCTTTCAGACTGAAAGTCCCTCATCTGGCATGCTCAAAGCATCTATATTCCGAATAAATGTTGTCTTTCAAAATCTTCCCCAGTGGAATTTAAATAATACAAAACTGACAAGATTGTCATGCATAAATCACATTTGAATTTATGAATTTACAGTGTATACAATCATGTGTGCATATTATGCAAATAGCAGACATACTCTCAGAGATCAGAGATATTGCTAGGTAAGCATATCTCTATCCCCATTTGTCTTAAGATACCTACCACTGTCCAGGTACTCCCTCTCATCGACACTCAACCTATTCGAGTCGTCCCTTGAGTTTGGGTGCTTACAGCTGTCTAAGTATTCCTTGTCTTTGAGTACTCACCACTTGTCGGGTACTCCCCTTTTCCTGACACTCGACTTGTTCGAGTTGTCCCTAGAGTATTGATACTTGTGACTAACCAAGTATCCATTTTGTCTTAAAAGTACATACCACTATCCAGGTGCTCTCTTCTTGACACTCGACTTATTCAAGTCATCCCTTGAGTTTGGATGCTTGTGATTGTCCAAGTATCCTCTTGTCTTCGAGTACCGGCCATTGTTCGGATAGCCCCTTTTCATGACACTCAACCTGCCCGAGTTGTCCCCAAATGATATAGTAGCTGTTCAAGCATTCCATTGCTTTGCTTAGCACCACTGTCCAGGTATGTTTTCTAGCACTTGGACCAGCCTAAGTAGTCCCAGATCATATCATTAAATACTTGTGTTCATCCAAGTATTCCAGTACTTTGTACACCTGTGGCTATCCAGGTGTTCCACCCCTTTAAGTGCCTACGACCATCCAGGTAAGCCTCGTGCTACATCCAAGGTTATGCTACCAGGAGGTGAGAGACCTTCATGAATATCCAAGGTACGTCCTCGATATTCCCATTACCAGGAGGTGAGATACCTTCATGAATATCCCAGGTACGCCTTCGATATTCCCATTTACCAAGAGGTGGGAGACCTTCACGAATATCTCAGGTACGCCCTCGATATTCCCCTTTACCAGGAGGTGAGAGACCTTCATGAATATGCGGGGCACGTCCTCAATATTCCTAATTACCAGAAGGTGAGAGACCTTCATGAATATGCGAGGCACGTCCTCAATATTCCCAATTACCAGGAGGTGAGAAACCTTCACGAATATCTCAGGTACATCTTCGATATTCTCATTGCCAGAAGGTGGGAGACCTTCACGAATATGCGGGGCACGTCCTCGATATTCCCACTACCAGGAGGTGAGAGACCTTCACGAATATCTCAGGTACGCCCTTGATATTCCCAATTACTAGGAGGTGAGAAACCTTCATGAATATGCGAGGCACGTCCATAATATTCCCAATTACCAGGAGGTGAGAGACCTTCACGAATATCTCAGGTATGTCCTCGATATTTCCAATTACTAGGAGGTGAGAGACCTTCACGAATATCTCAGGTACGCCCTCGATATTCCCAATTACCATGAGGTGAGAGACCTTCACGAATATCCCAGGTACGCCCTCGGTATTCCCATTTACCAGGAGGTGAGAGACTTTCATGAATATGTGAGGCACGTCCTCAATATTCCCAATTACCAGGAGGTGAGAGACCTTCACGAATATCCTAGGTACGCCCTCGGTATTCCCATTTACCAGGAGGTGAGAGACTTTCATGAATATGCGAGGCACGTCCTCAATATTCCCAATTACCAGGAGGTGAGAGACCTTCACGAATATATGAGGCACGTCCTCAATATTCCATCTACCAAGAGTTTGTACTTGTGATCATCCAGGTACCCCTTCGATACTTGTGATCATCCAAGTATCCCCAAAGAGTTTGTACCTATGATCTTCTAGGTACCCCTTCGATACTTGTGATCATCCAGGTATCCCCAAAGAGTTTGTACCTGTGATCGTCCGGGTACCCCTTCGATACTTGTGATCATCCAAGTATCCCTCAAGAGTTTGTACTTATGATCATCCAAGTACTATCTCCCAGCAAACAGATGCCCTGAGAAAGGTCGGCGCATCTCCCGTCAAGGCGACCGAAGAAAGGTTCAGGTCCTAGACAAACCAACTTATTGCTCTAACAGGCGACTGAAGAAAGGTTCGGGTCCTGGAAAAGCAATTCTCCGTCAAGGCGACCGAAGAAAGGTTCGGGTCCTAGACAAACCAACTTATTGCTCTAACAGGCGACCGAAGAAAGGTTCGAGTCCTAGACAAACCAACTTATTGCTCTAACAGGCAACCGAAGAAAGGTTCGGGTCCTGGAAAAGCAATTCCCCGTCAAGGCGACCGAAGAAATGTTCGGGTCCTAGACAAATCACTTATTGCTCTAACAGGCAACCGAAGAAAGGTTCGGGTCCTGGAAAAGCAATCTCCTCATGCAGCAGGTAAGATGATGCCTTGATACTTGCCAAAACTCGGGGTTCACACCCTATCTCACTCACTCGCGGTAAGTAACTACAGGTATCTTCTTATCTGTTTTAGTATGTATAATGTTAAATTGCTCTTTTTCTATATAGGACAATAGGTCCCAAATAAAATATAATCTATTGCATATGTATAGACAAAATTTAGGTATCAGGTTTGTCTTTGAATGCAACCTCTGCGAACTCACCTTCAAAGAGGGGCAGCTGTTGACACCTAAATTTTGATTAGGTTTTTAAATTAGGCCTTAGTCTCTTTTAATTTTTGTTTTTCCTTCGGATAATAATAAATAATAAAAACAGCAAAAAATAGTAAAAACAAATAAAAACAAAAAGAAAAGCAAAAGCCCAGCCCCTCTCCCCTTTTCTTTTCCTTCGCGCAGGTCCGCAAGGCCCATCCGCGACCTAACCCGGCACGGCCCCCTCTTTCTCCTTTGTCTTCTTCCTCCCATCTTCTTCTTCCTTCCTTCTTCTTCGCCTCTGCAAGACACGCGCGGCGACGAAGACGCGCTCAAGCACAACCTACAACAGAGAGAGGAGCGTAGGCCGGTGGCTGAGAGGACACAACATTGAAGGCGAGCATGCCTCCGTGGAAGAGGGAAGATTTGACGCTGGTTCAGCCGCACCCAGGGCCGATCGGCGTGCGAGGGCCGACGGCCGAACCTCCGTCGACCGGCCTCCTCCTCCCCTATAAATAGAGGAGCACCTCCGTCGACGAAAAGACATGAGCGAGCTCCGAGATCTTCCCACTGAGAAACTTCGGGGGAGGAATCGAAGAGCAAGCGAGAGAGAACTCGGGTCGCGAGCTCGACTGACCTCCCACTGAGAGACTTCGGCGGAGGCCGCCGGCGAGCGAGTCCGAGGAGGTTAGATCCGGCCGGTGGAGGCTCGGATCTAGCCGGAGTGAGAGAGATCCGAGCACAAGGGGTTAGATTTGCGAAAAAAGGGGCTGAGCGAAGGGAAATTAGAAGGGGGAGGCTCGGATTTGTCCACCACCGTGCTGTGATCCCTCCTCGACGCCATCGTCATCGCTCAGTCGCCACCGAGGAAACGCCTGCGCCCACGGCCCCAACGCCGACCAGCAAAGCCCCCGCGCCATGCTCCCTCTAAAAACAAGTATCAACCACCGCCCGCCGTTGCTTTTCCACCCGAAACCCTGGTCGCCGCCCCTGCCCATCGCCGATCGCGTTGTCACCATCGCCTCCTGCTTGAAACCCTAGTCGCGTCTGCCGATTCCCCCCCGACGAGAGCCTCGCTTGCTGCTGCTCTACCGCGACGTCGCCCTCGTCGAACGGTCTGCTGTTCAACGCAGCACCATCCCCGTCAGGCGGCCAGTTGCTGTCCTCGAGCCTGTCGTCGCCATCATCGTCGCCGTCCGATCGCCCAGTAGCTCCTTGGTCACCCTCGTCATTGCCGCGAAGACGCGGGCAAAGAGAGGGGCGCCTGTCGGGTCCAAACCGGGTAGGGTTTGCCCCCAGTCGGGTCGGACCCGGATTGGGCGTCCGGGTAGGGTTTCTGCTTGGGTTGGTTTTTGTGCACGTGGGCTGGGTAGCTTTTGGGCTGAAGTTTTTATGAAAATGGGCCAAGAACGGTTTGGTTTTTTTAAAAAAATGAGAGGAGGAAAAAAACCTGAGTCGGGCCCATCCAGGTCTCGCGGGTCGCGAACCGAGTTGGTCCCACCCGGGAACCCGACCCGGTTCGGTCTTTATAATATATAATAAAATAATATTTCAATAAAAAATAATAATAAATCAAAAATATTTTATTTTCAAACAAAAAATCAAAAAATGAAAAAATCCGAGCCGGGCCCGCATTGCAGGCCCGAATGGATGACCCGGGTCGAACCCAACCCAGGGATCCGACCCGGTTCGTTTGTTTTACATTATACTATAATATAATATTTTTTTAAAAAATAAAAAATACTAAAAATATTTTATTTTCACAAAAAATCAAAAATATTTCATGTTGCCAAAAATCCAAAAAAAGCCAAAAATTCATGAAAAAGCCAAAAAAGTCAAAAAAAGCCAAAAAAAGTGATTTATATTTTCAGAAAGATAAAAAATCCAAAAAATGCTTTTTATGTCCAAAAAATTAGAAAAAGACTCAAAAATCTTTTTCCTTCCAAAATGCGTGGAAAATCCCTCGAACATCTAAAAAGCCTCAAGGTTTAAACAAGATTAGGTATCGAAAGGGCATTAGTGATTAACTAGTGTAATCAAGTCCCCGATCATAATTTCTTTGGTTGCGCAGGAGCAAGTATTTTTCCCGATACTTTGCTTGGGTTTCTAATCGACCCACCCCAAACCGATTAATGGCGACTCCGTTTTAAAATTAATTTACAAGTTAAAAATTTAGACCATTAAGTCGTGAATTGGTGGACTTGGGAGAGTCCGGGCATAACTAATAAATTCAGCCGAGCCATTAGCCTCCGTCGGCGCTCATACCCGATTGCGGGCGCCAAAAAAAAAATAGAGGTCGCGACATTCAGGTTTCATGTATATGACGTCGACACAAAATATTAACAAACCTATAAGGGTGTGTCAGTTATTTTAATCATTTCACATAGTTTGATATTTCTTTTTGGATTTTCAATAACATTGTTTCTTTTTTTTTCTATCTTTGCTTTATTTTCCCCTCCGAAGTTTATGGGTGAAGCAGAGCTATGCATGGCCTTTCCTGGTTATACATGATCAATGTATCCAACTGCAATTCTATGTTCCATGTCACATTTCAGTCAATCTTCCTAGGGGTCTAACTCAAATTTAATGAAAATGGAGAGACTGTTTGGAGTAATATAAGGAGTGGTCTCAGATTGATTGCAAAGTTTCTCCAACTTAGATACTAGCTACTTTTACTATGGCTATAGATCAACTGCATTTATGGTTTTGTCCTAAAGTAGGAATTATAAAGACAAGGGTTCATCTCTTTTCTTGCCTTTGATGTTCAAGTGTGGACACTTTCCTGGGTAAATTGGTTTATCTGTCTTGCAGTCTACATAATGTTACATCCATGGATTTCTGGAAATACAATATGAATGCATTGGACGATCTTATTTTTGCGTAGGAATTCGAATATTAAACGTCATTTAAGTAATCATGACTTGCAATCATGCTTATTTGGGAAACATGTACTAGTCCATTCAGGTTACTTGGGTTTCTATTTGCCTTTTGTCTTTCCATGCGAAGAAGAAGAAATCTAAATAGAATCTTGATCGGGAGGTTTCAGTGCAGACTTTAAAGCTGTAGGACCAAGAGTTTTTAGTAGAAGCCATGTGCTGTCAGAGGTACTTACTCCTGGCTCACATTTTTATCTTGTCATTTTCCATGCATATGGGTTCAGTAAAATACAAGGGTAATCCATCTAGATAAGCATCTTCTCCTTTCTATTTTCTGCAAATAGTCACCAATCAAAGTTGGAGTTTGACCCTATCACTTCATAATAAGAATTTACCTGGACTGCTGGTAAAAATTTACCAGGCTTGAGAAACCTGGTTACTCTTGACTGTCCGTGCTGAGGAATCTGTTGCTTCCAGGACTGCTGTTGAAAAAATATTCCGCTGCTCCTAGTTGGAAAACAAAGATAACTTTTCTAAAAATGTAAGCTCCCCAAAACCTCTCTTGAAAGGTCCTGTTTGATATTGTTCCTTGCCATATCTTTTCATTGCTTTAGTCTAGTACTCTGTTGTTACCTCTTATTAGGATCCTTTCCTGAGAATTTCTAGACTAGTTGAGTCTGGGGGTTCTCTTACTATTTGCAAAATCAAAGTTATCAAGGACAAGTTGTACACAAAACCTGCAATCATATTGTCTAATATTTACTGCACTAGTGATTTGGCATACTGTAAGACTTGTTGCAGGAGAATTTATTAGTCATTGACTGCTATGACTTTGATACTACTGGGAACCATGCACTTATAGGATCAATGCATACTCTAATGCAATTTGTAGGACTTAGGCTTTTTGTATGTTAATTTGCTTCTCGTTTATTACAGTAAACTTCAGAAGACCATGGCAGACTTGGAGAAACTTCACAAAGAAAGAAATGGTGCAAATTTCACTTTACCAGCTTCTCATCATGGCCATGAAAAGGTGTGTGTCATTCTTAAATAGTTTAATACTCTTCATCCTGATGAGCCCTTTCGGGTTTATAACTTCTCTGTATAGGTTCTCAAGAGTCAGCATTCCATGGATTAATTTTGTGAGAAGCAACAGTACAGCTTTCTTGATTACATTATCAAGTGGTTTTTGAGCTTTTACGATTGCTGTCAACTTTACAGGTACATGATCGTTTGGATATTTGTTTATCCTATAAAACTTTATCGCTTTGATGCTCGATCTCATTTCATTCTGATGCTTGTGGACCTTTCAGCTTCAAATGGAAATCCCAGAAATCCAGATTCCTTGCATGACAACGATCCTTAAGGAAGATACAATTCCTATCGGCAGGTATATTTTAATTTGCCTCCTAAACCTGGTCTTACTGTAGCCTTTTTGGTGACGTTTTAATATGGAATGACTTAAGATGTTATTTTCTTTCCTTATCATCCATTGATGTCATAGACTTATTTATTTAGTAATTCGTGGCGCAAACACTTTAGGCCATAATGGATATTGGAGAAGTGATTTAGTCTTGTGATTCAGATGGATGGTTTACTGCATGGGGATTGGGAGGAAGGACTTTTGATGGTATTATGTCACACTATTTTAAACTGAATGGAAAGTCCGAATGGCTATGAGGTAGATGGATGCGATGCAATTGAGTAGGTCATGGTACTTGTGATGTTATTGAAAAGCTAATTAGCTGAAAGAAAAGGGTAGCGAGAACAAGGCCATCTTGCTCATAATAAGAAATTTTCTTGGAATCTCCTTTAAGAATGAATAAGCGAGTAGATTATAGATCCAATTTGGGCAGGGAGAAGGGATCTGGATGGCTAAGCCAATAGATGAGAATTCTTTTCGTGAGGTTAAAGCATAGAGGCTATGGAAAGAACCAAATTTAACTGGACCAAACCGAAGTGCAAATGGGTTGGAGAAGGGATCAGTCATTTCCTCCTTGACCCCAGTCCCCAAAGCTAGGCCTTCTCTATCCTGTTATATTGAGTTTAATATTCTTTTTTCAGTCGTGCTGGTGCTTGAATATTTAAACCCGATATTAGATTGATCTGCCCATTGATCCGTTCTAAAATGAATATTAAAAATCAAATTTCAGAGCGTTTCTTTTATTCCTCGCAAAGGAAGGTAATGTCTATGTCTATACTGCATATTAAGGAAAACGTATAGAAGTTGTTCTCTCTTTTAAGAGTCCAATTATGCCCCACAAAAAATAATCATTAATGGTTGAAGATATACGAAGGGGTTTAAAGTGGAAAATGAGAACTAGCGGTTGTGATTTGACCATCTGCTTCGGTTGGTGGTTTAGTGGGACTTAAACTGAGGGAAAACTACCTCTAGCAATACAAGCAAATAGATTTTGTATCAAGACAATACCATCATTCCTTACCAAAACTGCTCTATTCTATCTCGATGACAATATTATGATGACGTTACCATTTTCAAATATATCATGTAACTCACAATTTTGCGCTTAAATGGTCCAAATGCCCATTTCTCTTCATAGGGAGGAGTAAAGGCAACTGAAGATTTCATTAGATAATTTATATCTAAGAGAAGAAAGTTACCAAAAAAGTCCTAAAATTGTTATGATTGTGTCAATTTAGTCATAAGCATTTTTTTTTTTATCAAATTAGTCTAAAAGAATTTAGGAGTTTGGATAATTGACCTGCCTTCATAATAATGAGCCGGACTTCCCTAATTTTCGACTACACTTTCAAAGATTGCTAGGGAAATATTATGGATAGTAACAATATCATAATGATGGTCGTGCTTGCTAGTATTCTAAAGAGGCATATTAAGGGCGCGTTTGGTAACGATTTTGTTCTCGAGAATAGATTCTGATAAGAAATAATTCTTTTTTATTATGTTCCCAAGAACAATTTCTGAGCAAAAAAATGCGTTTAGTAACTATACAAAATATCTCTTCTAGAATATAAAAAGAACAGAAATATGTTTGGTAACTATATAAAATTTATATTCAAATTCTAAAATTTTATCAAATTATAGAAATTCTATTGATTAATTATATTTATACTAACTAATAAACATATTAATTAATCAATTTTTTTTAAATAGTAAATAATAAACTATAGTATAAACTATAAATATGAATACTAAGTAATAAATTAAAATACAAAATTAAATAGAATAGTAAAATTTCAATTCATACTTCAAATCATTTTTTTTATTTTTTAAATAATTTTATTTTTTTTCCTTTCTTCCTCCCTTCTTCTTCTTCTTCTTCTTCTTCTTCTTCTTCTTCTTCTTCTTCTTCTTCTATAAATATGAATACTAAGTAATAAATTAAAATACAAAATTAAATAGAATAGTAAAATTTCAATTCATACTTCAAATCATTTTTTTTATTTTTTAAATAATTTTATTTTTTTTCCTTTCTTCCTCCCTGCCTCGCCTCGCCAGATCACGAGGCGCACCCAGCCCCGCCGAGCCTTGTCGGACCTTGCTCTGGCCTGGCAAGTCTCCGGCGAGCTCACTGGACTGGTTGCTGGCGACCAACAGCGGTGGGTAGCGGATGGTGGTGGACGGCAACCGCAACGGTGGCGGTAGATAAAGAAGAAAAGGGAAGAAGAAGAAGAAGAAAAAAGAGAAGAAGAAAAAAATTGCTTGATTCTTAGATTTGTTTCCAAGAATAAGAATCAACTTTTTTTATTTTTTTATTCTTGATTTTGTTCCAAATCTACTTCCGAGAACAAAAAAATAGAAATTTATTCTCGGAAACAAAAATTTTACCAAACACAATTCTGTTCCAAAACTACTCCCAGAAACAACGAATCAGAATTAAGGCCTGTTTGGATAGTTACCAAATAGGATAGTTATCAAATAGGCTCTAAGCATATTTAACAGAAAAATTTGGGAAGCAATTTACCAATGTGAAGTATCTTTCATCGGAATAGGTACATTAACTATGTAGCAAAAGGCGCTCAATGATCTAGTAATTTTGCACCATTTTTGTCTAGTGCCATGAGAAATACTTCCTAGTTGCGAAAATTCAAGTGCTTAGAAAAACTTTATAAATAGAGCGACAGATTAAAAAAATGCATCTTGATAAGACCAAATTAGAAGAGAGGACGGAATTGACAAGTTAGAACTTTGAATAATAACATTGAAGTACCTAAAAAAGAACATCGTACCATTTTATGGTGCTCCAGACCAGCATTGAACAGAAAAACAAGATACCAAATTGGCCAAACCAAGATCGAAATGATGACTTAAATTGTCCTTTCTATTTTCTTTTAGGGGAAAAGGAAAAGAACGACTCTCCATGATGGCCACTACAAGGCAATTGAATAAGGTTACCACTCCAACCCCACACAGCCCACCAAAAATCCTAAAGAAAAAGACAAAGAAGGACAAAGATCAAGCAAAAGAAACAACACCAGCTGCACTACTGATTGCGCAGCTATAGTAGCTGCAGAGCTAATCAAAAGGAAACTTTCTTCAATTTCCATGCTTCTCGAATTCCACAGACATTTCAGAAATTGAGCTCAACAGAGAATGCAAAAATCCCATCCCCCCACCAAAAACCAACCCACTATGCCTCATAAGTTAAACGCGCCCCCTGCCCCGAGGGATGAAACCGGTCAGATATGCCGAGATGTGTCATGAGAATCCACACATGAGTGAGTAGCTCACCTCCCCTTCCAAGTTGCCGAGCATGATGATTCCACCGGCAATGACACGCGGTGTAGCGCAACATCTCTACCCACACCTCGATCATCACTTCCCACTTGTTTTGGTTTCCCGTCTCCAGTGATTGCAGCGATGCTGCGAGCCTGCACGCATCGTACAGCACGGACTTGCTCCCACCTGTTCCTATTTTGAGCGGTGGCTCAGCGGTACCCACCTCAAGCAGTTTCTCGCAAGCGAGGCTCTTGTTTAGGTTATCTTTCCTATATTGGACCCAGTCCTCGGCCTCGGCGCGGGTGTCTTGGAGCCTGATTTGGCTGATTCCGTCAGGCGACATGAAAGGATGCTTCATTAATATGAACAACATGTAATTCGATAGTACTCTGATTGCTTCTCATCGTGAGTTACTCGCGATATCTGGATCCTGGTCACTACTCTCATCATGCTCGAGACAGATATCAGTTGCAATGTGCCAGAGGATGATGCTTTGATCAAACTCCACTTCGATGCTCCATCTGAGTTTCTCCAGGCCCTCATACTTTTCGAGCACCCCTTCACCTCTATAAGAGCATAACTCCTCGCGACGTTTGAAATCCCCAGTTTCGTCTGACTTCTTCAAGAGCTGTTCGAAGACTGACTCCTTTAAATAATCCGAAACTGGCTCCATCTGATCGTCTTGGTAGTCTTCTAGCTGTTTGTGTATCCAATTTAGGAGTCCACAGCCCCTGACCGTCCGATCCTCCAAGCAAGAGGATAACATGTTGTATTGGGCGACACAGTCGGACCACCTTTTGTCGATAGACAAAGAAAGAACGCGAGAAATCAACCCCCTCATTGCTGCTCCTAAATTGTCATGCCTGCTCATCCAGATCATTGTCCAGTCGGATGAAAGGAGCCCAAAAATCGCATATAGCTCAAGTCCAATAGCTCCGACCAGCAAGATTAGACTGGTTCCCACGTTTGCAGAAGAGTAGCCAGACAAATCAATCAGGCAGAAGGCTGTTAAAGCAGCAGCAGTAGATGAAAAGCTGATCGATCGGAGAACGCCACCCCAGAAATGATGTACGATCGTGGCTTTGGTGAAGAGCACATCATACATGAATCCGAGTTCCATTTCAATCACTTTGAAAGCATTTTTGTAACTAATTCCTCGGAAGAATGATCTGATCTGCCAGAGAGACTCGACACTGAGGATGAGATCAGCGAATAGGCGCTTGGAGATGAAGAAAAGTTCATAAGCAACGATCAATGCATCGCGCTCTTCATTTAAGTGGCTATTTAGAGGCTTCAAATGAAACACTCCTCCACCTACACCCCGGTACTCCTTGCTTCTTTCTGAAATAAGATACTCCATAAATTTCACAAGTTTAGGGCCAGGGTTAGGACGTGGAAGGAGTGATCTCCAGAATTGCTTGCTGCTGGCTGATCTAAGAACCCAAGTCCTTTCGCCGTACTTGATCAACCCTGCAACCAATATCGGAATGGCCAAGAAATTGAGCTGAGTAGGCTTCATGGACCTGACAAAGATGTATATTGCCACTGCAACCTCGACAATTAGCCCGAGCAAGTGCCGAAGCCATAATTCATTATCTTCTGGTGAGTACGTGGTAATTGTATCAGGGCCACCGAGGTGAAGGAGCAAAAATGGAGCCCAGAAGGCCATTATTACGTACTCAAGATCTACGAAAGAATCGCTGCATTTGCCTTGGCTACGTGAGAGGATGCCAAGGGAAATGATTGCTATCGAGTCCGCAGATAAATAGGCGAGCCATAAGACGAATGCAATTTTGTTACCAGCTGAGTACTTTCTTCTCTTGCCTAAACCAATGAGAATAATCTGTAAAATGAGACTTGTCAAAACGAGCAACTGCAGCTCCCATTTCTCCCAGAGTAAATTAAGCTTTCAAAGAAGCTGTTAGATGCCATTCCCTCTGTGAAGACCAAAACCTTGACAGTTGAAGATTTGAGATCAGATATACGAAAAATCTTATGGATGTCATAGTTAACCATACAAATCAAACCACAGATAAGGTCCTTACTCAACATAGACATTATATTTTTGGAAGTCAGAGCTGTAACTGAGGATTTCGTGTGCCAAACTTTTGATGAGTAAATAGTTTTCAAAGAACGTATTAGAACACTGACCTTGATGGATAACATTAAGGCAGAATCAGATGACCTATCTGTAGAAACCCATTGAACTATCTGTCAGTCTTGATTCACTGGCTCACTGGCATTCGGTAGCCCTTTGCAATTTATGCCACTAAAGCATTAACAAGCCGAAACAAAGATTCTTCTGCAGCCAAACCATTGGTAACATTAATAGTTGGCCCCCCTGCCCCTCCCCCCTCTCTCTTAGAAAAATCGATGAAAAGAAAAATATATCCTATTAGCATTTCTAAGAGCGCCTTCTAAAGGGATGACAATCTTTATTATTATAGGAAGTCTCCCTTCATGGTAAGATGGACGGTTGTGATCTAAGATGACAACCCAAATGAAACACGATTACAGTTTCTTTTATCATGGGAAGAGCCCTTTCTTGACATGTCCAATGTTTCGGTATCAGTAGGGCAAGCGCAGAACTCATCTTCAACAGCTGACACTTAGACTGATAGCTGCAATGAACTCTATGTGGGAAGTAGGGGTGAGCAGCGGTCTAGGGTCGACCCTGGACCGGCCCTGGACCGGCCCAACCCTGCCGGTTCTGGTCCGGTTCCCAAGGGGACTGGGTCGGTCCTCGGTCCTGAAATTCCAGGACCAACACTGTGCGGGTTGGTCTTCGGTCCTAAGAGTTTTGGGTCGGTCCAACCTTGGACCAACCCTGTATATTATATTATATTATATTATATTATATTATTTATAATTCTTTTATATATTCAAACCTAAGTAAAATGTATGTTATATTATACTATATTGAAATGTTCTATCAATAACACTAACACTGATTTCAATTATGTGTCGTTTGTTTTGTTTTTAGGTGTTTAGAAGTTCAAGTGAATTAACAAGATGTGAAGTTATATATTCATGATTTATATTAAGTATTTTGAACTTTTTATAGTTTAATTGTATTTTACTAATGAATTTCAGCTGCACTTTACTTTTCAATTTGTGTCAAATGGTAGAAGTTTTTGAAGAGTAGAGTAATATTGCAATTGCTACGGTGATTTGCTAGTCAAGTGGTGTGAAGCTCATTTTTTGGTTGAGTGGACTCTACATGATCAAATGCAGGAAAAAACTTTTGCATATGGTGTTATGAATATTAAAGATAGATGATTACAAGAACTTTCCATCTTGTCCCATATCTCGATGAGCAGTTAGCAAGTACGAAATTTCTATTGTGTCATCTTAAATTTGCTAAATATGTATTGGTATTTATAATTTAGTTGCACAATTCCGCATTATCAATGTATGTGTAATTTGAATTTGTAGGTTTGCTTTTTTAGGGAGTATAAAAAATAAGACGAAAAAATTTATCAATCGGTCCCGGGTTGACCCTGAAACCGGACCCAACCTATTGGGTCGGTCCGGTCCTTGGTCCCAGACTCAATAGGGTTGGTCCTCGGTCCTAAAAATTAAGAACCGACACTGTACGGGTTGGTCCTAGGGTTAGGGGGTGGCCCGGACCAACCCGGACCATGCTTACCCCTAGTGGGAAGGGCAGCTGCAAAAAGAAAGAACAATTTTTATATTCGATTTAAAGTCAATGCAGTTGGTATAACAACTCAATTCATTTGACGTCACTGTAGATTATGATAAAATATAGAGTGAAGTTTACGATAAAAGTCCTAAAATTGTTATAATTGTGTCAATTCAGTCATAAACCCTTTATTTTATTTATTTATTATCAATTTAGTCTTAAATCTTTTATATTTGTACCAATTCAGTCTAAAATAATGTAGGAGTTTGGATAATTGACCTGCCTTCATAATAAAGAGCCGGACTTCCCAAACTTTCGACTCCACTTTCAAGGATTGCTAGGGAAATATTATTACCAGTAACAATATCACAATGATGGTCGTGCTATCTAGTATTCTAAAGAGGCATACTAAGCATATTTAACAGAAAAAATTGGGATGGTACTGGTGTGAGATGATGACTTGAAGCAATTTACCAATGTGAAGTATCTATCATCATAACAGGTACATTAACTATGCAACAAAAGGCGCTCAATGACCTAGTAATTTTGCACCATTTTTGTCCAGTGCCATGAGAAATACTTCCTTATTGGAAAAATTCAAGTGCTTAGAAAAACTTTATAAAGCGACAGATTAAAAAAAATGCATTTTGAGAAGACCAAATTAGATGAGAGGTCGGTCACAAGACAAATTGAGAAAATATTTCGCCAATTCCTTTGGAAGGGACCGACCCTTGGATCAGGAGGGGCGAAGGTCAAATGGGATGAAGTCTGCCTACCCAAGGAGGAAGGTGGCTTGGGTATCCGACCCAACCGGATTAGCAATATCGCTTCAATGATTAAGCACTTGTGGCTCCTCTTTATTGATAAAGAATCGCTTTGGTGCAAATGGATCCATTCCAATTTCATCAAACATAAGAATTTTTGGGTCATCCCTAGGCCTACTATATGCTCTTGGTCTTGGAAAAAACTGCTAGGCCTTCGAGGCTTAATTTAGCATCAATTTATGTGGCGCATAGGCAATGGATTATCTACATCCTTTTGGTTCGATCATTGGCATCACCAGGGCCGCTCTATAAGCTTTTCACAGATCGGAACATATACTGTTCTGGCATCCCTCGGCTTGCTTCTGTTGCTTCTGGAATTAATGCCCTCTCCCTTCCCTCCGCAGTCTCGGCGACCATTATGGGTTGGGATGATCCTCTCCCAAACCTCAACGACAATGATGATCGACTCCTATGGCTGGGCCATTCTTCAGGGGTGTTTACGGCGGCTTCTGCTTGGACACTTCTAAGGGCTAGGGGCCAACTTGTGCCTTGGTCGAGATTCATTTGGAATTCTTCTCTTTCCCCCCAGTATCAAACCCACTTATGGTTGATCACTCGCAACCGATTACTGACCCAAGTAATTCTGTTTGCTCATGGGAGAATTCTAGTATCCTCATGTATGTTATGTTCCTCTAGACCTGACTCTGTTAATCATTTATTCTTCGGATGCCCGATTACGGCTAGTCTGGGTGCTTTCTGGGCGAATAAATGTAACCTCCCATGGCGGAATTCTACGTGGAAGGATAACTTAGATTGGGTTATCAAGCATCTCTCCGACACTAGCTTCTATCAATCGGTGGCTCGTTTTGGCTTTGTCGCTTTATGCTACCTTATTTGGAAGGAGAGGAATAACATCATCTTCCGCAATCAAACCTTATCCCTCCCGGCTTTGAAGGAACATCTTCGCATGTCTATCAAGGATAGAGCCTTTACCTTTTCGAAGGTCTCGGATACAACTCGTAACAGAAGACTACAACTCAGTTGGGGAATCCATCCTTCGATCTTTGAATGAGGAGTTTCACTTTGAGTAATGAGGCGTCCAGTCTCTTCAGCTTTGGATGCATCCATGGTGTCCCTTCGTCGCTATCTTTCAGTTTTCTGGTTGTTTTCTTTCTCCCCTGTGTGGGTGCCTTCGTCTTTCCCCTTCTCTTCCTTTTTGGCTGATGTTTAGCCTGCGTCTAGCTGCTTTTCTTTCGTTCCTCTTTCTGCAGCTCCTCCCCCCCCCCTCCCCCTTCCCCGGCACTCTTCCTCTCGCTTGACTGGTTGTCTTTTGAGTGTAAGCCTTGGTGCCAGGATCTGTTGCTATATAGGTGTGTAGCTCCTTGGTTCTTTTGCTAATATATATTTACCCTTTACCAAAAAAAAATTAGATGAGAGGACGGAATTGACACGTTAGAACTTTGAATAATTCAGCGAGTCTAGACGCCGCCAGACTTAGAATTTTATAGGCGGCAGACAGAGAAAACACTCAAGTCATCATAGTTACCACCATTCTCTGTTAGACTTTTCCAAAATGGTAGCACAGGCACACGTGATTGAACTGACAAGCATGACCCTAAGCTCCGTTGAGACGGATTCATCAAAGTGAATGTGGCCACACACCGACAAAAGCATCTTGAATATCTAGTCCCCACTAGACTACCTAGTTATTATCATTTTATATCTTTTGACATTGGCTTTTGGACCTTCACTGACATTGTATCTTCTTTGTATCTCTGGTTTCTTTTCCCCTCTAAATTCGACATCATTAAGAATTTGAAGTCGTGTTTCCGTGTGAATTCGAATGTTAAATGGAAATTAAGGAAATCAAGTGAAATTACACTTGCAATCATGCTTCTATTTGGTAGATATCAACTAGTCTTATCAGATTACTTTGGTTTCTTTATACCTTTTGTCTTTCCGTGGAAAATATTCAGTGGTTCGAATCATCCGCCTACATTTCGCCTACGTGGTGCACGTGAGCTTAAGTGGCTCCACTCAAGGGATGACGTGTGCCGTTTGATGTGGAATAAAAAAATAGAACCTGAGATCACTTTTATCTCTTTCCCACTTGAAAAACCCTCTTCCTCTTTTCAATTTTCAAGGCTTTTCCCGTTTTACAGAAGAACGACGAAGTGAAACACGTCCTCTCCTTTCTCCAGCATGTCCCACCGCCTCTGCCTCCCCCAAAAGCCTCGCCGGTCACAGCTGCAACTCAAATTTGCCTTTGGCACGTTGCCTCCCCCATGGGCCCTTGCCGGCTGCAGTTGCTAGGTCCCAAGCCCCTCTGGCTCTGGCTGATTCCGACACAGCCATCAAGCACAAGGTCTACGCTCGTGTTACCTGGGGAACCCTGGGTCCGCTGTGGTCGCACATCTGTCAAAAGAAAGATTGTTTTTTTCCCTGTGAGTTCGAATCCTGAAGTTTTTTTTTTTTTCAATGTTTTTCTGGATTTATTATAGTCATTGAAGTTTTTATAATTCCTTCATGTTTGTGTGGTAATGAAGAAATCTCAATGGAATATTAAATCGGGAGGTTTCATTGGAGACGTCAAAGCTGAAGGACCAAGAGTTTCTAGGAGAAGCTAGTTGTGTGTGGTCTAGAGGCTTTAGCTTCTGTTAATTCATCTGAATTTAAAAGGCCCATGTCCATTTTTCTTAAGACGTCTGATTGTAAGATCTTAAATAAGCCAACTAATATGAAACAATAACTGAAATCTAGAAGATATTTAAGAGGGGTAGAGTTTGATGATGCTCAATTATTTAGGATGTGCATGCCATCTAATTTTGGCCGGTGCACATGATTCACTCTTTTCGGTTTCCTCCGATTAGTCATGCATAATGCACCTCTTTTTGAAAAGTTTTGAGTTACCAGGGCTTTAACAAATGTTCTAATTCTTCGCACTTCAAACTTTTAGTATGAGATTCTCTTTATTTTCCGCTTTACATGCGCACTAGATATTCTCTCTTGTGTGAGTATTAAACCGGGGCCAACCATTGCCAAAATTGATACACGACCTCCTTTTTTAAGAGTCATTGAATACTTTTTTTTAATCCCCAATGCCAGATATGGCACTTTCTCACCTCATTTGTGCACTCAATAAAGGAATGAATCAAAATGTACGTACTAAATCCAAATTATTCTACTGCACACTTTCAAGCCTTTTGTTTTTTGGGATTTAGGGGAAGTAATCACACTAAGCACTCATATGATTCAAGCAAAATAAAATTCTTGTGAGGAGTACCAAATTAATTAACATAAGCTTCGCATCAGTCCACATGGTCCGATTAAATAGGCTTGTAGTCCATTGCAATATAGCTAGAGTAACTGACAAATGATTTTATTTTATTGTGTGGGAATCAAAGCTTAGAAAAAGAAGCATTAGGCTCTTTCCACGCATTCACATGGGAGAAAAAAGTCTTGGTCCACGGGATCCCACCACACTGCACCATAATTTGTCTTTGTCATATGGTCATCAAAAAACTATTGATCTGGACAAGTTGGTCAGAACCACAGCGATGAGTTCTGTCCTCATCATTTCTGAATATCCTCCATATTGATTTGCGTGGCCTGATGGTCCAATTACCAAAGAGAACTAAGAGAATACCCTTGAAGTCCAGAGGAAGTGCTTGTTTAGCTGGGCTTGCTCGGAAGGAGAGCGTTGAAGAGGTTAATTGCCTCGTCAAACAGAAGCAACCACCACAAAGATTTCGTATATACCAAGCACGACTGGTTCGGCCTTTGGGGCTGGAGAAAAGATGAAGCTTTGTTTAAGTGCAGGGGGTTGTGCTTGAAGAGAAGAAACGCATCAGTAAGAACACCCTACCGATCACGAGAAATCACCGAGATGCTCCTCTTTGTTCTGATATACTGGTTTCATAACTCCAAGTTGAGACGTGAAGGTGATCCTCCTAATTGTACTATCTTTCAGGACTCGGACACAGCTTGGTCTACTCAAAGCTTAGTCTCGAACTCAAAACCCATTGCAGTGAATTCATCTCTGCGTTGCTCCTCCTGGTAAGCCGAACTTCATTCTCTAGTCTATTATAATTGATAGCATAAAAGACATTTTTTTTTACTCATTGCAGAACACCTCAACATCCTTTAGAACGTGCACATGACCTTTTTAATGATTATCATCACATATATTGCTTATTTTTCTATGTTCCTTTTATTCAAACCCGTCGCTAAAGATGACTGGTCCGGTTGGACATGGTGGAATTGCTTGCTGGTCCTCACTCCGGTAGTTGGAAAACATTACCTTTGACCAGACACCGTAATGGTTGACTCTATAGTCAACCTTTTTTTCTTCCTTGAAAGGTGGGTAGGCGAAAATCTTTAATTAAGGGACCTCAACTTTAGTTCTTGTATCTGTGCATAAAAATTTCTTCACTGGATGAGCCCACTCTTAGTTTATTAAAATTTCATCCTATGATCCCAAAGTAAAGTACAAGTGTATATGTAAGTTATACCAATGGGGACTTGGACATTGCTGCTTTGAACTTGCTTCATCCTTTATACTTTCTTGTCCTCTCGACATATGTAGATACATGTCTATTTGATGATGTTAATACAATTCATATGAACTCTAAATTTTATTTGAAGGGAATCTTTCTTGTCATAAATAAAGGAAATTAAGAAATTTATTTTTCCTTGTGAAATATCTTTTTATTAAAAACATGGTATACCTGAACTTAAAGTCGGCCAATCCGCAGGAATTTTTTTTTTTTTTTTTTTTTTTTTTTTTTTTTTTTTTTTTTTTTTTTTTTTTGAGAGGGGGGAATAAAAAAGTCATGTACCAGTTTGGTGTACGGGACTGGAAAAGAGCATCGAGAGCAACACAGAGGTGGTTACCAGTTACGGCAACGCCATGCTTACCTCGACGGTGGCGTGGGCACCATCGCCGATCACACTTCCTTCCCCTCTCTCAACTTATAGTTATTGTTTTTTTTTTTAGTTCCTATTATTAATTTATCCTTTTTACTTCTTAAAATTGAAGAACGATACCATGTAAACATGGTTTGTCATGTTAGTTGCCATGTAGGTTCACTTTTGATTAAAAGTATGTATTTTGTTTACATTTGAAAAGTGGGGCCACTTTTATCCCTACGACATTTGTTGGTATGTGCTTATTTGATGAAAGGAATCTTTCTTTTTCTAAATAAGGAAAATTAAAAAATTTATGTTTCCTTGTGAAACTTTTTTATTAATTAAAAGCATGGAATACCTTAACTTTTAAAGTCGACTATTCCACATGAATGCACATAAATCCCTGATTCGATGCATATTGGGACATATCAAGTACTTTATGAAAGGTTTTTGTAGGAAGAAAAATCAGAGAATTCGAGTTGATGGTTCCTAAAAGCTCAACAAAATCACAGCATAGTTTATTCGGATCAGATGCGGAAAAAGCCTTGATTTCATGAAACACTTAGAAAATGTATGCGGCATCAGCACCCGTTGGATTGGAAAAACTTTTCATCAAGAGTGGAGTTAGAGCAATACCGAGTCAAAATAACACAAATTGGTCTATGGCCAACCTTCAGCCGAAGACAGATATGGTCTCAAATTGGTCTATTGCTGTTAGACGTTCTCAAATAATTGGTCTTTTGCTGAAATAAGTTTTAATTTAATCAACGTTAAAGTCTTTGGCCAAAATACAAACGATACTTACGTTAGTTTCAGGATGTTAATACTAGAAATTAATTATTAAATGATGTTATTCTTTAAGATCCACGTAACCATCTCCTTTATTGACGAAATTATGGTCAAGGTCTTCTGAGTTATTTCTTTCCACTCAACCAAAAGGCATGATTCTTTATTGACCAGGCTTTGCGAAAGTCGTGGAGCGGTGGGGTCCTGTAAAGTAAGGCGTTTTTCCCCGAAACCTTCCCTTCTAATAAGGACAAGTTCTGAATAGCGAGCAATAATTTACATGACCACGCCATAAAATTCCCCTTTCTTGCTCATAAACGCGTGGAAAGAGATTAATATTTCTTTTTTGATGCAATCGTTAGTACAAGACAAAGACATAATCGCCGAGGATTCTAGTTATCTTATCTATAAAGGATTCCTAAAGTAGAGTGAATAGTGCTCCTTATGATGATGGCCAAGTGGCTGCTTGCACTTTAGCCACTAGTTCCTTTTTTATTGATTGTATAGTCACCGATTTTTCAAATGGCATGAAGAGCGAAAGATGGAATTTTTTATTATCCCGCTCCTAAAAGCGGTTTGTCCTTAATATACCTAAAAGTATGTTCAAAGAGTTCCCTTCTGATCTGCTTGCTCTTAACACAGATTGGTTTTAATATATCATCGGCCATTACATGTCTGATCCTTTCTTTCTCTCCATCGTTGGCCCATTGCAAGAACTGAGCATAAAATCCCCTCATCATCTAGTCGTTCCAAGTCGAAGCCGAAGGTATTGGAACATCTTCCTCGATCAGCTTTCCTCTTCGGTGAATTTTCAGTTCCCGTTGCTTTCTTCCTCGACAGTGTTCACTTGTTTTTGGATTGTGCTGATAATGTCCACTTATGTTCTGTTGTTGTCAGGGCCGATGTTGGCCAGAATTCCTCTTCATCCGTCTTGCTGACAAGCCAGCAGCCAAGAAATCTCGGCTCCTCTTGCATCCTTTACAGTGAAGTCACTCCTGGTATGTCCGTCATTACGTATCTACTTTTGGTGTCCTATCAGCGCTTGTTTCACTTTCACCCCTGTTTGGTAATCTGGTTCTATTGATTATATCCCAAAAAGCATAGAAGCATAAAAATGGGTGAACTAAATGCAACATGAACTCATTTCAGAGGCACCAATATTGATCTCTCTGAGCTTTTATATGCCCCTTAAATGGTCATTGTGTGACATCATGCTCAACCATCTTCTTGTTGGTAGCGTAATTTGCAACTTGAAAACACTATGGTGAACTTGGAAAATTAGCAAGTCTGTGATCACAGATTCTTTCTCATTGCAAAACGCACATCCTTTATAGCATGCGAATATTACCTGTTTCAAACAAACATTTTCAAAATTATCATTACATATATTGCATATTCTTCTTACTTCATTCTATGTACTGAAACCAGTTGGCATACACGGTAGGACTGGTTGAACTAGCGCATACTTACTCTCTCTCCAGTTCAACCTACGGTACCGTTTTTAAAACATTGCCTATAATCAGAGAACGGAATGGTAGACTATAAGTCCTCCATTTTTTTCTTGAAAGGCGGGTATATGATAATCTTTAATTAAGGGCCCTCACCATTGGTTCATATATTTTCATCCAAAGGGGAATTGGACATCATTGCTTTAAACCTGCTTTGTCCTTTTATGAAGCGAGAGGATCCAAAAAAGAAGAAACTTTTCAAGGGGAGAGAGAGAGAGAGAGAGAGAGAGTCCTATGCAAATTAATGCTGTCCAAACTTCCTCCATTTGATAACAAAAAGATAAACATATACATATACATATACATATGCATATGCACACACACACACACACACACACACACACACACAATACCATACTATATGCAAAGGTCTATATTTCCCATTCCTGATTGAAGGAAACTTTCTTGCATCATGCCTTTGATCAGTGGCTTACAAATTATGTACAAATGTTAACATGAGTGATGTCCATGTTGTCCTGACTTAAACCTTGTAATTTATTATGCTTAGGAAATTGAATTGAACATGACTACATTATCTTACTAAATAGGGCCCAACTCGGAGCCTCAAGCTCACAACCTCATGTGATAACTAATGATAGAACAAATGTTGAATATTTGGCTTGATTTTTCTGTTTAATACTTTTTGTCATCCTTTTCTAGGTCGAGGCCTCATCCTCAATATTCTGAATGTAGATCAATAAGTATCTACTTGCTTTCTAAAACTTGTTTAAGCAAAGTAAATGGAATGCTTATCTTCTCCATGAACAAGAGGGTATAGTAAGCATCATTAAACTCCCAGGAAACTCATCCGGATCATAGCAAATCATTGATATCCTCAAGTTATCTTAGTAAGTGGCACCTCTGCTACCCTTGTTGTGTCCACACAAAACAAGGGATGCACATGATCACATACGCATCTCTTAGTTTTTCTTTGTGAGGAATAAATTTTCTCATAACACATTTAAAATCATGGACAAAATGATATTTATCCAAGTACGATTTGTAAAGTTATCTCTCAATATCGATGCACCCTTGAGAGAAAATTAAAGGGGACAATATGTCTCAACATAAGACAAACTAAAACTTGACCAAAATCTATTAACTATGACAAAAGAAAAATTGCGCCAAGAGTGGCCGAGATCACTTGACTGCTTTAGTACTCGCTCACAAAGTGCATGAAGTGGGGATTTAACGGATTTCCAATTTATCTGAAGCTAACTGCGGATAAAAATAAAATATTGCAAGAAAACTATAAATTGTATTGAAAAAGTAAATTGCGAGAAAATAGAAGGTGAATAGATTGTACATTTTCCTGAATAGCTAAAGAGAGAGCTTTACGACTCTAAATCACTGGTACTTATAAACCTGTAATAATCACCGTCCCCTCCTATACTTGCAAGAACCACCCACACAGCTCCATTCTTCATTCCACCTCTTTTGCAGCCTGCAGCCTCAAAGATGAATGCTACCACGTGCAACTCATCATGGCCTCTTCCTTCATAGCTACACCTATATGACATGAGACTTTTGGCAGAGAGAATGCTGTTGCCAGCAATGGACAAATTTCATTTAATGAAGTCTTCGCTTGGGGTTGCAGGGCCAAGATAATAAGTACGTCTCTAAAGCCACAAGTTCTTATGTTTTAATAGTAGCCTGCTTTTGTTCCTGTTGACACGTACTCGGTTCGTTTGAGCCGTGTAACATGCTCTTAGAATGTAGTATGTAATTTTCCTTTGCACACTTGCTCGAATCAACATAGTCGGTCTGTCTGAATTCTTTTGTTACTTATCCAAAAACACCAAGTGAACTAGCGTATCTTTCTTACCAATTACTAAAAAGAAAGAATCTATCTGGTGAACCGGCACCCGTAGGAGCTTCTCTTTTCAAATGGAGAACTTGCTTTATGTGTTAGCGATTGTACCTTGCTCCTGTGTGCTAGGACAAGGTGCTCCTAGAAATATTTTTGTGCTTTTATATATTCTTCATGATCGTCTATTTCTTCTGGAGGCTCAGATGATGGATTAACATTATTCCCTCCATTTTGGCTCACGAAAACATATTGACTTAAAAGACTCGTATTATAAATTGATTGATAGGGCTATTTCTAACCTCTTGTTCATTGGAGACACATCTTTCATTGTCAACTGACGAAAATAATATACCTGTCTAATACCCTTCTGTTTTTGTTAAATAACTAATTAAAATAATTTTTATGTTTCAGACCAAAAAAACAAAAATCTATGTTCGGAAATAATTAAGTTGTTAATTAAATCAGCTCTACGATCATGGAAAAATGATTTTATACAAAAAGAAAATATGTCTCAAGTCACCGAATAAAACTCAATGCCAAGGATGTCTCGGCCCATGACTTCTTACTTTTTTATTTATCATGTTTTGTCCCCCACTACCGCCACTGCTTCTCCTTTTTTAGTACTTTATAAGTTTATCATTCTGAATCTCCCTTTGTATTTCAAAAAGAAATAATCATGGAAAAATCATTAAATTCACAAATTCTCCGTATTAGTAATCTCCACAAACTTGGGAACTCTTTTGCAAATGACAGTAGTTTCATTAAATTTCAATTGTAAAATAGCATAGTACCGATTAAGATTGGCATTACAAGAATATATGATTTTGAAAAATCCTGTAACAATTGTACTAGCTTATATTTATCTTATTTACAATATACTAAAAGTTTTCTCAATTTCCTGAGAATGACTTGGTACTTAATTATAGTAATTTGTTGGTCACTTTTTTTGTACTATTCACTTAATAAGATTTCTTATTCTACCTTCGTTTTATATTTTTGTATTTAGTCAAATTTTTCTCTAGTTATAGTCCATATTTCTCCACATTGTGAACTATTGCTGGCAATTCAAATACATTAGAGTAACTAAATACAATATGATAGAAAATCACAAATGGGAGGAGTAGCGGGGCGGGATAGGGCTAACACACTTGAAATCTCTCTCATTAACACTTTGAGAGCGTGGAATTGTGAAGTAAAATTTGTTGGAGCCCCCGAAGAGTTATCCCCACTGTCAAGAAACAAAAAAATAAAGAAAACAAGGACAACAGAAGAAAAAATAAGAAATATTTAGCCTTTTATCGCTCGTCGTAGACCAGTAACGTGTTGCGTATCCACGTAAGATCATCTGCAAATTCCGCAGTCTCTCTGTCTCTCTCTGTCTCTCTCTATCTATCTGGTTTTATTCCACTGTTCTCGTTGTTTTATCACTTTGCTCTTTCTTTCTTTTCATACGTCGAGTGATTAGTTGTGTTCTCTGTTCAGTTCCTTTCGCCCCCATTTGTTTAAGCAAAAGAAGGAGACATAACAAGAGGAAAAAAAGGGTTCGGAAAGAAATTTATAGGAAAAAAGGAAGACATGGTCGAAGATTTTGTAATCGGCATTGCATCAAAACTTGGTGAGTATCTGATTGCTCCCATTGGCCGCCAATTTGGGTACGTGC
Source organism: Eucalyptus fibrosa (assembly GCA_017140475.1). Lineage (NCBI taxonomy): Eukaryota > Viridiplantae > Streptophyta > Magnoliopsida > Myrtales > Myrtaceae > Eucalyptus > Eucalyptus fibrosa. Next base: position 64,320,679 of record CM029507.1, on the reverse strand, counting down.
TGTTCTACAAGAGTTACGTCAAAGATCTCAAAAATGAAGTTAAGGAGTTGGAGACTGCAAGGCAAAGGGTACAGCACGTTGTTGATGAAGCCGGTTGTAACAGAAAACCTATTCAAACTGATGTTGAGGATTGGCTGGAGAGTGTGAAAAAGGAGGCTAGGGAAGCAGAAAACCTGTTAGAACATGGCGAAAGTGTAAAAAGTGCTTGCTTCTGTGGGTGGCTTCCCAACCCCGTGGTGCGCCATCCAATTGGCAGGAAGGTGAAGAAGATAACTAAAGTAATTCATGGACTCAATGAGAAAAGCAGAAATAGTAACTTCCAGAAGGTCTACTATGAGAATACTCCGATAGGATTTGCCAATGCCACCACTTCCACTGCAAGACCTGTTGAAAAGAAAGAAGATGGCCTGAAGTCGAGGGCTTTTATCATAGAGGATGTAATGAAGGCTATAGCTGATGACAAGGTGCGTGTGATTGGGGTGTATGGATCAGGAGGGGTTGGCAAGTCCAAAATTTTGGAGGACGTCGAAAGGTGAGTGAAAGAAGAGAATCTATTTGATGTGGTTGCCATGGCAAATGTATCACGTAATCCCAATCTAAAAAGAATCCAAAAAGAAATCACCGACGTATTGGGCCTGCACCTGATGAATGAGAAAACTGTTCGTGGGAGAGCATACCGTTTGCGTGAGGCGTTAGGGAGTGATTCTAAGAAAAATGTTCTCATCATTTTGGATGATCTATGGGAGAAGCTAGAGTTGAAGGAAATTGGAATCCCTTGTGGAGATGATAATAAAGTAAGAGGCTGCAAGTTATTGTTAACATCTAGAAATCGAGATGTTTTGCGTATTGCCATGGGCTCTGATCAAGAATTCCGACTCGATGAGTTAAAGCATGAAGAAGCCCGAAGACTCTTTGAAAGGACATTGGGGGAAAGAGTTAACGATCCTGAGTTTGAAACTTGGGTAGATGGAGTGGTAAGGAATTGCGGAGGCTTGCCACTTTTGATTGTTCCGTTGGCAAAAGGATTGAAGCACAAAGATTTGGCTGCGTGGAGGAATGCTTCGACCAATATAGACCTATCAGATGTCAAATCACTTGTGGAGCTTAGTTACAATGACTTAAAAGATGAAAGGATCAGATCATTGTTCCTGGTTTGTGCACTAACCTCTGGGAGAATTTCCACGAGGGATTCGCTTGTGTACTGCATGGGTTTGGGTTTATTTAAAAAATTCAGCAACACCATCCAAAAAGCTAGAGATAGGTTGATTGAGGATCTACATACCCTGCAGGACTCTTCGTTGTTACTAGAAAGTGATGATATGGAACGGTTCAAAATGCATGACATATTTGTTGACGTGGCCAGCTCTATGCATGATGAATTTATGGACATGAAATGGATTGCCTTGGTCGGGAGGAAGGATTACGGGTTTAAATAATGGTCCGAGAATGAGCTTAGAAAATGCACCACGATATCCTTCCCTTATGTTGGCATTGATGAGCTCCCTGAAAATTTGGACTACCCAAACTTGAGGATGCTTCTGTTATTCGAAGACAACCCCTCTCTCAAAATTCACGATTCATTTTTTGAATCTATGAAGAAGCTCCAAGTCTTGGACTTGACTGGCTTATCTTTAACCTCTCTACCTTCGTCGATTGAGTTCCTTGAAAACCTCAAGTCGCTATCCCTGGATTTCTGCCATTTGGATGATGTGACTGTTCTTGGAAAGCTGAAAGGATTACAATTCCTAAGTTTCCTAGACTCTACAATCGCTCGGTTGCCCCCAGAAATAGGTGGACTAACAGAATTGAGATTTTTGGACCTGAGAGGGTGCGCCAGGCTTAAAGTTATCGAACGTGGCGTGCTTGGAAGCTTGGTTAATTTAGAAGAACTATACATGGAAGACAGTTTTGATCAGTGGGAGGCCGAGGATGAACCATCGCAAAGCAACGCCAGCCTGGTTGAGTTGAAGAGTATGAAAAAGTTGAGCACTTTATACATCGCCATTCCTCATTCTGCTAATCTCTCAAGAGACCTGCCATTTGGGAAATTGAACAAGTATAAAATCCAAATTGGGGATGTTTGGGATTGGTCAGGTGAATACAAAGAATCCAAAACTTTAAAGCTCAAGCTAGATTCAGGCAATCTTCTTGAAAATTGGGTGCAGAGATGTTTGAGGATAACACAAGATCTCCACTTGGATGGATTGCAAGGTGGCAACGATACAATTCACGATTTGTGCGTCGAAGGTTTCCAAGAATTGAAGTATCTTCACGTTCAAAATAGCCCATCAGTTCAATATATTGTTCACTCAACAGAGAATGTCCAGTGCACTGCATTTACGAAATTGGAATCGTTGTTTCTCGAGAATTTGAACAAACTGGAAAAGATTTGTCGAGGCTGTCTCGCCTCAGAATCCTTAAGCAAATTAAAGATTGTGAAATTGGACAATTGTGGTGAAATCAAACATTTGTTTACATTTCCCATGACGAGGATATTCTTGCAACTCGAAGAGATTGAAATAAGCAGATGCCACTTAATGCAGCTAATTGTTGCGGATGCCGAGGCAGATGAAGACAAAATTGAAATAAATGATGATCCCACAGTGAATTCATGCAATTTGCGTAGGCTGACATTATGCAACTTGCCAAAGATGGCGAACTTCCATGAAACTGTGGATCATTCAGTCGTATTTTTTGATGCACACCAGGTAAATTTCATGCTTTATAGAAGGGTCATGTTTCTACATGGGGACCATCCTAATTGGGGGAAACCTTCTTCGATTAGATTTGTGATCATAAACATGGACATTACCTTCAATTAAATCTGTCGGTCACAGAAATATACTTGGTTAAAGCATGGGTTAACTCATTACTCAATTAGTGATACCCTCGTTAATGAAATCTGGGGGAAGACAAATAAAATAACACGAATGAAGTTGGCGACTTCTATAGCCTTTTTCAATTTCCTCACCTTTCAAAGGCTTTTTTTTTGGGGGGAGGGGGGGGTGTTCAAATTCAAAGGTTAGAGTCGTTAAAATATTTACTTTGGAGGTATAATTTATAGAAGTTTTGTGTATCTTTACAAAGTAATATGCATTCATCAACCAAACCACAAAAAAAAAAAAAAAAAAAAAAAAGTAGTACCATTTGGATCTTTTACTATTTTTGTGTTAACAAGTATTGATTTTATTCAAATGTGATTATATAGATATTTCATTTATAAACGCATTGAAGCATTGACTTTAGAATTCCCTCAATTCACTTTTGATATGTGCGTCTAAATTATGAGTACTAATGTGATAAATAATCTGTCTTTGAGATTCTGCTTTCTAGGACAATTAAGACAAATAAAAATTTAATTTTTCAAATTGGAATTGCTATGTGATATATGATCACATGAAAAAGAATTATATATTAGTTAATTACATCGTGCTTTACTTGTGTTAATGTTATCAACATAGTTAAATAAGCATCATACTATATATAGATGCTTTAAGTAGTCTAAACATTTATCATTTCTTAATGGCAAAATTATATATGTGAACACATACATTCATGGATATATTCTTTTTCTTGGCTAGATGACTAAGCTTTCCACATAGATAAATTTTCTTAGAATGAGAAAGAGTATCTTAGGTCCTTATATAGGTAAATTAAACTCCTTGATGAAATTGACTACGATGCCCACATGGTTCTGTTGTGACTAATCCATTAGTTCATGGATCTTATAGTGAGGAACCCCTTCTTTTTTCTTTTTTCTTTCTTTTTTGACCTTGTTTACTTTCAATCTTTTGATGAGAGATTTTTTCTTCAAATACTTTGAGAAAAAAAAAATTCCAGACTCAAATTGCACATGCAAAGTTTTGAGTTATTTGTCAATTCAATTTAAAGCTATTGATTAGAAATTATATACAACATGAATTGTAAAATTTAGGCAGAAAGCACAAAATGTGAGGGTGAATTCAATAACACCAGTAATTCAGGGATTCTAAAGTCTCTCTTATTATTATATATATGTCATGAAGTCCGAATACATATAAGTTAAATGACAAGTAAATGTAAAGTTTTTAAATTATAAGGAGAGAATAAGTTAGAAATAAAAAAATCACTCTTCTGCTTTTTCTTCCGTTATCTTTAAATCTATTATATGACATACACACACAACACTCGTTCATAATTTCTAGTTGCACGCATTGTAATGAGATTATGTGGGGTTATTCACCCCTCCCAGCTAAAAAAAGAACGATGCATATGCCTTCGTAACGTTATTCTCCTGGCTTCTTAAGGTTTCATTGCCATGGTTGGAGTCCTTGACACTGTCTGAACTGCCCAAATTGAAAGAGATATGGAACTCTCAATTTCTATCAGATGTGAGCAATCTAAAATTTCTGAAAGTAGAGGATTGCATGTTTCTCTTGAGCATCATCCCCTCAAGTTTGCTAATAAAGTTACAGAATTTGGAAGCAATAACCATTGAGAGATGTCAGCTAATACGAGAAGTATTTGACCTTGAAGGATTGACAATCAATGGGGATGTTGAGATTCTATCACGATTGACCAAATTAATCTTGAGTGACTTACCAAGTTTGGGACACATATGGAACAAGAATCCAAGGAGAGCGTTGTGTTTCCGAAACTTAAGAGCACTAAAAGTGCAAAACTGTGAGAACCTGAGGTTTCTTTTTTCTTCTTCCATGGCTAAAGCACTTGTACAAATGAAAGAAATAGAAGTAGTGAGCTGTAAACTCATTGAGGAAATTATGGAGCAAGAAGAAGAATCAGAGAAAGCTACAACCACGGACACTTTAGTGTTCCCTCTGTTAACCTCCTTGTCTCTTGAGGAATTACCAAGTCTCAGGATATTTTCTAATGGAAAGTACTATATTCATTGTCCATCCTTAACAAGACTGAGAATATCTGGATGCCCCAATATGATGACTTTTTCTTCATCAGAAGGAAAGCAACACTCAATGACAACTGATACAAGTTTACAACAAGCATTTGGTTGTATCAACTCTGGCTTGTCCTTGCCTGTCTTCTTCAATCAAAATGTGAGTAGACATCTCTGGAACTTTCTATTTTTTGTTTATCGTAGAAATTATTCTCGGTATACCAGTTGAAAACTCTGCCAGTTAGCATGTACTATACAGCCTCTTGCTCCCCCATGCATATGTTGTTTTTTCATGCAATTGGATAGTCTTGAATAATCAACTTGATGAGAATATACTAACATATTAGAGCATCTGAATCAGGACTTCTAGGAGTTCAAAGTCAAGGAACTAACATATCGTCCTGTAATGTAGGTTCATTTTCCAAGCTTGGAAGAGTTGACGCTCCTGTCATTGTGCGGGTTGAGGAGAATATGGCACAACAAAATCCCTAAAGAATCATTTTGCAAACTAGCATCCATCTCGGTCAGAGATTGTGAAAATCTGTCTCATATTTTTCCATCAACTTTAATAGTGAGGCTCCAGAGCCTGAAAATGATTGAGGTGGTTGAGTGTACTTCTTTGGAAGCAATAATGGAACATGTCTCTGTCAATACTAAGGAAAGGCCAAAATGTCTGACCTTCTTAGGCCTAAAAGAAGTGAAGTTGTGGCACCTGCCAAGGTTGAATGCGATTGTGACAAGCAGCACCAAAGCAATGTTTAGTCTTCCTAGTCTGACTGATGTTAGCTTGCGCTGTTGCAACGATTTGAGATATCTCTTCACAAAGGATACAGCGAGAACTCTAGATAAACTTGAGAAGCTAGATGTTTCTCGTTGCATTAACATGCAGCAAATAATTGCAGTGGAAGAAGGTGAAGAGCAAAAGTTGAAGGCAGTGAAGTTCTCTCATTTATGTACATTGAAGCTCTGTTCCCTTAAGAGCTTGACTAGTTTCAGCTCAGGAAGTGGTGCATATGAGTTTCCCTCCCTACGAAATCTCTCAATTGTGGAATGCACTGAACTCAAGGCATTTATACTGAGGCCGCCAGCAGCAAGTAAGGAGATGAATGAGAGAACTGTTGGTTTTGACAAAGGTCCATATTGTTTATTTGACAAGAAGGTTTTCCTCTCTCTTTCCTTTCTCTCAGCAGTATCGCTACTCATGTGATTTTGTTTCCTCTTTATGATGCTCTGGATTCGTAAGCAACTTTACTTCTATATCATTCATTGTGACTTTAGCCAGATGATGTTTCTGTAGGTCATACTTCCCAATTTAGAAGAGCTACGCCTAACAAGAATTGAATCGAGAGAATTATGGGAGAGTGAGTCCATTTGCTTTCACAACCTAACTTCTATAAGAGTTGAGGACTGCCCGTGTCTAAGAAACCTTTTTATAATGTCTATGGCCAAAAGTCTGGGACATCTCCAATATCTCGGTCTAGGTGGTTGTGGAGAGATGGAGTACATTATTGGCAGAGAAGAGGAGAAACCTGAAGAAGCAGCCGACAAAATTGTAATTCCTCAACTTGTCACTCTATATATTCACAACATGCCAAAACTCAGAAGTTTCTGCCATGAGAAGCATATTTCAGAGTGGCCCTCGCTGAAACAGTTAAGTATTGAAGATTGTAAAGCTGTGAAGGTGATATTAGGAGATACAAGCTATAGAAAACTGGGGGGCAACATTTCAACAGAGCAATCGCTTTTACCAGTCGAAAAGGTTTGCACTAGTTTTCTTCAATGACATCTAGCATTCTTGTCCCTAATGGTTTGAGCTAGACAATGTGGGGTGATTTATGCTCAGTCATTGTATTCTTTTAGAAATTATAGAATTTATCTAATGAGAAACTTCTTTGATATAAACATATTAACACATATCTAAACTTATCCTAGTTTCAAAAAATTATATATTTTCATTGATTTTAATATTTAGACTAATGTAACGCTTCATAACACCGTAACTGAAGTACAAATATTGCTGAGAGGCCAAGCTCCTTAACTAATTTAGAGTCTCTACTAGGCTAAAGAGGGTGGCTCAAAATTAAATCTTATTTAATGTAAGATCGAGAGATAATGACATGATGAGTCCCAAAACTTGTCCAGTACTTCATTTAAGTCTTTTTTTTTTTTTTTATAATCATTCAAGTTGTAATATTCACACTCCTTACGCATTTGGAGACTTGTTAAGTCCATCTGTTTTTTTGTAGATTCAAAATATGCAATTTTTATCATATTTTCTGTCCTACATGGATTCCTTCTGTCGTTATCCCTAACATGAATTACAAAGATTATGACTTAAACTGCATGTAATTAACTTAATATTTTTCTTTTTGGGTTCAAATTAGTGAAGAGGAGCTTTGGTGTTCAGCAACTCTGTATTCATGGCTCCACAAGAACCAATAATTGCTGTGCATGGCAAGAGAATTTGCTGCTACATATATTATATGCAAATATCTTAATTGCAGCGACATGGAATCTATAATTCAATGACGGTGTCATTTAACTACTATACAACACATATGTTAGCAATTAAAGGTATAGAATGAAAGTGCGTAGCAGGGTAGGTTCAGAATCATAAAAGTTGATGGGAAAAAAGATGCTGGCTACATTTTCTAAATGGTTCAGAAAAATGGCAGAGTATATTCGCTATTGTGCATGGTGTGTGTTGGAATGAGTGAAATCTAAGTTAGCCTAGATTGGAGGTTTATGGGAAATATATGATGCCTAACTAAGGAGGGTATGGGTTATTCTACTGCTCAAAACATAATGCGTTAGAAAGAATTATGCTTCTACTTTAGAAAAAAAAAATATGACAAATGGATTTCAAGAGGTGGCGTCTGTTTAAAAAATTTATCTTGTTTTCTTTTCTTTCTATTCTATCAATAATATTTATCCTGTGATTTCTTTATTCTTGAAAATGAAGCTCTATCTTTATGGAAGAGGCTAGAGGGTAAACTCTAATGAATTATGATGGAAAATAACAGATTGTGTTTCCTGGCATGGAGTCAATGTGCATCTCGCATATGAATAATGTGGAGAAGATATGGACAGATGAGTTTGCTTCAAACGCCTTCAGCAAACTCAAGACACTAATAGTAGAATATTGTGAGAAACTTTCATCCATATTTTCATCTGACACTATCCTTACAAGATTCCAAAATCTAGAGGAGTTAACTGTGACCGATTGTGGTTCTTTAGAAGTGATATTTCACATCCAAGAGTTAAATATGAGTGGAGCTCATTCCCCAAGTACTTCTCAATTGAGAGAACTATATTTGGAGCGACTTCCGAAACTAAAGCACGTGTGGAGTGGACTTCCAAGCTCAGTGGCAAAAAGTATAACGAAGCTTGAAAGACTTGTAGTACAATCTTGTGGGGTGGAGGAAATTATAGCGGGCGAAGACAAAGGAGTAAGGATGAGTGCAAGTGATTTCTTCTTTCCGCAGTTGACCACCCTGACATTAGATGAGTTGCCGGAACTCAGGAGCTTCTACAAGAATAGTTATACTCCAACATGGCCACACTTGAAGGAATTGCTAGTGAGACATTGCAGCAAAATGAAGTCATTCTCATTCGCTTCTGAAATCCAAAACTGCCAAGGTAGTACTACCAATGAGAACCAACCTGCACTCTCTCTAGAAAAGGTAAAATACTTAATTCTAACTCTAGCTCTCTACCTCTGTAATTCATTGGTTTATCAGCATATCTCTTGGGTGCTTGTTATTTTCTTTTAGAAATTGAAATTGTCAACCATTTCTTGCTTACGAGTGCTCACCTAACCTCACTTCTGAATTGGTTAAAAACTTGAAGAACGATTCAAGTTAATTATTTCCAGCTCATACTCTTTGGTATAAATTCTAGGGATCCTAGTCATTACTTTAGAAGAATAGATATTTTATTGGATTAACTTGCATAGAGAGTCATGCTTCTAATAATCCGCTCGTATGTTATCTATTCCATTATGTTGCCGGCACGTCTAACAGCTGGTATTTACCTATTTAGTTAAGTTGACCTTCCTGGTTTGCCAAAATCTAAAAATTTATGTTTGTTCGGCAAATTGCTAATGTTCTGTAGCTCTAGATATTGAACAGAATTTTATGCTGGTACATCATGAAGATGGTTGGTAACTATCGAATACCATGGGTAACTTGCTTATCCAGTCACGTTTTAGTAATTTATTGACAGGTTTTGACAACTACTGACATTTATCTATGGTTCAAAATTGCCTGCAATTACTTTTGTGGCTTATGAACGCCTTGAAAGTTACTAACTTCTATTTAAAATTACCAACATCAATTTATTAATGTACCAATCAAATTAAAATATCTACCAATTATAATCACTCACCAATTTTTTACAAGCTACCTACATTTATTATGTGATTACCAACAATTTTGAAGTATTAATATTTATTTGAAATTACCAACCATAATTTGACTAAGATACTAGCATTCGGTATGGAAAATTTTAATGGATATGATAAATTATTTTCTAGTGTTTGACTAAAACCTAAAAATGAACTGAAAAATATTTTCCGCCATTTGGTTTCGTCCGTGCACTTTGTTTAATAATTTTTTTGTTTATTTTTCTTTTTTATTGGGTTAATATCATGAAAAATCATAAATCGGTACACATGTGACAAATTTACCCCCAAACTAATTTTTTGACCATTAAAAATCCTAAATGGATACAGCTGTGATAAATTTATTCCAAATTAATTTTTTGATCATCAAAAATCTTGTGACAAATTTATCCTCTATTAGTTTCTGTAAAATTATATCAATACCACGAAAACTACAAATTAATAAACTTGTGATGAACAAAAGAAAAAAAAAACCTCAAATTAGTACATTAGTTAACCGTCACATGTCACCCAACTCAGCAATTTAGCAATTTGATAATAAAATTTAGCAAAAACTAATAAATGGTAAATTTGTTACAAGTTTACCAATTTGGGTTTTTGATGATCAAAAGATTAGTTTGAGGTAAATTTATCACATGTGTACTGATTTGAGATTTTTCATGGTATTCCTTTTTTTTTATTTTCTTTTTAAAAATTTTGAATTTTAATTATTTTTTCTCTTTTTTATTTTTTTTTTTTTTCTCTTTTCCCTTCTTCTTCGGCTAGTCGTCGGCATTACGATGGCCAACGGTCAGCCATAAGTGGGCTCAAACCTCGCCAAATCGGTGAGCTTTGAGCTCACAAGAGGTCGGCAAGGCTCAAGCCTCAATGGCTTTGGGCAAGATTGTCCCTCGTTTGGGGTGTTGTCATGGCCGACGATCAGCTGTAGGTTGATGACGGCCACCGGTCGGCCATAGGTGGGCTCAAACCTCACCAAATCAGCGAGCTTTGAGCTCGCAAGAGGTTGGCAAGGCTCAAGCCTCAATGGCTTTGAGCATGATTGTCCCTTGTTTGGGTTGTTGTCATGGCCGACGATCGGTTGAAGGAGAAGGAAGAAGAAAAGAAATAAAAGAAAATTATACAAAGAAAAAAATAATTAAAGATTCAATTTTTGTTTTTAAAAGAGAAAAGAAAAAAAATAATTAAAATGAGTGCACTAAGGAGAGCGTACTTGGTCTAGTGAAAAAAGAAAGGACAGAGAATGATAGAGAAAATTATTTTCCTCATTTTTGAATGTGTCTTTTTCCATTGATAGAAATGTTTTTCTTGACTCATTTATTTTCTGTAAATTGAACATCAGAAAAATCTGAAAATATTCTCCTAAAAATTGTTTTTCATGAGACGGATGGGGCCTAAAATTGCTATTTTTTATTCAAAATTACCAACCTTAATTTGGGTGGTGTACCGGAATTCATCGCGTGATGATGTAGATTGGATTCGATCAAACCAATTTTTTATCCTATTCGTTTATGAGAAGTACCAGCATTTCTTTATATTTTCAAGGTCACTAACTGCTTTTATTATCTGCCAATATCTAATATTGTAACTCACAACACCTTCAAAGTTACTAATTCTTATTTGAAATTACCAACTTTAATTTGACCGACATACCAACATACATCACATTAACAAACCCACTTCTATAAGTTATTGACTTCTTATCTTGTTGGTTTTTGAAAAAGTATAACATTTTTTACGTTTCCAAACATATTTTGATTGAATTGGGCACATTAGCAACAAACATCCTATCTACAATGGTCATCATGCTCGGTCTTCTGGCTCCAAGAAGGTTAAACATTAAACAGGCAAAAAGCGTACCATATGGACTTTTGATGGCCTTATTAAATTGATTCCCATAGGTCTTTCCACACTTGAAGCGATTGACGTTAACGAGGGAGGATGTTGCGATGATGCAGCATGACATCTTTGGCGACCTCAAAGAGCTAACTTTGGCATACTACCGTGATGAAAATGTCGGTTTCCCTTCTAACTTCTTTCTCTGAAGATTTCCTAATTTAGAATATCTTACTGTGGAACATAGTTCCTTTGAGGAGATATTTTCAGAAGATATGCTTGCACATGAGGGAGTGACTCCATGTGGAGGAATAATTGAGAGGGAAAAACCTCTGAAGGCATTTGGAAATTTGAAGAGACTTTGGTTGCATGACCTATGGAACTTGAGGCGCATCTGGAAAGATGGCTCCTTGATGGCTGAAATTCTAAAACAAATTGAAGATCTGTGGGTTTGGCGATGCCCCGGCTTATCAATCCTATTTCCATCTCTAACTTCAGTCCAGAGTTTGACGTATTTACAAGTGCAGAATTGCAAGGGATTAGTTCATATGGGGACTTGCTCAGCAATGACAAGTTTGGTGCACCTTACTCGGCTAATACTAAGAGAATGTGGTACATTGGAAGACGTGGTAACGGATGATGGAAACGAAGTAGAAGAGATCTCTTTCCCCAAGCTGCAACGGCTGACACTTGATGGTTTACCAAGCCTTAAGAGTTTCTCTCCGACGAATTGCGCTTTTAGGTTCCCATCATTGGTGTGTACTATTGTGACACAGTGCCCCAATATGATTATATTCTGCAAGGGTGCCTTGAGGACACCGAAACTACATAAAGTACTCCTCTCCTATCAATATGACGAAGGGCATTGGGAAGATGACCTTAATACCACTATCCGAACTGTGACGACAAGAGAGGATCCATACAAAATTCAGTAAATCAGGTAAATGCTTTCTTTTGATGACATATGTTATTGTAGAAATCATTATGGGGTAGAGTTCTCCTTACTCTAATCAAATCCCAAGTCTCCCATATAGTACCACAATTAAAAAAATATCCTTAGCAAGTCCTTCAAAGACCCGAATCTTCTTATTCTTTTTAGTTTCTACATTCCTAACATGTTTAGTCCACCAAATGCCTGCTCCATTTCACTCCTATTTAAAACTTAGTGATTTTCCTATTCCGTCAACATATGTAATGTAGTACGCATTTACAGAGGTCAAGCATTGGTCGCAATTCTCTATTTAGTGATCAATCTCCAAAAAGTTGTCCAACCGCAACTATGTGCCACTTAGTATCATGAACCAAGTCCTTTATATGTTACCCTTGATTCTCTCAAAATATTGAATTCTAATATTGTTTTGCAGTTGCTGGAAACCAATAATATGATAAATTGGCTCGTCCCATATATAAGAAGTTGAATTCAAGATCTTCAACTTCTCTTGATCTTCATCTTGCGCAGCCACGAAATTCTCAAGGATTGCTTGGACCTTTTCTTTAGATATCTTCTCTTACCTTTTACTCTGATTTAATTGACAGCTTATCTAGTGGGGAATCTGCTTAATTATCCTGGGGATATTTCATTGGATTTACAATGTAATGCTCCTAGCACACATCGCTATGGACTGCCATTTTCTTGGCGATTTGACATGTAGCAATAAATTTCTTCACCCACTCAACTATGGCGAGAATGATGGGAAAATTACCAAAAAAAAATTGGACTTATTATAATTATGGCAATTTAGTTAAGCATTTTTTTTTTGGCCATTTGATCCTAATTTAAGGCTAGATTGATTTAACGTCCTTTCAATACCTTTGTTCTTTGTTTAAAAAAATGGTTTGCGTGTAGTGTTTATCCATTTTTTACCATATGCCACTAACATATGAGGCATACGAATGCCCAATCAATAAAGTAACATCCAATAATCAAAATAAAAATAAATTCCAAAAAAATTAAAGAACCCAATGAGCTAGGCAAAGCAAAGCATATCACCACCTATCATCACATTTTTAAGGCCTATGAGCCCTCGCCTAGAGTTAATGAGGGTTGTGATACCCTTGCCTTTGGCCGTCGACCCTAGTCAACCCTTTGCCCAATAAAAGGTAAAGAGAAGGAAAAGAAAATACAAAAGAAAAATAAAATTAAAAATTAAAAACTATTTAAAAATATCAACATCAGCGTCGATTATGTCATGTAGGATGATTGACGTCCATCTCAACGATTTCCTGTCAAAATATGTCAAATAAATTGAATTAACACAAATACAAATGTTTAAAATTGAATTGACACAATTACAATATTGAGTTGATAATTTTTCTCTAGAATGACTACTCCAACTTTGCTTATAAGTCACTAAACTTCTAGAAGTGCGTGTTGACACCTAAAATTTTGCCTGTTCATATAGGGTTTAATTGTATAGAAAATTAGGATTAATTTTTAACCCTCAACAAGAATAATTTTGCTAGTATTGAAAATTGTAATTTTTTTTAAAAAAATTATTAATTATATTAAATTATTAAGAGAGAGAGAGAGAGAGAGAGAGAGAGAGAGAGAGAGAAGAAAAGCGAGACCGGGCCGGGGGGAAAGTCGGTCCGGCCTCTTGCTTGCTTCCGTCCTTTATTTTCTCTCTGCCTGGGCCGGCCCAACCCACTTTCTTTTGTTTCCCCAGCTCAGCCCTTACGTCTTCCTCCTTCCCCTCTCCACGCGTGCGACAAAAAAGCAACATAGGACAGCAGGAGGAAGGACGACGGAGAACGGATGCGGAACAGGCGTCGACCGGGAGTGGGTGGTCGGGGCAAGGCCAGCAGCGGTAGCTGGCAAAGCAGGAGGCCATGCACGCTTGCCTGAGGGGTTAAAGGGAGAGGAGGAGAGCGCGAGTGGGGAGGGGGCTGAGAGAGAAATCGAGAGGAAGGGAGGGGGAGAGAGAGAGAGAGGAAAGCCAAGAGTGAACGAGAGGAGAGAGCCGAAATCCGCCTCGGCTGAACGTTGCTCGGTCGTCCTCGACGCAAACCTCCCCACTAGCCGGAACCACCAAGCTCGCAGCCCACCTTCTCCACGGTTTCAAGTTTTGCGGTGAGTTTCCCGTTTATGTTTTTTGTTCAATCGGGATGATGGATTCCCCGAGGACACTCGCTCGAAGGCTTGCGAGGCGACACGGACAATTGCATCCGATTTGTCGAGCCCGCCCCCCTTTCGCCGTCGCCGAGACGGGGAGGGACTTTACCAACGACCGCCCCTGTTTCTTTTCCCGTTATATAGTGCCCTGTTTTAGGCACGTCGGGCCGGAGCTCGCGGCCATCTGCTCACGGGAACTCCGGCCCCGTTGACCTCCGCATTTCGACATCGTTGGTCTTGGTGTGTCCTACGTCAAGGGGTCCGACGAGAGTTTTGAGTCCCGGATGAGCCGGGAGTCCCTAATTTTCGTGTCCCCATTTTTGGTCGAAATCAAGTTAACCACACGTGTTGCGTTCTATTATTATGTTCCTGTGATATTCGGCGATTCAGGCACCGCCGTTTGGTCGTTTGGCCGCCCCCGCCACCGCCATCGTTTACTTTGTTTTATGTTTCATGCTTTGTGGCCGACAATGGCAGTCCAACAACAAGAGGAAATCGGCAAGGGGAGGCTTAATGATGAATGCCTATGAACCATATGCAGTTCATGTTTCGGGAGTTTGGCATAGGAATCAGTAGTTGAAGTTGTTCTCGGTTGGTCGTGAGGTTTAGAACAAAAGTTGAAGTTCTGGGAATGGGAAGCCAAGCGTAGTCGGTGACAGGAGGAAATGTCGGGGAAGGGAAAATAGAAAATTAAAAAAAAAAAAAAAGTAATTACAAAAAAGAAAAAAAGAAAAAAGAAAGTAGACGATATGGGGAGGAGTAAATAAGATGGGCTTAATTGGCTTAATTAAGCGGGGCCCATTTTGGTCTAGTGGGCTAGGTTTTGTTCGTAGTGACTTGAGTTTGTTTCATTTTTAGTATTTTGGGTAGTAATTTAGATGGGCTTGGACTGCACTATGGGTTATATTTGGGAGGGGGTTTAAGAGTTTTAACTGAAGTGGGCTTGATTAGTAAGCCCATTAATTGTGTGACCTTAAATTATACACATGAAAGCGGATGTTACTTGCCACGTAGCAGCATGTGCGCTCTTGTCTTGTGCGAGCTTTATCTATAGATCTAATTCTTATTGTTATTTTAGCAACTATTTTGTTAGTTTACTTTAAATTGAAGACTATGATGAGTTCTTATAAAAATTTTAACAATATAGAGGTACATATTGTGATATGATATCCCTTTAACCCTATATTGCGGACTCTCATAATTTGGTTAATAGATTTTCACAATATTGAAAACTAAATATGACATGATAGCCCATAATTGATAGATGATATTGGAGAATCAATAATAATAATAATAATAATAATAATATCCCCTGCTACTAGAAAATTTCATCACAAAATATTAATTGCATATATTTTGCAACTGACTATTAGAAAATGACAATAATAATTATTAGGAAATGAATAGATATAGCTACCCACCATTAAGAAAATTTAAATTAGAAAAAAAAAAAAGTTGAAGACGTGGTTGCACATAATTTTGTATGCAAGTATGATAACTCCTGGGATTAAATTGCAAAATCTTCAAAGATAGCTATCACTAAGATTAAGGCATTGTTCGCTGGTGAAATGTTCCCTCGACAAAATCTTTCATTGAAGGGGCAAGGTTTCGGTTTTATTGTTTGTGATAGGTTCTGTGTGACTCCAGAAAGAAAGCGACTTATCTAAACTACTGGCAAAAATAAAATGGAGGAAAACAGGATAAAAGTAAATATATGATTTAATGTAAAAGTGTGATAAAATGAAAGATAACGATTGAAAACTAAATGATCCATTGTCAATTTTGGCAAAAGGTCATTTACATTGATGTTCTTCAGTTATTTATAATGGTGATCCACAGATAATTGCTTTTAGCTTTTATCATTTTGATATTTAAAATGTTTCAAAGCCTTGTGTCCTTATCGATAACCACTCTGCCTTGCTGATATATTCACTAATGCCGACTTCCGTGACTACTTCCATTCTTCTCTCGTCGATTTCAGCGAGTTCCCCTGTTGCATTGTTCAAGACTTCTATTTGTCGATTGTTGGTATTCTGCCCAATCTCCATAAATTCCCGTTTACTGGGCCTACTCTGTTCTTTTCAAATTCCGAAACCCAATAATTTAATTTGAGCGCCAACAGGCATGCCATAACACTTTCAACTGTTGGAGAATTTAGCTATGACAAATAAATGACTAAACCTACACTTTCAACTTAAGATGCTCCTCTTTTCTTTTCCTTTGATGTTTTAGGGTGGTAGGATGACACTTTACTCAGGATGGATTGGCTTTAGCTGTCCTGTAGTCTAGTCTGAGCACGGTTCCCGGGTGGTTCCCTGGTAGAACCGGGAACGGGGAACCGCACCGCAGGGTCCGTTCGGTTCCCGGTTCTGAAAAAACAGGTTCCGGTTCCCGGTTCCTTTTTTGGGAACCGGCATTCCGGTTCCGGTTCCCGGTTCCCTGAAAAAGGGAACCGGGAACCGGAACCGGAACCGGTATAAATTCAAAATAAAAAAACCCTAGTACGTCACTCAACCCCCCACGTGATTTCCCTCCCCTTCTGCCAATTTTTCCCCCCCTTTCCCCTTTCTTTTTCTCTCTCTCTCTCTTTCTTTTCAACCTTTTTCCTCTCACGTCACTTCCTGCCCTGCCCCCTCCGCCCCCCCTGCCCCCCCTAACTTTTTTCTTTTCTTCTCTCTCTCCTCTTTCTCCCTCTCTCGGCCGACCCCCCTCCCTTCTTCTCTTCTTCTTCTTCATCTTCTTCCTTCCTCTTGCTAGCTGCTGCTTCACCCACCACACCGCCGCCCCACGCCCTACTCACCACCACCTCTTGGCCACAGAACCACCACCACCTACCGCTCGTCCGACGAGCCGTGTTGCCGTTGAGCCCGACAAGCTGTCATGCCGTCCGTGTCGCTCCTCGCCGCCGTGAGCCACCGCCGCCGTCCCAAGCCACCGTCACCACCTCTTGCCGCCGCTCGCTTGGCCGTCTGGGCCATCGTTGCTCCGAACCCCTCGGGGCGCGACGCGGAGTCCCTTCTCGCGCTCCGCTTCCGTCAAGGACGTCACCTACAGGTACCGATTCCAGCTCCTTCTCGCCTTCGATTCGCTTTCGGGTTAATGGGTTGGAGATTGAACCGTTGCATGAGGCTACCTATTGAATGTCCATTGATTTCGGGGGGGAATCCGGGGCTCTTTTGAGCTTAGGAGATGGTAAAGTTTTCGTTCTTTCGTGTTTTTGTTCTCGGGTCATGAAGAAAGGGGTTTCTTTTCGTTCGCGGAATGGTTAATGAGCTAGGCGTGAAGAAGGGGTTTTCTGTTCGTTCGTGGATGGGTGGGGTGTCGATATGGCGCGATTGATTGAAGGTTGTGGTCAGCTTGATCGATCGTTTTCGGTTGACTCTTGATGCTTGACATTTCGTCTCACAGAGATTGGAGAAATTGATTCTTCGAGGATAAGCCGATTCTCGAGCTTGCTTCTCGCCCACCTGAGTTTTGAGATTGAACTGGCGAAAGGGGAGCCTGTTCAGCTGATAAGCTACTTTACCAGAACCTTTTTCAACTAATTCGTTAGCTGAATTCCCTTGTAGTGTTGTTGATGCTACTTTTGCGACATCTTGAGGTCATCTTTCGTAGAGTTTTTTCCAGTTTGAAGTGCTCACGCCGTCACCCCTCGCTTGCCTCGCCGCTCAGCCGCTTGACGTCGACGACGTCGTTGGACGCCGCTTGTCCCCCTAGTGGAGGCTGCTCGCTCGCCTAGCCGCCCCGACACTGCTCGCCGCTCGCCTAATATGGCTTATCATCGAGGAGTTTGTAAGTTTGCAATTATTAGTTTAGTTGCCTATGACATTTGATTTTTAACTGCTAATTCGTGATCCTTTTGGTTGAACTAAAAAAGACTTAAAGATTGACAAGTTTTCTTTGTCAAAAAGAAAGTAGCCAAAGAAGCACCACCCTCCATCACTCTCTGAAGGTACATAAAGCATAACCAGAAACTTTCATATCAAGCAGTAGATTGTCAAACTATGTGGAGCTACAGAAGGGCTTGTATGTATCGTTCTTGTCCATACATATACCACAATCACTTAGTTTAAAATTCGTAAGTATTCCATTTGATTTCGAATTTGATTGAATTTGCTGTTCGGTCCACAGATTTTGGTGCAGAACTTAGGAAGGCAAGCTTACTGCAACAAGAATCAATGGGTGTTGCTTGATGCCTTACCCAGCATGTGCCCTGACCAACTTGCCTACCTGGAACCTGTGACAGGGTAGGTTCAAAATGAAGGAACCTGTACCGAGGGTAGGTACCCTCAAAAACAGAGTGAATGCATTGGACGATCATTACATTTGCGTAGGAGTTCATGCGTAATTACCCTCGTGGTCATGCTTATTTGGGAAATTTTTACATGTCCATTCAGATGACTTGGGTTTCTATTCGCTTTATGACTTGGACCAAGGTTTCAAGGAGAGGCTAGCCTTGTGCTGTCTAGAACCTTTAAATCTTATGAATTAAAATGTCCATTAAATCTTATGAATTAAAATGTCTATGTCCACTTTTCTTCACACGGCAACTAGTGAGATTTTGAATTAGCCAATTAAAATGATAACACTTGTTGAAATTAAAAACATAATCATGAGGAGTGGAGGTTGATTGCCCCCGATTGTTTAGGATGTCATGATGTCATCCAATTCTGGCTAGTACGCATAACTCAATCTTTAAGAATCAAACAATTTAAGAAATTCATTTCACCTGAAGAGGCCCAAATTCACTAACAAAAGCTTCACATGAGCCCATATGGTCAAATAGAATTGGCCTGCTATCAACTAGAGCAACGTGAAGGTTCATAAGTTTAGATATTTTCAAACATAAAGTAATTAAGAAATACACATACACATATACATATACATATATATATATATATATATGTATGTATGTATATATATTCTGTTGTGCGCACGAGTATGAGAAGATGCACATGGCGATCTAGAAATTATTACTTAGGCTTTTTAGATAATGTTTTTCCTTGTATGAATCGTGGCTTATAAAAAAAGTTAGTCTCTTTCCACTCATTTGTTGGGAGAGAAAAGGGAGTCTTTTTTTTTTTTTGGGGGTCATAAGAAAGGGCGTCCTAGGGGAAGCTCATTTGCTGAGGAAAACGTCACGGTTTATGGGACCCACACCTGCACCATAATTGTTGCCGTGTTTTGTCTATTTCTATTCCAGCTGTTGCAATTATTTATCTGGACAACGTGAACTGAACCACGCGATGAGTTCCGTCCTCCCCATTTCGAAATATCCCTTTACTTTGATATGCTGGGCCACGTGGAACATTTACAAACCGAACTAAGAAAATATATCCTGCCGATTAACATGAAAGGATTGGAAAAGGGGAGGCTTAAAGAAGTAAATTTGCCTGGTTTAAGATTTCGTATTTAACAAGCACTTATGGTTCATCCAAACGTACCGCCCTTCGGAAATTCGG
This sequence comes from Eucalyptus fibrosa, assembly GCA_017140475.1. Classification (NCBI taxonomy): domain Eukaryota; kingdom Viridiplantae; phylum Streptophyta; class Magnoliopsida; order Myrtales; family Myrtaceae; genus Eucalyptus; species Eucalyptus fibrosa. Next base: position 64,300,979 of record CM029507.1, on the reverse strand, counting down.
ACACAACTTTGATATGCTCCAAGATGACTCATTCTCAAACGCAAGAGCCGTGGCATGCCTTCCACCTTCGCTTTGTTTTGTCTTTGTTCGAGGGTCCCTTTCAATTATTTCATCTGGGACAAGGTCGACAGGACCACGCGACGAGTTCCATCTGATTGTACCGCTTTTTGAGACCTGAACACTTCATCTTCTTTCCAAACATAAGCCCATTATGTTAATCCCATCTTTCCGTTGCTCCACTATAAAAGAGAAAATAACACATTTCAATTTTACTTGTTGTGTAATACCTAACGTCCTTTAAAGCATTCAAATACTTCACATGTGACTTTTTTCAAAATCATCATCATGATGCTTCTTTTTCTTAGCGCATTCTTTTTATTCCAACCCAAATTAGTACAAATGATTGGGCCTAGTGGAAGCTCGATATGATTCTCAAAACATTACCTTCAACTAAAGACCGGAGTGGTCAATTTCTAATTACCCATTTTTTTCTTGAAAGGAGGGCACATGAAAATCTTTATAAGGGGCCCTCAACTTTGATTTATGTATACATGCAGAAAAATCTCTTTATTGTACAAGTGCGCTCTTAATTTACAAAAATTTCATTAATTTTACTCAAGGTATAGTGTAAGCATATAATGGGGATTTGGATATCTTTGCCTTACACTTGTTTCATCCTTTATTCAAAGGTTACATTACGTGGGACGATTAGCATTTACATTAGTAATTTTTAATTTAAATTAGTTGGATGAACTCAATTGATATCAATGTAAAATAATATATAATTAATTTGGAGTGATAGAATTGGCATTAATGCAATAACTTTAAAATTTATTTTATTTTCTTTTTTTTTCAGAAAAACCAATTACATGAGAACGTCTATTAACAAAAGATCAATTTGAGACCATATGTCTTTCAATCAAATTTCTTGATTTTTGTTGCCTTATTTGGTTTGTGTTTGTACAATACGCAGTCATTTTTCTAGGCAAGTTGGGGCAACTATTCATGACTGTGGTTTTGTCTACAAGGTGGGGCATTCTTGTACAATCCCATGTTAAAGAGTATAGGGTAGTACTATGTGACGATAATTTTCTCATCGGTAATTTTTTAACGAGTGCTGCTAATTTTGTATTGATGGAAATTTTTTGAGAAGATCCTATATCAAATAGTGAGGAGACCATCGATCATCTAGCCTTAAAAGCATTTGCCTATAGTCATGGCCATCATAATCTACTCACAGAATTCAACCCATTCTAGTCTAAACACAGTTCACTATGGATGGGATCATTTTAGCAAGCGATTTGAGTGACCTGCACATCTCAGATCTCTGAAATCCATTTTGAACTGAGTTTGAACAATAATTTCTAGAAAAATCCTCATTTTAACTCATTAAAAGCTGGTAAGATAGGGGGAGAACAAAAAAATTTATCATTGACTTTGTAAGTACCACACCAACTTTTGCGCATGGCAACTAAAAATGCAAAGATTTTTTTTTTTTTTTTTGGGATATAAGTGAAGTGATCACATAGCAAATCGTAAATTGTTTTGTATTGCAGACTTTGAAGCTCTTTTTTTTTTGTTCAATTTAAGGGAAGTGATCACATTAAACACTCAAATGATCTAAATGAAATTGAATTCTCGTGAAAGGAAATAAATTAATTAACAGAAGTGAGTCTATTTGGTCCGATAAAATAGGCTTCTAATCTTTTACAATATAGCTGAAAAACTTGGACCATAGAGTAATTGATAAATGATCTTATTTTATTGTGTAAGATTCATAGCTTAGAAAAAGAAACATGAGTCCCATTCGTGCTGAGGTGTGATTCAGAAGGCACAGAAAAAGTCTTAGTCATTTGCAACTGTTGATCCGGACAAGTTGGACAGATCCACAGCGATGAGTTCCGTCCTCATCATTTCTGAATTTCCTCCGCTTCGATTTGCGTGGCCTTTTTGTCCAATTACCAGACAGAACAAAGAAAATATCTTCCATGTCCAGAGGAAGGGCCTGTTTTGCTGGTCTTGGGGTTGAAGAGACGCAAGAGAAAGTAATGTACACGGATTCATTCAGTGTTACCATAAGGTTAAGATTTGATCATTGACAATGTATCTATGTACATGTGAAAGTGGTTATTACTTGCCGCATACCAGCATGTGCGCTCTTGCTCTCTTGTGAGCTTTATCTAATGATCTAATTTTTATTGTTATTTTAGCAAATTTTTTGTTAGTTTACTTTAATTTGAGGATTATGATGAGTTCTCAAAAAAGTTAACAATATAGAAAAAGGGTGAAGGAAAAAGGCCGCCATGCTCGTAATAAGAATTTTTTCTTGGAATCTCTTTTATGAATGGTTAATTAGATAAACTATAATTAGATGACAAGAAGTAGTCAATTGTCAACTCCACATAGCACATGTACAACACATTAATTGTGAAAAGAATAATAATAAAAGAAAAGAAAAATACACTCAAGAAAACTAAGAGACAAGAACATCAAATATTATTCTAATCATTTCTGTTGATAACAGGAAGTATCAGGTGATCATAATGAAAAACCAAAACAAACGATGAGTAACGAGGGATTAAAAGGACAGTTGCAACAAAAGGGAGATGCAGAAGAAGATAGAAGTGAACTGCTGATGGATTGTCAGATTAGGTCTTTCTTCAAGTTTTGGATGATGGTGGGTTATCACATCTCTTGACATGCAGTAGAGAGGAGATCGAAATGTGAATCTCCCTCTCAAGCAACAAAGGCGCCAATTCTCACTACAAGAATGCTAACTGCACCACAAAGGACACGGCTTGCTGCATGCCCGATAACACCATTGAACTCGAGGAACCCTAGTGCAGGTTGCTGGTTATTCAAGGATGTTGACGTGTATTCTTGTTAAAATCATGTGAATTCTTACTAGTCGATATCTATGGATGTTAAAGATATGGTGCTTTTACCTGTTTGTGATGCGAGCGCACAAGTACATAGAGAGGAGACACAATTGCAGTGGACAACCGAAAATAAAGGGGAAACCATCGGCACCTGCACCGAATATAACTTTACAGCATTTTTTGTACGGTTTCGTGATTGATTAGCTGGCAACTAGTACATTCTTCTTCAATCGATGACTTTCTGAATTTGCATAACCATTCTCCTCGGACTATTCTTCTTATATTTTTGGAGTAAACTTTCAGCAACTTGTATTAAAACTTGATTTTATGTCTTCTCATGCTAATGAAATTAAGACATGAAAACATATGGTATATGCATTAATGGTTAATCTTTGTTATTTGTGCCTTCAATGCCGGAGTGTTGCTGAATTACTTTATGACGGGAAGGCACATTCGTGCCACAGAAAACACTTTTAGGAGAGTCTTTGCACATGTACGTTATGCTATTTTCTTTTCGACCTGTATGCTTCACATGCTCTCATCTGCCAAAATTTCTGCCATAGCACTTCAACTCATGTCAAAACCAGCCCGTATACTTCTAATCAAGTTTTAGGCGATCACATGAGAAACCTAAACTAATATAGTTAAGGAGTTCATAATTCCAATGGATGACTGATTCAAAGAGATTTCTGCTTAGTTGCATTCCTCCCAAATTTGAGCTTGCTTAAAGGTTTTTAAATTTTGATCAATGGATTCTTGAAGAGTGATCCGATTGCAGTTGTGTACTTGTGGAGAAGAAATCCGATGCTTGAGGAACTTGGGAGGACAAAAGTTATATTAGATAGGTTGGATCCCACACGGATGGAAAACATTTCTTTAGGATATCAGTTCGACTGTTCAGCATCTGGTTATGGATCAACTTAAGATGCTCCTCTTTTATTTCCTTTGGGGTTCAAGCGTCATAAGAGAGGTGCGGACATCTCAAGTGTCAAAACTTGATATGGGTAGACATATAAATGCCAAAACTCCAAAAAAAATACATTTAAGTGTCAAAATTGAAATAGAAAAGAACATTTAAGTGCCAAAAATGAACCACGTTGGATTTCCGATGAGCTACATTAGATTCCCAACAATCACATAGACTGATTTTATTAATAAAATTTTGCCATGTTAGAGTTCCAACAAACTGTACTGAAGTTGACACTTAAGTATTTAATTTTAAAAAAAAAATAACACTTAAGTGTACATCTTAAAAGTTTTGGCACCTATATATTTACTCGTGCTAAATTTTGACATTTGGGTGTGCTTCTTTTTGTAATAAGACGATACTTTTCCCAGGGTGGATTGGCTTTAGATGTCTTGGAGTCTACATATTATTATGTCCATGGTATTCTGGAAAAAGAGGGTGAATGCATTGGACGATCTTACGTTTGCGTAGGGGCTCGAACACGAAAATGGCAATTAAGCAAAATGTCCTGCAATTACCCTTGCAATCATGCTTATTTGGGAAATATTTACAAGTCCATTTAGATGGCTTGGGTTTCTTCTATTCACTTTATCTCTTGGACGAGGAGCTTCAAGGAGAAGCTAGCTGTGCGCTGTCCAGATCCTCTAACTTCCATTGAATTTTATGAATTAAAAAGGGTCTATGTCCATTTCTCTTGACACGGCAGCTAGTGAGATTTTGAATTAGCCAATTAATATAATAGCACTTGCTGAAATTAAAAACATCATGAGGTGTGGAGGTTGATAACCCCCCGATTGTCATGATGCCATCTAATTTTGGTTAGTACACATGTCCCAATCTTTAAGAATCAAACTATATAAGTGAAATTCATTTCACGCCCAAATTAACTAACGAAAGCTTTATTATGAGTCCATGTGATCAAATAGAATTTACTTGTTATTAATTAGAATAGCGATGGAGATTCATTAGTTTAGATATTTTTAAATATAAAGTAATTAAGAAATATATATATATATATATATATATCTGGTGTGCGCATTAGTATGCGAAGGTGCACGTGGCGATGAATAAATTATTACTTAAGTCCTTTAGATAATATTTTACCTTGAATCGTGGCTTAAGAAAAAAAACGTTGGTCTCTTTCCATGCATTCGTTGGAGAGAAAAGGGAATCTTATGGGGAGCTCATCCTTTGAGGAAAGCATCACGCTTCATGGGACCCACGCCCGCACCATCATTGTTGGCGTGTTTTGTTTGGTTTTGTTGCAGCAGTTGCAATTATTTATCTGGACTAGGTGAACAGAACCACGTGATGAGTTCTGTCCTCGCCAGATGCCATTTCGAAATATCTTTTCGCTTCCTCGATCTGTGTGGCCACGTGGCCCATTTACAAACGAACTAAGACAATATATCCTATAAAGTCTACGATGCGCCTGGGGGTATTCTTGCCGACTAACAGGAAGGGAATGGAAAAGGGGAGGATTAAAGAGGTAAATTTACCATTCTTTAACATTTCGTGTACGACAAGCACATGTGACTCATCCAAACGTTCTGCCCCTTCGGAATTCGGACACAGCTTTGATCCGCTCCACGATAACTCGTTATCAAACGCGATAACCCATTACCTGCCTTCCACCTTTGTTTTGTTGTCTTTGCCCGGGGTCACCTGCAATTTATTACATCTGGGACAAGGTGGACAGGATCGCGCTATGAGTTCTATCCTATTGTACTGGTTTTCGAAACTCGAACACAATTTGATTTTCTTCTCAAACGCGATCCTCTTTTGATTATTTCATCTTTGCGTTGCTTCTCCACAAATAGAAAAGGACACATTTCAATTTTACCCATTACACAGCACCTCACATCCTACGAAGCTTACGAATTCTTCAAATGTGACTTTTTTAAAATCATCATCATGTTGCTTCTTTTTCTTAGCACATTCTTTTTATTCAAACCAGATCGGCTCAAACGGTTGGATCTACTGGAATCACATACCAGCTTAGTTGGTTCTCCAAACATTACCTTTGACAGGAGACTTGAGTGGTCAATTTAGTCAATTCTAATTTACCTGTTTTTTTCCTTAAAAGGAGGGCATGTGAAAATCTTTACAAGCGGCCTCAACTTCGATTCATGTATTGGTGTCATTTTATGTATGAGCTCACTCTTAATTTATAAAAATTTCATTAACTTTATTCAAGGTGTAGTGTAAGCATATAATGGGGTTTTGGATATTTTTGCTCTAAACTTGTTTCTTCCTCTATCGAAGGGTTATCCTACATAGGACGGTCAACATCTATATAAGTAATTTTCGACTTAAATTAATTCGATTGACTCAAATAATATCAGTATGAAAATATATAAAATTAAACCAATTCAGTTAAAATAATTTTAATCCAAATAATATCAATACAATAAATTTAAAACTTTTTTAAATAGATTTCCCACCAGAGGATCAATTACGTGAGAACATGCATTAGCAAAAGACCGATTTGGGACCGTATGTCTTTCAATCAAATTTGTCGATTTTTGTCGCATTGTTTGGTTTGTCTATGTATGATATGCAATTATTTATCTCGGCAAGTTGAGCAATCATTCATGACTGTGTTTTTGTCTCCAGTGGGGGTATTCTTGTGTAATCTCATCTTAAAGAGCACAGGGTAATACCATGTGATGGTAATTTTCGGACGAGTCAATAATTTTTTAACAGGTGCTACTAATTTTGCACTATGAGAAATTTTTTAAGATTCGGTAGCAATCAGTCAGGAGATCATCGAACATCTAGGCTTAATAGCATTTGCCTATAGTCATGTCCATCATAATTTACTCGCAGAATTCAACACAATCTAGTGGGAACTCAGTTCACTCTAGACGGGATCATTTTAGCTGGCGATTTGCATGACCCACACGGCACAGATCGCTCAAATCCATTTTGAATTGAAAAATCCTCATTGTAACTCATTAAAAGTTGGCAAGACGGGAAGAAAGGAAAAAATTGATCATTAACTTGGCAGTTCATACAAACCACATTGACTGTGCGCATTGTAACAAAAACCATAAAGAATTTAAAAAATAAATAATTAAGGGAAGTGATCACACAATGGATGGAAGATTGATTTGTATGGACTTTCAAGATTTTTTTTGTTTGGGTGGGGGGAGGGATTTAAGGAAAGTGATCGAACTAAGCGCACAAACGGTTTAAAACTTGTGAAACAGGCTAAGTTACAGAAGCTTCCCATGACTCCAGAAGGTCCGATAATATAGGTTTTTATCTACTACAATATGGGTAGAAATAATGGACCATAAAGTAATTAATGAATGATTTTATTTATTATATATGAATCATGGCTTACAAAAAGAAACACTAGTCTCTTTTATGTTGGAGTGCAGTTTATACTTCCCATTAATAAGATGACATGAGAACCCTACTCTTCGATGAGCGAGTAAGATTCATGGGGGCAATTTTCTCAGGTCGTTACACAGGGCTTTTATAGCTTGACTCATATTTTATTAGTGATTTTGGCTTGGATTCATAAATAATTATTATGTATAATTTTTTTATAATAGAGAATTGTAATAAAAATGTGATAGGTGTTAATTATAATATAATTTTTCGCCAGATATGAATCTAGTTTAAGAATGAATTAACATAAATCTTTTAATTTGATTTTTTTTTTTTTTTATTTGGTTGTGTTTGAGCCCCTAATATTTTGTTAAAGAGTGAAAAAGTCCTGGTCATCTGCAATTATTGATCCAGACAAGATGGACAGAACCACAGCGGAGAGTTCCATCTCAGCATTTCTGAATTGCCTCCACTTTGATTTGCGTGGCCACGTTGTCCAATTACAACAGAGAACTAAGAAAATATCTTTGATGCCTATCTAGAGGAAGGGCAGAGAAGCCATCGACCAATCTCTTGACCCTAATTACAACTCCAACGATCAATCGCTCACCATTCTCTCGCCTCTCTGACTGGCCACCCTAACCCTAGCCTCGTGGATTCAAATAGGAAGTGCATCTCCTCCGTATCTTCTGAAACCATCAAACCAATGCTCTATGTTGAAGGTTTCCGATTCATAAACTTCTTTTCCTCCAATCGTTCCTCTTTTTCACTTCGGCCAGATCTGGCGAGGCTCGAGCCTCGCCGGACGTCGGCGAGGCCTTCGCCTCGCCAGATCTGGCGAGCTCGAGGCTCGCCGGCGTCGGGCGAGCTCGAGCTCGCCCCTCGCCGGACGTCGGCGAGGCCTTCGCCTCGCCAGATCTGGCGAGCTCGAGGCTCGCCTGGCCGGTCGCCGGCCATCGCCGTGTCGGTGACCGAAAGAAGAAAAAAAAAAGGAAAGAAAAAAAAAAAAAAAAAAAAAAAAAAAAAAAAAAAAGGAAAGAAAAAAGAAAAAAGAATTATAATTTCGGTTTTTATAAAAAAAATTGTGAAGTTAAAGAGAAGAGAGAGAGATAATGAGTTTTTGAGTAAAAAATGGATTGATAAATGGGTCATAAACGGGTCAAAGAGCTGACTCATTTAAAATTTATATATCTTAGTGTTTACTCATTAAAACTTGTCATGGATGCTTTATAAGATAAATCTTGACCCATTAATGATGCATTTAACCATAAATGGGTTCATAAATGGGTTGTACAACCCATTTAACACCTCTAATAATATCAAATCTTCTTGAATCATTATTATAAGTTCATAACCCTAACCCATTTCTATTTTGAAATATATGTTTTTTAATTGTCTCGACAACCAGATCAAGAATAAAGAGTCCAAACATATTCCAAATGAGACAAAGAAAAAGGGCTTAGAGATCACTCAAAAAATCAAATACATAAGGGTTTTTCTTTTGAGTTATTTCATATTTCCGAGTTACTCAATTTGAGTTTTGAGAATGCAAATGATTTTTTTTATAAAAAAAAGAAGAATAAAAAAGTATTGAATAATCTTAATCTAATTTTTTTATTTAATGCTTTTATAGATCTATTTGACATTCGAATTGTATAAATAGACATATCTTCTCATTCCCCCTATTTTTTATTTCTTTTTTTATTCTCTTCCATCATTCCTTAAGTTTTGTCAATAACCACACCTGCTAAATAAAAACATTAAACTAAAAGCTCATATAAAAATATTTTGTCACAAATGAATAAGATATTGACTAATTGTCTATATAAAATTATAAATATTGATACGGGCCTTTTTTACATTTCACCAGTTGAGTCACAAGTACCTAACATATTTATATCTAACGATTTTCCTGGGAGAACAACATCACCGAGCCCTGCCAACCATCGCTGCCAATTGTCCATTACCATGAGCACTTTTTGATCGATAGAAAAAGTACAATAATGCAAATCATTGTAGCCAAATGTAATGGCTAACAAAAATAAAAAGACACGTAGTTATGTCAAATCCTCTTGAGTCACTTTTCGGGATCAACATCATTAAGCTTTACCAACTGTCCTTGCCAATTGTCCATATTCATGAGCACTTTTTGATTGATAGAAAAATGACGATAATGCAAAAAAAAGAAAAAAAAATGACAATAATGCTAATCGCTGTAGCCAGATGTAATGGCCGACAAAAATAAAAGCACACTACGGTAATGTCAAATCCTCTTGAATCATTTTTTGGGGATCGACATCACCGAGCTTTGCCAACTATGCTTGCCAGTTGTCCATATTCAAGAGCTTGTATCGCTATGAACCCAAGGGTCTCGTGACAATGGTAGATTCTTGTCTTATTCAACCTCTGGTAGAAGTTAGTCTTAAATGGAAAAGGCTGAGGGGATCACATACTTTTACACGCCTTAATATTAAATTAGCACTATCATTGTTTTTTTTCCATCTTTGGTTCTTTTTTGCCTCTAAGTATTATGTGTGAAGCCATGTGCTAAGTGTGGCATTTCCTCGTTATAGATTTACATTGTCTCTTACTGCAATTCTATGTCACATCTTCCTGGTTGTGGATCGACTGAATTTTTTATTTTGTCCCGAAGTAGGACTATATAAAGATAAACACCCATCTTTTCTTAACTTTGATGTTCCTATGTGGCAGGCCGACAAATTTTTCGGGGTGTATTGGCCTTAGCTGTCTTGTAATCTCCAAATCGCTATATCCCTGGAGTTTAGGAAAAACAAAATGAATGTGTTAGATGACCTTATGTTTGCGCTGAAATTCAAATGTTAAACGGTAATTGAGGGGATCATGACTTGCAACTTCCCTTGCAATCGAGCTTATATGGGAAATATTTACTAGCCCATTCGAATCACTTGAAATTCTATTTGTCTTTCGTCTTTCCATGTGAGAAAGATGATATCTCAACAGTATTTTTAAGCGGGAGGTTTCATAATAGAGATTAAAGTTGAAAGACCTAAAGTTTATAGGACGAACTAGCTGTGAGTCGTCTAAGACCTTTAACTTCCATCAAATAAAAAAAAAGTTGACTATGGCGATTCAAAGAGGAAACTATTACACTACTACGATGAACTACAATAATGCTATAGTGCTATGATTATGAATAATATTGCTACAGCGCCATTACCGATACTGATATGGTGCCATGAATTTACGTAATAATGATCACTTACTCTTAATAAAGGTAATAGCTAGAGCCGTTAAACGGGTGGGTCGCGTCGGGTTTGGGTCGGGTTATTAATAGTCCGACCCAAATGGACTCATTAACCAATTTATGATCAATTTATGCTTAATGTAAATTTTTCAACCCAAACCCAATCCGATCCGACCCATACCCAACCCATACCCGACCCAACTCGACCCAACTTATATTAATAAAATATTTTCATATTTAATCAAATTTAGAAAAACTTATTCCTATGTTTTTTTAAAGATTATATTATTAAAATACTTCAAAGCTATATATATATATATATATTAAATTGTATTGCTAAAATAGTTTTATACAACACAAATTTAATGGGCAATTTTTATAATTTTTAAAATAATTGAAATTTAATTATTTAAAAAAAAATTAATTACTTTTAATTTATTTTTAATATAATTTATTTTTAATCTTTTTTTTCTTCTCCTTCTTCTTCTTCTTTGGCTAGTCGTTGGCCACAACGACGGCCGACGACCGACCATAGGTGAGCCTCGAGCTCACCGGCGTCAATGAGGCCTCCGCCTCGCCAGATATGGTGAGCTCGAGGCTCGCCCAATGCTGGCGAGCTTGAGTCTTGCTAGATCGGCGAGGCTCAAGCCTCGCCGAGCGTCGGTGAGGCCTTCGCCTCGCCAGATCCGGCGAGCTCGAGGCTCGCTTGGCCGATCGCCGGCCATCGCCATGCTGGCTATTAGAAGGAGGAAGGAGAAAGAAAAAAAAAAGAAGAAAAAAAAAAGAAAAAAATTAAAAAAATTATAGTTTCGATTTTAATAAAACAAAATTTGATCATTAATTGTATCTTTGAGTCTCGAATTTGATTCAACCGGTTTGTCTCGAGAAGATATTTCAGTTTTATGGTTAAATGGTCCAAGTGCCCATTTCTCTTCTGAGGGAGGAGTAAAGGAAATTGAGTACTTCATTAGATAATTAATATTTAAAAGAGCGTGGTAGCTTGGATCACTGACATGCCTCCATAATAAATATATGGACTTCCCAACTTTCTGATTCACTTTCAAGAATGGCTAGGGAAATATTATTGTCACTAACAATATCACAATGATGCCCGTGCTATCTACCACTCTAAAGAGACATATTGAACATGTTTAACGGAAAATTTTGCGTCTGTGTTGGTGTGAGATGATAAAAGTGAAGCAATCGACCAATTAAAAGTATCCATCACTAGAATAGGTACATTGACTATGGAGCAAAAGGCGCTCAATAACTTAGTAATCCCACACCAGCTTTGTTTAGTGCCACGAGAAGTACTCTCATCGGAAGAATTTAAAGTATTTTGAAAAATCTTATAAATAGAACAATTTAGGAAAAAATGCATACTCAAAGGACCAAATTAAATAAGGATCGAATTGATGAGTTAGAATTTTGAAAAAATCAGAGTTTAAAAGTCACCGGACTTAATCTTATTCGCAATAGACAGAGCAAATACTCAGGATGGGATATATCAGTCGTCCACCCTATAGAATAAGTGGACTTGAATTTTTGTGTGTTTCGGCCTCACAATATCGATAGAAGATTTTCGACCATAGAGTAATTAATAAAAGATATTATTCTACCGTGTACGACTCGTAGCTCAGGAAAAGAAACGTTACTCTCTTTCCACACATTTTGTAAGAGAGGAAAAAGCTTTGGTGAATCGCAATTATTAATCCTGGACAAGTTGGGACAGAACCACAGCGATGAGTTCCGTCCTTGAATATTCTCCACTTTAATTTGTGTAGTCACATCGGTCCAATTACAAAGAAGGACTTGTTTGATGCGACCGTTGAAAGAGTAAATCGCCTCATTAAAGAGACCCAACCACCTCAAGATTTCGTCTGTACGAGTGTACAGCGACATCTGGTTCGTCCTTCGGAGCAAGAGAAAATGCAAAGCTTTGGTTCGAGTGCAAAAGAGCTCGTACTTAAAACGCGAAATTGCTTGAATCGTGAATAGTAATTATTCCGTGTAGAAATCAACTTTTTCTTTTTTAAAAAATAGAACGAATTTCTAAATAAAAATTACAGATTTGATAATGATATAAAATTTTCATCCTCAATCGTTTGAGTGAGTGGCCAGCCAGTCGACGTCAGGTGAGCGGCCGGTTAGTGATAAGGCTAAGTAAGAAGAATGATTTTTATTTCTTATTTTTATTTTAAAAATAAAAAGTATGAAATTTTTTATTTTTTATTTCTGTTTCAAACTTATTTCTATTAAAAAAATTATTTTGAAATAAAAAAATTTATATTATCAAATAATTTTCTGTTTCAAATCTATTTTTGAAAATATAAAAATAAAATAATTGTCATCAATTGAAATTAGTTGATTATGTTTGAGGAAAACATCTTCATTTTCGGGACAAGTGGGACAACAATGAAGTGAAGAGTTATGTCCACACAATTCGTACATAACCTCAACTTTGATTTGAGCGGCCACGTGGTCCAGTTACAAAAATATATCCTTGAAGCCTAGGAGGAATCCTGGAGGTGGTTGGGTATCTTTGCAAAAATTTAGACGAAGGGATTGAGTTGCTGAGGTTATAAAAAGATGGAATAGATCGGGGGTATTAAACAAATTGAAAAGGACAAACCACTGATAATCACATTTTCTCTAAGTTTTTACGCACAAGTTTTATTTAAGAGAGCTTTCTAAAAGATTCCTTATATATATAGAGGGCATATTATTGTCAATTCTTCTCTTGTGAGTGCACTGATATTACATATACTTTTAAAATATTTCGAGAAATTTGACGTTGGATAGATTACAATGCGGATTTGTTTGACTTTTAAGAACCTTATACACTAATTTTGCAATTTCCAAATTCTACATGTTTGAATTGCTGTCCTATCCTCATGTTCTTAAATTGTGAACCACCAACCATAAAATGCAAGACACTTCTATCACATTTTAGAACACGGAACCAAAAATAAGGCCCTTGGGAAATTGTATTTGGGGGTATCATATACAACAACAACAAAAGATACATAAATAAAATATATAGTAATTAAGAAATATATATATATATATATATATATATATATATATATATATATATATATATATATATATATATATTCATTCTGGTGTGCGCATTAGTATGGGAAGATGCACGTGGCGATGAAGAAATTACTACTTAAGTCCTTTAGATAATATTTTACCCTGAATCGTGGCTTATGAAAAAAAATCTTTGGTCTCTTTCCATACATTCGCTGGAGGGAAAAGGGAATCTTATGGGGAGCTCATCCTTTGAGGAAAGCATCACGCTTCATGGGACCCACGCCTGCACCATCATCGTTGGCGTGTTTTGTTTGTTTTTGTCGCAGCAGTTGCAATTATTTATCTAAACTAGATTAGGTGAACAGAACCACGTGATGAGTTCTTTTCACTTCCTCGATCTGTGTGGCCACGTGGCCCATTACAAACGAACTAAGACAATTTATCCTTAAAAGTCTACGATGCGCCTGGGGGTATTCTTGCCGACTAAAAGGAAGGGAATGGAAAAGGGGAGGGTTAAAGAGGTAAATTTACCCTTCTTTAACATTTCGTGTATGACAAGCACATGTGATTCATCCGGACGTTCTGCCCCTTCGGAATTCGGACACAGCTTTGATCCGCTCCACGGTTACTCGTTCTCAAGCGCAACAACCCATTACCTGCCTTCCACCTTCGTTCTGTTTTGCCTTTGCCCGAGGGTCACTTCCCAATTTATTTCATCTGGTACAAGATGGACAGGACCGCGTGATGAGTTCTATCCTATTGTACCGCTTTTCGGAACTCGAACACATTTGATTTTCTTCTCAAATACGATCCTATTATGATAATTTCATCTTTGCGTTGCTCCTCCACTAATAAAAAAGAACGCATTTCAATTTTACCCATTACCCAGCACCTCACATCCTTCAAAGCTTACAAAATCTTCACACGTGACTTTTTTAAAATCATCATCATGTTGCTTCTTTTTCTTAATAAATTCTTTTTATTCAAACTAGATTGGCACAAACTGTTGGACCTGGTGGAATCACATACCAACTTAGTCTGTTCTCAAAACATTACCTTCAACTGGAGACCGGAGCGGTCAATTTAGTCAATTTCTAATTTACCCGTTCTTTTCTTGAAAGGAGGGCATGCAAAAATCTTTACAAGGGGCCCTCAACTTTGATTCATGTATTTATGCATTTTCTGTATAAGCTTGCTCTTAATTTATAAAAATTTTGTTAACTTTATTCAAGGTGTAGTGTAAGCATATAATGGGTTTTGGATCTTTTGCTTTGAACTTGTTTAATCATTTATTGAAGGGTTATACTACATAGGACAACCGGTGTTTATGTCAGTAATTTCTAACTTAAATTAATTGGATGGACTCAAATGGTATCAATGTAAAAATATATAAAATTAAATCAGTTTAATTAAAAGATTTATAATTGAAATGATATTTATGTAATAAATTTAGAATATTTTTTTTTATATATTTCCCACCAAAAGACCAATTTCGTGAGAACATGCATTAGCAAAAGACCAATTTGGGACTGTATGTCTTTCAATCAAAATTCTCGATTTTTGTCACCTCGTTTGGTTTGTCGTTGTACGATATGCAATTGTTTGTCTCGGCAAGTTGGGCAATCATTCATGACTGTTTTTGTCTCCAGGGTGGGGTATTCTTGTAATATCTCACGTTAAAGAGCACAGGGTAATACTATGTGATGGTAATTTTCCGACAAGTCAGTAATTTTTAACGGGTGCTACTAATGTTGTACTATGAGAAATTTTATAAGATTCTGTGGCAAGCGGTCAGGAGACCATCGAACATCTAGGCTTAAAAGCATTTGCCTATAGTCATGGCTGTCATACTTTACTCGCTGAATTCAACATAGTCTAGTCTGAACTCAGTTCATTAGGGACGGGATCATTTTAGCTGGCGATTTGTGTGACCTACACAACTCAGATCGCTCACATCCATTTTAAATTGAATAATCCTCATTTTAACTCATTAAAAGCTGGCAAGACAGGAAGAATGAAAAAATTGATCAGCAACTTGGTAGTTCGTACGAACCACACCCACTTATGCACATTGCAACCAAAGCCATAGGGAATCGTTTTTTTTTTTGGATTTAAGGGAAGTGATCACGCAGTGGGCGGAATATTGATTTGTATTGCGGACTTTCAAGCTTTTTTTTTTGGATTTAAGGAAAGTGATCAAACTAAGAGCACAAATGATTTAAAACTTGTGAAACAAGCCAGTTTAACTAATAGAAGCTTCCCATGACTCCACAAGGTCAAAAAAAATAGGTCTGTTCTCTATTACAATAGAGGTAGAAATTTAGGACCATAAAGTAATTAATGAATGATTTTATTTTATTATAGATGAATCATGGCTTACAAAAAGAAATATTAATATCTTTTGTGTTGGAGCATGGTTTGTAATTTGTAATCCCCATTGACAAGAAAGCATGAGAACTCCGCTTTTTGATGAGCGGGCAGGAGTCCAAAGCCACACGGGGCAATTTTCTCAAGTCGCTAGAGGGTTTTATAGCAATAATTCATATTTTGTTGATAATTTAGGTTTGGATCCATAAATAATTATTAGGTATAATTTTTTTCTCTTATAATTGAGGATTGTAATAGAAATGTGACATATGCTAATTATAATGTAATCCTCTGTCAGATATGGATCTAGTTTAAGGATGAATCAGAATAAAGATTTTAATTTGCTTTTTCTTTTTGTCTTTTTTATTTCTTTGTGTTTGAGCCCCTAATATTTTGTACAAAAGGGAAAAAGTCTTGGTCATATGCAATTATTGATCCAGACAAGTTAGAACCACAGCGAAGAGTTCCGTTCACATCATTTCTGAATTTCCTCCACTTTGATTTGCGGGGCCACGTTGTACAATTACAAAAGAGAACTAAGAAAATATGCTTGATGCCTATCCAGATTCCAGAGGAAGGGCAGAGAAGCCATCGACCAATCTCTTGACCCTGATTAAAACCCCAACGACCATCTCTCACCGTTCTCTTGCCTCTCTGAGTGGCCACCCTAACCCTAACCTTGTGGATTCAAATGTGAAGTGCATCGATGGTGACTCCTCTGTATCTTCTGAAACCATCAAATCAATGCTCTATAGTTTCCGATTTATAATTTTCTTTTCCTTCAGTCGTTCCTCTTTTTCACTTCGGCCATGAGATTGTTGTTTCCTTTCCTGTAGCACTGTTGTACTATAAAATGTAGAATTAAATCTTAGTATGTCATCGATAAAGTTGGCATCAACATCACAAAGGAGTTATGGTAAGGATTAATGACAATTTGAGACAAGTATACCTATAGTTTCCATAAACCATTAATCTATATCATGAGACTCTCAGGCTTCTGAATTTTTTTAATCAACATAAAAAAGGACAATAATGCAAATCACTGTAGCCAAATGTAATGGCCGACAAAAATAAAAGCATGCTAATTGCGCTAATGTGAAATCCTCTTGAATCATTTTTTGGGTATCAACATTACCAAGCTTTGCCAACTGTTGTCCGTTGATCGATAGAAAAAGGACAATAATGTAAATCACTATAGTCAAATGTAATAGCTGACAAAAATAAAAGTACATGATAATGTCAAATCTTCATGACTTATTTTTCTAGGATCAACATCACCAACCTTTGCCAACCATTGCTGCCAATTGTCCATATTCATAATCGTGTATCGCTATGAATCCAGGGGTCTTGTGAGAACGGTAGATTCTTGTCTTATTCAACTTATCGTAGAAGTTAGTCTCATATGGAAAAAGCTGAGGGGATTACATACTTTTACACGCCTTAATAAGGCAACCACATTGGCATATGCAAGATGCTTTCTCTGTACAAATTGAAAGGAAGAAAAAGAAGGAAGATGTAACATTTGTTTGTTTTTTCTTTTCTCTTAATTTAAAATCATTAATTTTATTTTAAAATTTTTCAATAATAAAAAATGCCATGGAAGCTCATCATCAAAGCGTTGTTGGCCATGTAAACTCGTTGACAAGGATGATACTTGTCATGTTTTGTTTAGTACTTGCCTTTTTTGGGATATTTGATAAGGGAGGTTATTTTTATTCCTTTGATAAAATGGTTAATACCATAAAAAACCCAAAACTGATATATTTGTGATAAATTTACCCCAATTTATTTTTTTAGCCACCAAAAACCCCAAACTGATATACTTTTATAAATTTACCACAAACTGGTATACTTGTGACAAATTTATCCTATGTTAGTTTTCGTTAAAATTTACCGTCAAATTATTAAGTTAAATGACATATAACAGTTGACTGGTATATTGATTTGGGATTTTACACTCCGTTTGTCACAATTTACAATTTTTTTTTGATTTTTTTGTGGTATTAATTCAATTTAGCGGATGATATATTTGTCACAAAATTACTAGTTTGGGATTTTTTGCGGTTGAATAAATTAGTTTGGGGGTAAATTTGTCATAAATATGCAAGTTTATGGTTTTTTATGATTAGTCGAGGTAAATTTGTCACATGTGTACCAATTTGGGGTTTTTCATGGTTAAAAAAATAATTTTGGGTAAATTTATTATAGATGTACCAGTTTAGAATTTTTTAGGGTATTAACACTTTATAAAAGTATATGAGTTCTTTTATTACCTTTTACCAAAAAAAAAAATACATGAGTTCTTGAGGATTTGGCCCGCCTGCTGTGTCAGAACTTCAAAATACACCGCAAGCTCCAGTGCTCTTTGTTAGGAACTTGCTGTTTCCATGTGGCAATGGCACGGTCGATGAAAAAAATGAAAAAGAAAACGAAGTGCCATCTCTTTTCACGCCATCGAGAACAAAAAGAAAGACGATGCGATCGTCCCCTTCATCTAGGCAGAAACGACCGAATCCAAGCGTCCACCTGCTTTTGCGTTGTGCTGATATGTCCCTCATATTCTCAGTATCTCTTGCACCCTGACAGAGAAGCCGATCTTGGTATATGTGTCATTATACGTGCCATCAGCTCTTGTTTCACGTTCACCCTCTCTCTTGGTAGCATAATTTCCAACTTAAAAATTCTTCATTCCACCTATTTAAAAAGAAATAATAATAAAAAATTTAAAAATGAAAATCGTAATTACTCACATCAGTTATTTCCCATTAAAATTGGCCAAAATAACTAAATTAGTAAATGATTAAAACGTTTAAATGAAATTGACCAAATCGAAAGGCTAAATATTAAATTAATACAAGTATAATAAATTTATAATTATTTTTGGTAATTTTCCTAATAGAAATGACTTCATGCTAACATCAATCAAGGCAAAATTTAAATGTCGCGCCTACAAATTGCTTAGCTCTTTCCTCTCATAGTGACTGGGAGTCAAATCAACATTAACCTTACCCATTAACCTTACCCATTAACTTATTAAAATATGCATGTGTCACAGACCGACCCGTGACACATGAGTCAAGTATCAAAGGCCATCCAAGATATTTCCACAAAATTTCAAACACAACATGGCTTTAACAAAAATTCTCGATCAATCTATCATTTTCAAAGTATAACCATTCAATCGCTAATAAAGGAGATGATTATGCGGCTCTTAAAAATTAGGATCATGCAAAAGTTAATTTCTAGTATGAACAACTTGATTCTAACATGAGCATTAATAATTTTTTGGCCAAAAAATTCTCTTTGTTGATTAAAACGTCTGTTAGCAGCAGAACAATTATCCTTGAAGTCTTTGCGGGAGGGTATTCTTGCCAATCTAGAGGAAAGGATTGATTTGCTGGTCTTGGACAAAAGGCAAGGGGTAAAGAAAGTAAATTAGGCTCATTGGAGAAACGTAATCCATCACAAGATTTCGTATGTCCTAAGCACATCTAATTTATCCTTTGGGGCAAGAGAAGTGGTTTCCACCGGTAGCACCTTGCAAAAGTTACCACATAAAGGATATGATAATTTCCACCGTCAAAACCTTGACTTTGATATTAAGGCTCCGTTTATATCGCGGAAAATTATCTATTTTTTAAAAATATTTTCTTAAAATTTATTTTCTAGGAAAATGATAAAATTTTCCATTAATTTGCTGAAACCTAAAAAGTCTCAGAAAATATTTTCCAATGATTGGTAAGGAAAATATTTTCTAGACTTCACCATCTAGGCATGCACCGCTTTACTAGCCCATAAGTCCGTCAAATATGAACTTAATGCTTAATCCATATAATAATTAAAGTGATTTGACCACTTATTTTTTGCCCTCCAAATACCTGAAATTATGAAAAATATTTTCCTTAAAAAAAAAAATTCGCGAAACAAACATACTCTAAGTATCAATTATTTCATTTAGTGGCGAAGGGAGAGTCCTTTTCTCTTTGATTTGTGTGGCTAGCTGATCCAATTACAAAGATAACTAACAAATAATCTTTGGAGTCTACAGTGGGTAGTATTCTTGCCAGTTCATTTTTACTTTATCACATAAGGTTTTAATATTATATGCGGAGCTTATCAAAATTTTATGTGATAAACATAACATTAATTGGAGATATTGATAGTATGATATATGTTCATCATATCAACAAGGAATGGATCTTTGTAGAACATTCGATACAATATATAAATAGGTGACAGTTTTAGGACTTACACATATTTCTTATCACTTTATTGTTGACGAAGAGAACTGCTTTCACTTTTATAACCAATGAGAATAAATTTGGCAAAAGAACACCCTAAGTGTCAAAACTTGGCACAAAGGGATACTTAAGTGTCAAAACTAACAAAAGTGACACTTAAGTGTGACTTTTTATGAAAAATGGGACACTTGAGTGCACATCTGGCAAACCCCGCTAAAAATCCTACATTACAATTTTTTTTTATCAATTTTCTTACTTATGTGGCTCACCAAAAGGCTAACTTAGCAAAACACACACAAAAACAACATTGTATTAGTATAATTTGAATTTAATATAAAAATTAAATAAATTAAATTTAAAACAAATTAATTTATTTTATTTTAAAAAAGGAGGGTGAGGAGGTGGAGGGAGGCAGTCGGCGGCTGAGGGCTCAGCTCTCGCCACCATCGCCTCCCCACCGTTGCCAAATAGGTGGGGGAGGGTTGGCCAGGGCCCATGATCCCAACCGACTGGCGGCGAGGGCCTGCATGCCCTTGCCCAAATTTTGGGCGAGGGTTGCCGGCCCTCACTCGGCCGAGCCAAGGGTTGCCGTTCGCTGGGTTGGGGTCGCCGGCCCCTGGCCAGGGCTCAGTGGCCTTGGCCGACCCTCCCCCACCTTTCCGACGACAGCAAGGAGGCGGAGGCGGCGGCGGCGGCGGGGCGAGCCCTCGGCCACCGGCTACCTCCCTCCTCCTCCTCCCCCTTCTTTTTTAAAAATAAATTTATTAATTTGTTTTGAATTTAAATTAATTAATCATTATATTAATTACTTACCATGTCAGCACCAAAATGACATCGTTTTGGCACTGTTTAGCCACATTAGTGTGCAAAACAACGTCGTTTTGCACTAAGCTTGCCGGAAAATTGCCACGTCAGCGTTTTGGTCAGATTTTCTTGTCGTTAGCACTTAATTGATTAATTTTACTCCTATTTTGGCACTTAAGTGTCACTTTCGTAAGTTTTGACACTTAAGTGTCCATTTGTGTCAAGTTTTGGCACTCATGATGTCCTTGTGTTGAATAAATTTTGAAGTAAGCAATACAATAAGCTTTATGAATGAGTTTTTGAAGGGGTTTCAATATCATATCTTAAAAATACTCACAATAAATAATCTTATTAGCACTTATTTTACAAATTAAAAATATTAAAAATTATAGATATCAATAAAAAAATCAACAAAAAAAGTTGCTTATGATTTTAAAAAGGTTATATAACAAAAACATGTGTCTTAGTATTGCTTCACCAACAATAATGACATACACAAATATGAAATTAGCATCTAATATACCTAGCTACGTTCACTGACGGCTTCCTCCACTCTCTCTCTCTCTCTCTCTAATTTTCTTATAATTTTATTCCAGTCAACAAAAAAATTCTATCCCAGCTCTAATCTATTCATTCATCTTTGATGTGGCACCAATGGCAAGCACAACAATATTTCCATTTGCAATTTTAACGGAAGGACTTGCCTAAGTAAAAAGGCATTTAGTTTAAGGATCACATTGATAAAAAAGAAATATGGCAAACCCATGTAAATATCCTTTTATCAACGAAAAGAATGACATTGAACGTATCAAAAACAGTATGGGAAAAGTATAAAAAAAGTCATAAACATTCTTATTAGGGCTAATTTAGTCCTAAATCTTTTGATTTTGTGTCAATTTAGTCATTCCAACTAATTTTTGCTGGATTTCACCAACTTGGCGTTGGTCAGTTGACGTGGCACGACCAGTGCTGACGTGGATAACTTTTAATAATATTTTAATATTTTTTGAATTATTTATTTTATTTTTTTTTTTTCCTTCTCTTCCTCCTCCCTCCAGCCTATCGCCAAACCTTGGTGACTAGCCAGAGGCAACGGTTGGCAAGGTCGAGGTTGATCTCGTTAACCTCTAGTGAGCCTCACCAGCCACCAATGAGGGCAAGCCTCACTAGCCTAGAGTGAGGCTGCCCTCGCGGCTTGGGCCGCCTTGAGCTAGGCTCGCCAATATGGCGAGGTTGGGCCTCGCCCATGGATGGTGAGGCTTGAACCTCGCTAGAGGTTGGGCGAGGTTAGGGGTGAGCATGGTCCGAGTTGGTCCGGTCCACATTCTAACCCTAGGACCAAATCGTACAGTGTCGGTTCTCAATTTTTAGGACCGAGGACCGACCCTATTGAGCTTGGGACCAAACTGGATCGACCAAATGGGTTTAGTTCGGTTCTAGATTTAACCCGGGACCAATTGATAATTTTTTTTCTTGTTTTTTATACTCCCTAAAAAAGCAAACCTACAAATTCAAATTACACATCTATCGGCAATGTGGCATTATGCAACTAAACTATAAATACCAATACATATTTAGCAAATTTAAGATGACACAATAATAGAAATTTCACACCTGCTAATCGCTCATCGAGGTGTGGGACAAGATGTGAAGTTCTTGTAATCATCTATCTTTAATACTCGTAACACCATATGCAAAAGCGTTTTCCTGCATTTGATCATGTAGAGTCCACTCAACCAAAAAATGAGCTTTATACCACTTGACTAGCAAATCACCGTAGCAACTGTAGTATTACTCTTAAAAAACTTTTACCATTTGACACAAATTGAAAAGTAAAGTGCAGCTGAAACTCATTAGTAAAATACAATTAAACCATAAAAATTTCAAAATACTTAATATAAACCATGAATATATAACTTCACATCTTGTTAATTCACTTGAACTTCTAAACACCTAAAAACAAAACAATCGACACATAATTAATACTCAACAAAAGTTTTAAATTAAAATTACTATTAGTGATATTGATAGAATATCTCACCATATATATTCATTCAATGTGCAAGCTCTATTTATTGATGGTAATCTCCTCGGTAAGACAATCCATATCTAGAAAAAAGAATTCATTCATTAGATCTACAAACGAATTAACAAGGAAAAAGAAATATGCATAATTTAAGCTTACCCAATTCAAACTTTTCAGCATTTTCAATACACTCTTCAACATTAATAGGCACACAAGCAACTCTCAACCAGTCTTGAGTACAAATTTAAGCTTCCACCACTCTAGGAGTCAAAGAACTTCGAAAACCATCAAGCTTATAGCCCGAATTACTAAAAGGAGACTCGAAACAACGATAGTTACATAAATGAACAAAACATCTTGAGCTATCAAAGATAAGATTTTATATTTCGAACCAATACTCTTCCACCACATCAAAATGTCAAGCTCAATAATATCTTCAGATTCCTCTTCAAGATACCGTTCAAGCTCCGATTTGTTGTCATGTGCCCCCTTTTCTTTTGGTGGAAATTTTTTTTCCGCTAAGCTTTGATGTTAACCTCATCACTCTCATCATTTCCATCGATATTGGAAGCATTGCTACTATCAACAGGTATAGATTGACCACCCATATATTGATGACCATGACTAGAAAAAGATTGCTCATAAAATGCATACAAACGCTTAACACGTACTTCACCTTATCATGCATTTCATCAATTTTTGCTTCATCATCATAAATTTGCTCATAATATAACTTTACATAATACAACTTTTTTGCAGGATCTAATGCCACTGCAATTAAAACCATAATGTTCACCTTATCTAAACTCCCATAGTATTTATCAAACTTCTCCTTCATCTTCACACCTAAGCTTAGGATCCAAAGCATTACTCGTATCTTTCAAATATTTATATAAAAAAGCTATCCCCTCAAAATAATCATTCGAAGTGGTATATAAACTCCCTAACATTTGATTGGTAGCATCAGAAAACTACTTCAACAATTTGGAAAGAATAGTGGCATTATCCCAATCTTCATTTTTAGGAGAATCATTGTTAAGCTCAGATTGAAAAGACAAATCATCTTCTACCATCCTTTCAAAAGCTTTTTTGAATTTTATGGCCGTGTGTAATATCAAATAAGTGGAATTCCATCTAGTGACAACATCTAAACAAACCGAACCCTTATGAGTGATTCTTTCAACCTTAATGCAAGATTGGAATGCTTTAGCTCTTATGGAAGAACTCCTTACATATCTAATAATGTTTCGGATGCGTGCAATAGAATCACGTACCTCAGACAAGCCATCTTTTACAATCAAGTTCAATATATGAGCAATGCACCTCATGTGTAAAGCCTCACCAGCTAAGACCAATGACCCATCTCTTGAAAATTTATATTTCAAATAATCAATGGCAACATCATTCGCATTAGCATTATCCACTGTGATTTTAGACACATTTTTTTTTTCTATTCCCCATTTATAGATGCATTTTTCAAGTATTTTCCCAATCTCCTGCCTTTGTGACTATATATCACCACAAAATTGATGATCATTTTAGGTAATTTCTAATCTTCATCAATGAAATGTGCAATAAGACATAAATAGTTCAAATTTTGAACAGAAGTTCATGTATCGGTTGTGAGTGCAATCCTTGGTCTAAGCTTACCAAAGAAAGCCTTCAAAGAACTTTTTTCATTAATATATAACTTAATGCAATCTCTAGCTACCATAAATCGTGACAAAGGTGTGAAGAGAGGTTGTATCTCAGTAACAAAATCACGAAATCCAACATGCTCAACCAAAGAAAATGGTTGTTCATCAACGATGATCATCCGAGTAAGCATGTACCTAAACCGGTCTTGATCAAATTTCCATGTCGTTAAGATATTACCACTATCATTACTAGTACCAGCATCTCCCCCTGCTTGCCAAACACATTTGCATCACGTGGTGCAAACAATTTTTACTTTTTATCTATATTGGAAGGATACCTATTGCACTTTTTCAAATGCTTCAACATTGTTGAAGTACCATTGTTAACAGTATATGAGTACTCCTTCCCACAATGAATGCACTTTACCTTACATGTATTTTTTTTTGTCTTCTCATCTATGATTCTTGAAAAATTATCCCACGCAATAGATTTATCCGTTTTTTGCTTTTTACAAAGTGGGGGATGATCAGTGGATACCTTGGTTGACTCTTTTAAGTTTTCTTCACATCCATGGCCAGATGATTCCATCATAGGAATGATCGATGGAATCATCTGGTAACATCCCTCCACTTCAGTTGAAATATTATCTAAATCCATCAAGTTCACCTGAATATTTAAGTACCGGCACGTAAGCTTCAGCGCTACACTCACTAATGAAACAACAAATATCAACTATGGTTTCATTTTTGAGGTGGCAACATCAAATAGCTATTCAAAAACTACATGCAGCAAACAATAGAAAAAGGCAACATCAAATAGCTATTTATATGTTGGGTGGTTGAGAACCATGACCGCCACTAGTCTTGACAAGGAAAAGGTTGAGGGGGGAAAATAAATTTTACCATGAAAGAAAATGTAGAAGTTAAGTGATAAAGAAAAAGGGATCTTTAGAATGATTTCCTTGAAGAGCAAGAAAATTGACAAACTTGAGATCTATGGAAAGTTATTCATGTTAGGTAAGGTTGTACCACTTTTCAAGGGTGTGATTCATTCAAATTAGTAGTAGAATAGCACATTAGAACCTTGAGATAGGCACTTCATTAGATCCGAATATTTGCCAACAGGAGGCATCGGGCAGAATTTGTGAAGGCCCAAACATAGTAAGAGGAGCTAAATAATCATCAAAATCATAAATTGAGGTCAAAAGAGCAAAAGGACACAAAGCCTAGAAAGAAAAAGTGGGCACATTGTTCTGAAATTTAATTATTATTCAGATTAAACTATAGCTACATAGCATCCACAATTACTCGATAATGATGAGTTCACAAAGTTTAGAGAGTTTGCCGGTGCATATCTATAATAAAGTGATTTTACCTTGCCACACAACTCCCAAGTCAAGTGAATTTGGCCTGATTCTTGTGCCAAATTAAGTTGATTCTCTAGGAAGGTCATTAGCACTACAATGATGGAGCTTGCAACCAATAAAAAAACCAGGTTCTTAGAAAATCCATAGGACCATTTGAACCCATACTTGCAGGAAATTCTTATATCATCCCAAAATGCTGCAATTTTTTTTAGCATTGCCAACCGTATGCTCATTGTCACATTGATATCCTCAATAGGAATCCATCTGGAAATAAAGAAGAACTAGTCATTAGAAACCCATTCAAGAGAAACTCACGTACAAATCATTCATCAATAATGAGCAAGATGAATAGCTGCTTGAGTATCTTCTTTACTATATGCAAGCACACTTGTATCCTGAGAACCTCTAGTCTTTAAGTCGGCCTTTTGCTCATATGCACCTCCTAAAGTCATTATATGACTATATCCATTGAATTTTGAATTAACAAGCAAATTGCAATCAACAAAAGTGACATTTTACCATCTTATCTCACCTTTATTGTGTGATCTAGCAAATCATTTGTGGCATGCTAGCCAGTGAACACAACATTAGTAATATCAGGGGACTTCTCTTTGATTGCTGCTTTGATCCCAGACCCAATGGACTCAGGTCCCACATACTTTACAAGGCAGTCTCTAGTCTCAACAAACAACACCTCGACACTTCCACCATAATTTGCAATAGCTAGTCTTAAATTAAAAGACAACATATTCAAAGCGACAACAACTAGAATTGGGGGACATCACCAAAATTTCATTTCTTTTCCCAGCAAAACTTTGGCATTTTTTACCTAATTTCAGCTCATAAATTACAAGCTCGTGTCTTTATCGAGCTTGTTGTTCCAACATGCGATGATCTAGATTTTAAAAACATGACATCAATACAGTTCGATTGTTACTTTAGTTAAAATCACAATGGATGATGAGCACAATTCGGTTCTCCAATCAAAGCTAAAACCCATCTCCAAAAAAGGAAAGAAAAGCCCGGAAAGAACACATCGGATGCAATCACCCCCGTCAATCGAGGGTCCAAAAAGGGAGGTCATGGGGACTAATACCCAGCCAAACTGATCACGTACGTGAAGCAAACGTGGAAAAATAAAAATTCAACACAAATCAAGAGCATACATGAGGTTGAAGATCTCAAATGAAGCACAAAATAGAACTCACTAGCCAAGTTGTGTTCGGAAAGCAAGGGCGAGTCAGCGTTAGGGTTTCTAATTAGGGCTTTTTTTTTTTTTTCCTTCCGATTTACTCGGTGATAATCGAGGCGACCAAAGTGAGTGGCGAGCGGCAAGTGTTGAGAGTTGAGTGGGGTGAGCGTCAACTAGCGAGTGGCAAGCGTTGAGCGAGGCCAGCGGTGAGTGTTGAGCGAGGCTAGCGATGAGTGGCGAGAGGTGAGCGTTGAGCGAGGCCAGCGACGACAGCAAAGGGCGAGTGGTGAGTAGCGAGTGGCGAGCGGCGAGCGGCGCGAGTGGCACGCACGATCAGAGGTGAGCGGCGCGGGCAACCAGAGGCAAGCGAGGATGTTGCTACTTTTGATTTTGGCAAATTGAAGAACAAAGAAGACAATGGAAGAGAACATACTTTAGGGAAGGAAGTCGTGAGGAGATTTACGGCGTAAACTTCACGCCGTTTTGGATGTCGCGAGTCCGTGACTATGAGGACTCTTTGGTCCTCATGGTGAAGAACATACTGGATTCCGTTGTGAAGACCTTTACGGCGTAAACTTCACGCTTTTTGGACTATGAGCCTAAGGATCAGCTTTAACATCATTTTACTTAGATTTGAATATATAAAAGAATTATAAATAATATAATATAATATAATATAATATAATATAATATAATATAATATACAGGGTTGGTTCGGGTTGGATCGACCTAAAACGCTCAGGACTGAGGACCAACCTATACAGTGTTGGTTTTGAAATTTCAGGACCAAGGACCGACCCAATCCTCTTGGGAATCGGACCAAGACCGGTAGGGTTAAGCTGATCCAGGGTCGGTCCAGGGTCGACCCTAGACCAACACTCACCCCTAGGCGAGGCTTGAACCTCGTCGCCTAATGCGAGCAGCCTTTGCGGCCTTTGGCAAGGGCTTGAGTCTTGCCGATGGTCTATGAGGTTGGCCTCAACCTTGACCTTGTCGGATGTTGCTTTTGGCCAATCGCCGAGGTCCAAGGATCGGCTGGAGGAAGGGGGAGGAGAAGAAAAAAGAAAAAGAAAAGGAAAAGGAAAAGGAAAAGGAAAAAATAAAATAAAATAAAATAAATAGTATAATAGTAAAATAGTAAAATAGTAAAATATTATTAAAAGTTATTTAAGTTAACGCCGATCATGTCATATCAGTTGACAAGTGCCCATTCAGTAAAATCTAGCCAAAATTAGCTAGAAATGACTAAATTGGCATTAAGTGAAAATGTTTAAGACTTAATTGGTATCAATAAAAAGTTTAAGACTAAATTGGCATAAATGTAAAAGGTTTAGGACTTCTTTGACACTTTGCTCAAAACAGCGTAGAATTGATAGTTCCAAAATCCCTAAAATTTTCCACACAATGTTTATCAAGAGGGTTGTCCAAGAAGTTTTGTTTTACACGAGGCACACGGCCTAGTGGTCGATTTGGGTGGGGATGAGAGACCGGCATCAAAGTTATGTGTTGATAAAGTGGTGATATAACCACTGTGAAAGCAAAATAAAGTTATGCAAAGTGTTTGAAGTGGTAATTTGACCCTGGTAAAAGCAAAATAAAGTTGTGTTGATCAAGTCGTGATGTTTTATCGCCTTATTTTGTTTGTCTTTGTCCTATTTTCACTTGCAATTATTTATTTGGGCAAGTCGGACAAAACCATGTCAATGAATTCTGTCCTCGTTATTATAAAATATCCTTTTTCACTTTGATTTGCATGGCCATGATCCAATTACAAAGAGAACTAACAAAATACCCTGAGTGTACAGGAGGGGAAATCTTCTTGCCAGTTTAGAGGAAGGGATTTTTTTGGTGGTGTGGGACAAAGGGTGAGGATTAAAAGTAAATTTGCCTCATATAAAGAAACGCAATCCACCACAAGATTTCATACATCCCGAGCGCATCCGGTTCATCTCATGGGGCAAGAGAAAAAGTAAAGCCTTATTTAAGGGCAAGAAGGGCTTGTGTTTGAAGAGGAGACTTCGCTTGTCTTGAGATAAGCACACCGCGCCAATCACGGGAGATCACCCTTCCATTAAGAAATGGACCATTTGGAATGAAATGGGGAGGACACTAGAAATATTAAAATTTTAGAAGGAAATGAGAAGAAGAATACTAGAAGTGCTAAAAGTTGTGTATAGTGCTCATTATAGTGTCAAAAGTTTTTTTTTTTTTGGATAACTTAAGTGTCATTTAAAAAAATAATAATAACTTAAGTGCCAACTCCAATCTAGGTTGCTGGAAATCTGACGTGGCCATATTTTATTAATTTCTCAGTCCTATGTGACTCATTGGCATGCCCAATCAACATATAACTCCTAAACAACATCGTCTAAAAGTTGCAAATAGTGATTATTTAAGTGCCAAATTTTATTTAAAGTGATCACTTCAGTATCAGTCATTGTTAAAAAGTAATTATTTCAATGCCAAACACACCACGTGAAAATGCAACATGGAACCAGATTTTTTTATATAATATGCCAAGTCATATATTTTTTTAATTATAAATGTCACATATTATTTTTAGCTAGAAATTCTAGCTGTTAGAACCTAAGTGATATTTTTTTTTTCTCCGATTTGATACTTAAGTTATTCGACCAAATTTTTTCGCATTAAAGTGAGCGTTGTACACAACTCTTGATACTTTAGGAAATTAAAAAAATAATAGAAACGCATTTGTTTACGCTTTTGTTCCCGGAAACAAAAAATCTATTTTTTTGTTCTTGAGATTTGGAATAGAAACAAGAAGTAGAAAAAACTTGTTTCTTGTTCCCGGGAACAATTCCAAGAAACACTTTTTTTTTTCTCCTTTTTCTTCTTCTTGTTTCTTTGGCTGGTCGCCGGCCTCGGTGGGCTGGCCGTCGAGGGTTGGTGACCTCGCCGGAGGGTCGCTGGCCCTCGGCGAGGCTAAGCTCACCCTCGATGGGGGCGGGCGAGCCTCACCTAGCCATGGGTGGCTCGGCCGCCGGCCTTGGCCTAGGCCGGCAACTGGCCAAAAGGAAGAAAGAAAAAAGAAAGAAAAAAGAAAGAAAAAAAGAAAAAAGAAAGAAGAAAAATGGAAAAATAAAATAAAAAATTAAAAAATTAAAAGAAACAAAAAAATTATACAAGTTTACCAAACGTGTTTCTGTTTTTTTTTTCTATTCCCGGAATAGAAATTTTGTGTGCTTACCAAACGCATTTTTCTGTTAAAAAATAGTTCATGGAATAGAAATAGAAAAACTATTTCTGTTTTTGAGAACAATTTTTGAACAGAAACGTTACTTAACGAGCCCTTAGTGTTATTTTGTCCAATGAAATGCATGTGCTAGAGGAAAATCCACATAAAGAGATTTAGGCCTTGTTTGTCAATGTCTTTATTTCTGTTTATGAACAAAATTTCTGTTTTTTGTTCCAAGAAACAAAAAAGGAACAGAAACGCATTTGTTTGCGTTTTTATTTCAAATCTATTTTTTTGTTCCCAATAACACATTTGGAACAGAAACAAAAAACAAGAAAAACGTGTTTATTGTTTCTGGAACAATTTTTAAGAACAAATTTTCTCTCTCCTCTCTTTTTTTTCTTCTTTTCTTTTTCTTTTTTCTTTGGCTGGTCGCCGGCCTTGCCTTGGCCATGGCCTTGGCAAGCTCGAGCTCGCCCGGATCAAGCGGCCGGCGCCCTCGCCGATGAGCGTCGTGGCCCGACGTGAGGCCGAGCCTCGCCTTGGCTGGGCGAGATTGGGCTCGCCAGATCTGGGCGAGGCCGAGCCTCGCCGGAGTAGGGCAAGCTCGGGCTCGTCGGATCTGGGCAAGCCCGAGCTCGCCGAGCCAAGGTGAGGTCGAGCCTCGCCTAACCACGGTGAGGCTCGGCCTCACTGGGGGTTGGCGAGCCTCGCCCAACCACGGCGAGGCTTGGCCTCGCCCAACCACGTGAGCTCGGCCTCACCGGACCGGCGAGCCGCGGCCGTGGCCAAGGCCGGCCGGCCAAAAGAAGAAAAAAAAAAGAAAAAGGAACGAGAAAGAAAAAAAGAAAAAAGAAATAAAAATATTAAAAAATTAAAAGAAACAAAGAAAGATCACAAATTTACCAAACGTGTTTATGTTCATTTTTTATTTCGGAATAAATTTACCAAACGCCTTCTTCTATTCAAAAATTGTTCTTTGGAGCAAAAATAGTTTTTTTGTTTTTTTTATTTCTGTTCCCTGGAACAATTTTTGAACAGAATCGTTACCAAATGTGCTCTTAGCAACTAAGGCCCTGTCTGTTTGTATTTGTGTTTTTTGTTTTTTTTTTTGGTAAAGGGTAAATATATATTAGATCAAGAACCATGAGCTACACACCTATAAAGCAGACCACGGCACCAAGGCTTGCACTCAAAAGACAATCAGCCAAGCGAGTGGAAGGGTGCCGGGGAAAGGGGGGGGGGAAGGAGCTGCATAGAGAGGAACGAAAGAAACAACAGCTAGAAGAAGGCTAAACAACAGCCAAAAAGGAAGAGAAGGGGAAGGACGAAGGCACCCGCACAGGGGGAAGGAATACAACCAAGAAATTGAAGGATAGCGAAGAAGGGACACCATGGATGCATCCAAAGCTGAAGAGACTGGACGCCTCATTACTCAAAATGAACCGCCTCAGTCAAATATCGAAGGATGGATTCCCCAACTGAGTTGTAGTCTTCTGTTTCGAGTCGTATCCGGGACCTTCGAAAAGGTAAAGGCTCTATCCTTGATAGCCATGCGAAGATGTTCCTTTGAAGCCGGGAGGGATAAGGTTTGGTTGCGGAAGATGATGTTATTCCTCTCCTTCCAAATAATGTAGCATAAGGCGGCAAAGCCAAAGCGAGCCACCGATTGATAGAAGCTAGAGTCGGAGAGATGCTTGATAACCCAATCTAAGTTATCCTTCCACATAGAATTTCGCCATGGGAGGTTACACTTATTCGCCCAGAAAGCACCCAGCCTAGCCGTAACCGGGCATCCGAAGAACAAGTGATCAACGAGTCGGGTCTAGAGGAAATTTAACACACATGAGGAAACTGGAATTCTCCCATGAGCAAACATAATTACCTGGGTAGGTAATCGGTTGCGAGTGATCAACCGTAAGTGGGTTTGATACCGGGGGGGAAGAGAAGAACTCCAAATGAATCTCGACCAAGGCACAAGCTGGCCCCTAGCCCTTAGGAGTGTCCAAGCAGAAGCCGTCGTAAACATCCCTGAAGAATAGCCTAGCCATAAGAGTCTGTCATCATTGTCGTTGAGGTTTGGGAGAGGATCATCCCAACCCATAATGGCCGTCGAGACTGCAGAGGGAAGTGATAAGGCAAAAATACCAGCAGCAACAGAAGCAAGCCGAGGGATGCCAGAGCAGTATATGTTCCAATCTTTGAAAAGCTTATAGAGCGGTCCCCGATGATGCCAATGATCAAACCAAAAGGATGTAGATAATCCATTGCCTATTCGCCACATAAATTGATGCTGAATTAAGTCTCGAAGGCCTAGCAACTTTTTCCATGACCAAGAGCATATGGTAGGTCTAGGGATGACCCAAAAATTCTTATGTTTGATGAAGTTGGAATGGATCCATTTGCACCAAAGCGATTCTTTATCGATAAAGAGGAGCCACAAGTGCTTAATCATTGAAGCTATATTGCTAACCTGGATGGGTCGAATACCCAAGCCACCTTCCTCCTTGGGTAGGCAGACTTCATCCCATTTGACCTTCGCCCCTCCTGATCCAAGGGTCGGTCCTTTCCAAAGGAATTGGCGAAATATTTTCTCTATTTGTCTTATGACCGAAGAGGGGAGGATGAACACACTAGACCAATAAACCTGAATCGAGTGCAAGACCGATTTGATCAGCTGCAATCTACCGGCCGGGGAGAGGAACCGGTTCGTCCAGGATTGGACTCTCGAGGTTATAGCATTCACCAAAGATATGCAATCCACTTTGCCTAGTCTAGATGACACAATAGGGACACCGAGGTACCTAAAAGGGAGCGAACCCAATTGAAAGCCAGAGGTACTAACCATGGAATCTTTTAGAGCTTGAGAGCCACCCGAGAGAAATATTTCGCTTTTGTTGAGGTTTGGCTTAAGCCCAGACCAGCTCGCAAAGGATTGAATCCCATCCAATAGCAGGGACAAAGAAGACAAATTACCTTCGGAGAACAATAGTACATCATCTGCAAAGAAAAGGTGGGAGAGTCTAGTCGCTTTGCATCTCCAGAAAAAATCAAAGCCCACCTTGGACGTTTGGGTATTGATGATTCCAGTAAAAACTTCCATAACAAGAGTGAAGAGATAAGGGGACATAGGGTCACCCTGCCTGATTCCTCTCCCACTTGAGAAAAAACCATGTAATTCACCATTAAGAGAAATAGAAAACTTAGGCGACCGAATGCATACCATTATGCGGTCGATAAAAACTGCAGGGAATCCAAAGGCCATCAAAGTAAGCCGGATAAAGTTCCAATCAATGGAATCGTAGGCTTTACAAAAATCAACCTTAATAATACATTTAGGCCGATAAGGATTGTGATGGAAGTCACTAAACAATTCCTGGGTCAGCATAATGTTATCGCTTATGCGTCTTCTTTTCACGAAGGCATTCTGAGGAAGACTAACTATAGAAGGGAGCACAGCAGCTAACCTGTTAGCAATAATCTTAGTGATACACTTGTATATAGTGTTGCAGCATGCTATGGGCCGAAAGTCATTAACCGTTGACGCATTAGGGATCTTCGGGATTAGAGTCAGGATAGTTGCATTGATCTCCTTTAGAAGCTGACCATTAATAAAGAACTCTCGACTGCCGCAAGACCGATGGTCCTATAGTCTCCCACGCTCGCTTGAAGAATTCAACATTAAAGCCATCTGGGCCAGGGGATTTACCAGAAGCAAGGGAGAACGGAGTAGACCGAGTTTCCTCATCTGAAACAGGGCGAGACAACTGCTGGATCTGTATATCATTAAGAGTGTGCATCAACTTCTCCTGGATTTCGGCAACCAAGGGCACCGCGGATGGAGGAGAGGCCGCATATAGATCCTGGAAATGAGAGATAAAGAGCTGATGCACCTCAGGCGGGTGAGAGACCAAACGTTCTCCATCATGGATTGAAATGATTCTATTTCGCAGGTGGGATTGTTTGACGGATTGGTGGAAAATTTTTGTATTTAGATCTCTTTCCTTAAGCCACCTCACTCTCGACTTTTGCCTAAAAAATGATTCCTCTTGGAGGCGAAGGTCAGAAAATATTTGTAACTTCTCCTTCTCTTATCCGCGGGCTTGGTTAAACGGATCAAGTTGAATGGCTTCCGAGCCAAAGAGATGGGCTCTAGCTTCATCGGTTCTCATAGTTATGTCCGCATAGGCCATCCTATTTAGATGCTTAAGCTTGCATTTGAGCGCACGAAGCTTACAGCACAGGGAATACATAGACGTACTAGGAAATTCAGAATTCCAAGTTTGCGAGACCATGTCAAAGAAGGAGGGATGGCTCATCCAAAAGTTGAAGAACTTGAACGGCTTGCGGGTATTGGGAATAGGCATGATCCTAACAACCATTGGGCAATGATCCGACACCCCTTGGGCCAAAAAGGATGCTTCCGAGAACGAAAACATCGAATTCCAGGCTGAGTTGATCAAAACTCTATCGATTTTCCTAACCCTGCGGTTCAAACCCGAAGATGTTGCCCACGTGAATCTATTTCCCACATATCTCGATCTTCCAATCCAACTTCAAGAAGACACTCTCCAAAGTCATTGAACGAGGGATCCAATAGTTAGAAGAGTCGGCTCTATCCGATGCATCCCGAATTGCGTTGAAATCTCCAGCGATAATCCATGGCGAATCCGAGAGCACTAGACTAAGGCGCATAAGCTCATTCCAGAGGGGTCTTCTCAAAACGAAGGAATGTTCCGCATAAATAACAGAAAGATTGAAAGAGCTGTCGCTATTGAGACAAAGCAACCGACCATGAATAGCCTGAGCCGAACAGTCAGAGATATCAAAAGAGGCATTATTGGGATTCCAACCCACCCATACTCTCCCCCTATGCGAATGAGTATAGTTGGAACACCACCGCCAACCTGGAATAAGGGCTGCAGAAATAGTAGAAAAAGCAGCAGGAGAGATTTTGGTCTCTAAAATGCCCACACAACTAAGGTTGTTGGTTCTCACAAAATGCCTAATTTCAGCTTGCTTAAGGGGGAGACCGAGACCCCTAATATTCCAAACTCCAAAAAACATAGGACACAAAAGATAGGAAGGGTTATTTCTTCCTTCCTCCTCGTTTTCTAACCGAGGAGAGCACCGGCTTTGGGCTAGGTGGTATACTCGCATCAAGCAGATGCATATCGAAGAGGTCCTTTCAGGCGAACAGGAACATCTATCAAAGGATCTGGGAGAGGTGGGGGAGGGATAGTCTCCTCCAGAATAGATGAAGCTACCACAAGCGGTGAGTCCGAGTCGCTCTTACCCGAAGTAGTTTCATCCACCCCTTCTTCATATGAAGATGACGAATCCGAAGAGGATTTCCCTGAATCTTGACCTTGAATTGCCAAACGAGGGGCGAGAGGGATATCAGGCATTAATTCAACGGATGGAGGGGGGAGATTTACCTCATTCATAGGTACCGGATTTGCCATTTCAGGCTCCATCTGCTGATTTGCAGAATGTTTACTACCTTTTGACTGAGGGGGAACCATAATGCTAGTTGAAGGAGGGGGGTTTTCTGGTTGAAACAGGGGTCTGTTGTTACGCTTCCCCCGCACTTCCCTCCACTCGTTTTTTGGACGAACCGAGGTTGGATTAGCATCTGCACAGCCAGACTTCGACTTAAGTTCACCCGTGCACAAAGACACATCGTGCCCAAAGGTGCAACAAGAGGGGCGATAGTTGGCACCCATTCATAATGAACATCTATAGAGCGACTCTCACCATCAAGGGAGAACTTAATGACTTCAGGAAAAGAGCTTGAAGCATCAATCTCCACACAAATACGAGCAAAGGCAACCATAGCCATCTGTTCTGTTCTGCTGTCAACAAATAATGGCTTACCAAGAGCACTAGCAAGAGTGCTCAAACCAGGTGCAGACCAACATACAACTGGAACATTCCTTAAACGGATCCATATAGGCACAGAGTTATGACAATCCTTCTTGAGTTCCATCTTGGGATGCCATTGATGGAGAATAAGTTGGATTTTTGCTACCATAATCGGCCCACCTTCGAGAATTTTCTTCCTGAACTCCTCATTCGGAATACGTAGGTAGTAAAAACCCATATCAGCTGCAATTACCTCAATTAACTCCTCCCCCCAAACGTGCTTAAGGGTGTCTTGCGTCAATTGATAAGGCAGTCTCTTTCCGATATAGTATCCAACTAAACAATCCTCCCATTTAGGATGAGTAGCCTGCATAATCTCATGTGTAATTTGCGGCATAAATACATTATCCACAACAGCAGGTGGGTAATAAGACAATTTATACCCCTTAGTAGCTGAACGAGTAACTGCAGCCCATGTTCAAACAGGGGGAGGAACATCAGTCGATGGAGAGGCTTTGTGGGTTATCAACGGTTTTGCAACAACAGTGGATAGACCAGTTCGCACAACATCACGCATACCCGGGGCGGGGGGGGAAGAGGATGAACATCACTCAATTTCTTCCCCGCATTGGTGCTATTCTTCGGACCCTTGTCCAATGGAGGAGCGGGCATTTCACCAACAGTAGAGTGATGAGGGCCGAAGCCTAGGCGTGAGCGAGCTTTCCTTGCTCTGCTTCGCCCTCTGCTTCGAGAGCGACCCCGAGCCCCCCTAGTGCCTGAGGGAAATCGAGCCGGGGATGGACGAGAGGGAGGGGGGATAGAGGCATCGATTGGGTCTGAAGAAGGACCCTTGCCGAGGATGCTCGCATGAGAAGCGGATGAAGAAGCCATTCGAGCGCAGCAGCTCGCACAAACCAAACCCTAGATGTTTAGATCGTGATTCCAGATTTCAGAAGACATACCGGGGAAAACCATTCGGAGGGAACTCAGGTCAGGTCCAAGCGCAGCTCCTCTCCGAAAATGAGCGTCACCGGACGGCCAGATTGGCCGGAATCAGCAAAAAACGAACTCCAGTGAACAGTACCGGTCGCATCAGCTAGAGAGAAAGAAGGTGAACAGTACCGGTCGCATCAAGGTTCTTTTTTCGTATTTGTGTTTTTTGTTTATACACAAAATTTCTGTTTTTTTTTTTTTTTTTTGGTTCCGGGGAATAAAAAAAGAACATGCGTTTGTTTGCGTTTTTGTTCAAAATCTATTTTTTTTTTTGTTTCCCCGGGAACACATTTGGAACAAAAACAAGAAATAAGAAAAACGTGTTTCTTGTTTTTGGAACAAATTTTAAGAACAAATTTTCTCTCTTCTTTCTTTTCTTCTCTTCTCTTTTCTTTTCTTTTTTCAATTGCCCCTCGGTCATGACCGGCGACCGGCTGTTGAGGGCCGGCGAAACTGTCGAGGGTTGGCAACATCACCGGAGCGTCGCCGGCCCCCAGCAAGGCTCGGCCTCCCCTTGGCTGGGCAAGCTCGGGCTTGCCGAATCTAGGTGAGCCCGAGCTCGCCCAACCAAGGCGAGGTTGAGCCTTGTCAATGTAGGTTGAGGCTTAGTGAGCTCGAGCTCGCCCAGATCCGACGAGCTCGAGCTCGCTTAGCCACTAGCGAGGCTTGGCCTCGCCAAGCCACCGCTAGGCAACGTCGACTTGGCGATGGCCGGCGAGGCTTGGCCTCGCCGTGTGGCCGGGCGAGGCTGCCGGCCAAAAGAAGAAAAAAAAAAAAAAAGAAAAAAGAAAGAAAAATAATGACAAATAAAATAAAAATATTAAAAAATTAAAAGAAACAAAAAAAGAACACAAATTTACCAAACGTGTTTCTATTCATTTTTTTATTCTCGGAATAAGTTTACCATACGCATTTTTCTAGTTAAAAATTGTTTCCCGGAACAGAAATAATTTTTTCTATTTCTATTCCCTAGAACAATTTTTTAACAGAAACACAAATAAACGCACCCTAATCGTGTTATCATTATGAGTACTTGATTTTTTTTTTTAAAAAAAATATTCATTCGCTGATCTCTTTGGCCCGCTTTTCATGATTTGAAAATTTGAAGATATAATTGGGATTCATTTATTAAGGTCTATGCTAGATTACAACGTCTGGCTTATTACCATATTTTAGACTTCTCTCATTGAGAAATGAGATTTCCACTAGCATGAGAGAGAGAGAGAGAGAGAGAGAGAGAGAGAGAGTGACAAGGGGTTAAGAACAGTTCGTAGATTAGATGACATCGATCTTATTTTGATGATGCAATTTCAATTCGAAATCTAAATAACCCAAATTTCAAATCTAAATGAGATCTCCTTAGAAAAAAATTGATTTTTACTCATTGCAAAACACCAACATGTGAATTCACACATAAGATTTTCAAAATTATCATTACA
Source organism: Eucalyptus fibrosa (assembly GCA_017140475.1). Taxonomy (NCBI): domain Eukaryota; kingdom Viridiplantae; phylum Streptophyta; class Magnoliopsida; order Myrtales; family Myrtaceae; genus Eucalyptus; species Eucalyptus fibrosa. The sequence continues at coordinate 64,262,402 of CM029507.1, read as the reverse complement.
TATTTTGTTTATTTTTCTTACTTCATTCTTTATGTTCAAATGGTTGTAATATAGGTCCAACTGGTTGAATCAGTGGAATTGCACACTGGCCTCACTTCTATTCAACCTCAGGTACCATTTTAAAAAATTGCCTATAATCAGAGATCGGAATGGTGGACTAAAATTCATAAGCGTTTTTTGAAAGATGGATTTGTGGAAATCTTTAATTAGGGTCGTCACCTTTGATTCATATATCTATCCATTTTTAATGGATGAACACGCTCTTAAGATATTAAACATTTTTTTTTTTGGTAAAGTTAAGATATTAAACTTTGATCTTGTTTATTTGAAGAGAAGTGCAAGTGTATATATAGATTATTTAAATGGGAAAATGGATATCATTGCTCTAAATCCGCTCCTTTCTTTTCCCAAGCGAGAGGTCCACAAAAAAAATTAACAGTTCAAAAATATGGAGCGAGAGAGAGAGAGAGAGAGAGAGAGAGATACTTACCTATGCAAACACAAAAGAAACTTCTTCAATTTGATAACAAAAGAGAAAAAAAAAAATTTGTCATATGGGCTATCTTTTCCCCATCCTTAATTGAAGGAAACATTCTCAGGTCAAATATTTGATCGGTGGATTACAAATTATGAACATAACATGCATATAAAGATAAATATGGATGATGTCCATGTTATCCTAACTTAATGCTTGGATTTATTACTATATTATCTACCCAGAAAAGGCCCAACTCATCAAGATTCCATCTATCTCACAATCTCATGTCATAACTGATGATAAAACAAACGCTGGAAATTATAGCCCAAAATTCGGCTCGATTATTCTGTTCAACATATTTTGTCATCTTTTTTCTAAATCAAGGCATCATCCTTGATATTCTAATATAGATCAATACATGTCTGGTTACAATTAAAAACTTGTAACTAAAAAAATAAAATGCTTATCTTCTCCATGAAAAAGAGGCTATAGTACGTATTGCTAAGCATTAGGTAGTATTATCCAGATCATAGCCAATTGTCTATAACCTCAAGTTATCTTGATATGTAGTACCATAATGGATGAGCAAGGACGTAGACGCATCTCTTAATTTTTAAGTGAGAAATCAATTTTCTTATCACATGTACAAAATCATAGACAAATTTAATGACATTTTTCCACGTAGGATCTGCAAGATTGACATGTGAGAGAAAATTAAAAGGGACAATCCGTTGTAACAAAAGAAAATTTAAATTGATCAAAATCTATTAAATCCACCTCACCATGTGCCGAAAAACTAAATAAAAAGAAATTGCTTTAAGAGCAACGGCTCGCTCCGAGGTTCATTAGCTCGCTGACAAAGTACACAAGGTGGAGATTCAACAGAGTGCCAATTTATGTGAAGCAAAGTGCGAAGAAAAATGAAAGATTGGACAAGAATCACCCACACAACTCCATTATTCATTCCACCTATTAAGAAGGAAAAAAAATTAAAAAAAATAAATAAAATTTGTAAATATTGTGTACGCCAATGTTGATCGTGCCATGTCAGATAGCCAGCACTAACTAGATCGCGCCAGCGATTTTCAATCAAAATTGGCCAAAATGACTAAATTTGCAAATGTTAAAAAGGTTTAGGACAAACTGAATTGAATTGACACAAGTATAATATATTTAGGATTTTTGTTGGTAATTTTCCTATTATGAATGACTTCATGCTAACATGAATCAAGGCCAAATGTAAAGCTTGCACTCCTACAAATTGCCTAACTCTTCCCTCTCACAGTCACCGAGAATCGAATTGAATATTAATCTTTTCCATCAACCTATTAAAAGGTGCATATGCCATGGACCAGCCTGTGACAAACGTGTTGAGCGTAAAAGGTCATGCAAGCTTTTTTTTTTAGATATTTCCAGAGAATTTTAAACACGCCATTATTTTAGCAAAAATTTTCAATCAATCCATCATTTTCAAAGCATAACTATTTAACATCTTGACTCTAAGGGATAGCATCATGCAAAAGTTAATTTTCAGTATGAACAACTTGACTCTAATATGTGTATCGATTCTTTTTTGACCAAAGACCTCGGTGTTTATTAACATGTCTTTTAGCAGGGGACCAATTATCCTTGAAGTCTTTGGGGGAGGCTATACTTGCCGATCTAGAGGGAGGGATTGATTTATCCTTTGGGGCAAGAGAAAAAGTGGTCTCCACTGCGAAAGTTGCCGAGTAAAAGGAGATGATAATTTCCACCGTCCACACATTGACTCTGACATAAAGTATTTGATTATTTCATTTAGTGGGGCAGGGAGAGCCCATTTTATGTTTGATTTGCGTGGCCACCCGCAACTAACAATGTGTCTTCGGATTCTAAGGTGGGGGTTATTCTTGCCAATTCATAATTTGCTTTCCCTTCGGTTGTTACCTCTTTTTCACTGTTATTTTGTTTTTTGTTTGTGATCTCTCTGCAAATTGAAAGGAGGAAAGAGAAGGAAAATGTGACATTTGCCTTAGATTCTGTTAATTTCTTTTTCGACTTTAACAAAAGTCAGTTTAATTTGTGTTTAAAATTATTAACTTTGCTTTTTTTTTTTTTTAACTTCTTTAGTAATAAAAAGTGCCATATCAACTTACCACGTAAGTGCTGTCTGGCACGTAACTCATTTGGGCGGAAAAATAATTGTGGCCATTTTTGTCCATAAAAAGGGACTGCGTGCTTTTCTTCGAAATGACATCATTTTTGTTCTCTAACATAAATATGTTATATTTTTTTCCTAGATTTGGCCTACCAGTTATATGAGAACTTTAAATGACACTCCAGCCCACCGTGGTCACTGGGCCAGCGCTCTTTAATAACTTGCCATGTTTATGGCATGATAGCACATGCTCAAGGAAAACAAAAGGAAAAGGACAAGAAATACCGTGTTTTTCCACCCTACCGAGAATCGAGAAAGAAAGATTGACGTTGAGGTCGTTGTCTTGTTTCGTTTGTCATTGTCCGATGGTCTTTTGCAATTGCTTTATCTGGGCAAGGTTGGCAGAATTACAGCGATGAATTCCGTCCTGATCATTTCCCGACTTGTCATTTTTTTTAATGGCCAGCTGTTTGTAGTTCTCCAAGTTAAAAAGTGGAGTCAGTAGTGCTCATCATAAACATGGCCATCCAAGCGCTTGCCCTCTAGACGTATTGGTTCAAACATATTCTCGGCAATTACATGTTTCATTATTGGCCCATTGCAAGAACTGAGCAAAGAATCCCTTCATCCTCTAGTCACTCCAAGTTGAAGCTGAAGGTACCGAAACATCTCCCTCGATTACATTTTTTTCATTAATAATTTTTCAGTTCCCTGCTGTTTCCTTCCCCGACGGTGTCCACTTGTTTTTGCGTTTTGCCGATATTTCCACTTACATTCTGGTGTTATCAGGACTGCTTTTGGCCTGCTGTCCTCTTCATCCATCTTCACAGACGAGGTAGCAGCCAAGAAATCTCAGTTCCTCTTGCATCCTTACGTTGAAGCCATTCGTGGTATGTGCTATCGTTGCTTGTTTCACTTTCGCCCTCTTTATTTAGTTATTTGGTTCTATTGATTAAACCCAATAAACCTAAATGCAGAAAAAAAAAAGGAAGAGGTAACAAAAATGGGTAAAAGAAGTGTAACTGATCAAACCCTAATATACATAAGGCATCCATTTTTTTCAAAGGTGGTTTTGTGAAAATATTTAATTAAGGGCCGTACCTTTAGTTCATATATCTATAGATAAGACTTGGTTGATGGACGAACTCGCTCTTAATTTATTAAAATTCCATCTGCTTTATATTTGAAGAAATTATTGCTTAGGCTCTTGCAATTATGTTTTGTCTTATATGAATCATAGCTTAAAAAAAGAAATATTAGTCTCTTTTCACATATTGTAAGTGAGAAAGGGGAATCTTATGTGAAGCTCATGCGAATTATTGCTTATTAATCAAAACACATCCTTATTACATGGGAAAGGTTTGAGAAAATTGTCTTAGATAATGATATCTTTTGGTTGAGTTAAAAAATTAATTCGAGGCAAGTTATTCAACATCTTGCCAAAATTGCTAGTACAGGCGATGGCTACGGTGCTCTCTAGAAAAGTATCGATTCTTTTTTAGACAAAGACCTATATTGATTAAAACATACTTTTAGCTAAAGACCAATCATTTTGAAAACGTCTATTAGCATGAGACCATATTTTTTCTAGTCGCTGAAAGGTTGATCATGGCATTAATTGGAAGTTTCCTTATGATATCCAATTTGCCATCCCACAAGTTCCAATTGCAACAATATGGTGATAATTTTTGCTTGGTTATGCCTCAAAACTTCTTTCTCGAGGAAAGCTTTCTCCAATCTAACGAGTGCTGATGCCGCAGCTATTATTGAAGCGTTTCATGAAATCATTGATTTTTCCACATTCAATCTTGAATAGATTATGCAGCAAATTTGTTCAACCTTTAGGAACCTTTAACTCGAATTTTCCTTTTTCTTCTTCCTATAAAATATGTTATAAAAAGTATTTGATAAGTCCCGATGTGCATCTCTGTGATTTACGTGCATTTACTTAGTTGGCTTTAAAAAGTTCAGCTACTCCATGCTTTTATTTAATAAAAGAAAAAAAATATTTCTTAAGGAAAAATCAACTATTTCATTTTCTTTTATTTGAGGACAAAAGGTGCCTGACATGAAAACTCCTAGTTCGTAAAATAATGTGTATATACATAGATACATACATATAGTACATCACTGGCGGAAGTCATGTCAACAACTTAGTATGTAATTTTAGATAAATTTAAGGACTACGTTAAAAAGAGAGAGAGAGAGAGAGAGAAATGACAAGTCATTCCGTCATCACTAAACTGCATAAGCTTTATTAATAGATCTTTTTTTTTATTTTTTTTTATGCTTCGCTCTCCGTTCTTCTCCCACCACAACGAGGAAATAACATTTTTAAGAAAGTGATCTACAAGTCTCAAAATCTATCCCCCTTTCTACCTGTATTATCTATTCCAACGTTGCACAACTCTCGAACAGGTCTCACCCACCTTCACTTTGATTTTCGTGGCCACGTGGTCCAATTAGAAAGAGAACTAACAAAATATCCTTAAGGTCTACACAAGTAAATTGGTGGTACAGGACAAATTTGAGGGCTTAAGAAGTAAAATTGCCTCTTTAAAGATTCCGTGCATCACAAGGACCCACGGATCATGGGGCAAGAGAAAAGGCAAAACCTTGTGGGAGTCCTCAGGCTTGTGCTTTAGGTGGAGAAACGCATCTGTAGGAACGCCACAGCAATTATCAGAAATCACCGAGACGCTCCTTTTTATGTTATGAGGTGTTTGGTTTGACATTTTCAAGTTGAGCCGTCAAGATAATTCTCCGATTACAAGGTTTTTCGAGAAACGGACACAACTTGATAAATCCATCTCAAACACAGATCCCATCATAGTGACTTTTATCTCTGCGTTGCTCCAAACAAGAACAAAAAATAAAAATAAATAAACACATTTGATATTTACCCATGGCAAAACACCTAACATTGTTTAAAGCATGCGAATGTTACGTGTCAAACTCACACGTGACTTTTTCACAATTATTATCATGTATATTACTTATTTTTCTTACTACTTTCTTTTTTATCTAAACCGGTTAGTATAAATTGTTGGATTGGTTTAACCTGGACGAATAGCAAATCAGCCCCCAATCCACAGTTCTATACCTCCCTCACAAAGTGCAAAAAGTGGGGATTCGACGGAGACCAAATTTATGTGATGCTAAATAAGGAGAAAAATAAAGGATTACAAGAAAAATATAATTGTATGGAAAATAAATTGTATGAAAAGTAAATTGATGTCGTGAAAAATTAGAGATAAACATGGATTATAGATATCTTGATGGTGGAAAGAAAGAGCTTTACAATCCTAAAACACTTGTATTTATAAACCTGATAATAGTAACTGTTCCCTCTACACGTACAACACTCGCCCACACAACTCCGTTCTTTTTTTTGACAAAACACAACTCCGTTCTTCAGTCCACCTCTTTTGCAACTTCTTTTGTTAGAGCAGAGGCAAAGTTCACTTGGGGTTGCACGGCCAAGATCATACATACACCTCTAAAGCCACAACCTCTTTATGCTTCTTGGCCGAGCTCTCCACCAGATCAACCAAGTCGATTCATTTCATTCTTTAAAGGCTACAAGATTGTAAATTATCAAACCGAGGACCAACATTACATCGAACATATTTTAAATTGGCATATTGGTAAAAAGTGGACACCAACAATTTATCTAAATATTTTTATATTAACCCACTTTTGTTCATGTTGACATGTGTTCAGTTCGTATTAAATCATTTGGAGCCGTGTAATATTCACTTAGACTGTATTATATATTTTTTATTTGTTGATTTGCTCGAATCAACGTAGTCAATACTTAATACTGAGTGAACTAAGTGTGTCTTGTTTACTGATTGCTAAACGAATTATTTTTGGGGATTCGGAACCCTTTGGATCTCAAATTGCTCCTTTTGCGACCAAAAGAAAGAAAAAATTGCTCCTCTGAACTTGCGCAAGGTGATCCCAGAAATTTTATTAGGCATTTATAAAATTGAAAAATTATCACAATTTGACCTAATTTGGTCGAATTGCATATTCAACTTAGCCAGATCGAGGGACCACCCTCCTTCTTCTATAATTTCTGTTCTTTATTAAGAAACGCTTTTCAATGTTAACGGTGGCATTTTTCGATCACTAGATAGATAGCACGGACTATTTCTTTGCGAAGCTTAGCTAATAGTTTATCATACCATCTAAATATGTTTGCTCTTGCGAGTCAAGCACCCGAGCATCAGGCCGAGCCACTGACAACGATGTCAGTCCACTCACTTGAAAATAATCATCCTGATTGTCCGTTTCTTTTAGCGGTTAAATAACATATTAACATTATTCCCTCCATTTCCATTTCTGGTCTTGAAAGCATTTTTACTTAAAAAGGCCCGTAAAGTAAATCAATATAGACCATGTTCATTCATACAAAAGTTTCAAGCCAATTGTTCGTACACATGATTTTCCAATGGGCAAGATTTTCATAATTCTCTTGAAACATCAAAGTGCTTGGCCATGTTACCCCAACAAAAATATTTTCATACTAACCAGGAAGACAGATGCTTAATTGAGTGAAGTGGCTCGGCCCAAATTGGCGCCTACTCTGCTTCTCAAGACCATTAGGGAGTTATGCTTGTTCCACAATATTTGAAATTTCTTACAGAGGTTGGTTTACAATGGACCCAACAGTCTTTACAAGAAAAGTGAATTCATTTGCAAACAATTTCTCTCACATAAATGGATTTGCAAAGTGAATACAAGGAGATTTTGCAGGTATTTTGATGTACGCACATGTCCAAGAAAATGGGGTACCTTATTTTGAAGGAAAACAAACTCTCCCGCCTAATTTCCATCGGTGGTGGCAGTCCCTGAGCCGTTATTAACACTTCAAATGACTAGTTTTCAATGACACTCTTGAAAATTCAAAATGGCCCCAGACACTAGCCCCGTCGGCGCCCCCGGGAGTGGCAGAACAAAGCAAAATTCACATTTAAACTGCAGAGCCGGATTTTCAGCCAAACCTAGCTGGCTATCCCGCCAATACTTAGCAAGGTACCTACATATTTTTAGACAAACCTGATCTTCTTTAACCCTTTCCAACCTACACAACTTGCAGAAAACATGTCCAAATAATTTGTAACGATTATAAATATACAAAAAAGAATTTTGGAAACATCAAAACTAATTTTGGGATCGATAGTGACAACTTGTAAATAAAAGGTGCAGCTTAAGATTAAGTCTGACAGCCAAAAATTTAAATACGATAAATGCAACATTTTGACAGTCTAATCTATTACGAATTAGGGAATAAAGAATCCAGCGTTTTAAAATAACATATCGGGTAACGACTAAGAGTTTTGTGATAGGCTTGTGTGGGCTTCATCTTCACTAGTGAGTAATGATACTAAGAAAGAAAAGGATAGAAGTGCAAGGATATGACTATCCTACAATTGTTGATGGAATTAGGTCCTTTAGATTCCATTTAAATGATACAAGAACGTAGAAGTCTATTTTTCTTAACACGGCCGATAATAAGACCTTGAATTAACCAATTAGTATGATGCATTTATCTAAATAGAACGTAATTATGAGGAGCGGATGTTGATAACGCTCGATAATTTAGAATGTTATCATGTCATCCAATTCTGGCCGGTGCAAATGATCCACTGTTTGGTTGATTTCCTTTCCTCTTAATATATATGCACCTCTTTTTTGAAAATTTGTGGGTTAATAAGGTATTATCCATTGCTATGATCCTTTTCTTTTCAAATATCTAGTCGAGAATTTCTTTATATTCTGCCTCACCTGTGCACTAGATACCATCCCTCTCACGTGTGAGTCTCTTAAACCGAGGCCAGACATTGCCGATTGATACATGACCTTTTCTTTTATGAATAATTGAATACTTCTTTTTATCTCAAAGTTCAGATGTGGCATTTGTTTTTTTTTTCTCCTCATAATAAAGGAATGCTTCAAAATGTATTTACTAATGCCAAAAAGAAAAAGCAAAAGGTACAGTGGGCCATAGATTGGTTTGTCTTGCCGACTTTCAAGCATTTTTTTTTTTGGAATTATTAAATCAATTATTGTAAAAGGGCCAAATTAACTATTAGAAGCTTCAAAGGAGCCCATACGGTATTAAAACAACAATGCAAATTCATAAATAACTAACAGTGCAAATTGTTTGTTGATGAACAATGAACATGTGTATTTGGGTTGCACGCGTAAGAGAGAGAGAGAGAGAGAGAGAGAGAGAGAGAGAGAGAGAGAGAGAGAGAGAGAGAGATTGGACAATACCAAGATATGGTTTCTTGAGAACAGCACGTTGACTTATTGACTGCTAATTGTGTTTTTTGATTTGTGTAGCAGCACACCGCCAGTCCATTAGCTATATATTTTCAAACATAGAGTAATTAATGAATGAGTTTATTTTATTGTGCACACTAGTGTGAGAAGATGTAAATGACGATGAAGAATTTATAACTTAAGCCCTTACAATCAGGTTTTGTAAGCGAGAAAGGGCAATCTTAAGGCGAACTCCTATGAATTATTTCTGATTAATCAAAACTTGTTCTTATTAGATGGGAAGGGTATTAGGAAAACTAGTCTGTGGGACCATACTGCACCATAATTTTCACAAAGATTGATCATTAGAGAATGATGCCTTTTGGTTGAGTTGAGAAAGATATTTCGAATCATACAACATCTTGCAAATGTTGGTGGTAAAGAAGACGGTTACGTGGCCTTCAAAGAGTAGCATCATCTAAAAATCAAATTCCACTATGAACAGGCTAACTCTGACATGAGTATCATTCTTTCTTGGCCAAAGATAAGTGTTAGATTAAAACATCTTTTAGCAAAAGGCCAATTATTTTAGACCCTCTATTAGAATAAGACCAATTTGCGACCATAGCATTGATTTATTTATGAATGAAGAAATTAATTACATGTTAAGGTTGCAATGGCATGGTCAATGAAGAAAAAGAAGAAAAAAAAAAAAAAAAGAAAGAAAGTGCCATCTCTTTCCATACCAACAAGAATGAAGAAAGAAAGAAAGAAAGACGTTGAGATGGTCACCATCATCAAGTCGAAATAGATAGCTTGCAATCTCTGTCCCTCTTCGTCATTCCCTCTGTATGATACACTAGTTCTGAATTAATAAATTTATTAATTGCAATTTTTTTTTTTGGGTAAAGAATTTTTTTTTTTGGGTAAAGTCTTAATTGCAAGTTGTGTTGAGAAAGTTGTCATTTTTTGTTGTCTTGTTTTGCTTGTCTTTGTCCGATGGTGATTTGCAATTATTTATCTTGGCAAATGTGACAGAATCATCCTCATCATTTCCCTCTACAATACATTTCTTAACTAAATAATATCTTAATTGCAAGTTGATTTTTGATGAGCAATTTACGTGGGTATTTGTGTTGCACGTGAGAGAGAGAGAGAGAGAGAGAGAGAGAGAGAGAGAGAGAGAGAGAGAGAGTTTGGAAAAAACCAAGGTACGGTTTCTTGAGAGCAACACATTGATCTGCTGACTTCAATTACGCTTCTTGATCTCTGTAGCAGTAGACCGCGATTCTGATGAGTCGGGCTCGGTATTGGCAGCAAGAACTCGGCAAAAAATCCCTTCATCCTCTAGCCATTCTAAGTCAGAGTTGAAGGTATTAAAAAATCTTCCTCGATTACAATTATCTTCAATGATTTTCAGTTCCCTGCCGTGCTGTTCCCCCACAGTGTCCACTTGTTTTCGTGTCATGCTGATATGTCGACTTATACTCAAGCTCGGGATTGGTTCTGACACCTGCGTTGCCCTTTATCCATCTTGCAGACAAGTCAGCAGTAAAGCCAAGGAATCTCAATTCCTCTTGCATCCTCACAGTGAAGTTACTCCTGGTATATGTGTCATTATATATCTACTTTCCATGTGCTATCAGCGCTTGTTTCACTTTGAACCTCCTTGTCTAGTGATTTGGTTGTATTAATTTTACCTAAAAAATCCAAAAGCGAAAAAGAAACAAGGAAGATGAAAAAAAAAGGGTGAAATAATTGCAACACACTCATTTCAAAGGCACCGATTTATGCCTGTCTAAGCTTTTATATATTACTCAACTTACTTAAATGAAATTAATTTTTAAAGAACAAAAAGGTGAAAAAAGTTTTAAAAAAAGATACTATATTTTTTTGTTGATTTAGCAAAATAATTAAAATGAAAAGATTTTCAAAATCTGGCAAATAGTGCAACAATGAGAACCTGTGAATGTTACGGTAGAATTGATTTGACTTTATTGTGCAAACTTGAGAGGATAGATTAACCAAAATAAAATTTAAAGATTAAATTAAATATTTTCAAATTCTTTGAGGACCACAATAAATGGAAGTTTAAGAATGACATTGCACATCAAGCGAAATTTCAGAGACTATTAATGTCAATTTCCCTTTACAAAATTATCTACATATATTGCTTATTGCTTCACTTTTATATTCAAATTGGTCGGTATAACCACTGGGACCGATTGAATTAGTGGAATCACATACCGACCATTACTTTGCATATTGTTATCAAATACTGCCTATAAGAAGAGAGCGAAATGGATGACTAAGAATCATGCTTTTTTTTTTTCTTGAAAAGTTGGTAAGTGAAAATTTTTAATTGAGGGCCCTGTCCTCTGGTTCATGAATCAATACATAAAATTTCTGTAAGATGACCTCTCTCTTAACTTACTAAAATTTCATCTACTTGCTATCTCCAAGTTGCGATAGCATGTCGTTAACTGGCATGCTACTATAGGAATGATTTGCACGATCCCAATTCCATAGCGGTCAGTTGATGAATCGCATAAATCAATCTTTAACTTCTGTACGTGCTTTGAGTCAATCAATCGTCACCACATGTCATGTACTTCATTGACATTATGCCTATTGGGAACTCATGATAGATGAGCTCGAGTATTCCATCGATGGGTTTTGTATTGAGTGTACTATTATGATTTGATTTGGGTCATTAGTTTCGTCACGTTTTGGTCTAAAAGACAAAACACAAAAGAAAGAGGATGGTTGCAATCACAAACCAGCTCATAGCGATCTCATAAGTGGTGATGGTGCCCCTCTCTCTCTCTCTCTCTCTCTCGTTTTATTTCGTTTTTCACATTGTTTATCACTTTGCTCTTCCTTTCTTTTCATACATCGCCGTGATTACTTCTGTTCTTTGTTCAGTTTTCTTCGCACAGATTTGTTTAAGAAATTAATAAAAGGAGGCAACTACAAGAGGAAGGAAAGAGGGGAGAGGGCAGAAAACGGAATCTCTAGACATCAAAGAAGTAATTATGGCCGAGGCATTTACTACCTCCGTTGCATCGAATCTTGTGTCGAAACTTGGTGAGTACCTGTTTACTCCCATTGGACGCCAATTTGGATACGTGCTGTGCTACAAGAGCTACGTCCAAGATCTTGAAAATGGAGTCAAGAAGCTAGAGACTGCGAGGGAAAGGGTGCAACACTCCATTGATGAAGCCATGTATGACGGAAAATCTATACACACTGATATTAAGGATTGGTTGAAAAGCGTGGAGAATGAGGCTAAGGAAGCACGAAACTTGTTAATACATGGTGAACGTGCAAAAATTGCTTGCTTGCGTGGGTGGCTTCCCAACCCCGTGGTGCGCCATCCAATTGGCAGGAAAGTGAAGAAGATGACTCAAGTCATTCGGGGGCTCTTTGACGAAAGTGCGAATAGCAAATTCCAAAAGGTCTACTATGAGAATACTCCGATGGGAATTCTCACTGCTACCACTTCCTTTAAAAGATCTGTTGATGAAGAAGAAGATGTCTTGGAGTCGAGGGCTTCAATCACAGAGGATGTAATGAAGGCTATAGCTAATGACAAGCTCTCTGTGATTGAGGTGTTTGGACCAGGTGGGGTTGGCAAGTCCAAGCTTTTAGAGGACATTGAAAGGCGAGTTAAGAAGGAGAAGTTGTTTGATGTGGTTGTTATGGCAAATGTATCACGTAATCCAGATCTAAAAGTAATCCAGGGGGAAATTGCTGACACACTAGGCCTAAAGCTAATGAATGTGGAAACTACTCGTGGGAGAGCAAATCTTTTATATAAGAGTTTAAAGAGTGATCCCGATCTTGAAAAGAATAATCTTGAAAATAGTGAAAAGAATCATCTTGAGAAGAGTGATCCCGAGAAAAAATTTCCTAAGAAAAAGATTCTCATAATTTTAGATAATTTGTGGAAGAAGTTAGAATTAAAGGAAGTTGGAATCCCTTGTGGATATGATAATAAAGTTAGAGGTTGCAAGCTATTGGTAACGTCTAGAGACCGAGATGTTTTGTGCATTGATATGGGCTCCGACCAAGAATTCCGACTCAATGAGTTAGAGCATGAAGAAGCACGAAGACTTTTTGAAAGAACAGTGGGTGATCGAGTCAGGGATCCTGAGATTGAACATTTGGTAGATGGAGTGGTTAAGAATTGTAGAGGCTTGCCACTTTTGATTGTTTCAATGGCAAAAAGGTTGAGCCACGAAGATTTGGCTGCATGGAGGAATGCTTTGGCCCATATGGACATGTCAGATGTAAAATCAATAGTGGAAGTAAGTTACAATGACTTAAAAGATGAGAGGATCAGATTATTGTTCTTGGTTTGTGCTCTAACATCTGGGAGAATTCTTATGAGGGCTTCCCTTATCTACTGCATGGGTTTGGGTTTATTTAAAGAATTCGGCGATACAATAGAAAATGCTAGAGATAGGTTGATTATGGATCTACATAGCTTGCAGAACTCTTCTTTATTACTAGATAGTGTTGACATGGAGCTATTCAGAATGCATGACATATTTGTTGACGTGGCCATCTCTATTGCTTCCACGAAATGGAACGCCTTGGTTGGGAGAAAGGATTATGGGTTTAAAGAATGGTCAAAGGATGAGCTTAGAAAATGCAATGCGATATCCTTTCATTATGTTGGCATTGATGAGCTTCCTGAAAAATTGGACTGCCCAAACTTGATGATGCTTCTGCTACTCGAAGATAGCCCATCCCTCAAAGTTCCCGAGTCATTTTTTGAATCTATGGAGAAGCTCCAAGTCTTGGACTTATCTAGCTTATCTTTCACCTCTATACCTTCATCAATTGAGTTCCTTGAAAACCTCAAGTCGCTATCTCTTGATCACTGCTATCTAGAGGATGTGACTGTACTTGAAAGTTGAAAGGATTGCAGTTTCTAAGTTTCGCCAGATCTGCAATCTCTCGGCTGCCCAAAGAAATAGGTGAATTAATAGGATTGAGATTTTTGGACCTGACAGGGTGCACCAGGCTCCAAGTAATCGAACCTGGCTTGCTTGGAAGCTTGGTTAATTTAGAAGAATTGTATATGGAGGATAGTTTTGATCAGTGGGAGGACAAGAATGAAGTACTGCGAAGCAATGCTAACCTGGCTGAGTTGAAGAACATGAAGAAGTTGAGCACTTTGCACATTTCCATTCCTCATTTTGCCAATCTCCCAATAGACTTGCCATTTGGGAAACTGAACAAGTATAAAATCCAAATTGGGAACGTTTGGAATTGGTCTGGTAAATACAAAGAATCTAGAACTTTAAAGCTCAAACTATTTTCATGCAATCTTCTTCTTGAAAAGTGGGTGCAGAGATGTTTGCAGAGAACGCAAGATCTCCACTTAGATGGATTGCAAGAAGGCAAAGATAGCATTCACGATTTGTGTGGACAAGGTTTTCAGGAATTGAAGCATCTTCACGTACAAAATAGCCCCTCATTTCATTACGTTGTTCACTCCACAAAGTATGTCCAGTGCACTGCATTTACACGATTGGAATGGTTGTTTCTAGAGAATCTGAATAATTTGAAGAAGATTTGTTGCGGCTGTCTTGACCTAGAATCCTTCGGGAAGTTAAAGATTCTCAAAGTGGATAATTGTGGTGAAATCAAACATTTGTTTCCTATGTCCATGACAAGAATATTCTTGCAGCTCGAAGAGATTGAAATAAGCAACTGCCACTTGATGCAGCAAATTGTCTTAGATGATGGGGTAGATGAATACGAAGATAAATTGGATGTTGATCCCAAAGTGAAGTCATGCAATTTGCTTAGGCTAACATTACGAAACTTACCAAAGATGACGAGCTTTTGTAAGACCACGGACCATTCGGTTGTATACTTCGACGAACAACAGGTAATTTCATGCTTTCTATAAGGTCATATCTTCCACCATCTGGAGCATTCTAGGAGGAAACCTTCTCCAACTAGTCTTCTAATCCATGAGCTACAAACATGGACATTACCTTCAATGGAATATATTAGTCATAGACATATACTTGGTTTAAGCATGGAATAGCTCTATTGAGAGTATTGTAGGACATAGAAAAATTGGATAAATAATCTGTTTTGAAGATTTTTTACCAGAATTATTAAAACAAACTATTATTTTAATTTTTCAAAATGGAATTGCTTGTGATATGTGATACATAAAAACATTTATATATTAGTTAGTTACATTTCACTTTAATTGTGTTATGTTATCAACATAGTTAAAGAAACACAGTATGATGTTTAGATTTTTTTTTTTAAATAAATAATCTATAAGTTGCTTAGTGGTAATATTGTATATGTACACACCAACAGGTATATTTATAACTTGAAAAAAGTATATACATCCTTTGTAATTTGTATGGTCATCATTTAATAATTAATGGACATAGGTAGAATTTTTAATTATATGCGCTTGAAAGAAAAAAAAAAAAGAACCAAAAAAAATTCAATGGGTGATTTCAACTACAGTGACATGTGTTAAATAACATCCAACTCAATTAATTATATAAATTGCAACTTTAATCATACGTAAATCGGCAATAGAGTAATCGACGCGATTATATAAACTAATTTTGCAATTTTAAGTAGCTTCCTTTATTTTTTCTCCAGTGATTGTAAAAAGTTGTGTTAGTCAGTGGACCTTTGTGGGAAAATGGTTCTAGAAAAAGTTATCATATAAATTTTTTTATACTCTTGTTTGTCAAATGAAGGAACTAGTATTTGACTACAAAATGAAAAATGAAATATAATAATCAATAGGCCAAATTGCTTTTGTCAACCTCGATACAATAATGAGATGTAAGTGGGATAATAATTTTTTTGTTCTAATTCATGTAAGCTATGGACCTTTTGTGGTGATCAAGTCTACCACAAATATTCATTTTAACCACTTTTCTAATATTATTAGTAGAATTTATGTGCACTGCACATGTTTAATTTTTTTTTTGTAATAAAATATTGCTTGAGAATATTAATTATAACACAATTTCACACTTCCTTTAATAATTTTGTTAGTATATAACAAAAAATGGAGACCTTTTTTCAATTATTTTTAGAATTGTCTTTATCATGTAAGCCAAACCGCAAAAGCATGACGCTTGCCTAAAATCATTTGCTCAATTAAGCAATTCTTTTTCTTGGCTATATAACTAAAATTTGCTATATAGAACAGCTCTTATATAGGTAAAAATTAAATCCTTTACGAATATTGTCTTTGATGCCCATATGGCGCTGTTGGGGCAGTTCACGGATCTTATGTCCAACCATGGATCTTACAGCGATGAACCCGTTTTTTGACTTTTCGGCCGAGGTGGCATATATTCCACATTACATTTGTGCTAGAAAATAGTGGATCTTTTGGTTCCACGGGGACAAAAAAATCGTCTACTTTAGTATTTTCCTCATAGTTTTACAATCATTTTTTACTTCATGCTCAAATTGCCCCTGCAAAGCAATTAAAAGGACAATGTTTATCTGCTTGTCAATTTAGTTCATGACTATTTGGTAGAAAATAATTGAGACTATTTTTGTTTACACTGTCGTTAGAGGTATTACCAAAATCACAGTGAATAACTAAAAAATCAATTGAGCCTATGCCGTGAACAAGGAAAATTTAGGCAGAAAGCACAAAATGTGGGGGGCATATTCAATACCTCAATTAATTAAAGGATTTTAAACTCTTAAATTATTTTATATATATATAATAAATTCCAAGTACATGATAGGCAAATGATAAGAAAGTGTAGAGTTGATAAATTTTAAAGAAGAAAAAGATAAAATTAAAAAATACTACTCTGCTTTTTCTTCCATTGTCTTTAAATCTACGTGAGATTATCTCTTTTCTTACTATTATACATGCAACTTATGTGGGGTTATTCACGGCCCTTGCAGCTAATGAAGCTACAGAATTTGGAAGCTATAACTGTTCAAGGATGCCGGTTAATACAAGAAGTCTTCGATCTCAAAGGATCGACAATTTATGGAGATGTTGAGATTCTCTCGCAATTGACCGAATTAACCTTGAGTGACCTTCCAACTTTGGCATGCATTTGGAACAAAAATCTAAGAAGAGCGTCGTATTTCCGAAATTTAAGAACTCTGAAGGTGCAAAATTGTGAGAAGTTGAGATTTCTTTTTTCTTCTTCCATGGCTAAAGCACTCGTGCAAATAAAAGAAATAGAAATAGCCAGTTGTACACTGATGGAGGAAATCATGGATGTGCAAGAAGAAGAATCGGAGGAAGCTGCAACCTTCGACAATTTAGAGTTTCCTATGTTAACCTCCTTGTCTCTTGTGGAATTGCCAAATCTTTGGACATTCGCTTATGGAAAGTATTGTATCCATTATCCATCCTTAGTAAAACTGACGATCTCAGGGTGCCCTAATATGATGACATTCTCTTCATTTGAAGGAAGGCAACAGTTAATGACAGTTGATACAGGTTTACAACGAGCATCTGGTCGTATCAACTCTAGCTTCTCCGTGCTTGGCTTCTTCAATGAAAAGGTAAGCAAGCATAAATAGTATTTTAAATTGATCATTCTTCTAGTTCTAGTCAGAGAAGCAATTTAGTAGAAACTAGATCATCATTTCTGTACCAAAAGTTTGGCAGTTCGTAGTGGAAAAACTAATTTGCTGATGGTCTCATTCCCAAAGTTGCCTCCAAATTTTGGCAAAATAAAATTTTGCACCAAAAATTTCAGTCATTCTACATATACAATGTTTTTACGCAGGTTCTTTTCCCAAGCTTGGAGGAATTGAAGCTTTCGTCCATGTGCCAATTAAAGAGGATATGGCACAATCAATTCCCCAGACAGTCCTTCTGCAAACTTGCATCCCTCACTGTAATGCTTTGTGAAAATTTGTCACATGTCTTTCCGTCAAATTCAATGGATAGGTTGCCGAGCCTGAATAAAATTGAGGTGGTCGGGTGTCCCTCCTTGGAAGCATTATTTGAACGGGTATGTCTCAACTCGAGAAAAGGCAAAAGCCAATGGCCCTCTTTCCATTAAAAATAATGAAGTTGTTGAATCTACCAAGGCTGAGAGACATTTTCAAAAGTGACTGCAAAGTAACCTTGGCATTTCCTAGTCTGATGGAAGTGAATGTGAGGCGTTGTCATAGTTTGCCATATCTCTTCTCAAATGCCATGGCCAAAACTCTTGATAAACTTGCGGTGCTTGATGTTTCCTATTGCAATAACCTGCGTGGCATAATTGCAATGGAAGAAGGAAAAGGGAAAATCGTAGAGACATTGAAGTTTTGTCAATTAAGCACACTCAAGCTTGGTGACCTCGAGAATTTGATTAGTTTCTGCTCAGCGAGTTGTACTAGTGGTGGGTTACATCCTCTATTTGATGAGAAGGTATCGTATCCCGATTTATCTCATCTATTATTTTACTCTATTTTTTATGCTTCGTCCTAAGCAATTTTGGGTATTTTTTTGTTTATGTTTGTACATTTGTAGCTTGCATTTCCGAAGGTAGAAGAGCTACACATCGAGGGAGTTCAACAGAAAGAACTATGGAATGATGAAATCCTTGTGGAGTCCTTTTGTCATCTAAAGGTCCTCAAGGTGAGGCAGTGTCTCCACCTAATGAATGTGTTTCCTTCATTCAGGTGGAAGAGGCTGCTTCATTGTATGGAATCCTTGACAGTTGAGAAATGTCCACGATTGATAAACCTTTTTACAATGTCTATGGCAAAGAGTTTGGGGCAACTCCAATATCTTGGCCTTGGTGGTTGTGGAGAGATGGAGTACATTATTGCCAGAGAAGAGGGGAAACCTGAAAAAGCAATTGACAGAATTGTAATTCCTCTACTTATCACTCTATATCTTCACAACATGCCAAAACTTAGAAGTTTTTGTCAGGGGGAGCATATTTCAGAGTGGCCCTCCTTGAAAGAATTTACTATTGAAGACTGCAAAGCTGTGGAGGTTATTCTAAAGGATGCCAGTCATAGAAAACTAGAGGACAATATTTCAACACAGCAACCGCTTTTACTTGTTGAAAAGGTTTGCACTCATTCTTCCTTAATGACATATCTAGTTTGTTGTCCCGATGGTCACTTATACTAACTTATCATTTTTTCTTACAAATCTTTGACCTTAAATAGAAACATATCAAAGCTGCTTCTTTAATATAAACATATTGACATGTTTATCAAACTTTTCATTACTTTCAAAAATTAAATATTTTTTTCTTTCCATTTTAATATTTAAGATTAATGTGATGTTTCTTTAATATTGTAGCTGAAGTACAAATATTAATGAGAGGCGAAACTTCAATAAACAACTTTTAACTAATCTAAAGTCTAGACAAAGTTAAAGTTGTTGGCTCAAATTAAATCTTATTCAACTTAAGATCAAGGGTTATTCCTAAAAGTTGTGTTGGTTGGGCACTTAAGTTCTATTTTTTTCTCATACGTTTAAGTCGTAATATTTGCACAATTTATGCATTTCAAGACTTGTTCTCTTTTTTTTTTTTTTTTTTTTTTTTTTTTTTTTTTTTTTTTTTTTTTTTTTTGTGAAAAAAGAAAAATCTGCATTTTCTATCCTATTTTCAGTCCTACATGGCTATTAACGCGGTGGTGGAGCTTCCTCAAGCACAAAGGGAGCTGTTTCACTATTGCCGCATTGGAAATATTGAATAAAAAGATTTAAAAACAGACTAAAAAGTGGAAAAATAAATCGGCACTACTATGAAACTGATAGAAAGGTCCTATCAGACACCGCCGTTCCAAGAGGGGAAGGGCTGCATAGGGAGTGACACTACTACATCCCTTCCTGCCAACGAGGGCTGACAATCACTGCAAGGCTATTGGCCCTTGTAGGTATCCAAATGAAGATAATGGGTTGTGGGTTAGACCTCACAATACCCACGTGTTGATGCATGATTATTAGGCGCACCTGAAAGATTGCATTTGTACAGTTATTATTTTTTTTTATTATTTTCATGAGATTATTTTGCTAATTTTTATTAGGTGTGTCACGACCCTCAAGAGGTTGTATTTGTTCAATCGATATTTTTCAGAAGTTGTGAAATTCAAGATTTTTTTAAAATTATTATTATTATTTTATTTCGAATTTTCAATATGTTTTTCCAACATTTAACGTATCCATTCACTTTGCAACCTTTTTCGAAGGGTTGCTGCTGTTTAAACGACTGAGATAAGTATGTCGGTTTTTGTTATCAATTATTATCAAGTCTTGTCAAATTTTCTTCCCAAAAAAAAAAAACATACATTTTTTCTAATTGTTTCCCTTTAAGAGTTCTAGGAGATATATCGGAATTGCTATATAATATTCTCATTTGAGACTTTTTTGTATCCTAATTTTTTTTTCCAATAGCCATTAACAACGTTGTGAGGTAAATAATTTCTTAAAGAGAGTATTTATCACGCCTCAAAGTCTGATTTAATTTCTTTCCACTTTGAAGCAGTTTTTCCAACATTAAGGCCAATGGCGAGGGCTAGCCCTCACCGTGAACAAGCAATGGCTTGTTACTGACCTTACTAATCTTTCTCTCTCTTCTTGTTTTCTTATATGTACTTTATAAATTTTTGTCACTTTTTTTTTTGAAGTGGCATCACCACATTAGGACCACATGTTTACAATTAAAAAAGGAAAAATCGATAAGAAAAATGCCATATATACTTTTTGTCCTCTTGAAACTGATGGGGGCAATGGAAAGACTCAAATGCTGAACCATAACAATTTGTACTAATATACGAAAAAAAAAAAAAAAAAAAAAAAGAACATGCCAAATCGGCTTAAATTTTAGGACTCATTATGTCATTATACCTAAAATTAATTATAAAGATTGTGAGGGGAAATTTGCTCCACAAATCTCAAAACGTATTTATGAAATGCAATTGAGTCATAAGTTTATCAATTGCTACAATGAAGTCCTAAACCTTGATCAAAATGTGCAATCGTGTTATAAACCTTTTCCGTTGGTGCCATTAAGTCCTAAATTTATACAAACAAACACAATTTGAGGTTGCCTCAATGAAAATATAAGTTATTGTGCCCAGAAAGAACTTGATTATGCTTTTTTTTAAAAAAAAAAATTAAAACTTGAGTAAACCAATTAAAATGTTTACAACTTGACTACATTTCATACATAAGATTTAGGACTTCCGATGCCTATTTATTTCCTGATTATGACTAAAACTATAAGTAGTTAACATAATATTTTTCTCTCTGGGGTCGAAGGTAGTCAGCTTAATCAAATGCTAAAGAAAGGAGCTTTGCTGTTATTGGAATCATGGACTCAGCAAATCTGTATTCGTGGCTCCACGCGAGCCAATATCTTCTATGCATGGCGAGAGAGTGGCTGATAGATGCATTTTATGCAAACAACTCAACCGCACTGACACGGAATATATAATTGAATGACGGTGTCATCCACTATCACACAAGTTTTAAAGAGCTTTTCACTAGATGTATGATACATATGTTGGCAACTGATAAAATAGAACGAAAGTGCTCAGCAAGGTTGGTTCAGGATCATAAAAAAAAACTGAAGGGAAATCAGATAGCAAGAAAGGAGGGAAAAACTAGAGAGAGAGAGAGAGAGAGAGAGAGAGAGAGAGAGAGAGAGAGAGAGAGATGCTAATTCCGGCGAGCAAGAAGACACGCCAAATATGCAAATTCTAGTCAATGAATTCATCCTCAAAGCTGAAGAAAAATAGTATCTTGGCCTCTATTCATAGGTAATTAAAACAAGAGTTCAAACTAAGCAAGCATATCTAAAATAAGACAAATAAATCAGCAAGGCGGTAGGAGAATCATGATCTCCATACCGAATAATCTCACAATACACTGAAAGGGAGATTTGGATGTGCATCTAAGATGTATAAGGCTATACTAAGTATTTGAAAATTTTAGCATCAACAATTTTTCACTTCTAGGATAATTCAATAGGAGAAATAATGTTCTTGAATTTATTAAATTTCAGAAGGTGTTTCAATAAATTCATCCAGATTACTTTGTAAAATTTTACTCCCCTTACTTCACCATTCTCACAAGCAGAGTCATTACTTAACTCCTCAAGATATTGAGGATACTTATCCATGTGGTCTTGCTCATTAGCGAACCGTTTTTATGTCTTCCTTAGAGTTTTTGATTGAACCATTTCAGTTCTCACCAAAATAGTTCAACTATTCTCTCAAATCATTAAGATTTCTTTTAAGTCTTGAAGATTATTAAGGATTTATAACAATCATATGGCAATAGTCGTATTACTCCTAACAGTAAAAATTATCACAATAACATGATGATGATGATGATAATGATGATTGCCATACCGATCAATGTAATAATCTTGATAACCCCTACTCTTTTCAATTTTCAGTGTACTGGATTTAATAAATATTGCAACATTATACAAAAAAAATAAATTATACCAGACATAGAGTGACTCCAAATCAGCAAGCATGGCAGCTGAAGTTTCAATAGGCATGAATGCCATATATCTCTTCAGCTATTAGATCAGAAATGCAAGTTTAGCAACTAAAATAAGTACCATAGCATTAGCCCTTGGTGTAGAACCTCGCACAATGATAACTTGTACCCGAAGCAAAGTTCTTATACCAATTAATGTGAAGAGATCTAGCTCAAAGACCAATTGATGAAGAACGGCTGTAGATCTGATACCAACTAATGTCAAACGAAAGCACGTAGAAAGTTAGGTTTAGATTCATTAAAAGTGGAGGAAAATCGGATAATAAGAAAACAGGAAAAACTAGAGAAAGATGAAAGAGATAGAAAGGCCTATTCAGGTGGGAAAAAGATGTGTCAAATAGGCAAACTTAGTAATCAAATCAATTCAACATTAGATCTAAAGAAAATTACTTTGTTGGTATATATATTTGTTTTGGCTTTGGGGAAATATCATTGGGATAATGCAAATACCTTTGGGCTAAAGGGGTTTTGCGAAATGCAAATAATGTTTAGTAAATTGTAAATTTAAAGTGCATTGGGAAACAACTTTGGTTTAAATGCCATTTAGTAAAAACTAAATTTTGCAAAGGACTTTTGCTAAAAAAAAATTAAAAAAAGGTTTTAAATATTTTTTGGTAGAGCTTAGTTGCCATTGGCCAAATTTGGCTGCCTGATAGCCTCACCTGAGGTCATGCGACTTAGGCGACCGTTGTAGTTGCTAGTGTGCATGACCCCTTGGCCAACAGTTGTTGCCCTCCATTCGGTTTCTCTATGCAAACCATGGACAAGATGAGCAGTGAATGAGTAGAGAACAAGGGGGCCAAGACCCGAGAATGCTACTTCCCAAAGGACCTCCCAAAGAACCTCAGGATATGCTTTAGGCTAAAGGCTCTTAGAGCCCTTTGGAAATGCAATTGCATTTCCCCTGCAATTGAGCAAAGAATGTACCAAATCCTATTTGCATTTGTCCGAGGGTTTTTAGAGTCTCAAAATCTATTTGGAATGCTAAACCAAACGAGCCTAAGAGAGTTCAGCTACTAAGAGAAATAATTCAAGATCAATATCCTAAATCTTCAAAATTTTGCAATAACCAAACTAAATAAAGAAAGAAATCAGCTAGTGGTTTGAGAATCCCGTCTGACATCAATTGAATAGTACATACTAGCGCTCAACCATCTTTTGATTTAATTGTTGAATATCTTTCTTTGGTACATGTTGTGTTTTCTTGGAGTCTATACTTTGTCGGATGACATTTGGAGTGCAAGATCCATGAAGCATTGGTTTGTTCTAATTGGTTTTTGTTTTGTCGTTATCAATGCCTAGTAATGCACAAGCTATATTGTTTTAAATGGTCCAAAGAAATGGGAGAGTACGTTGCCTATTGTGTCTGTGTGTTGTAACGAGCGGAATCTAAGGTAGGCTAAATTTGAGGTTCATGGGAAACATGAAGCACGAAATGATTATGCTTGTCTAATTGGTCAAGCATAACGCTTGATAAGTATTAGATGAATATAACTCAAAAATAATATGGTAGGAAATGGATTTTAGGGGGTGGCATCTGCTAAAAAACAAAATAATGTGCATCTAGTCTTTTTTTTCTTTCTATTCTCTCAATAACTTTCCTTGTTCTTGAAATTAGAGTCTTCTCTTTTTTGAGAAGAACAGAGAGCCGGCTCTGACTAATTAACTTGAATAATATTATAGGTTGAGTTTCCTGAAATGGAGTCAATAAAGATCTCCCACATGGATAACATGGAGAAGATATGGCTTGATGATCTTGCTTCAAATGCCTTTAGCAAACTCAAGACACTAATAGTGAAGTATTGTGAGAAACTTTCATCCATATTTTCATCTTATACTATGCTCACAAAATTTCAAAGCCTGGAAAAGATAACCGTGACTGATTGTGGGTCCTTAGAAGTGGTATTTCATGTTCGAGAGTTCAATTTTAGTGAAGTCCGTTATACAGGTACTTTTCAACTGAGAGAATTAGTTTTGATGAGGCTCCCAAAAATGAAGCATGTGTGGAGTGGGCTTTCCCAAGGAGATCTT
The DNA here is from genome assembly GCA_017140475.1 of Eucalyptus fibrosa. Classification (NCBI taxonomy): domain Eukaryota; kingdom Viridiplantae; phylum Streptophyta; class Magnoliopsida; order Myrtales; family Myrtaceae; genus Eucalyptus; species Eucalyptus fibrosa. The sequence continues at coordinate 64,237,973 of CM029507.1, read as the reverse complement.
ACCTTTGGACGCTTACAATACATGATGGTTTTCAAGTGTGAGAGTCTCAAAAATTTATTTCCAAGCTCAGTGGCAAAATGTATGACACAGTTTGAAGAACTTTATGTAAATTCTTGTGGGGTGGAGGAAATTATAGTGGAGGAAGATGAAGGAGTTAGGACTAGTGCAAGTGATCTCTTCTTTCCACGATTGACCACTCTGAAATTAGAAGAATTGCCAAAATTGAGGAGCTTCTATATTAATAGTCAAACTTCAACATGGCCACTCTTGAAGGACTTGCGATTGGCACATTGTGACAAAATGAGGTCATTCTCATTCACTTGTGAAATCCAAGGCGGGCAAGGTACTGCTACCAACAAGAACGAACATGCACTCTTTTCTGCAGAAAAGGTAAAATCCTAAATCCCATCTCTCTACCTTCATGTTCATTGGATTACGTGCATATCTCTCGATGCTCATTATTTACATTTGGAAATTGAAATTTTCAAGCATTTCATGCTTGTTAACACTCACTCAACCACAATTATAAATTGCTTAAAAGCTCTTGACCCAAAAAAAAAAAAAAAATTGCTTAAAAACATGAAGACTGATTGAAGTTAAATTATTGTTGGCTTGTATTCTCTTGAATATATTCGAGTGATCCAAGTTGTTACTTTATAAAGGGAAAGACTTTTTTGTTGGATTAATTTGCATAGATAATCAAGTTTCTAATAATGTGCTTGGTTTTTGTCTAGTCTATTATGTTAGTGGCATGTCAGGAAAATGACACTACAAATATTATAAATTTCATGCAGCGTTCACTTAAATATCATAACTTTTTTCCTCAATCATTTGAGTGCCATAACTTCTAAAAACATTAGCATAAGTGTCATGACATTTTAAAAAAATGTTTACCATCAAATGATTAAAAAAATTATAACATTTAAGTGATCGCAAAAAAAATAAAATTATGACACTTAAGTGAGTACTGAACGAAAATTATGACACATATAAGGGCATTATACTGTGGCATGTCTAACAATTAGCGTTTACCTATTTAATTTAAGTTGAGCTTCCTCATCCACCAATTTTTTTAAAAAAAATTAAGCTTTGTGTTTATTTGGCAGTTTGCCGACGTTCTATAGCTCTAAATCCGGAATAGAGTTCGCTGGTACATTGTGAACAAGATTGGTAACTACTTATCCAATCGTGTGTCTGTAACTTACCAATAGATTTTGACAAGCACTGACATTTAATTATACTTCAAAATATTATCAACTATTTTAATAATCTACCGATTTTTATTTTTGTGGCTTACCAAGGCCTTGAAAGTTACCATTTTTTATTCGAGTTACTAACCTTAATTTGATTGATGTGTGAACAATTATCACATTAAGATAACAACTAATTTTAGTCACTCACGAACTTTTTATGATCTACCTACATTTACTATTGTGATTACCAATGCTTTTGAAATACTAACTCTTATTTGAAATTACCAACCGTAATTTGACTCATGTGCCAACATCATCACATAATCATACTAACGAACTTACATCACTCGCTAACTTTGGACACTGTTAGATTTTGAAAAGAACATTCTTTTATACGTCCAAAATTACTAATAACTTGCCAATGTGTATTCTTGTTACTTACGGACGTCTTTGAAATTACAAACTACTTTCTATATATATATATCTTATTAGGTTTTTTAAAATATCGACATTCGTCTATACTTCCAAGATTACCAACTACTTCAATAATCTAACAATATTTATTATTATGGTTACCAACGCCTTCGAAGCTACTAACTTTTATTCAAAAGTACCAAACTTAATTAAACTGGTGAACCAACATGTCACCTTAATAACCAACAAACTTTGATCATTTTCCTACTTCTTATCCTGTTAGGTTTTGAAGGGCAACAATTTCTTCGATACTTCCAGATTTACGAACTACTTTAATAATCAACCAATAGTTATGCTCGTGGCTACCTGACATCTTTACATTTATTAAATTTAATTTGAAATCAGTATAACATTAATTTGAGTGTTGTACCACCATCCGTCAAATTAAGATGCCAACTGATTTTAGTTACTAACCAATCTTTAATCTTGCAACTTTCGACAACCAATATTTCTTATATTTTCAAGGTCACCAACTACTTTAGTAATTTAGTAATATGCCAATGTATGTTACTGTTTACTGACGGCTTTGAAGTTACTATTGTTTATTCGAAACTACTAACATTAATTTGATGGTATATCACCGATATATGAACATGGAACTAGGTACTGTTTTTTACCCCACAAAATGCTTTCAAACATCCGTTTATCTGGGGTTCTATACTTTTGGTTTGTTTCCTAGTTTATTTAACGTTTCATTTTGCTATTGTAAGTATTAACAGATTGTCTTTATTATTTACTCTTTTTCGGTGACATTTTAAAAATATGATTTCTATCTTGTTCCATCGCTTTTTCACCGATGTCCCATCAAGCGATTTTTATTATCCTTTTTTGCCAATTACCGGTTCAATTCGAATGCGTTCTTCTTTTGCTTAAGAAAAGTGAAGCCATGTACTACTTATGATCATAGTAAAATACATACGAGAACTACAGCTTAGAAAACAGAGTGCCACAAATTATCACAACAGTTTACTATTGAACACATCTACCTACTATATATGTAACATGATTTGGTAAAACAAATAATTTTAACTTTTTTCTACAAACTTGTTGAAATTCATATGTGTTTTTTTTTTGCCTTTTGGATTTATTTAATTACCCTTTTTTTAATCATAAAATTGACAGTTGAAATAGCTGAAGTTTTCTGTTGACTAATAACTTTCTTTATCCAATTCGCGGAACTTATTTTGATTGAATTGCGCACACCACTAACAACCAACATCCCTTGTATAATATTCATCGATGCTTGCTCGTCTGGCATTGGGAATTTTTTTTTTTTTTAAAGATAAAAGGGGCTAGAAAACCAAATCAGTTTTTTTTTTTTTTTTTTCCGCCCTAAATGGAAGAACATTTTAGTATTTGGTCTGTGGCTGTGCCACTAGCGATGATCTGGACTTCTGGTGGCTTAATTAAATGGATTCTAGCAGGTCATTCCACAATTGGAGGGTTTAACATTAGTGAGGGAGGATGTTATGATGATGCAGCAGCATTACATCTTTCGCAATCTCAGAGGGCTGACTTTGGGATGCTACCATGACAAAAATGTTGTTTTTCCGTCCGATTTCCTTCTCCAGCGATTCCCCAATTTGGACAACTTGTGGGTGGACTGTAGTTCCTTCGAGGAGTTATTTCCAGAAGATGCGTTTGGACATGGGGAAGTGACTCATCATGGAGGACTAACTAACATGAAAAAATCTCTCGAGGCACTCGGAAAATTGAAGCACCTTGTGCTGTCTAATCTGGATAGCTTGAGGCGAGTTTGGAAAGATGGCTCCTTGATGGCTGAAATCCTTGAACAGATTGAATTTCTGTGGCTTTGGCAGTGCCCCAGTTTATCAATTGTATTTCCATCTCTAACTTCATTCCGGAGCTTGATAGAATTAGAAGTATGTGATTGCTCTGGTTTAGTTCATATGGGGACTTGCTCAGCAGTGACGAGTCTAGTGTACCTTACTCGGCTAATCCTAAAAGATTGTGGTGCAATGGAAGACGTGGTAACAAATGATGGAAATGGAACAGAAGAGATCTCTTTCTGCAAGTTGGAACTGTTGAGACTTGATGGTTTACCAAGTCTCGAGAGCTTCTCCCCTACAAGTTGTGCCTTCATATTCCCCTCATTGACGCGTATTTTTGTGAAGCAATGTCCCAAGATAAATGTATTTTGCAAGGGTTCTTTGAGGACACCAAAACTAGATAAGGTACTGCTCTCTACTAAAGATGATAAAGGGCGTTGGGAGGGCGACCTTAATACCACCATCCAAACCTTATCAACATGCGACTATCTGCACCAAGTTTAGTAAGTCAGGTAAATGCCTTTTCTACCAACAAATGTTATTTTAGAAATTGTTATAGATTTTTTGTCTACTAAAAACATGAAAAATTTAATAAAAATTATGAAATCGATTTATAGTCCCCTAAAAGATCATGGTGTAAGGGCTGGAATTATCACCTAGAATGGGGTAAATAGACGAATATGGAAAAATAGAAGATAATTGAATTCAATATCGTAATAGGACAACGTTCAGTGACAAATTTGAATGATGAACACATCTTACCAATGTGCAATGTTCTATCACACAAAATGAATAAGACTTTAAGGGATAGAAAAATGCACACAATAATTATAGTGGTTCGGCTTATGAAAAGCCTACTTTCACCCTCTCCCCCTGACGGCCTATCGGCTAGATTTCACTAATATATCAATTAGAGGTTACAATAACTAAGTGCTCACGACTCGAGTAGGAGTGATCAAATCTTCTGATCTCACACTCCAAGAGCAACCTCTAAATGATTACAAATAAAGCTCACTAAGATGAGTAGTAGGGTCGAAGTTCTCTAGAACTTTGGAATTTTTAGACTGTGATTCTTGTTCTTCCTTTAGCATCATGATCTCCTTTAAGTACTCCTCATTCCCCAAGCCGACCGTTGGATATAAACTCGAGGATCATTCATTCAATCTACCCTTTGGACCTTGAATGATACAAGAAGATATGATTACCTCTGGATGCCAAGAATATAGTCTCCTTGATTATGCTACCCATTCAACAGAGATTAGGTTTCCATAAGTTGAGTTTCTCATTTGGAAAAATCATCTCATCTTCTATTAATTATGACACGAATTCCGAATCCTTCTTAGGGAAGAAATGCATTGCTAAAAATCCCTTCTAGACAACCAATACCTAGAAAGAAATCCAGGCCAATTCCCAGCCGTTGAGGAAAGATTTGATATATTCTTCTGTTGGTTTATCACACATATCTTCCGGATAATTCTTTGTACGAATTAAACCATTTGCTTCGACAATCATGTTCGTAGATTACCGATCACATAAACCATTGAGTCTAATGAATATTCACTCCAAAGACAACACCTGAAAGACATATCATTATAATCATATACACATTGAAAGTTTTGTCAATCCTCAAAATTACTTAGGGAAATTTCCTCAACAATCTCCTCATTTTTTATGATGACAAAACTTTCCAAACATAAAAGATTGGATTTGAAAAGATTTTAGAATAAGGTGCTCCATATAAAGCATGTTAAAGAAATTTTTGCACAGTTCATGATCTATAAGAATCTCTGAGTTGGTGATTAAACATATAAGGCGAGAGTTTCTTATAGAAGGACAATCAGAGAAAAATATAGACAAAGGAATATACTCTCTGAATAATTAATACAAAATCAAGGAATAAGAATGTTTTAACCAAGTCTTGTATGATGTCCATGTATGTAGCTCCCCCTACATCTCCCCAGCATCTCCCCCTCGATATAAGAATCTCTAAAAGATCTGCTTGCACAAATTCTCCCCCCCTTTTTCTCAGCATCACATATAATAGTCAAAGCAACTCATAGATATAATAGTCAAGTTCAAGCCAAAATAACAGTCAAACTATAGTCTTAGTTCAAGTTACAAACCAAGATTCAAAAAGCGAACAAAAATATCAATCCAAACTTTTAAAGAAATTGACTGCAATACGCTAAAAAAATTCTATTTTGAGGAGGATAATTGATTTGGGTTTGTAGTAGGAGAAATTGGTGAGGAAGGCTTATCAGCAAAAACGGATAAAGTGGTAATCGCTCAATCTGGCCACTGTATGTTTGACTTCCTTAAATCTTCTCTGTACATCCTTCGAATTTTGCCGCATTTGAATTCTAAACAAGAGCTTCATATCTTTGATACTCTTTTATAGACTGCTTTGTTGTTCCTTGATTTCCATTAAGGTTTGCAGAATAACAGTATGTTGTACAGGATTCTGATCTTGATCTTCTATTGTATCCTCTGTCATATCAACATCAACCACAAACTCTTCAACATTTGCTTTTTGTTGCTATTATTCATCGTTCTCAGGAGCACGTAACACCTGTTGTTCAGTGTCTCATGGACTACGATCAAATGTCATCAGCAAGATCTTCTTTATTTCCTTCAGGAGTTTTCTCATCAAATTCATCTTCACTAACCAAGCCATCAAAATCATCTTCATCTAGATCCTCTCCTTCCTCAGAAGGAACAAAATCAATTCCTCGGAAGAATTATTGAATGCTTCAACCTCTTTATCTTTTTTCTGAGTTTTCCCTTCTCTTTGCTGGAGGGGAGGCTTGTTCAAGAGTAGCTGTTTCAACATCTATAAGCACTGGTTTTCCCTTTCTTTCTTTCCATCCATCAATTGTTGACTCGAAGCTCATTTTTCTCATCATCTTTTCACCAACAAACATCAGAGGGAGTGATTTTGAACCAAGCTTCCTGGGAATATCAATATCTAGATGTTTGAAGATTTTTGTTATCAGAGATCCATAGGGCAATTGTCCCTTATTTTTCAGGACACATTAGTACATAAGGAGGATCACCATGTGGGCTAGGGAGAAGGGATGATCATTTAAAATAGCCCAAATGATTTTAGCTTCATAGGTGGACATATCGGTCTTTGACGAACCCTTTGGTCTTAAATAATTGATGATGATTTTGTGCAATACAATTTGCTTCAAAGGGAAATGATAATGCAAAACATGAAAGATAGTATCTCGGTTGAAATCAGAATTACCAGAATTGATCGACAGGCTATGTTAGGATCTATGTCAATAGGAATGAAGTCAGAATAGTTGACCCCAAGAATTTTTGCCAACTCAGATGCTTGAAGAAGATGTGCTTCATCATAAAGTGTAAACTTAGTTGTATTTGGAGAGTAGAAGGATGGATTTGAATAAAAATATGCTATTAAGGCAAGATAGTTTGGAAAATCCATTGTGCAGAAATAAGTAATCATATGTTTTTCAATTTTTTTTTTTTTTTTTTGATATGGATGCCAGACGATTCAAAGAAGTCAAAATTGACAATGTGATGATTAATAACAAATTTGTTCAATAAAGAATGAAAGTGCGCAAGATGAGCTTTTGATCTCATTAGTTTCCCAAATCTGCTTCCTACAGCCACGAAACCACCATGTTTCCTCTTAAATTTTTCGAACAACCTTTCATCATTGTCCCCTTTTCTCTCATCATCAAAATCAGTCTTCTTCTTACTTCCTTTCTTCTTCCCTTTTTTAGAGACATGGGTTTTGATATTTTCAACATCCGGAGGTTCGTCAACCTTTTCTTTTCCTTTCCTCGACCTAGTATAATTCCACTAGAATCACCAAACTGAATAGGTGGTAAGACTCTGATTGGACTTGCAAGCGCATTGTCAAGAGTTTCTTCATTATCATACCCATTTTTGGCCAACAGATTCGATATAAGTTCCTCATTATTCCCCAATTTTCTCAACAATTCGATGGCTGATTTCAAGTTACTCACACTGATGACCTTAGTGTTTGGAAGAGACGATTGAAGATCCACAGAATCAGAGCGAGTACATTTAATACTGTTAGAGGAATTTGAGATTTTAAAATGCACTATACCTCCCATTGCCCTAGAGAATCTTCCCGGAATGCGATTCGATTTTCGAGAGCCCGTTGGTCTAGGATTTGAGTTTTACGCAAATTTGGGTGCCATGGTATGTTTGGAGAGGAAATGTTTTGATCTTGAAGACAAAGACAACGATCGCTGGAGGAAGGGTTTAGAGTCTATCGAGAGAAGAAAGGATATGTTGAGTTTTGAGGTTGAAAGGCGAGAAAATGTTTTATAGATATTGAAACGACACGACTCCTAAACAAAATAAGCAGTTTATAAATTTAAAAAAACTCAAAATGATAACTGCAATACAGTTATTCCAAAATAAACTTCAACAACATCCATTAACATAATTAAATTCCAAAATTAAATATGTACTTGGTTTGTTTACTAATATAAATATTACCCGCCAAATTTCAAAATGGCGATTTTGGATATCCATATCTTCCATTGTCAACTTGTTGATGCAAAACGTCTAATTGTACCTGTCTTAGGAGACACTTTGAGAAATCGGATTAATAATTCCCAATATATTTCATATGAAATCAAAAGCTTTCTTTTCCAATATTTAGTAAAAAAATAAGCTAGCTGATTTCTAAAGTTAATGAATTAAATGTTGACATCACCGTTATGCGAATTATCATGGATAAAATGATGCTTAATCTCAATGTGCTTAGCTCTAGAGTGTGGATGGGATTTTTTGTTAAGTTGATGGCAACATTTGATTGAGATATTTGATTCCTCAACAGCATAACCTTTTAGTTGTTGCTTCATATAGAGAATCTGAGCACAATCTGAGCACAACAGCTACCCAGCCTTACATATTCTACCTCTATTGTTGAAAGAGATGCAATGCTTTGCTTTTGGGAATACCACGAGACTAACATGTTCCCTAGCATTTGACAACTTCCAATAGTACTCGTTCTGTCAATCTTGCATCCTGCATAATCAGTGTCAAAGTATCTAGATAATACAAAATCTGATTTCTTGGAATTCCAAAGTCCAAGAGAGGGATATGTGTTAATGTACTTAATAATTCTTTTTATAGCTGATAAATGCAATTCCTTTGGATTTGATTGAAATCTTTGTACACATGCAAATGATAAAAAGAATGTCAAGTCATGAAGCAGTGAGGTATAATAAGAAATCAATCATGCTTCTATATAGTTTTTGATCAACCTTTTTACTCTTTTCGTCCTTATCGAGCTTTGATGAATATGACATTGGAGTTTTTGTTTTCTTTGAATTTATCATGTTGAACTTATTTACAACTTCCTTTGCATACTTTTCATGATAAATGAAGGTTACATTCTTCATTTGCTTGATTTGTAGATTGAGGAAGAAAGTTTATTTGCCCATCATACTCATCTCAAACTCATCCTGCATCAACTTAAAAAATTGCTTGCAAAGAATTTTGTTAGATGATCTAAATATAATATCATCGACATAAAATTGAACAAGCAAAATCTCTTACCTTCCCATTTATAAAAAGTGTGGTGTCCACTTTACCTTTGTTGAACCCATTCTAAGTGAGAAAACTGCTTAGCCTTTCGTACCAAGCACGAGGTGCTTGTTTCAAACCATACAATACTTTCTTTCATTTGTACACATGATCATTTTTTCTTAATTCTACAAATCCTAGTGGTTGTTCCATGTACAGCTTTTCTTTGATACATCTATTTAAAAAAGCGCTCTTGATGTCCATCTCAAGGAGTCTAAAATCATAGAAACAAGCATAAGCAAGTAAAAGTATGATACCTTTTAACCTTACCACTAGTGCATAAGTTTCATCATAGTTAATCCCCTCTTCTTGTGAATAGCCTTTACTCACAAGTCTTGCTTTGTTCCTAGTAACTCTTCCTTTATCATCCAAGTTGTTCTTGTACACCCACTTAGTTCCTATCACGGGATGATCCTTTCGTTTTGGTACCAATCCTCATACTTCATTTAATTTGAATTGATGAAGTTTCTCTTGCATGGCTTGAATCCAATTTTCATTTGATAAAGCTTCATCAATACCTTTTGATTCAACTTCTAATATGAGTGTTAAGGTACCGATTACATTCTTTAAAGCTGATCTCATTCTACTCTTGTCATTTATATCCCCAATGATAAGATCCTTTAGATGACCGAATTTATGCTTCCAGTTCCTATTGAACTTGTCGTCTAATTTTGATGTCACTTCTTCATCAGACTTTTTAATTGTTGAGTCACTTTAATCAATACTCTGAGTTTGAACATCTACATCTGGTGCATCTTTTGTTTCAGTTGTTGGACTTTGAATTTCTTTTGAGGGTGGATTAGGATCTTCCAAAAACGTTTGATTACTCTAGTCAAACTTCACATTTATCAATTCTTCAACCATGCGAGAATTCTTATTGAAGACTCAGAATGCCTTGCTTGGGGTTGAGTAGCCAAGAAAGATGCCTTCATGTGATCTTTCATCAAACTTGCTAGAGCGATCATTAGCATTTTTAAGTATAAAGCATTCGCAACAAAAAACTCGAAAGTATGATATGTTTGGTTTTCTTACTTTAAAAATTTCATAGGAGTTTTTTCAAGAGAAGTTCTTGCCATTTCTTGCAAGGATCAACTTTTCCTTTTCACGGCACTACTTTGGTCGGGTGTGTAAGGAGTGGAAAATTGGTGCTCAAAACCATTTTCATCATAGAAATATGTAAACTTTGATTTTCAAATTCGCCTCCATGATCTATTTTCATGCAAGAAATTGTGTAACCTTTTCATTTTGAATCTTCTTTTTTTTTTTTTTTCTTTTTTTGCAAATTTTGAAAAACAAGTGAATGCATCGTATTTATGAGCAAAAAAGTAAACTCATGTATAGTCATATACAATAACTAAACAATACTTCTTACAGCCTAGACTTTGACTCCTTGTAGGCCTGAAGATATTCGTATGAAGAAGCTGCAACGCGTCGTCAATGCTAACATGATTTAAAAGTTTAAAAAAGTAAACTCATGTATAGTCATATACAATAACTAAACAATACTTCTTACAGCCTAGACTTTGACTCCTTGTAGGCCTGAAGATATTCGTATGAAGAAGCTGCAACGCATCGTCAATGCTAACATGATTTAAAAGTTTAAGAACTTCTTACTTGCTTGCCCATATTACAAACTAAACATAGTTCAGATCTTTCATATTTCAAGTCTGGTAGTCCACGAACTAGCTTCTTTGAGAATAGCTTTGTAATATGCTTTATGCTGCTCTGACCAAGTTTTCTATGCCAGAGATCTAATTCATCCATAACTGAAACAAGAGATTGAATATTATTAGACTTTATGTCTAATAGATATATGTTTTCATGTCTTCTTTCAATAAAGGATTGCTTATTGTCGCAACTTGTTCCTAAATAGTTGTTTTCTTGAAAGCATATTTTGAGTCCAACGTCACATAGTTGACTAATGCTTATTAAATTGCAGTTGAAACCTTTAATAAGAGATACATTATTGATTGTGAGATTCCCAATTTTGACTGTTCCTCTACCAATAATTTTTCCTTTATTGTTTCCTCCAAACGATATGCTTCCACCATTGTATTTTGAAGGCTCAACAAACTTGGTTGAATCACCAATCATAAACCTAAAGCATCCACTATCCAAACACTATTTTTTCTTCTTTTTCTTTGATACTTGCAATTATAGAACAAATTCAAGTTTTCTTTGGTACCCATATTAACTTGGGTCCTTTCTCGTTAGAAGGTTCAGCTATAATTAGAAAATTTCTTCGAATTGGTTTCCAACCTTGTGGGCAATCACTCTCAAAATGATTTAGGTTGCCACAAATTGAACACTTGAGGAAGCTTTGGTAGATTTTACAAATTGTTTTTTGAAATGATTTCTTTAGATAACTTTTGAAAGTCATTGCTTTTTCTTGTCTTTGTGTCTAGGAAAATCATTCTGAAGATCACTTTTGTTTTTGCATCCAAGACCAGATTTGTTGTAATAGGGAATTTAAATAGGCAATGGGTGCATTTGGGGGTGGCCTTTAGAAGGCACTTTGGACACCCAAAGTCCCTTGGGCCAAATAGAGGTTGTTTAGTGATTTTTTTTTAACCCCATTTGGGAAATATGAGCTTTCAAAAGGCTGAAAGCCCAAGACAACTTGGGTGCTGCCTTGGGCTTTTAGCCTTCCGGCATGTTGAGCTAGGGGGTTAATAAAAAAAATTTCTTCCCAAATTATCCTTGCTAATTTTTCATTTTTTCAGTTTTGCCCTTGATGACTATTCATCTGATTATTCTCCATTGGACAAGACTAGTATGGCTATGAACGGTCACCGGCAAAGGGTAGTCAGTTGCTGGCAAAGGGCAAACAGTTGGGCAACCTTGGCAAGGGTAGGCGATGTGCAAGCAGGGTCAAGGCAGCCCTCACCAGAGGGTCACGCGGTCCACTACGCCGCAACCTGCGTCACCTGATCGTGATCTAGTCGCACGATATGGGTTTTGGCGACCCTCCACCGAGGGTCGAGTGATCCAGATTGTTCAGCCTAAGCAACCTCCATGCGAAGGTTGTGGCATGGTGGGTTGCGTGACCCTTTGTGCCACGACCTCTGTGTGGAGGTTGCCGGGGCCGCGTAATCTGGGTCACGTGACCCATGTCGGACCACCTACCCTTGCCAGACCGCATGCATCAGACCACCTACTCTTCATCGGATCGCTTGCTCCTCGCTAGGAACTGCCTATCCTTGGCCAGCCAACTCTTTTTTTTTTTTTTTAATAATAAAAGTCTTTTGCAAATTTAATTTCTTCAAACACAATTTTGCTTAAATGTACTTTACAATGGACTTTTACAATACAATTTACCTAGCAGAATTTGTATTTTAGAAAACTCCTTTAACTCACAATGGCCTTTGTATTTCCCCAAGAACTTTCCCCAAAAGCCTTGTCAAACACACCTAATATATGCTCCAAAGTCTTTGATCCAATGGAAAACTTTTTGGTAATATTAGAGATCATTTTTTAAAGTATCATTTTGTTTTGAAATCAAATCATGCTTTTCCTGAATTGAAGAAGATCTTTTTCAAGAGGTTCAATTTTTTCTTTTTGAAAAACATCATGCCACCTTAGCTTTGAATTCTCCTTCTTCAATTCAGAGATTTTACTAAGTGCAACTTTGTAATATGAGCACAATTCATCAATATTATTTGATACTTCCCCATGGATGTCAAAATCACTTACCTCGATCTCATCTTTTGAATCTGAATTTGCCATCAAACATATATTTGCATACTCTTCATCACTTTCCTCATATATGATGTCACTTCAGGTTTCAGCCTTTCGAGCTTTCTTGATTTTCTCATACTAGTTTTTCTTTTCTTCAAGAGAGAACAATTTGGCTTAATGTGTGCTCGTTTCCTGCATTAAAAGCAAACCACAACTTTGCTCTCTTCTCTTTCACTCGCTCAAATCATTTGAATAACCTTTTTCCTTTGAATTTCTTCCTTTTATGGCCATCTTTCGGAATTTCTTTACCGTGAAAGCTATTTCCTCATAACCTTCTTTGTCATCTTCAAAATCCGAAAAATCAGAGTGTATTTTAGATCGTAATGCAATTGACTTCTTACCTTTTGAATCTCCATCTTCATTCATACGTTCCACTTCATAGGATTGAAGTATTCCTACAAGTTTATCCATAGACGGTGGCATGATCCTCTGTCTTTCATGAATAGATGTCTTGATGTGATTCCATTTTTTTGAGAGTCCACGAAGTATCCTGTTTACTTTCATAGGATCAAATACTGGATTTCCTTGATACACCATACCATTAACTATGTCAGTAAATCTATTGAACGTATCTGAAATTGATTCATTTGGTTTCATCTTGAAAGATTCATATTGTCTGAGGAGGATATTTATTTTTGTCTCCTTAACTTGATCGGTTCCCTCATAAGTGACATGTAGCTTGTCCCAAATCTCTTTCGTTGCTTTACATAGAAAATATACAAGTATATTCAATAGGAGATAAAGCACAATATAATGAATAAACAACCTTCTCTTTTTATCTTCTCAGCATCTAACAATGGTTCAGGTGCTGGTGCTCTACCATCTTCCTCCTTTTTAGAGGATGATGAGATTTCTGGCTTTACTCCTCTTAGAACTATGTCCCACTCCAGAGGATCCTTGGATATAATGAATGCTTTCTTTTTATTTTTCCTAATACTGTAATCCTTTCCATCTATATATGAAGGCCTCATGTCACTTTCTAGTTGTCCTAGTGCAATATTACTAGCCATGATAGATCGTTAGACTAGAAGTAATATAACACTTCCATAAATAATGAGCAACTTGCTCTGATAACAATTGTTAGGACTAGAAGGGATAAATGCACTAGAAGTCCTAAAACTTGTCATGCAAGTGTAATTGAGTCTTAAAATTTTCAAAAAATACAATCAAGTTTTAAGACTTAATTACATTTTTTTGAAAGTTTTAGGATTAAATTGCACTTTGCTGACAAGTTTTAAGACTTCTAATGCATTTCTTCCGGGTTAGAATTATCACATAAAGGGGGATGGATAGGTTAATATGTGAAAATAAAAAAAATAATTGAATTTGATAGCATAATAGGACAACGTTCGATGACAAGTTTGAATGATGAATATATCTTACCAATGTGCAAGATTCTATCACAAGAAATAATCGAGAGTCTAAGGGATAGAAAAATGCATACAATAATTTTAGTGGTTCAGCTTATAAAAAGCCTATATCCATTCTCCAGCACTGATAGCCTATCGGCTGAATTTCACTAATATATCAATCAAAGGTTACAACAATTGAGTGCTCACGACTTGAGTAGGTGTGATCAAATCTTCTAATTTCACACTCTAAGAACAACCTCTAAATGATTATACAAAAAAGCTCACAAAGATGAGTATATAGGGTCGAAGCTCTCTAGAACTTTGGAATTTTTAGATTGCGATTCTTCCTCTTCCTTCAGCATCATGATCTCCTTTAAATACTCATCTTTCTCCAAGCTGACCGTGAGATATAAACTCTGCGGATCATTCATACAATCTACCCGTTGGACCTTGAATAATACAAGAAGATTTGATTACCTTCGAGATGCCAAGAATAGAGTCTCCTTTGATTCTACTACTCATACAATAGAGATTAGGTTTCCATAAGTTGAGTTTCTTGTTTGGAAAGAGCATCTCATCTTCAATTAATTATAACATGAATTCCGAATCCTTATTAGGAAATAATTACATTGCTAAAAATCCCTTCTGGACAACCAATACCTTGAAAGAAATCCAGGCCAAATCCTAGCCGTTGTGCAAGGATTTGATATATTCTTCTATTGGTTTATCGCATATATCTTCTAGATAATTCTTTGTACGAATTAAGCCATTTGCTTTGACAATCATGTTCGTAGAGAATTGATCGCATAAACCACTGAACCTGATGAATATTCACTCCAAAGACAACACCTAAAAGACTTATCATCAGAATCATATGCACGCAAAAGGTTTTGTCAATCCTCAAAACTGCTTAGGGAAATTTCCTCAACAAATGGATCTAACGGAAGGGCGAATGCGATGAACTACAACAAGTTTTAAAACTAAAACATATAAAAAAAATTAAGATGAAAATGACCAGTCAAAACAAGTCATAGGGCTTATATTTACATCATTAAAAAAAAAAAAAAGTAGAAGAAGAAAAAGGTATCTTTTTATCAAGATAGAAATACCAGCGTTCTCGTATTTCCTCAGCTTTTCGAGATAGAAAAGGTGTCTTTCAGGATGCACCGACACTAAAAATTTTATTTTTTTTAATATCATGCAATCTGTCTTAAGTGCATTTGTAGGCCATATTTTGGCATTAATATTTGATTTTACTACTTCCCTTGGACAAAGATAATAATCGCTTACAGAATAGAGTAGTGATGATGTGGCTAGCTTGAAAAAATTTCACAATTTTTATTTTTATGTTTTAGAGTTGGTAGAGTAGTTTGGTATTATTGTTAACCTTTTCTCTACTATAATTAATAAATATATTAAATAGTCAATAATATCTCTCTATTTGTGAATTTAAAAGTGAAAGTTACACTTTTACCCTTTGCCTTTTTAAAAGTTCAATTTCATTAACCTTTAGGGTTTGTTTGTTTCGCGGAAAATTGGTCATTTCCGGAAAATATTTTCCCAGAATTCATTTTCCAGAAAAATGACAATATTTTCTGGTGTTCAGCTAAAACTTGAAAATGTTTCGGAAAATATTTTCCAGTGTTTAGTAAGTAAAATATTTTCGAAGACTTCACCACTTAGGCATGCATAACTTACCCATATATCAATCCATCAAATATGAATTTGTCTTTAAATCCAGGCAAACTTACTTTATATCTTTGTTCCTTTATTGTTGCCAAACGCCCATCTACTCTAAAAAATGTTTGTATGAATTTTAAAAAGAAGCAAAAGAGAAAAGAAGCAAAGCATATATAGTCCTCATGAGAATCTTCTAGTTGAGTGGCCTGTTCTTCCCCTGCGTCTTTTGTGTTCTAATAAACAAAAGAAAAAAGAAGCAAAGCATGTAGAGCCCTTTACTTGAGCAATGTATAACTGCAAGGTAGAATAAATAAAGAAACGGATAAGCAAGAGTACAAAGTGCGAGCTTGAGATTGATGAGCTCGAGGTTTGCCTAGCAATGGCCAACAACTAGCCAAGAAAGAAGAAGATGGGAAACAAAGAAAAGAAAAAGAAAAAAAAGAAAAAGGAAATTAAAAATAATTCGAATTAAAAAAGAAAAAGAAAATTAAAAAATATTTCGAACAAAAAAAGAAAAATGGAAAAAGAAAGGGGAGTAGGAAGTGAGCATTTGTAGAGGTGTGATTTAGTTCTTTTGATAGTTGTATGTCATGGAAAACACTTTACAATTGATGCTCACTGGCAAGATGGTGTAAACAAAAATTCAAAACAATAAATTCACAAACAAAAGAACTAAATCACATGATGAGTGTGGTAATCAATACCTTAAAAACATTTTACACTTCCCTTTTCTTCAATTTCCAAATATATGTCAATGTTAATCTAATTAATGCTCATAGTGAATGGATTACATAGAAGGGAATTCGTCTATTATTTCTGAGGATATTGCTGATCAAATTTTATGTTGTATGTGAGAAAACATCTTTGGCAAGTGGACCACGTGAAATCATAATATACAATTTGGCACAAGCAATTCGATCTTCATGCTTCAAAAATCGGTTAAGTACAGTTTCATTATTAGTGATTAGAGTTGTGTTGATGGTGAGAAAAATTGTCAAAAAAGTTTTGACATAGTGCCAATTTAATACTAAATTTTTTGACTTTGTGCCAATTTAATCATTTCAGCTAATTTTGACTGGATATTACTACGTGGATGTCGGCCAGCTTAAGTGGTACAGCTGATGCTAACATAGACAATTTTTAATTATATTGTCATAATTTTTCAATTTTTTCTTTCTTTTTTTCTCTCTCATTTTTTCTTCCTTTTGCCGGTGACTGGCCACTAGCCATGGCTAGGCAGGCTAGCCTCTCCTAGCCACAGCAAGGCCGAGCCCTGGCAAGGTTTGGCCTCGCAAGATCTAACCTAAGCGAGGTCGACCCTTGGCTAGGCGAAGGCTCCCCTCACCAAATCTAAGAAGGTTGACCCTCACCGAGCCCGGGGGCGCCTTGTCGGGCATCGTTCAGGTGAAGGTGACACACGGCAAGGCCGCCTTGGCTTGGGAGAGGGGTCAGCCTCGCCATGGGTAGGCAAGGCTAGGCCACTAATCACTAGCAAAAGGAAGAAGAAAGGAGAAAAAATTATTACAATATTATTTAAAAATATCCACATTAGCATCGGCGATGCCACGTAAGACAGTCGTTATCCACATTAGTAATTTCCGGCCCAAATTAGCCGGAAGGATTGAATTGGCATCAAGTAAAAAGGTTTAAGACTAAATTGGCACTAGGTCAAAATGTTATGACTAAATTGGTACTATTAAAAGGTTTAGGACTAATAACCAAAATGCAATAGGTTTAGGACTTTTTTGACACTTTTCCCTATTGTGTTTTGTTTGTCAAGGGATTGGAAATGGAGTAAGAAATACTAATATTACCAATGTGAAATTACATAGTCCATGACTTAACTTCTGAGTATCTCAATAATTTCATATAATCCCTAGACATGTTGAATATAAAGTATGACTATGCATTTATCTCGTATGTGTTCCCTTGCAACGCACGGACATAATTCTAGTATCCTCTATTTTGGATTTTGAAGGGCTTCAAGTGGGTGCCCACAATATCACAATTCACAAATTATCCTCAGCAAGTTCTTCATATACTCGAATCTTTTTGTTCTTTCTAGTTCCTTCCTAACACTTTAGTCCAAATGGCAACTCCATTTCACTCCAATTTAGAACTTCACTAACTTTACTATTCGCTGAAAGATGTAATGTAGCATAAATTTACAGAGCTCAAGAATTGATCACTACTCTCTAATCAGTATGCATTCTTTGAAGTGCTGTTCAATGCAACTATGTGCTTCTCTGTTTCACGAACCAAGTCCTTCATGTGTTACCCTGATTCTCTCAAAATACTGAATTCTGAATTGCTGATGATGTTTTGCAGTTGCTGGAAACCGATAAGATGAGAAATTGGCTCGTCCCATACAGAAGAAGTTGCATTCAAGCACTTCAGCTTTTCTTAATCATCATATTGTGCAGTGGCGAAATTCTCGAGGACTGCTTGGACCTTTTTTAAAATGTATTTCTTCTTCCCTTTCGTTCTGTATTAAATGACAACTTATCCTGCGGGGAAATTACTTAAGTATCGTTGGGACATTTCATGGGATTAGTAATGTAATGCTACCAGCACACACAACCATGGAATGCCATTCTCTTGGCGATTTGGCATGCAGGAATAAAGTTCTTCATCCACTCTACTATCAGCTATGATTGTGCTCTAGCTTTGGGAGATTCATAACTCACAACTCTTCGGGGAGCGCATGTAACTTTTGTTTTCTTAAGGCTAGGTTCTCAATTCTCTCCTCCATCAGTAGGTTCTCAAATTTTGGTTTTTTCCGTCTTGGAATCTATAGATTGTTATGTCCTAGGAATTCTGGAAAACAAAATGAATGCGTTGGACGATCTTACGTTTGCGTGGGAATTCGTAAGTTAAACGGCAATAAAGTAATCATGATTGGAGGGCCAATTAATTCACAAAGAGAGAATTTTTCTACTAAATATCGAGTCATAATTTATATTTATATTCAATCATGCCCTTGTTAATGTAAATGGAATATTGCATTCATTTGAATGAGATGATTAAAATTTTGAGTAATATGTTGGTGGTTCCAAATCTAACAACTTAACAAATCCACAGCTTATTGTGTGACATCCTGATTTTTAAACCCTGCTTTCGACTAAATGAAATTGGCTTTTTATCGACGCGCCTATAGTTCTTTTTTTTTTGAGTTGGCCACTCACGAGATAACTAGTCTATTAGGTGAAGCCGTTAAGAGATTTTAACGCAATAGACTTGAGAATTTGACCATGACTACTTGACCATGCTAATCTGTAAGGGTCAATACGGTATTATCAAAATCGATCAGAGATCGGAGATAGGTCGGTTTGACTGAAGTATGTGATTAAAGGGTGGAATTGCAAAATTCTCGTCAAACGGCACTAGACTGATTTATTTGTTATGTATGTACTTTGTGCCTGTATTTGAAATCTCGAGATTTTCACGACAACCGAGAGTCGCCAATGAGTCGAAGGTATACGATGTGGCTCGAAAATAATCGATCATGAGTCTATGGCACCAAAAATTCTTGAAAGTTACCTAGTAGGTTAGGTCACGTTAAAATCGTGCCCAATTGAAATTAACCGCTAATTTAAACCCGATTTCAGAAATTAAAAGTTCTGTCATGTCACAATTCATTTTAGGAACATCAACTCATCCTCCGAAGATTTTTCTGCAAACACGAGATTTCGGTGAAAAATCAAAGTTGGGTTATTTTGATTCGAGAAAATTAGAGGGCCGTTTTTTGTCGCATTTTTGGCTGTCAAGTTGGTTCAATTGGTGAGGAAAAATCATGGATTTAATGTGGACACCTTGGCTAGAATTTGTGGACTTCAATTGGATTAATTGGAAGAGGAATTGAGTCTAATTGGAGGGGAAAATGTCCAAAATTCATAGGCCAAAGGGGGAGCAACATTTTAGCCACTTTGGATGGCTTCTAGCGGAAGTTTGGTGCAGCAAATTGGCTTAGGATGAAGGTTGAAGGTGGTGGGGGCAAGCAATGAGTAGTTTAGATATTTTCCTTGGACTTTTGGGGTGTTTTGGGTCCCCTTCAGTTGAGCTCTCTCTTTCTCCCTCCTTGCTACTACTTTATCCATTGTTGTAGTGCTTGGAGAGCTCAAGGGAACCAAAGAAAACCAAGTAGCCACTGTCGACCCCTTTGCCACCCGTCCGAATGCCGTCTAGTGCTCGCACGCCCGCCGGTGCTGCTCACTTGTGCTTGCGAGCCCGTCTGTGCATCCTTTGCACTCGCGCCAGCTAGCCGTGGGTCCATCATCCCGAGCCATCGTCCGTCGAAGCCAGGTCATTGTCCGTCATCGCCAGCTCGCCTCTGCGGGCCTTGCTCGCTGTAGCTACTTGCTTGGTCCCACCTTGCTATTTCTGCACAAAGCCGAGCCTCGACCAACCTTTCTCGGCCTAAAGCAAAACCGAACTCCCACAGTGGGCTGTGGGCTTTATGAGGCTTTTCCGGGCCCATTCGGACCTTTGTTGGTGTCGCTCCAGGCTTGGTTGTCGCCCGCCTTAGCCTTGCCGTCGTAGTGAACTCATCGGCCCGCAAAACCAGTGAGTTTACTCACTAAACCTTGCTTATGAGGTTAATTATGCTTAAGAGTTGATTAGCTTAGCTTAAGATGATATTAGGTGGTTAATTAGTTTAGATTAGTGATTTAATTGCTTAATTATGCATGTTAGGTGGTTAGAATAGATTGATTAGCGGCTAAATAGATTGTACTATTTATCTAGATAGGTGCATTAATTTTCTAAGTCCGTTTAGGCGGTTAGATTAGCATTTTCGGGCTAGGTTGCATTCATTGGATTTATTTGCATTTAATTAATTAATTTTGCTATTTATTTAATAATTTAATATTTTTCAGAAATTATAGCGAGATAGTCGGTGACCGGAATTTCATGTTGATTGTAGTGGTATGCTTAGTTTATGCAATTGAATGTTAATTTGTGCAAATTGAGTGGTGAATGTGATTTTGAGTATTTAATTCAAAATTATGAAATTTTGGTATTTAATTAGAAAATACCGAGTATCGGGTTTTGACACCAAAAATATTTTTTAAGTACTATATTAAATAGTGAGATTTTTAAAAGGAAGGATATAAATTTTCTGGTTCAAACTAATCGTGTACCCACACACAATTATTTTATCGAGTGTTTTTAGTATGAAGAAAATAGACCAAATTTGCTATCTTAATTAAGGCATTAAGTGCAAAGCACAATGCCCTTGGCCGTGTTTGAACGATCAAGTGTTGGTTTATAGTCAGGGCAAGTTGACTATTGAAAGATGAGGTGACATATGTTGTGTTGAGGGAACCCAATGGGTTGTGAGTCGGTAAAGAACTAAGTGCTACATGATAATGAAATCTCGTGTGAGCCTTTTTTAGTATCTTGTACCGTTGCTTATTTGTAGTCAAGGTCTAAGTGCTACATGGCGACTTGAGTCACATGGGAGCCACCTCTAGAAGCCTTGCAATACTGTCATGCATAGTCAAGAGCTAAGTGCTACACGATAGCGAAACTTCATATGAGTTACCTTTAGAACTTTGTACTAGTGCTTTTCGTGGCCAAGAACTAAGTGCTACACGATAGTGTGACTTCGTTGGAGCCACCTCTAGTACCTTGAGCTATTGCTTATGATAGTCGAGAACTAAGTGCTACACGACAGTGTGACTTTGTGGAAACCACCTCTAGTACCTCAAGCTATTGCTGATTGTGATTAGGGACTAAGTGCCACAGGATATCGGAACTTCGTGGGGAGGGGGCACCTCTAGAACCTTGAGTCTAATATTGAGTTTGAATATTGAGAGTGAATATCGGGTGTGGATTGAACCACCGATATGAGTTACCCACGCCTGATTATAGGACGAAATTGTGTGACTTGGGATGGGACGTGTCATAACGATTTGGCCTTATAATCCAATGTTTGATTGGTTTGATAGTGATATATTCCAATTGATGATTGCATTAATTATATGCATATGTTTCATGACTTGTACTAATGTGCAGGGAGGTGCTGATGCGAGGTAAGTGTCACGCCCCGATCCTCGAGTGTGCATCCATCCCTCACTGGTCGATTAAATAGCGACGTCTTAGGACACATCGCTGACCCATTCATTTTAAATGCACAAGCGAAAGCAAATAAATAATCCCCAAATAATACATAATGGGATAGGAAAGTAAAGCCACAATTTTTCGAACCTGAAAACAACCACACTTATATACATTGCAAACCATAATGTATATATTACAATACGAACTACCAAAGTCAGGTCCTACTCAAAACCAGTTTAGAAACAGGGTCTGCAAACAGGGGGTGGGGGTCTCCAAATCACTATGGATCAGCATCATCATCGATCTCTCCTTCTTCCACACTCCAGTTGGAGTCTACTGCTAAGTACACTGGAGAGTTTGGATCATTGAGCTTAGGGTCTTTCATGTCCACCACCGAACCATCCTTAAGGTTTGCTATACCCTTCCCAAATGCAATCTCCAACGCATACAGGTGTACCTCAGATTCCGGTACAAGACCATCTCTTTGACCATTATGATAATGGTGATACCATGCCCTGTATTGATGAGGCACCTTTTTGGGTAAGCCCGCATCAACCTAGCTATGGACTTCACCAGTACATACTCCAACCCATCGGGGTGCCCATGTACCAGAATATGGTAACTCTATTTGATGAACTTATTAGGTTGTCCAAAATATTCGGGAGGGTTTGGAGGGGTTGCCATCTAAGGACCTAAAATGTTGTCCCACAACGGGGTGAGATGACGTCTTAGCAAGTTCAACCCCCTAAGACTCGACTAGGAAGAAAATACGCCTTGAGGGCTTCCTATGCACAAACATGAGTCAGAGGACTTACCTTAGCCTCAGTTCCTTCTTATCAGTCAATATAATTTAAACAATTAATCAATCATTTCAACCAATTAGATCGAATCATCGATCAATCGACTTAGTCGATTTCATGTCATTATGATCATTCAATACTATCTATAATGTCCTATCAAATCAGGACCGCTCACTCTTAGTTGAAGATAGATAGTATAACTCACCAAAAGCTGATAATATAGTATACTACTTGCCCAAAGCTAATATATTAGGGCCCCCAGGCTGATATAGTATATTAATAATGTTCGCCCAAAGTTGATAAATTATTGCTCGCCTAAAGCTGATAATATTTAATATAGATTTGATCATCAAATCAATTTACCATTTTTATCACATCCGATAAAAATAACCGTGTGTGGGTACACGGTTAACCTTAGCCAAAATATAGTAATTCCACTTCTCATAAATCCCACTATTTATATGGTTTACCAAAATATTTTTGGTGTTGTAAACCGACGCTTAGTTACTTTCTAATTAAATATCAAAATTAAATAAATTTAGGAATAAATTCCTAAAATTGCAAATCATACACATTCAACACAAATTATGGCTCAATTAAATAAACAAATCACACAACAACAATCGCATAAAATTTCGGTCATCGGCTATCCCGGTCTAATTTTCGGAAATAAATAATTAAATAATTACGGAAATTAATTATTAAATGCAGAAAATGCAAACTTAGGCCCGTAAGGCCTAATTAAAAGCCGAGATGGGCTCCAAAAAATTACCGAACCACTTTAGATAAATACTAGAACTTGTCCAGGCCCTAATTGCACTAAACTATCCACCTAACATGCATTGATAATTAACTAAATTGCTAAACAAATCTAACTATCCACTCAACCATGCTTAACTTAAACTAATCAATTCTTAAGCGTCATTAACCTACTAAGCAAAAATTAGTGAGTTAAGCTCACCTGAGTAGAGATCCACTCGGATCAAACTGACGGGGGCGCGACGGGGGACGAGAGACTCCAAAGGGGGACCAACTTTCGGGGTTGGGAAGCGGGTCAAAACAGGCCAAAACCGCTGCTAGAAGTCCACTTCTTCAGCTTTTGTTCGGGCTTAAAGATGGTTGATCCGAGGCCGGTTTGGGTCAGAAATGAATCGAGGTGGGCGGAAGAGTTGCTGCGAGTTCGGGAGGGGGTAGACGGCGATGATAGGGCTCTGACGGTGGCCTGCTGGATGGCGAGGCAAGGCTGGACGCAGCTAAGACAAGGGGACGGCCATGGGACGGCCATGGAACGATAGTGTGGCACGGCGAGGCGCGACGGCACGAGCAGTGGCTCCGGCTTATGCGGTGACGGTTTGACTGGCTGTTGGCTACTCCAACGGCTTTAGCTGGTCTTGTTGAGCTTTAATGGCACAAATGGAGGGGGAGGATGGGCGGTCGACGGGCTAAGGAGAGAAGGGAGAAGGAGGGAACAAAGGGGCGCCACTTGGTCTCACTTATCCTCTCTTGGTCCCCTTGACCAATGCCCTCCACCAGCTGGGTTCCTTGGCCAATATTCAGCCACCAAGGTCCTTCTAGAAGTCTTAGAAATGGTCCATAAGTCATGGGTGGTGGGGGCATACAAATTTCAAGTGATTTCCCTCCAATTGGACTTCAAAAGCTTCTTGAATGAACATCAATCAGCCTCTAAAAATTCAACCAACATGTCATCGATCAAATTGGTATTTTCCCTCACCAATTGATCCCACTTGCATCTCAATTTCACGATAAAAAATGGTCCTCGACATTTTCTGGACAAAAACGACCCTACCTTGACTTTTTCCTAAAAAGTCTTGGTTTTGCAGAAAAATCTTCTGAGACTGAGTCAATGTTCCTAAAATGACTTGTGACATGATAGAACTTTCAATTTCTGAAATTGGATTCAAATTCATGGTTAATTTAAATTCAGCGCGATTTTAGCGAGACTTAGGTTACCGGGTAGCTTTCAGAAATTTTTAATGCAAATGACCCGTGATCGATTTTTTTCGAGCCACAACGAACACATTCGACACACTGGTGACTCTTGGTTGTCATGAAAATCTCAAGGATTAAAATACGGACACATGGTACTAAAACGATAGAAAAATCAGTCTAATGCCGATCGACGATAACTTTGTAATTTAGTGGAATCACTCACATTTAGCCACACATCTCGGTCGAGCTAACCTATCTCTGATCTTTGATTGATTTTTAACTGTGTCGTAATGACCTCTAAAGATGAGCATGGTCGAGTAGCAAATTCCTAGTCGAATTCTCAAGTCTATTGCATTAAAATTCCTTAATGGCTTCCCCCAAATAGTATAGTTATCTCGAGAGTGATCAACTTTGAGAACAACCCCATAGACGCGTCGATGAAAGGTCTGATTAATTTAATTGAAAGCATAATTGAAAAATTCAAGATGTCACAACTCTTCCCCTCTTATAAAAATTTCATCCTCAAAATTTAAACCATTACAACACTTTAAGCAAAAAGGTGGGGGTACAAATGTCTCATTGACTCTTCAATCTCCCAAATTGCTCCTTCAATGCCGTGGTGTTGCCAGACCACTTTGACCAACGAGATTGTCTTTGTACGCAAAACTTGCTCTTTCCTATCCACGATCTGAATTGGACTTTCAACGTATGACGCTTGGTCATCCACGTCCATTTTTTCAAAATTTAGCATGTGGGGTGGGTCATGCTCGTACTTTCTCAACATCGACATGTGAAAGACATCGTGCACTTGCGACAGTCTTGATGGCAACGTAAGCCAATACGCTAGGGTCCCAATTCTCTTTAGAATTTTAAATGGACTTATGTACCTCGGACTTAGTGTTCCTTTCTTACTAAAGTGCAAAGTTCCCTTCATTTGTGACATTTTCAGAAAAAAATGTGATCACTAACTTGGAATTCCAATGGTCTCTAGCGCTTATCTGCGTAACTTTTTTGTCTACTTTGAGTGGTCTTTAATCTACTTCTAATCACTACAAAGGCATCCACTGACTGCTGAACCAATTTAGAGCCTATGATCCTTATTTCCCCAACTTCATCCCAACACACGGGTGTTCTGCACAATCTAGCATATAATGCTTCAAAAGGAGCCATCTGAATGCTTTGCTGATAACTGTTGTTGTAGGCAAATTCCATTAGATGAAGCTGTTCTTCCCAATTTGCCTTGAAATTTAGCATGCAAGCTCGCAGCATGTCCTCGAATGTTTGAATTGTCCTCTTGGATTTGCTATCTGTCCGAAGATGATATGCCGTACTATACTGCAGCTTCGTACCTAAAGCAGCCTGCAAGCTTTTCCAAAATGCAGCTGTAAACCTCGAGTCTCGATTTGAAGTTATCATCACTAGTACTCCATGCAGACGAACTAGCTGATGCATGTACAACTCTGCGTGTCTATCCAAACTCAGGTCCTTTCGTACTGTAATGAAGTGGATCGACTTTGTCAGTCTATCAACCACTACCCAAATAGAGTCATTACCTCTCTGACTCCTCGGTAGGCCGGTCATGAAATCCATCGTAATATGCTTCCATTTCCATTCTGGGATCTTGAGAGATTGCAGAAGTCCTCCCAGCTTGCAATGCTAAGCTTTGACCTGCTGACACGTCAAACACTTAGCGACATGCTAGGCGATGTTCGCCTTCATACTTGACCACCAATAGTGTTGACGCAGATTATGATATATCTTGGTACTGCCAAGATGAATGCTGTAACTGCTACAATGCACTTTTGATAAGATATTCTCTCTAAGCTTTACATCATCAAGTACAACTAATCGTCCTCGGAACCTCAGTGTTTCCTCCTCAGAAATCTGAAAGTCAGCTTTTCTTTTCTGGGTGTCTTCTTGTAGAATCTTCTGAACATCTAGGTCTGTTGGCTGGAGTAGTTTAAATCTTGATCTAAACATCCAGTTCAATTCTGAGGGTGGCTATAAGACTTGAAAGGTGGCTTACCTCAAACTTGAATATCAAATCTCGAGCTCTCTTGATTAAATTCCACTCCTTCACCAACATATGAGCAACTGAAGACCTCCGACTCAAAGTGTCAGCGACCTTATTCGTCTTTTCAGGATGGTATAAGATATCACAGTCATAGTCCTTTAGCAATTCTATCCAACGGCGCTGTCTCATATTCAACTCATTCTGAGAGAATAGGTACTTGAGACTTTGATAGTCCGTAAAGATCTAGAACCTTTCTCCGCACAAATAGTGTCTCCAAATCTTCAGGGGGAAAATAATTGCCGTGAGTTCTAAGTCATGCATCAATAATTTTGTTCATGAGGCCTCAACTGACGGGAGGCGTATGCAACAACTTTGCCATGTTGCATCAGCACATAACCCGGTCCTTTGAATGACGCATCACTATAGATCTCGTATCCTCTAGGACTAGATGGAATGGTCAGCACAGGTGCGGTAGTTAGCTTTTGTTTAAGCTCTTGAAAACTACTATCGCACTTGTATGTCCACACAAATTTCTCTTCTTTCTTCAATTGTCTTGTTAATGGCGACGCTAATGCCGAAAACTCTTCCACGAATCTTCTGTAATAACTTGCCAAACCCAGAAAACTTCTCATCTCTGTCACTGTTGTCGATCTTAGCTAGTTAATCACAGCTTCAATCTTGCTTGAGTCCATGGAGATTCCTTCATTTGAAATCACATGACCTAGGAAAGCAATACGAGTCAACCAAAACTCACACTTGCTGAACTTGGCGTACAACTGATGAACTCTCAGAGTCTGCAACACCAATCTTAGATGACTCTCATGCTCTTCATCACTTCTTGAGTACACTAGAATATCATTCATGAACACGATCACAAACTAATCTAGATATTCCTTGAATACTCGGTTCATCAGATCCATGAAGGCAGCTGAAGCATTCGTCACCCTAAATGGCATCACTGTGAACTCATAATAACCATAACGAGTACGAAATGCTAACTTTGAAATATCCTCATTCTTGATCCTTAGCTGATGATATCCTGTCCTTAAGTCGATTTTAGAAAATATCGACGCTCCTTGCAACTAATCAAACAAGTCGTCAATCCTCGGGAGTGGATACTTGTTCTTGATCGTTACTTGATTAAGTTGATGATAGTCGATGCATGGGCGCAACGAACCATCTTTCTTCTTTACGAATAGAACTGGTGCTCCCCAAGATGATGCATTAGGACGTATGAATCCTCTATCCAATAACTCCTGCATCTGCACCTTTAGTTCTTTCAACTCAGATAACGCCATTTGGTAAGGAGCCTTAGAGACTGGCTTTGTCCCGAGTGCTAGTTCGATCACGAACTCGATCTCCCTCTCTCGTGGTAAACCTGGCAATTCCTTCGGAAAAACATCTGGAAATTCTTGTACCACGGCGATGTCTTCCATTTTTAGCTCCTCAACTGTTGTATCCACGACAGTTGCCAGGTAACCTTGACGACCCTCGTCTAACAAACGGGTTGCCTTAGGCGACGAGATTAAGGTAATCAAGGGTCCTCCTCGATTCCCGACAAACTCGAAGCTCTTACCCTTTAATGGGTCAAACTGAATCGCCTTGCGATAACAGTCCATCTTAACTCGTTGCTTGGTGAGTCAGTTCATACCAATTATCAAATCAAAGTCATACATGGCTAGGATTAACAAGTCTATTTTCTCCTCTTGCTCACTAATCACTAACTTGCAACCAAAACAACCTAAAGCAGCTATCACCTTATCTTACAATGGTGTAGATATGCTAACTGCCGACTCCAACAACATATGACTTAATCCTATCAGCTTAACATACTGCTCAGCAATAAAAGAATGAGTTGCTTCTGGGTCGAATAAAGCGTAAGCGTGATGGTCGTTCAACGAAACCATACCTGTAATCACGTAAAGCGCAGCCTCTGCCTAGCCTTGAGTGATGGCGTACACCGTTCCTTGAGTTGGGGGTTTGAGTTGTCCACCTTGCGATGCATTCTGAGGTGCGTATCCTCTTATTTGTCTCAATAGTGGTGGCGGTGACAATCGCGGTTGTCCTCTTGATCTGCTAGGACAATCTCTGATCATGTGACCCTATTGGCCGCATCCAAAATAAACACTCGGTCTTCGAGGACATGGAGTTGTACCATGTCGCCTTCCACAAAAGCGACACATACTATTCTGGCTTGGTCTTAATTTGCCAATTCCACCATTCCTATTGGGCGGGACTTGGAATTTGCCTCCAGTCATAGGCCCCTTTCCATGGCGGACCCCTTCTCGATGTGAACTAAACCTCAACCCAGATGAGGTGACTTGCTTGTTCAAACTTCTTTCAAGCAGCTGTGCTTGATGATAAAATATTCAATAATCGTTTTGGTTGAATGGCACCAACGGTTGTTTCAGCTCTTGTGAAGGCCATTCTTGAACCTTCGACCCTTTTCTTTAGGGTCTTTTATCAGCCTTGAAGCATACTGAGAAAGCTCCACGAATTTGACCCCATACTAGTCAACGCTCATCGTCCCATGATGGAGACATTGGAACTCATCTATTTTCTACTCTCTAGCGTTCTTCGAGAAATATTGCTTATTGAATGCCCTAAGGAAGGCGTCCCACAGTGGGACCACTCCTCCCGGAAATATAGTCTCTCTAGTGGCTCTCCACCAGGTATTGGCGTTACCTTGCAGTTGATAGACTGCCGGGGTTACTTTCTCTGCCTTAGTGCACATCAGAAGTGCAAAGGCCTTCTCCAAATCTTGTATCCAAAGAGACGCGGCCTCAGGGTCTCCATTACCCATGAACCTTGGCAAGTTTAACTTCAAGAACTACTCCACTAACTTATGAATTGGTCTCTCTCTCTCCGTACTACTATAATCTCAGGTTGAACTTCAGCAAGTGCAACAACAGGTGCGGTGGTGGGTGTGGCCTCAGCGGTGGCGGCAATAGCAGCAGTAGCAGCGGTTGCAGCAACAGCGGCTTGATTCTGGGCTTGCTACCCTATCAAGTCTCTCATAGCCTCAAGCGCTTGCATGATCCCTTTCATTTTGGGATCACCAGGGGTTGCTACCCCAGCACCAATTGGACGTGGTGCTACTCCGCTTGCACTAGCTTCAGTTGGTGCTCCACCTCGGCCTCCTCGGGTATCGACCATCGTCGGCGTCCTACCTCGATTTACGGCCCTGACGGTTCTTTTACCAAGAGTCATTTGCTCATGATCGCTCATGGCCTAGTTTTCTACTAAACCTGTCTTCCAATTCAACACTGAATTAGAAGTCGAGCGATAACAACCAATAATAATATCTGATTTTGGGCCTGTTGTTTCATCAAATTCCCCAGGGTCGCGAGCGCCTGTACGATCCCATCGATTCTAGGATCGCCAGGTGCTACTACACCAGCACGGACCTGCGGTGGCACTATCCTCTTCCTCGAGTACCAACTTATGACATTCGGATTTCGCCGAACCTAGAGTACATAACTGTTTGAGACGAGTCAATGAATTTGCCATTGAACTATGTCGTTGGCACCACTTGTGGATGCCGTTTCGTCACCACTCTCACCGTATTGAAACGTCAAGTTTCGTCACATTCTCATGATAGCTGCTCCTCTAATTTTCTTGCTTAACGTGGTCAGCTATGAAGACACATTAACCCGAACAGCCTCGCAAAATCAACGGAGTTGAAGACCTCGATTTCGTACCACCCCGCCACCACCGTCCTTCTTCTTAGACGGCCTCACCGATGACCACATTTTTGGCCATGCATCCACGTAAAATTCCCTCCTCCATGCGGCGATTGAAACCACGTCGATTGGGAGTCAAGAAAGGAGGATACTTGACTTGCTAGTAGTCTTAATAAGTTGCCTTTTTCCCCTTCACGTACAGAACCATGCAGCCGCATCTATCTATCCTCATTTATGAATACATGAAGGCCATTGACCCCGAAATTTCTATGCACGTTTTCTTCTTTTCTTTGGTCAACAAGTGCAGAAGTCAACCATGCAATTACGTGAATGCCATGCAACAATTGAAGCCATTTTCCATAACCATGCCATGCAGCCGTGAAAGACTTGGACCACCGAAGAGCAGCCCATTTTCTTCACCTCGATCTGCCAGCCCATAGGAACGTGGATATAAGGACTTAACCGCATTTCCTTTCCTATTTGCTAGTCAACAAACTTCGATATGTTGACCATGCTGCCACGTCCTTGCATGAGAGAGCAAGGTGGCGTGTGCACTGCATGGAAATTGGCTTATCTTCAGCTGGACAGCGACGCTGGGGAGGTCGACCAAATGAAGGCCACGCATCAACGGATTTTTTCAAGCTGGCGATGAAGACTCGGTTGATGGCCACGTTACCCTCCACCTGCCTTCGGCTTGGACGGCCACCGCACACCCAAATGTTGACAATGAAAGTCAACAAAAGGGAAAAGGGACGAAACCGACGAAGGCAGAAGGTGCAGTCTTCTTCCCTCTCACGCTCGGCTTCACTTCATCACCGTCTCTCTCTCTCTCTCTCTTTCCAAATCCAAAGTTCAACAAATTTCACCCAAATTTCCCTACACCGTTTCGCTCAAGCCCGGCTGCCGATCACCGCTGCCAACCACACCCAATGTCACCGATCTCCTCACCGTCTCACCGCATGCCACCAGCCGCGTTTCATCCGCCGTCGCGTCACTCCACATCTCACTTCAACCGAGTCCGCGAGCTCCTGGATTCACCTTGCCTTCGATGTCGCCAACTTTAAGGCAAGTTGAAGTCTACTAACCTATATAATGTAGTGCTGTTGTTGCTTGAGGGAAGTGCTTTTAGATTGAAATGGTTTGAATTCTAATGTTGGATGGTGATTTCTAGAATGATGGGATTGGTTTTGGGGCTAGGTTATTGAAGGAGCTTCTTATTTCTCATGAGAAAATGCGATTTTGGCCTTCGTATATGCATCAATTTTAGTGGTTGCAAAGCTTTGAAAATTTTGCTCACAAATTGTTTTAGAAAATCTCCTAATTTGAATTGAAATTGCTATGTCTCTTGGCACCGCTCTCAAAATTTTTAAGAAATGCGTTGTGCTTTCAAAATTCCGAATTTTATAAAAATCATTCAAAACTTGAAGTTGGGATTGAGATTCGGATTTACAATGTACGTTTTTGGGTTTACTTATAGTTTTAATAAATGATTTGTCATAAGGCATGAGCATGGGTACCATTTTCGATTTTCTAATGGATTTCGAAAATGCTGAAGGGTGAGTTGTGAACATGGAAATTTCGAGAAGAATCCAAGGGATTCTCCATATTGATGATTTGAAAACTTTTTGGCATCGAAATGATTTAATTTATACACTATTGTTGATGTGTTATTGCTGCTGTTAGACCCTTGGGACGACGAAGCCCCAGGAGACAGGATGCTTGAGTTGTGAACATGGAAATTTCGAGAAGAATCCAAGGGATTCTCCATATCTAATCGTGATTGCGATGCCTTTGGATGCTTGTGGGACATCATTGACATGATGAGCCCCAGAGCTTCCCCGGGTGTCGAGATGCCCGGACATATGACGATACACATTCCAGAGGGTAGGGGACACTAGTAACATAGTGAGCCCTGGCAATTCCTCATGATGCTAGGTTGGGTGCGAGATGCTTGGAGGTGAATCATAACACGCTCTAGATGCCCAGTAATTGAAATATGGAACCGGAGGCTTTCATGATGCCAGGTTGGGTACGAATGCCTAGAGGGACGCAAACACTAGTCCTCTGGGAAAATGGTTTTTTTTTTTTTTTTTTTTTTTTTTTTTTTAAAGTTGATTGTTTTGCTGAGTTACGCTATTTTAATAGTTGCGCCCGACTATGGGACAAAATTATGTGGTACGGTATGAGACGTGTCATAACAGTTTAGCCTTATAATTTTGACCCATGTGATTGAAATGATGTGTTCCCGTTTTTAAACTACACTTGCCATTTCGTTGGAAAACTCTACTGATTTAATGCATACCTATTCTTCTAGATTATATGTTTTGGGTATTTTGCATGAAATCATATGATGATGGTTATACATAATATAGTTTAGTAGATCTTTAGCTGCTGAGTGATTGTACTCACCCTTCATGGGGACTAGCATATTTCAGAGTAAGGAAGATGTCTATATTGCTCGCACCTCTTGGTACTTTCTATGGGATCCCTATCGATTTACAATAGGAACAAATAGAGCATCAGGATCCTAACTGGCTAGGACTGACTTCCGTTCGAGTGAGGGTGATAGTGATGTTCAACACTGGCCTACCCTCTGGTTCCGTGCATCAGGAGTTCATCGTCTTGTATGTCCAGAGGAACGGACGTACTCTGTGGCCACTGCTGCCGCCACCAAAGGATGATAATGGGGGATCAAGTGGAATAGAGTGATTGTGAATGAGAGGTCAACAGCGAAATTTTTGGACATCAGTACTTCCTGATAGACGACTTGTGAATAGCTGATGGAAAATGTCGGTCTAGTTTTTGATATAGCCAAGTATAGGAGACTTTGGCTTTGATGTACCAACAAACAACATCTATCAAGTTTGTGTAAATAAAAGTGCCCAATTAGTATCTATGTGTATCTTGTGTGCATCATTTTAGTGTTTAGAAAGGAGTTGTTGGATACGCTTCCACCATATATATTGCACAGGGACCAATGAAGTGTGTGATAAGACCCCCACATGGATTCCCTGAAGTCCATTGATCATGAAAGAGGAGGACATCCAGGACAAGGAAAGAAGTGTGGCGACCCTAACTGATGGGGGGACGTCGGGGGGCGCCACATAACCTTTGTCGGCGTCCTACCCCGAGTGACAGATGTCACTGACCTCTTCCTCGGAGTTCTCTGCTCCTGGTCACTCATAATGCAAACTCTCTAAAGAATCTGCTTTCCAATTCCACACAAAATTAGAAATTGAGCGACCCACGCAAAATAATATACCGATCAGCTATCAATCACATGCATCTGCATAAGAAACATTGCATTTCCTACTAACTATCCCAAGACCCATCGCACATTATCACTCCAAACACTAATCAGCTCTGATACCATTTCGGGCGGCGATGTCACGCCCCGAACCTCAAGTGCGCGCACATTCCTTGGTAGTCGACTAAATTACAATATTCCCAGGACGCGTCGCCTACCTAATCGATTCTTACATATGTGAAAGCGAAATACACAATCCCTTGATAACAAACAACATAGGATAGAAAAGCGGGACAATAAATTTCCACAAAAATATTTTTATAAACAAGCCATGTTTAACTATACAAGATTATACACAAAAGGGCCAATCCAAAAAGCTACCAAGCTAACCCTATACCCCGGACCCTATCTACTTGGGATCCGGGTCTACAACGACATCGTTAGGGATGTTGATGTCTAATGGGTTAGCTATCTTAGCTGCGAGCTCTTCACCCTCCGGTAAGTAGTTCGCCGCAATATCTACCAAAATATCGGTGTCGAATACAGGGTCGAATATCTCCTCCAACTCGACACCCTCAACAAGACTATCAAAATTGTCCAAGGGGCCCTCCCAAACACCGTTGGGCCCGAGGTGAAACCACGCCTTGAAGCGATGAGGTATCAATTGAGGTAGGCCCTCATCGACCCAAGTAGTGGTCACTACAAGCTCATGAGTCCAAGGGTTCCCTTGGATGGGAAAAACGGTACGCTCGGTCTCGGCCCCTCGCGGCCACCCAAAATGGATGGGGCGCACTTCCATTCAAGGACCTGTAAAAAGTTAAACCATGACGGGGTGAGACAGTATCTCAGCGAGTTCACACCCTAAATCCAGATTATGAAGAAAAATCACCTAGAGGCAACCTAAGCACACAACATATAAGACTTACCTTGTCTCAGCACGTCTCTGTATGTCAATACAGCTCATATAACATATGCATATAGTACATACGCCCAATAATTAGAACGCTTCACCTTAATAAATCAATCAATCACAAGGGTTTCAATTATGAGGCCAATTCATTATGACACGTCTCATTCCGTGCCCCACAATTTTGTCGCATAATTAGGCGTGGCTATTTCACACACTCAAGCGTTCCAATTAATTACGACCCAATGGGCACGGCCAACTCAATAGTCAGCGGTCATTCGACATAGCCAGGCATCATCTTGCCCCATCAAGCACAGCAACGTCTACCTCTAGACGGCATTCCCGAAGGAGGATCGATCCGACCTCTACCACGATCCGACATCCGTTGATGTGGGAAATTCCATATAGGAGCATTGCCCACCCGACCTTCATCGGGTGACAAGTTCTCATAGCGACCACACGCACACTCAATCTTGGCCAATGACATCGTGCTTTAAACTCAAATGCCTCGATTTTAAATAATGTTCTTGGCCTATTTTCTTCATATTAAAAACACCCGATAAAATAATTGTGCATGAGCACACGATTAGATTGCACCATAAAAAGCGATATCCTCTCTTTTAAAAATCTCATGATTTTATATAGTACTTAAAATATTTTTGACGTAAAAAACCGACATCTGGTATTTTTCTAATTAAATACCAAAATTCAATATTTTTGAAATATAATTCAAAACTCAACTCTCAGCATCAAATTGCACAAATTAGCACTCAATTACACAAATCAATTGCACCACGACAATCGGCACGAAATTCAAACAACCGGCTATCTCGGTATAATTTCCACTAATTAATAAATAATTAAATAAATTACAAAAATAATTAAATTAAATCACTAATTAAGCTATATACACTAATCTAACCACCTAATTGGACTAATTAAATTAATCTACCTAGGCTAGATGTACA
The DNA here is from genome assembly GCA_017140475.1 of Eucalyptus fibrosa. Taxonomy (NCBI): domain Eukaryota; kingdom Viridiplantae; phylum Streptophyta; class Magnoliopsida; order Myrtales; family Myrtaceae; genus Eucalyptus; species Eucalyptus fibrosa. The sequence goes on along the minus strand of CM029507.1, from coordinate 64,202,525 downwards.
TAAAACTAACTAATTAAATCAACTAACAACCTAATTGGCCTTGAAAGGGCTAATAAGAACACCTAGGGGGTGAATAGGTATGAAAATAGATTTTGCGAGATGCAGTGCAAAACTTTACTTTTAACCTAAGTCTGGTTGACTACAGACTTTGCAGTAGAATTCAGACTTTAACAACTATTTCAAAACACAGAAGTATATCACAGCAAATAAAGTCAAGTAAAGTCAAGTAGTTTAGGGAAGAGAAAAATAGACACAAGGTTTATAATAGTTCGGCTTAGATCAAGCCTACGTCCATTCTCCTACGTTAACAGTCTTCTGGTTGGTTTCCACTATGAATCAAAAGAGAATTTACAATCTCCGATCTCGACTTCTCAGTGAAGAGTCTCTACTGCTCTCATAAAGTCGCAGTATAAGTCTCTCTCTCTCTCTCTTTTGAGTACAAATTTTGAGCACAGTGTAAGGAATAACAAGTAAATAGGAAGCTTCAGATTTTGAAATTCTTCTTTCACGCACTCTGTCGAACAACTAGAGAGGCTTCCTTAAATACTCCTTCATGCCTTCTCAACCGTTGGCACTTTCCAAAGGAATTCTTCCAATCAACCCGTTATATAGAATCAATCAAGGAGATCTTGAGCCGTTTGAAGATTGTGATGAAAGCTCGTCAATCCTGTTTGCCAACACAATCAAGATCTTGGTTTCCATAAGTAGATTCTTTTCAAAATAACTTGCCTTTTGAAATGATTTAATTTATCTAAATTGATTCCAATAAAGATAACAAATCTCGTTGGTGATATTTCCAACCAAAAGACGATATATATCCTGTACAAATCGAACCTTTGAAGAAAGAAAGATAATCCCGAGTTTGGGAAAGTCTTCATTCTTCACTTGCGTTCAATTTGGAATTTGTCAGAGTGGGCAAACTTCTGTTGTAAGATCGACTTTGACACAAAATTTTGGTGATCTTCAAAATAGAACTTAGATAAGTTTTGTCAACTTCAAAACATCATAGGAGTTTTCTCCAACAATTTCCCTCTTTTTTATGGTGACAAAACTTTCCTGCAAATTTAAAGACTTATATCCTACAAAACAACACTTTAGCAATACATGACAACTTATAAAAATAGATTGTTATAGATCTGGATAATCATCAATTCTGCAACCACAGAAAACACATTAATCTCGTCAATTTAGACAATGATTCAACCAAAATCCATAATCAATCCATAATCACACCACAAATAGTTCAAACGAGTTCAGTTCAAACAAGTTCAAACAAATCAAATCTAAATCAAATCTGCTACAAACAAATAATTCAAATCTACACTCATTCTTCCCCTTTTTTCAACAACAAAAAGAAAGAGAAAGTCAAAAAGGATTAAAAGATAAAATGGAATTAAGGTTGTCTAGGTACTCGAACTAGTGGGAAATCCCCCATGGACTACATTGTCTCTTCAAGCTTCTGGCACTGTTGATAAACATCTTCAACCTTGGCAACAGTCTGTGAAACTTGCTGATTCAAAGTCTAAACTTGAGTGTCTAGAGATTGTACCTTGCCAGTGAGAAAATCTGAAGTAGATCTCAAGGTAGTGTGAAGCTTTTGGATCTCAACCTCCATAGTGTATTGCTAAGCTTTAATCTCCAAAAGGAGCTCTACTATCCTTAGATAGTCTGTATTAGGTTTAGTATGAGCACTGGCCTCAGCAAATTGAATTTGTGGAGAATTGAGAGATGAGGGAACATCAACTTGATCGAGGGCAGTTTGTCTTGCACCCTGACTTGGAGTAGATTCTTCAACCTCAATTTCAAGAAACTAAGAAGCAAAAACATCCTCGGGGTCTGCAGGAGATCTACCGATACCATCACTCGCAATATGTGGAGAATAAGTCCCTATTTTCTCATGAGCTCCCCTTGTTTCTGTGCCTACAAGTGGAGAAGAAACTCCTTCTCCTTGTGCCTTTTCTTTTCCAGAACGAGAGTGATTACTTTCTTAGTTCGTACTCTTGCAAGGTCATCCCTAGTTGCTTCAGAGTCCTCCGATAATTTTATTGCAACAGTCTCTCCATCAGAGTCATCATCACCCTTCTCTTCTTCTCCTTCTCCTTCTTCTTCTTCTTCTTCTTCTTCAGCTCCTCCTCCTCCTTCTTCTTCTTCTTCTTCTTCTTCTTCTTCTCACTCTGCTTCTTCTTCCTCTTCTTCTGCCTCTCTGTCTCTGCCTTCTCTTTCCTTCAATTTCTCAAAACCACCTTGAAGATTCCTTAGGGCAATGGTAGAGATGGTTAGATCATCTTCATCCTCTTCATCTTGTAGGATAAGTGATCTCCTTCTCTTTGTAGTTTCTTGCATAACTTCCTTGCCTTTGCGCTTTCTTGCAATAGCAGGATCTTCCTTGGTTTTGCTCGAGGATTCCTTCTTCAGAAGCTCAATGGCTTTAGTCAAATCCTTCAGCCTCATTTTCGAGATCATCTTCATTCCTATTGCCATAGGAGCAATAGTTCTGGAATAAAGAGAAGCGGGAAATTGGATCTAAAAATGGCGGAACAGCTCTGTAACCAAGGCAGAGTAGGGCAATTGGCCTTTGTCTTTCATAACTGTCCTGTACATGTGCAGTAGGATAGTATGAGGAAGTGAGAAACGCATCCCATTGCATATTGCCCACATGATTCTTGCCTCAAATCTTGAAACATCAGTTTTGGAGGCTCTCTTTGGTCTGATGCAGTTGATGACAATTTTGTACAACAAAATGTTGGAGGCTGGCAATTGAGAATAAGTGATACCTCCACTTGGCAGTCTGTCTTTTACCAAGAATCTAGTGGCTTGACCAATGGATATGTTGATTGGTTGAAAACCACATCTTTCCACTCCTAGAATATCGGCCATAATGTCAATGTCTACAACAAAGGTTTTATCACAAACAGTAAACTAAATGTGATTCTAGTCAAGAAAAGACAGATTTGAGTAGAAGTATACTGTCAGTTCTGAATAAGCCACAACCGTCTCAACACAGAATTTCTCAAGTTGAAGAAAGGTCAACCTTTCCCTCAAGTTAACCTTAATCGAGTCTAAAAAGTCAAAATCAACTATTCGAGGGTTTATCACCCCTCTGTTCAACATTTGGGCATAAACCCTTTTATGCTCCTTAGAACGAAATAGTTTCATTCTTTCACCAGGCACATCAATAGCCACACCCATCATGGGTTGAAAATTCGAAAACATCCACTCATTATCATCTTTACTTTCAGGCTGATTCTCAAAACAAAATCTAGGATCAGAAGGAAAATGCATAAAAGCTTTTTCTACCGAACACTTTGGTGCCACTCCTATCCTTTCCATGGTTCTTAAGAAAATAGTTTCATTCCCATGTCCATGGCTTTTCAGAAGATTAGTGATAAAGGACATTGGAGTACCACCCTGTTTCAAATAACCATAATTCTTGTAAAGAACCTGGGGTGTCAAAGTTCCAAGAGGAACTATGTCTTGTTCGACTTCCTCTTCCAAAGGTTGTCGCGGAGGGTTCTATGGAGAGTTCTATGGAGAGTTGTGCAGACTTTCGCTGTTTTGACAGGGATGCAGACTTGGAGGATTTCAAAGACATGTTCGAGTAAAGAAAAGATTGAAACTTGCAAAGGAGTTTTGAGAGTAAAAATGAGAGTGAGAGAGAATCGATATTCTAGGGTTTGGAAAAGAAGTACTTGAAGGAAATACTGGAAAGTATTTAAAGAAAATGAAATGTCACAACGAAAGGGGGTAAACGAAGCGTCATAAGGAAAAATGCATTTTAAAAAAAAAAAAAAAATTTAAAAAGGTATCTACTAATAATTTAAAATCCGAAAATTACCAATAAAATAGTAATTTCTAAAAATAAAATAGGCAAGCGACAATTCAAATAATCATACATTTTCATACCAAAAATAAAATACCTTGATTCGAGATATTCTCAACTGCAATAGTTTCTTGAAGTTCTGAGTCTGACCAACATCAGACTTTAATCAATAGGAGAGATAATAATCAGCTTGGTACGAATAGACTCAAATGCGTTTTTCTCCAACGGTTTTGTAAAGATGTCTACCAGCTGATTCTTTGACTTAATAAAATGAACCATAATCTCTTATAAAGTGATGTCGAATCTCTATATGCTTCGCCCTTAAATGAAGAATGGGGTTTATGGTGAGATTAATAGCACTGGTGTTATCGCATCTGATCTCTGTGCAAGATTCTTCTATTCCAAAATCTCTTAGTTGTTGTCTTATCCAAAGAATTTGAGAACAACAACTTCTAAGAGCAATATATTATGCTTCTACTGTTGATAAAGCCATCGTACTTTGTTTTCTTAAGAACCAAGACACCAGCATTTGTCCTAACAGTTGACAAGTGCTAGATATGCTCTTCCTGTCGATTCTACAACCGGCTAGATCAGCATTAGAATAACCAAGTAGTGTAAAGTCTCATTCTTTTGGATACCATAGACCTAGCTTTGAGGAAGTCACAATATATTTAATGATGCGTTTAACAGCACTTAAATGAGATTCTCTTGGATCTGATCGAAATCTAGCATAGATGCACACACTGAATAAAATATCAGGTCTAGAGGTAGTAAGGTAGAGAAGAGAATCGATCATGCTTCTATAAAGTTTCTAGTCTACTTTCTTCCCTCCTCCATCCTTATCCAGTTTCGATGAACTTGACTTTGGAGTTTCTGTCTTCTTGCAATTTTTCAAACCAAATTTATTGATGAGATCTTTGGCATATTTCTCCTGGTGAATGAATATACCTTTCTTCGATTGTCCGACTTGCAATCCCAGAAAGAAGGTTAACTCACCCATCATGCTCATTTCAAATTCATCCTGCATAAATCTTGAAAATTTCTTGCAAAGATTTTCGTTAGAAGGACTAAACATAATATCATCTACATAAATTTGTATTAGTAGAAAATCTTTCCATTCTCTCTTTACAAACAAAATAGTGTCACTCTTTCCTTTTTCAAAACCATTCTAAGTTAGAAACTTACTCAACCTTTCATACCAGACTCGTGGAGCCTGCTTCAGACCATACAATGCCTTTTTTAGTCTGTAGACTGAGTTTGGTTTTCTTGGATCTTCAAATCCTGGTGGTTGTTCCACATAAACATCTTTTTGAATGAATCCATTGAGGAAGGCAGTTTTGACGTCTATCTGGAATAACTTGAAATTTTGGAAACAAGCAAAAGCAAGCAATAATCTAATTACTTCTAAACTTGCTACAAGTGCATAGGTCTCATCATTTGTCAATCCCTTCTTCCTGTGTGTATCATTTCGCCATGAGTCTTTCTTTATTTATCACCACTTTTCCTTTCTCATCCATCTTGTTTCTAAAAACCCACTCCGTTTCAATAATAGATTTGCCTTTGGGTTTTGGAATCAACTCCCATACATCGTTGATGCTGAATTGTCTGAGTTCTTCCTGCATAGCTTCTATCAAGCTTTCATTATATAAGGCTTCATCTATTTATTTTGGTTCAATCTCATAAACAAGTGCTAGAGCACTAGAGTTTTCTCTTGCTTTAGATCTGGTGCAAACTCCTTCATCAATGTTGCCAATGATGAGTTATTTCGGATGACTTGACTTGTGCTTCCAATTGCTATTTGGCCTGAGAGTCTGTTGATCATATGCTTCGTTTGAATCTTGTTGTTCTGCTTGTTCCTGTTCTCGATAAGTCTAAACCACTTTAGGGGAAATAGACTTTGTTAAGTCTAGAACCGGTTCAGACTCTTCAAGGTGAGTTTGATTTGATTGATTCTCCACATAATCCTAAAACTTGACGTTCATAGATTCTTCTACAAATTGAGTCTTCTTGTTAAAGACCCTGTAAGCTTTGCTTGATGTTGAATAGCTAAGAAAGATTCCTTCGTCTGATTTTCCTCGAACTTTCTAGATCATTCATTTACAGCCAAAGACATGAAAGTATGAAACATTAGACTTATTTCCTTTATACACTTCATAAAGAGTTTTCTCTAGAATAGGTCTCAAGAATACTTTGTTGATAATGTAGCAAGCAGTAGAAACTACTTCTACCCAAAATTGAGAGGAAATTTTGCTATCTATTAAGAGAGTTCTGGCCATCTCTTGTAAAGATCTGTTTTTCCTTTCCACAACCTCATTTTGTTCTGGAGTGTATGGAGAAGAGAAAACATGTTAAAAACCAAATTCATCATAGAACTTTGTAAAGTCCTGATTTTCAAACTCACCTCCATGGTCGGTTCCTATGCTAGAAATAGCATAACCCTTCTCATTCTGAACCTTCTTGGCAAACTTCGAGAAATAAGAGAAGGTTTCAGACTTACTTACCATAAAGTATACCCAAGTGAAACGAAAGTAATCATTCATAATTACTAGGTAATATTTCTTTCCACCAATACTCTGAGTTCTAGTTGGTCCAAAAAGGTCCATGTGGAGTAGTTGCAAAACTCGACTAGTAGAAACTTGATTTATAGGTTTAAAGGAACTTTTAACCTGTTTTACCAAAACGCAAAGAGTGCATAATTCAGACTTCTGATAATCTAGATTAGGAAGTCCTTGAACCAGCTTCTTAGAAGAAACTTTAGCAATTTGCTTCATATTAATAAGAACAAGCTTCCGATGCTAGAGACTTGCTTCATCTTGAATAGAAATAAGACACTGAGAACTTTCTGGGTTTACATCCAGAAGATATATATTGCCACACCTTTGCCCAGTAAAAGATTAAGAGAAGTCTTAACTCGTTCTAGAACAAATGCCTTCTTGAAAGTTTATTTTGAAACCAGTATCGCAAAGCTGACTTATGCTCAGTAGATTGTAGTTTAAACCTTTTACCAAGGAAAGATTATTGATAGTCAGGTTTCCAATTTTCATAGTTCCACATCTTACAATTTTTCCTTTATTATTTCCTCCAAAAGAAACTTTTCTTCCATTCAGTCGAACAAGCTTTATAAAGCAGCTTGAGTCTCTTGACATATGCCTCGAACAGCCACTATCCAAATATCATTTGATCTTCTTTTTAATAGTAACCTATGATCAAAAGAAAAACTCAAACTTTCTTTGGTACCAAGATTTTCTTGGGTCCGGGAGAGTTAGTATTAAAGACGGTCTTTGGCCAATCCTTCTTAACTGGTCTCCAAACCTTGGGACATTCTTTCTCAAAATGTTCTGAGCCGTTACACTTCGAACATCTGAGTGCACTTCAACCAACAGGTTTTACAAAAACCTTTTGAAAGTGATTTTTGTAAAATCCCTTTGCATGACTTCGTTTAATTCTCTCTTTTACTTTGGAAAAATCAATTAATGGAATAGTTTCTGAAGTCATACCCAAATCAGATTTGTTAAAATAGGGTACTTGGACCGAAATAATTTTCTCTAGTTTTTCGGATCCTTTTGAAAATATTTTTGTAATATTTGAAATATCTCTTTTCAAAATAGCATTTCCTTTGAAAGAGAGTCAAAATTTTCTTTCAAATTATCAAAATTTGTATTCAGACTTTCAAACTTTTCTTTCCAAGAAACTTCCTATTGCCTGAGCTTAGAATTCTCTCTTTTTAGTTTGGAAATCCTTTTAAGAGATGATTTAAGACTGAGGCAAAGTTCATTTATATACTTAGAGACTTTAACAGGAATTTCTAAGTTACTAACCTCAATTTCTTTGTCTGAGTCTGAATCAGTGTCTGTTTCTGATTATGAGTTTGATTCTGAATGAGCCATCAGACATATGTTGGCATACTCTTCTTCACTTTCCTCATAGTCGGTGTCACTCCAAGTTTCAGCCTTGAGAGCCTTTTTGTACTTCTCAAATTTTCCTTTCTTCTTCTTCAACAGAGGAAAATTTGGTCTGATATGCTCGATTTTCTTGCACTCCAAGCATATAACATCCTTGCTAGTTTCATTGTCCTCTGTTGGTCTTTTCTGGAAACATCGTGTGCTTTGTTTCTTCCAGTTGAATCTTCTTTCCTTTCTATTCAGCTTTATGAATTTTTTAATCATAAGCGCTAGCTCCTCATCATCCATATCATCATCTGAATCTGTATCATCAGAATCAATGTTAGACTTTAAAGTAATTGATTTCTTACCTTTAGAATCTTCTTCATCATTTATCTGCTTCACTTCATATGATTGAAGTGTGCCTATCAGTTCATCAACTAATAGTGGCATGATCCTCTGAGTTTCTCTAATTGAAGTCTTCACATGATTCTAGTTTTTCGAAAGTCCACGCAACAGTTTGTTGACTTTCATTGGTCCAAAAATTGGTTGACATCGATAAGCCATGCCATTTACAATCTCTGTAAAGCGATTAAACATATCAGTAATAGATTCTCCAGGCTTCATTCTGAAGACTTCATATTGTCCAAGCGGAATGTTTATTTTAGTTTCCTTTACACGATCAGTCCCTTCGTAGGTAACATGTAATCTATCCCAAACTTCTTTTACTGTTTCATAAGAAGAAATTCGATTATACTTAGTGGGAGATAAGACTCTGTATAAAGAATAAATTGCTTTTGCATCAAGAGCATGTCTCTTGGTAATTTCGGCTTATGTTGTTTCGTCAGCATCAATAACTTCTTTCCCTCTATTAGAAGTTGATGTTGCTTTAGGGTTAATCCCTTTTTCAATAGCATCCCATTCCAGAGGATCTCTGGATCTAAGAAATGCCTTTATCTTGTTTTTCCACACATTGTACTCCTTTCCATCGAAGTAAGGGGGTTTGGTGTTACTCTGACCTTCAACCAAACCTGAGCCAAAATACTAGCCATAAAGGATCTTTAGCTTAGAAGTAAAACACTTCAATAAGTAAGCACACGAGCTCTGATACCAATTGAAATGGCTAGTAAGAACACCTAGAGGGGGTGAATAGGTGTGAAAACAGATTTTGTGAAATACTATTAAAAAAATTACTTTTAACTTGAGTTTGGTTGACTACAAACTTTGCAGAAGAATTCAGACTTTAACTACTATTTCAAAACACAAAAGTATATCGCAGCAAATAAAGTCAAGTCAAGTCAAGTAGTTCAGGGAAAAGAAAAATACACACAAGGTTTATAGTGATTTGGCTTAAATCAAGCCTATGTCCACTCTCCCACGCTGACAGCTTTTTAACTGGTTTTCACTATGAATCAAAAGAGAATTTACAATCTCGCGACCTCGACTTCTCAATGAAGAGTCTCTACTGCTCTCACAAAGTCGCAGTATAAGTCTCTCTCTTTCTTTTGAGTACAAATTTTGAGCACAGTGTAAGGAATAACAAGTAAATGAGAAGCTTCAGACTTTGAAATTTTTCTTTCACACACTCTATCAAACAACTAGAGAGGCCTCCTTAAATACTCATCCATGCCTTCTCAATCGTTGGCACTTTCTAAATGAATTTTTCCAATCAACCCATTGGACAAAATCAATCAAGGAGATCTCGAGCCGTTTGAAGATTGTAATGAAAGCCCGTTAATCCTACTTGCCCATACAATTAGGATCTTGCTTTTCATAAGTAGATTCTTTCCAAAATAACTTACCTTATGAAATGATTTGATTTATCTAAATTGATTTCAATAAACCATCTCGTAGGTGATATTTCCAACTAGAAGACAATATATATCCTGTACGAACCGAACCTTTGAAGAAAGAAAGATAATCCTAAGTCTGGTAAAGTCTTCATTCTTCACTTATGTTCAGTTTAAAAATTTTCAAAGTGGGCAAACTTCTGTTGTAAGATAAAATTTGACACAAAAGTTTGGCGATCTTCAGAATAGAATTTATATAAGTTTTGTCAGTTTCAAAACATCATAGGAGTTTTCTCCAACATGCCTAACTAGTTAATCTAATTTAACTAAATAAGCTAACTAATTACACAAATCTCACTTAGTCCAATCTAACACTTCCCTAAGCATAATTAACCCCGTCTAAAAGTAATTAACCCCTAGTTAAAGTTTAGGAGGTTAACTCACCGGATTAGCAAATAAACCGGTTCACGGCGACGGTGACGCGAAGGCGAGCAAGACTCGGGCTTACGGTGACGCCAAGGGAGGCTCGGACCGAGCTAAAAACAACCATAAAGCCCACGGCTTGGGCTAGCCTTCAGTTCTGTGGGCTGAACCGAGAGGCTGGTTAGGGGCTTAGCTGGCGTGGGAATGGGCAAGGCGAGACGGTGGGGCGAGCAGGGGTAGATGACGGTGGCTCGGGTGGCTGGAATAGCGGACGGGCGGAGGCTGGCTGACGGTTGACTCGGGGATGGCGATGGGCAGCCAGGTGTCACGGACGAGAGCGCCAGTTGAAGGCGAGTGGGCTAGCCTGAGCTTGCAGGCATGTGGACGGCAACACCAACAGGCAGGCAAGCGAGCAGCTAGCTCGAGCAATTGGCCTGGGCTGGTTCTCTGGTTTTGCAGCAAGAAGGTGGAATGGAAATGGAGAAGAAGTGCTGAGGAAGAAGAGGAAGAAGCTATTGCAACTGGAAGGGAGGACAAGAAGCCTCTAAAGTCCACCACAAATATCCCAAACACTTGAATACATGCCCCTAAAGTCTTTAGCCATCACCAGCACCCATTTCCCCTCCCAATCTTCTTCAACAAGCCAAGGTTGATGCCCAAATGTTGCAGCCCCCTCTACCTTACGAATTTCAAGTGTTCCCCTCACTAATTCAATTCAATTTCACTCCAAGTAACCTCCAATTGATGGCCAAATTGCCGAGGATAAAGCCCACACCAAATTCCACAATTTCCTTCACCATTTGATCCAACTTGAAGGCCAAAAGTCCACCCAAAAATGGCCCTCCGAATTTCCTTAATTTACATTGTCCGATTTTGAATTTTCTGCCAAAATTCCAGGCTCACTGAAAATTCTTCAAATGATGAGTCGATATCCTAAAAATAAATCATGATATGCCAGAACTTTTGATTCTTGAAACCAGGTTCAATTTCGTGGTTAATTTCAACCGGACGCAATTTTAGAGTGACATAACCTGCCGGGTAGCTTTTAGGAATTTTTCACGCATTTGACTCGTGGTCAATTATTTTCGATCCACATTGTGCATCTTCAACTCATTGGTGACTCTCAGTTGTCATAAAAATCTCAAGGTTTCAATTATGGGCATAGGGTACATAATCGACAGAAAAATCGGTTTAGTGCCGTTCGACATGAATTTTGCAATTAGGTGGAATCACCCACAACTTAATTACATGTCTCTGTCGAATCGACCTATCTCCAGTCTCTAATTCATTTTAACGATGCCGTATTGACCCTTGCAGATTAGCACAATCAAGCAGTCAATTTCTAATCAAATTCTCAAGTCGGTCGTGTTTGAATTCCTTAACGGCTTCACCTGATAAACTAGTTATCTCGTGAGTGATTAGCTCAGAGAAAAATACTATAGGCGCGTTGATAAAAAGCCCATTTCATTTAATTGAAACAGGGTCGAAAATCAAGATGTCACAACTCTTCCCCTCTTAAAAAAATTTCGTTCTTGAAATTTAAACCATTACAAAACTTATTAAAAAATGTGGGGGTATTGTCGCCTCATTAAGTCTTCACTTTCCCACGTCGTTCCTTCTGCCCCGTGGTGTTGCCATGCCACTTTGACTAACAAGATTGTCTTGTTGCATAGTACTTGCCCCTTTCAATCAACGATCTGAACTGGTCTCTCCACGTACGATACTCTGTCGTCAACATCTAATTCTTCAAAATTCAACACGTGGGTCAGGTCGGGTCGGGCTCATACTTTCTCAACATCGACACATGGAAGACGTCATGCACCTAAGCCAGTCTTGGCGACAACGCAAGACGATACGCTAAAGTCCTTATTCTCTCCGGAATCTCAAAGGGACCAACATACCTACGACTTAGCTTTCTTTTCTTACCGAAGCGCGAAGTACCCCTCATTGGTGACACATTTAGGAAGACATGTTCACCAACTTGGAACTCCAATGGTCTTTGATGCTTATCTGCATAGCTTTTCTAGTGACTCTAAATAGTCTTCAGTCTTTCTCAAATAACTACAACTACATCCACTGACTATTGGACTAATTCTAGGCCGGTGATTTTCCATTCTCCAACTTCATCCTAACAAACTGGAGTTCTGCATGCTCTGCCATATAACACTTCAAACGGTGCCATATGAATACTCTGCTGATAACTGTTATTGTAGGCGAACTCAACTAGATGAAGCTGTTCCTCCTAGCTTCCCTTGAAGTCTAGTACACACGCTCGCAGCATGTTCTCGAGGGTTTGGATCATCCTCTCAAACTGGCCATCCGTCTGCAGGTGATAGGCCATACTGTATTGTAGCTTCATTCCAAAGCAATCTATAAGCTTTTCTAGAAGGCTACTGTGAACTTCGAATCTCGATTAGATGTAATCATTACTGGCACTCCATGCAGATGAACTATCTGACACACATACAACTCAGTAGATTTGTCTAATGCATAGTCCTTTCGTACGGCGATGAAGTGAGCAGACTTCGTTAATCTGTCAACCACAACCCATATGGAATCATTATCTCGTTGACTCCTTGGTAAGCCCATCACAAAGTCCATTGCGATATGTTCCCACTTCCACTCGGGAATCTTAAGAGGTTGTAAAAATCCTCCCGGCTTACAGTGTTGTGCCTTCACTTGCTGACACGTCAGACACTTGACGACATGCTTGGCGATATACGCCTTCATACTGATCCACCAATAGTATTGACACAGATTCTAATACATCTTCTTACTACCTGGATGAATGCTGCAACTGCTACGATGAGCTTTTGACAAAATCTTCTTCTTAAGCTCTGCATTGTTAGGTACACACAATCGTCCACGAAACTTTAGTGTTCTGTCTCCAGAAATCTGAAAGTCAGCCTTTTCTTATTTGCATCCTCCTACAGAATCTTCTGGATCTCTAGGTTTGTCAACTGTAACATCTTGATTCTTATCTACACCTCTAGTTCAATTCTAAAGGTGGCCATAAGACTTGAAATGTGGCCTACCTCAAATTTGAAAATCGAATCTCGAGCTCCTTCGAGTAAGATCCACTCTTAGATCACCATCTGCGCAATCGAAGACTTTAGACTCAACGCATCTACAACTTTATTAGCTTTCTAGGATGATACAAGATTGCAATCATAGTCCTTAACAAGTTCCATCCAACGACGCTGTATCATATTCAACTCCTTCTAAGAAAATAAATACTTAAGACTCCGATGGTTTGAAAAGATTTGGAATCTTTCTCCACACGAGTAATGTCTCCAAATCTTCAGAGTGAAGATGATCACTGCGAGTTTCAAATCACGCGTCGGGTAATTCAACTCATGAGATCTCAACTGACGAGATACGTATGCAACAACCCTATCATGTTGCATTAACACGTAACCCAATCCTCTGAATGACGCATCATTATAGATCTCATATCCTCCAGGACCATATGGAATTGTCAGCACGAGTGCGATAGTCAACTTCTACTTAAGCTCTTGGAAACTACGCCCGCACTTATCCATCCACACGAACTTTTCTTCCTTCTTCAGCAGTTGAGTCAGTGGCATGGCTATTGCTAAAAATCCCTCTACGAATCGTCTATAATAACCTGCCAATCCCAAGAAACTTCTGATCTCTATCACTATCGTCGATCTTGGCCAATTGATCACGGCTTCAATCTTAGCTGGCTCCACGGAAATTTCTTCATCTCAAATCATGTGACCTAGGAAGGCCACACGAGTTAATCAAAATTTGCACTTACTAAACTTGGCGTACAATCCATGATTCCACAGAGTCTGAAGCACTATCCTCTACTGCCTTTCGTGCTCCTTAGGACTTCTCGAGTACACTAGGATGTTGTCGATGAACACGATCACAAATTGATCCAGGTACTCTTTGAACACTCGATTAAGTAAATCCATGAAAGTAGCTGGGGTGTTGGTCAAACAAACGGCGTTACGGTGAATTCATAATGGTCATATCGCATATGAAATGCTGTCTTCGATACATCTTCTTTTCTGATCCTCAGCTTATGGTATCCTATCCTCATGTCGATCTTAGAAAATATCAATGCTCCCTACAACTGGTCAAACAAGTCGTTAATCCTTGGTAGCAGGTATTTATTCTTGATCATCATTTCATTGAGTTGCCAATAGTCGATACAAAGACGTAACAAACCATCTTTCTTCTTCACGAATAGAATTGGTGCTCCCCAAGGTATGAATCCCTTATCCAACAACTATTGCATCTGCACCTTCAGTTCCTTCAACTCTGATAACGCCATACGGTAAGGATCCTTTGAGATTGGCTCCATCCCGAGGGCCAAATCAATCACAAACTCGATCTCCCTCTCTGGTGACAAACTAGGCAATTCCTTTGGAAACACATATGGAAACTCCTGTATCACTGCAATGTCATCCATCTTCAACTCCTCAACTGTCGTATCCACGATAGTCGCTAAGTAACCTCGACAACCCTCGTCTAATAAACGAGTTGCCTCAAGCGAGGAGATTAAGGTAATCGAGGGTCCTCCTCGACTCCTAATAAACTCGAAACTTTCGCTCGCTAACGGGTTAAACCGAATCGCTTTATGATAACAGTTCATAGTAGCTCGTTGCTTGGTGATCCAATCCATACTAATTATCACATCAAAATCATACATGGCTAGGATCATCAAATCTATCATTTCCTCTTGCTCATCAATAACAAACTTTCAACCAGGACAACCTACTGCAAACAATACATTATCATTTAACGGGGTAGATATATTAACAACTAACCCCAACAATTCAGGATTCAACCCTACCAATTTAATGTACTGCTCAACTATAAATGAATGAGTAGCTCAAAGATCAAATAAAGCATAAGCATCATCAGCATGGTTGTTCAATGAGACCATACTTGTGACCACGTCAGGTGAGTCCTCAACCTGTCATCGGGTGACAGCATGCACCCTTCCCTGAGCTGGGGAGCGGTTCAAACCACTCTACGGTGCATTGTGCAGCGTGTATCCCCTGTTCTGACCTAACGGTGGCGACGGTGGCAACTATGATCTTATCAGCCTTTGGGGACAGTTTCTGGCTCGGTGACCCTGCTAGCCACATTCATAGCAAGCACCCATCATAGAATGGCATGGCCTGTTCCACATCGTCTTCCGTAGAAATGACACACGTCATTTTGGCTCGGCGTTAACTTTTCTATCCCACCCTTCCTATTGAGCGGAACATGGTATCTTCCTCTAGTCATCGGCTTCTTCCCATATCGATTTCCATCCCTGTTAAAACCGAACCTTCACCTAGATGCGGCAGCTTGCTCGTTCAGGTTACTCTCTATCAACTAGGCCCATTCATACAAGTCATTCTAGTCTTTCAAATTAAACGGTACCAGCAAATTCTTCAGCTCCGGTCTAAGTCCATCCCAAAATCTTCTCGCTTGGTGTACCGGATCTTCAATCAGTCTCGGGGCGTATTGTGACAACTCGGCGAATTTCACCTCATACTAATTTACCAACATTAATCCCCAGCGAAGGCACTGAAATTCTGTCATCTTCTGTTCCTTGGCACTATCAGAAAAGTACTTGCCATTAAACACCTCCATGAAAGCATTCCACTCTGGAACGACACCTTCAAAGAGCACTTTACCTCTAGTGGCCCTCCACCAAGTACTTGCATTTCCTTGAGCTAATAGACTATAAGGACCACCTTTTCATCCTCTATGCACCTCAGCAGTGCAAAGGACTTCTCTAAGTCTTGGATCTAGAGGGTTGCAGCCTCGGGATCTCCTGCACCTATGAACCTCGGTGAGTTCAACTTTAGAAACTACTCTAAAAACTTGTGCATCGGTCTCTCCTCAACCACAATCCTAGGTTGAACTTCAACAGGTATGGCTGCAGCAGCGACAGCAGCATTAGTGGCAGCTGTGGCACTACGAAACACCTAAGGTCACCACATATTACCAAAGAAGAACCTTAGTTCGTAGGCATTTTTTTTTTTTAAAACGGTCTCAGCGCATCTTATTTGCGGAAGCATAATCAAGTCTTACTAATTCTCCCACCAACAACCATGATACAATGCACACCACTAAACATCATAAGAAATTATAAAGCCAAGATACTTTTATTTACATATTTTTATGATGGAATTTTCTCGGGTCGGTACAACAAAAGAAAGGCCAAGACGTTTGACTACACTCGGCCATAACCCCAAAAAGAGACAACTCGACCCACTATGTCGATCATGCAAAATCCTCCATCCACTAGTGTCGGCTATTGTCCAAAAAGTAGCAGCTCCTACTCCTCACGCGTGGGCTGCCACACCCATCCCGGTGTGTCAGGCGATGACGGCGGCAACATCCCCCACATCACTCCGTCTCGACAAACGTGAATAGATATGAACTCCTGTATGACCGGGCCCCCAGCTAGACCCACATCATACATCACTAATGCATGAACCCAAATGAACGTCAGACCAGGGATGGTGGGACAGTCGATCTCCACACACTCGACCTCTATGTCCAAAGGAAGGCCGTAAAAGACACCCCGCGTGACAGCAGGGAGTGGCATCTTTCTAATATGAAATGTTGGTTCCCGAAGGGGTGAGTACAACCACTCAGCAGGTAAATGACCCAATAAACCACTCAATGCATCACACAATACAATCGTAACAATTATAGCATAGCACATGTCATTCATGCATCCATGCATAACTTACCTTGAAGCCATGCATATGTCATCATACCGCACATACATCCTCATGTAATCATCACCATCATGTCATACATTTACCATCATGCCATAGGTGTATATACATCCATGCGCTCACCATCATCATGTCATACATGTACCATCATGCCATAGGTGCACATACATCCATGCACTCACCATCATCATGTCATACATGTACCATCATGCCAAAGGTGCACATACATCCATGCACTCACCATCATCATGCCATACATGTACCATCATGCCATAGGTGCACATACATCCATGCACTCACCATCATCATATCATACATGTACCATCATGCCATAGGTGCACATACATCCATGCACTCATCATCATGCATTCATACATGCATGTTACCATATCATGCATGATTCAATTTTAATTTCCCAATTTTATTCTTTCATTTTGGGCCGCCACATTTCTCTTTCCCGGGATCAGTATTTGCATCCCACTTTTATCACTCGCATCTAACCTGGCATCGCGAGGAACCTCCGGCACAAACCTTCGGGCATCCGGTACAAACCTCCGGGCATCTCGTACCCCAACTGGCATCACGAGGTATCCCCCGGCTCACACCTTCGGGCTTCCGGAACCCCCACTCTCCGGGCATCTCAAAACTCTCGAGGACCCTTCGGAATTACGCCACCAGGCTACTGGGCATCCGGCATTTACACTCCCTGGCCGGGCATCCTGACACTCCCGGGGCATCGTTGGCTCACACCTCCGACGGCCTTCTCATTTATCATAGTTTCACATTCACAATTATGGCTCAATTTTGACATGGCATATGATATGATGGCAAACAAGATCATTTTCAGCATTTGATTCTTATATGTAGTTCCAATCATCATCTTATATGCAGCAAGATCCAATTACTTATGACAATACAATCCATGGGGTCCATACAGCTTAGAATAATCCATACATCATGACTTTTTTAAATTTACCAAATTCCAGCTTGCACAATTTCGGAAAACATATAAATTAAATATCCATATGATCTTCAAAAATTATAAAATCAGAACATGTGATAGGCAACACATAAAGGTAGCAACTCCATGCAGAACACATGCCCAAAAGAACTTCACACAAAAAGATATAGCGCACACATGACAGTTTACAAAATTCGGACACATCAGATTGCGTGGTTCTTGAAAAATTTCAATTTAAATACCTGAATGATCTTCAAAAATTATGAAATATTACCAGGTGATAGTCGAGACCATAAGGTAGATTTTTCATGCAGACATCAAGACCAGATTCGTCCTAGAAAATTAACTATGGACGGTCGAAGCCCCTGTTCCTAGTACCGAACAGTCCAGATTTAACTGTCTGCGAAAAATCAAGGTTTCACCCACTTATCTTCCTTCATTTTCTCTGAATTTTTGATATGTTTTGTCTCAAGAGGTCCACTACAACTTTCATTAAGGGATCTAGTTGATATTCTCGAAGGATAGTCACTTTATAGTCCACGAAGTCGCTGGAGTCCAGTACAATACTTCCAGATCTGCCGTCTTCAAAGGAAAATCGTTTCACTAGGCTGCACTTGTTAATGTTACCTAAAATTTGAGTATGTTAGTCTTCAAGATGTTTCCTATAACTTTTGTGAAGAAGTCAAAGTGAAATTCTCAGTAAAAAGTGACATGCAACACACAAAACCACCAAGAGGTCAACAAAACAGTTTCAGATCTAGCGTTTTCGTAGAGGAAGGGTTTCACCCCTCAAAAATCAACCATTTTATCTCAAATTTTATTATGTTATACTTTGAGATGTTTTCTAAAACTTTCATGCAGAAGTCAAAACCAAAATCCGATTCAAACCTTGCATGCAAGCCTCTACAACATTCTGGGTCAGGCGGTATACTTGAAAACAGAATGCTATTTCAAAAACAACACACTCAAAGCTTCGGTTTCTCACACCCTAAACGTCCGAGATTCATCACCATTCAAACACACATGCAAGATACAACATGCAAGAGCAGAATATGGATCCCAACTTGCCTTTGTACCGAGCAAGCACAAGCAACACGACGGACGACGGACGCACGGCGACGAGCGACGGACGAGTGGACGGACGGACACACGGCTTCTTCCTCCTCTCTCTCGGTTCCTCACTCTCTCGGCAACCCTCTCTCTCTCTCTCTCCCTTATGGTCGACAGCCCCCTCTAAATTGGTCACTCTCTCCTTTTATTCCCCCCTCAATTCAATCATTAGCCATCATTTGGAGCCACCTAAGAAGACCAATAGATGAAGCCCCTTTTTTGCCACTTGGCATCTCCCATGCATGATGGGCTTGGAGGTTGGGCCGGCTCCTTCCCCCTTGTGGTCGACGGCAGCCTTCTTCATGGGTTTCATGGGCCAAGCCAATTTGGCCCACTTTAGGTCCAATACCCTTGGGCCTAAAGTTCAATCTTCATTAATTCAAATTTTACTTTTAATAATTCATTTTTAATTCCCTCTTTTATAGATTTCAAATTCTTAATTTCATATAGCCATAAATCTTGTAGCATTTAAACTATAGGGATCAAATCTATGAGGTGCATAGCCAAGAATAATTTTTCTTATCAATTCATCATATAATACTAATTTTAATAACTCATGGACATGAGATACATAACACTTGGTCTTAAAAGAAAACCAATGGCTAAAGCATAAACCAAAGGTAATTTCATTACCTAATCATAAGCTTTGATACATCTAGAGGTTGCCTTGAATTTTGGGATGTCACAGCAGCAATAGCGGCAACTGTAGCGATAGTAGTAGTGGCGACGGCTTGATTCTAGGCTTGCTACCCCATTGAATTCCCCATGGTCTTAAGGGCTTGTACGATCCCATTGATTCTAGGATCGCTGTTACACCAGCACCGACCTGCAGCGACACTATTCTACTGGCGCTAGCCTAAACCGATGCTCTTCTTCGGGTACCAACCCTTGTTAGCATCTTACCCTGAGTGGCAGACACCACTGACCTCTTCCTAGGAGTTCTCTACTCCTGTTACTCATGATGCAAACTCTCTACAAAACTTGCTTTCCAATTCCATACAAAATTAGAAATTGAGCGACCCACACAAAACAATCTACCAATCAGCTATTAATCACATGCATTTGCATAAGAAAAAAGTATTTCCTACTAACTATCCCAAGACCCATCATACCTTATCACTCCAAACACTAACCAACTCCAATACCACTTCGGGCGAGAATGTCACGCCCCAAACCTCGAGCGCGCACACATCCCTCGGTGGTCGACTAAATTGCGACATTCCCAGGACGCATCGTTGACCCAATCAATTCTTGCACATGCGAAAGTGAAATACACATTCCCCTGACAACAAACAACATGTGATAGAAAAGTAGAACAACAAATTTCCCCAAAACATATTTTTATAAACAAGCTAGGTTTAACTATACAAGATTATACATTAAAGGGCTAGTCCAAAAAGCTACCAAGCTAATCATGCCCCGAACCCTATCTACTTGGGATCTGGGTCTACAATGACATCGTTAGGGATGTCGATGTCTAATGGGACAGCTATCTCGGCTACAGGCTCTTCACCCTTTGGCAACTGGTTCGCCACGATATCTGCCAAAATATCGGCATCGAACACAGAGTCGAGTATCTCCTCCAACTCGGCACCCTCAACAGGACTATCAAAACTGTCCAAGGGGCCCTCCCGAACACCATTGGGCCTGAGGCGAAGAAGCAATGAGGTACCAATTGAGGTAGGCCCTCATCGATCCAAATAGTGGTCACAACGAGCTCATGAGTCCAAGGGTTCCCTTGGATGGGAAAAACGGTACGCTCGGTCTCGGCCTCTCGTGGCCACCCAAAACAGATAGGGCACACTTCCATCTAAGGACTTGTAAAAAGTTAAATCACGACGGGGTGAGATAATGTCTCAGCAAGTTCACGCCCTAGATCTCGATTATGAAGGAAATTCACCTAGAGGTAGCCTAAGAACACAACATATAAGACTTACCTTGCCTTAGCACCTCCCTGCATGTCAGTTTAGCTCATATAACATATGTATACAACACGTGCTCCCAATAATTAGAATGCTTCACCTTAATAAATCAATTAATTATAGGGGTCTTGATTATGAGACCAAATCGTTATAACACGTCCCATTCCGTGCCCCACAATTTTGTCCCATAATCAGGTGCGGCTATTTCACACACTCAAGTGTTCCAATTAATTATGGCACAACAGGCACGGCCAACTCAACAGTCGGCAATCATCCGACATAATTGGGCATCATCTCGCCCCATCAAGTACAACAACATCTACCTATAGACGGCATTCCTGAAGGAGCATCGGTCCAGCCTCTACCGCGATCCGGCATCCGTTAACAAAGGGCATTCCATATAAGAACATCGCCCACCCGACTTTCATCGGGTGATAGGTTCTCATAGCGATCACACGCACATCCATTCTTGGCCAAGAACATCGTGTTTTGTACTCAAATGCCTCGATTTTAAATAATGTACTTGGCATATTTTCTTCATATTAAAAACACCCGGTAAAATAATTGTGTGTGAGCATACGATTAGATTGCACCATAAAAATCAATATCATCTCTTTTAAAAATCCCACGATTTTATATAGTACTTAAAATATTTTTGGCGTCAAAAACTGACATCCTATATTTTTCTAATTAAATACCAAAATTCCATATTTTTGAAATATAATTCAAAAATAAACTCTCAGCATCAAATTGCACAAATCAACCGCACCACGATGATCGGCACATAATTCTAACAACCAACTATCCTGGTATAATTTCCACTAATTAATAAATAATTAAATAAACTGTAAAATAATTAAATTAAATCACTAATTAAGCTATATACACTAATCTAACTACCCAATTTGACTAATTAAATTAATCTACCTAGGTTGGATATACATAACCTACTAAACTAACTAATTAAATCAACTAACTACCTAATTGGCCTAACTAGTTAATCTAATTTAACTAAACAAGCTAACTAATTACACAAATCTCACTTAGTCTAATATAACCCTTCCCTAAGCATAATTAACCCCCTCTAAGAGTAATTAACCCACCTAATTAAGGTTTAAGAGGTTAACTCACCGGATTAGCAAATAAACTAGTTCATGGCGACAACGACGCGAAGGCGAGCAAGACTCGGGCCTACGACGATGCCAAGGGAGGCTCGGATTGGGCTGAAAACAACCACAAAGCCCACGGCTTGGGTTGGCCTTCGGTTCTGTGGGCTGAACTAAGAGGCTGGTTGAGGGCTTGGCTGGCGCAAGAACGGGCAAGGTGGGACGGCGACGCGAGCAACGGCAGATAGCGGTAACTTGGGCGGCTGGAATGGCGGACGGGCGAAGGCTAGTCGACAGTTGGCTCAGGGACGACAACAAGCAGCCAGGCGTCACAGACGAGAGCGCTGGTCAAGCGGGTGACGGCGCACAAGCTGGCCTGAGCTCGTGAGCATGTGGATGGCAACACCAACGAGCAGGCAGGCAAGTAGCTGGCTTGAGCGATTGGCTTGGGTTGGTTCTCTACTTTTGTAGCAAGAATGTGGAATGGGAATGGAGAAGAAGTGCTAAGGGAGAAGCTGCTGCAATTGGAAGGGGGGATAAGATGAAAGGGCTAATAATAACACCTAAAGGGGGTGAATAGGTGTGAACAAAAATTTTCGCAAGGTTTAATAGAAGTAATTTGCTTTTAGAGAATGACAGACTATAAACAAGTTCTGACTCTAGCAGTTAGATAAAACTTTAAACAAAATAAAGGACTTCAAGGAAGAGAATAAAAACACAAGGTTTATAGTGGTTCGGCTTAGATCAAGCCTACGTCGACTCTCCCATGCTGACAGCTCACTGGCTGAATTCCACTTAGAAAGAAAAAAGATTTTACAACTTGGTGATCTCAACTTCACAGTGAAGAGTCAGCTTCTCTTCCACAAAGTCACACTATAAGTTTCTCTCTCTTTTGAGCACTTGTTGGAGAAATCTTCCTTGGGTGTTTTGAAGCTGACAAAACTTTTCCATCAGTCTAGTCTAAAGACTTGTAGACTCTTTCATCAAAGTCTGAAGACCTCCGAACTGCCAGACTTAAGATTCAAAGTCTATCTTCATTGACAGTTTTTAGTCCGTCGAAGAAGACTTATCCAAAACTGGATATTTCGTTAAGGATTTGACTTTTTCGACTGGAGAAGATCTCTTAGCTGGATATAGCATGTCGGAATCCATTATTCAAATCAAGATTGATTTAGCGATTGTGGATCTGTTGATTGGCGAAGTATAATTGGAAGATTCTACTTATGGAAACCAAGATCCTGATTGTATGGGCAAGCGGGATTGATGGGCTATCGTTATGTTCCTTAAACAGCTCGAAGATTTTCCTAATTGATTATGTCCAACGGGTAGATTGGAGAAATTTCTTTGGTAAGTGTCAACAGGTATGATAGCATAAATGAGTATATAAGGAAGACGTTCCAGTTGTTTTGAGTGTGTGCGCGATAGAAGAATTCCAAAGTTTGAAGCTCTTTGTTCTTAGTCAATTCATTTGTTGAGCGAAATTTTGTACGCAAAAGAGAGTCTATATATTTGAGAAACCTTGAGGAAGTGTGGTAGAGTATCTATACTGTGGAATCAAGGGAGAGCTTTGTTGTAACAACTCTTTTGTTCATAGTGAAATCCAGCCTGTGGGCTGTCAGTGCGGAAGAGTGGACGTAGGCTTGGAATAAGCCGAACCACTATAATCTCTGTGTTCATTTTCTCTTCCTTACTCTCTTTTACTTTGATCATAATTCGTTTTGTTAACAAAAGGCGAACTTCCTTTCTATTGTCTATTTCGTATTGCTCACTTATCCCAAGAAACTATTTTTTACACCTATTCACCCCCCTCTAGGTGCTTATACTAGCTATCTCAATTGGTATCAGAGCCTATGTACTCACTTATTTTGAAATGTTTTACTTCAGAGTTGAAGATCCATGGCTAGTATGTTGGCTCCAGGGCTGGTAGAAGGGCAAAGCAATACCAGACCGCCTTACTTTGATGAAAATGAATACAACATATGGAAAAACAAGATGAAGGCGTTCCTAAAATCAAAGGATCCTCTGGAATGGGACGTTGTAGACAAAGGAATCATTCCTAAAGCTGCACCTGTCTTAGAGAGAGGAAAAGAAGCTGTTGAGTCTAGTGAAATGACTCAGGAAGAGATAACCAAAAGACAAGCTCTTGATGCAAAAGCAATTTATTCTTTATATTGCGCTTTGTCACCTACTGAATATAACAGAATATCTTCTTGTGTTACAACCAAAGAAGTTTGGGATAGATTACACATCACCTATGAAGGAACCGATCGAGTGAAAGAAACCAGAATCAACATTCTCCTCGGTTAATACGAAGCTTTCAAAATGAAATCAGGAGAATCCATTACTAACATGTTTAGTCGTTTTATAGAAATCGTGAATGGTCTTGAAAATCAAGGTCAACCAATTTCTGATCCCATAAAAGTAAACAAGCTATTGCGTGGACTCTCCAAAGATTGGAATCACATGAAGACCTCAATAAGGGAGACACAGAGAATTATGCCACTTTCAGTTGATGAATTGGTTGGGACTCTTCAGTCTTATGAAGTGGAGCGAATCAACGAAGATGAAGATCCTAAAGGTAAGAAATCCATTGCATTAAAATCTAATGATGATTCTGATGTCACAGATTCTGAAGACGATATGGATGACGAAGAGCTTGCTCTCATGATAAGAAGATTCAGAAAGCTGAATAGAAAAGGAAGAAGATTCAATCCAAAGAAACAGAGTTTTCAAAAGCAACATAGTAGGTTTGTTGAGGATGATGAATCCAATAAAGATGTAGTCTGCTTTGAATGTAAGAAAAAGGGACACATCAAACCCAACTGTCCCCTTCTGAGGAAAAAGAAAGGAAAAGCTGAGAAATATCGAAAGGCACTCAAAGCAGAAACTTGGAGTGATACAGAATGTGAAGAAAGTGATAATGACTATGCCAACATTTGTCTCATGGCACAATCAGATTCAGATTCAGACTCCGAGACAGACTTAGATTCAGACAATGAAATTGAGGTAAGTAATTTGAAAATCCCTACTAAAGTCTCTAGATACATTAATGAATTGTGTCTTAGTCTCAAAACTTCTCTTAAAAGGATTTCCGAACTTAAAAGAGAAAATTCTGCACTAAAACAACAAGAAAATGTTTTGAAAGAAAAGGTCAAAATTTTGGACAAAAATGTTTCTACCTTGAAAGAAAATGAAGGCAATCTTTCAAAAGAAAATGCATTCTTGAAAAATGATATCTCAAATATTTCTAAAAGATTTTCTATAGGATCTGAGAAATTGGAAAAAATTCTTTCTGCTCAAAGACCTTATTTCAATAAATCTGGTTTGGGAATGACTGCGGAAACCATTCCTCTAATTGATTTTCCTAAAGTAAAGGAAAGAATTAAGTAAAGAACTACAAGAGATGCTTACAAAAATCATTTCCAAAGAGTTTTTGTAAAACCAATAGGTCGCAATGTTCTTAAATGTTCTAAATGCAATAGCTCAGACCATTTTGAAAAAAAAAATGTCCTATGGTTTGGAAACCTATTAAGAAAGTATGGGCAAAGACCGTATATTATGCTAACACCAATGGACCCAAGAAAATATATGTACCAAAGAAAGCTTGAGTCTCTTTTCTAATTGCAGGTCACTATCAAGAAAAAGGTTAAATGGTATCTGGATAGTGGATGCTCAAGACATATGACAGGAGATTCAAATTGCTTCATAAAACTCATACAAGTAAATGGTGGAAAAGTCTCATTTGGAGTAAACAGCAAAGGAAGAATTGTGGTATTCGGAACTATAAAGATTGGAAACCTCACAATCAGCAATGTTTCCTTAGTGGAAGGACTCAACTACAATTTGCTTAGTATTAGTCAGCTGTGCGATACTGGTTTCAAAATCAACTTTCAAGAGGGAATATGTTCAGGAACCAGTAAAGATTCTACTCAGTCATTCATGGGTCGAAGACATGGAAATATCTACCTCTTGGATGTGAAACCAGATGAATCGCAATATCTAATCTCAATTCAAGACGAAGCGAACTTATGGCACACAAAACTTGGGCACATCAATATGAAGCAAATAGCCAAAATTTCAGCAAAAAAGCTTGTTCGTGGTCTACCCAATCTGTCATACCAAAAGTCTGATCTATGTACACCATGCGTATTGGGAAAGTAGGTAAGAAATTCCTTTAAACCAATAAATCAAGTTTCCACTAATCGTGTACTGCAGCTTCTACATATGGATCTCTTTGGACCAACCAGAACTCAAAGCATTGGAGGTAAGAAATATTGCCTAGTAATTGTGGATGACTACTCACGATTTACTTGGGTATATTTCCTAGCAAGTAAGTCTGAAACCTTTTCTTACTTTGAAAAGTTTGCTAAAAAGGTCAAAAATGAAAAAGGGTATGTTATTTCAAGTATAAGAACAGACCATGGAGGCGAATTTGAAAATCAAGATTTTACAAAATTTTGTGATGAATCTTGTTTTCAGCATGTGTTCTCCTCTCCATATACTCCAGAGCAAAACGGAGTTGTGGAAAGAAAGAATAGGTCGCTTCAAGAAATGGCTAGAACTCTTTTAATTGAAAGTAACATCTCTTCACGTTTTTGGGCTGAAGCAGTTTCTATAGCATGTTATATTATTAATAGAGTTTTTCTAAGGCCTATTCTGGAAAAAAAAAAACCCCTATGAGTTATTCAAAGAAAAGAAGCCTATTGTTTCATATTTTCATGTGTTTGGATGTAAATGCTTTATATTGAAAAATGCAAATGATCGAGTTGACAAGTTTGAAGAAAAATCAGATGAAGGCATCTTCCTTGGATATTCAACCACAAGCAAAGCGTATAGAGTCTACAACAAGAAGACTCAATCTGTGGAGGAATCAATGAATGTCAAATTCCAAGATTCTATACAAAATGAATCTATTCAGACTCATCTTGAAGAATCTGAACCTGCTCCAGACTTTACAAAGTCTAATTCTTCAGAAGCAGCTCAGACTTCAAAAGTCCAGCAACAAATGATTGTCGAAGATTCAAATGAAGAAAAAGATCAACAATCTAACAAATCAACCAGCAACTGGAAGCATAAGTCCAGTCATCCCAAAGATCTCATTATTGGTGACATTAATGAAGGAATTCGCACAAGATCCAAAAGGCGCGAAGAGTCTAGTGCTGTGACTCTTATTCCTGAAATAGAACCTAAAAGTATAGAAGAAGCTTTATCTGATGAAAGCTGGATTGAAGCTATGCGAGAAGAACTCAGGCAATTCAGTATTAATGATGTCTGGGAATTAACTCCTAAACCAAAAGGTAAATCTATTATTGGAACTAAATGAGTTTTCAGGAATAAGATGAACGAGAAAGGAAAGGTCGTAAGAAACAAAGCAAGACTCGTGGCCAAGGGATATACGCAAGAAGAAGGGATAGACTATGATGAGACTTACGCACCGGTAGCGAGGTTAGAAGCAATTAGATTATTACTTGCTTTTGCTTGTCATAAGAATTTCAGGTTATTCCAAAT
Organism: Eucalyptus fibrosa; assembly: GCA_017140475.1. NCBI lineage: Eukaryota > Viridiplantae > Streptophyta > Magnoliopsida > Myrtales > Myrtaceae > Eucalyptus > Eucalyptus fibrosa. The sequence continues at coordinate 64,175,288 of CM029507.1, read as the reverse complement.
GGACGTCAAAAGCGCTTTCCTAAATGGATTTATCCAAGAGGAAATCTATGTGGAACAACCACCCGGTTTTGAAGACCCAAAGAAACCAGACTTTATATTCAGACTCAAAAAGGCTTTATATGGTTTAAAGCAAGCACCTCGAGCTTGGTATGACAAGCTGAGTAAGTTTTTAATTCAAAACGGCTTTTCAAAGGTAAAGTAGACATTACATTGTTTATCAAAAGAGAAAGCAAAAGTTTTCTGCTTGTTCAAATATATGTTGATGATATTATTTTTGGATCCCCTAACGAAAGTTTGTGCAAGAGATTCTCTAAGTCTATGCAGGATGAATTTGAAATGAGCATGATGGGTGAACTAACCTTCTTTCTCGGGCTTCAAGTGAAACAACTGAAGGAATGAACTTTTATTCATCAATAAAAATATGCTAATGATCTTGTCAAAAAGTTTGGACTGGAAAATTGCAAAAAGGCTAATATACCAATGTCAAGTTTTTTGAAGATAGACAAAGATGAAGGAGGAAAGAAAGTTGATCAGAAGTTATACATGAGTATCATTGGTTCACTTCTTTATCTTACTGCTTCTAGACTTGACATTTTGTTTAGTGTTTGCATTTGTGCCAGATTTCAAGTAGACCCTAAAGAATCTCATCTAAGTGTTGTAAAGCGCATTATCAAATACATTGCATCAACTTCAGACTTTGGTCTTTGGTATCCTAAAAAGGAGACTTTACTCTTATTGGATACTCAGACACAGACCTAGCCGGATGCAGAGTTGATAGAAAGAGCACCTCGGGTACCTATCAACTACTTGGAAGCAGGATAGTATCTTGGTTTTAAAGGAAACAAAGTACAGTAGCTCTTTCTACAGCAGAAGCAGAATATGTAGCTCTTGGGAGTTGTTGTTCACAAATTCTGTGGATAAAACAACAGCTAAGAGACTTTGGAATTGAAGATTCATGCACGAAGATTAAGTGTAACAACACCAGCGCAATCAATCTCACTAAGAATCCAATTCTTCACTCAAGAGCAAAACATATAGAGATTCGACATCACTTTATTAGAGATCATGTTCAAAATGGAGAAGTATCGATTCAATTTGTTGACTCAAAAAATCAACTGGCGAATATTTTTACAAAGCCTTTGGAGAAAAATCAATTTAAAGCTATTCGTTCTAGACTCAAAATCTTAAAGTCTGAGGAAATTCAGACCCAGGACTGAAAGTCTAAAGATACCTAGACTCAGACGATCAAGATTTTCTTTCGTAATTTATTTTACTTTATTATCTCTCGAATCTCATCTCGAAAAGGTACGATCATCAACCCGTGATTGATTATTGCTATCTTTAATTTACGTGATTATTGCAATCTTTCCTTTTTAGAAAAATGGGTTATTTTTTAAATGACAGTTATCTAATTTTTTGAAAAAGGCAGTTATTTTTTAAAAAGGCATCTTTATACCTTCTTTTATGACGTTCCGTATGCCTCTCTTCGACTGTCTTATATACTGTCGGTTCCTCTTCGCTTTACTCTCAAAAACCCTAAGAGAGCACCGATCTTCCATTTCTGTCTTCTTCTCTTGTTTAATCCTCGAAAAGTTGTCATCTTTCTTGGGAAAACAAGTTTGGAATCTCTCAGACACTGTGAAAAATGTCTTTCCAAAGAAAGTCCTCAAGGATCGCAAACAGGGGATCACAGCAAATGCGTGAGGGGCCTACGCACTTCGATCTAACCAAAGAAGAAGAATCTCCTAATTAGCAACAGAGCTCTCAACATTTTCAACAGCGTCCATCTCCTCCCTCTAAACCTCAGGATGTTGTACATCGAGAAGAGGAAGAGATAATCGAAGACACAAAATCTGTAAGAATTCATAAGCCCTCTTTTACCTACAAGCTTTATTGTGCTTTGAAGAAGGGTGGTACTCCTTTGAACCACATCGATAAATTTCTAAAAGACAAAGGGTACAGAAATGAAACTTTCCTTTTACGCACAATGGAACGTTTGGGAATAGCCCCTGCGGGGTCAGCGGAAGAAGCCTTTGCTAATATCCCAAGTGATCCACGAGTTGGAGGATTTAATCAACCAGATGGGAACGATGATGATAGGATGTACAGTCAGTTTAAACCAAGAATGGGTGTTGCGGCAAAAATTCGGAGCAAAAGGATAGACTTGTTTCGATCGGAGGAACACAAGCAATTGTACTCTAAGTTGCTGAAGCGTGGGGTAATAAACCCTAGAAGTGTGGATTTTGATTTTCTTGACTTTGTGAATGTCAATCTGCGAGAGAAATTCAGCATTCTTCAACTTGAACAGTTTTATTCTGAATCTACCGAAGCGCATGCTGAACTTACTGCTTATTTTTATTCGAATCTCAGTTTCTTGGATGCGAATAGATTCTCTTTTAGTGTTCGAGATCAGGATTATGTGGTTGACATGAATACATTGGCTAATGTGATTGGAGTTGAAAGAGGGAGATATCAACCTATTAGTGTGTCTATCGCTCGTGCAACGTTGGAACTTGTTCAGGATAGAAGGACAGAGGGAAAGATTTCTTATATGAGAACGAATGCAACAAACATTCTGCTTCACAAGATTGTGATTAATTGCCTCAGACCAAAATCTACTTCAAAGACCGACATTTCAAACTCGAAGGCAAAGCTGATGTATGCCATCAATGCTGGGAAAAAGTTCTCTCTTCCACACACTATTATGTTCCACATGTACAGGGTAGTGGTGAAAGACAAAGGTCAACTTCCTTATCCATCTCTTGTGACAAAGTTATTCAGACATTTGAATGTTCAGCCTCCCCGAATTCTCTGTGTTCGAACGTGCGATCAAATGGTGGTGGGACTGAAAATGGTCTCCAAAATGCGTCTGAAGGAACTCAACAAGGCTTTGGAGAAATTCAAGGAGAAAACCCCTGTCAAGACTCATCAAATCTATTCGGCTGCAAAGAGAAAAGGGAAGGAGCCCATGGTTGCTCCATCCAAGAAAAGAAGAGCTCTCATCGTTGAAGATGAAGAAGATGAGGAAGACATCACCATTTCTGCAATGGTATTGAAGAACCTTAGTCGTTCTGTTCCAGAATCAACAGAACGACAAGAGAAAGACACAGAACAGAGGACTGAAGAAAGAAAAGATTTGGAAGCAGAAGAGAAAGAAACAGTGGAGGGAGAAGGAGAAGAAAGAGATGCAGAGGAGGAAAGATTTGAAGAAGAAGAAGAGGAGAGAGGAGATCAAGCCGAAGCAGCGCATGAGGAACACTCTTCTCCACCTAAAGGCATGGAAACAGGGGGAGATCCCGAGAAAAGAGGAATGTCCTCATACCCTACTACCAGTGAAGGAGTAAGCCGCTCTCCAGTAGATCTAGAGGACATCTATGCATCTCAATTTCCTAAGGAAGGACATGATGTTTCATCGCCTAATTTGCGTGACTATGCTGATTTACCATCATCTGCTTTTACACCGTCTGATCGTGCAGAAGCCAGTACTCAGACTGATAATTCAGCAGATTTTCGCAGAATTCTTGATATTCTCTTAAAGATGCGGGGTCAAATATATGCTCTGGGAATCGAAGTACAGAACTTGCAGACTGCAGGTCAAGCTTCTTCAGTTTCTTTGAATGATCAAATTCAAGCCCTTGCTCTTCAATTTCAAGCAAATGCTAAGGGTGAAGATGTGGCGCAACTGAAGGAGGACTTGAAAAAGCTGGAAGGCATTGTCCAGTCAATGGGAGATTTCCAGCTTGTTCGTGTTCCCAAGCAATCTTAAACTCCATTTTCTTTTCATCTCTACCTTTTTAATGATGACAAAAAGGGGGAGATGTGGTGCAGATTTTATTAGAATTTTTGAACTCTTTTGACTTTTATGATGTTTTGACTTGACTTTTGTGTTTGGCTGTTTGGATTTGGACTGGATTTGGGTTTGACTATTTGAATGTTTGTTTAAGCACTGTTGATATCTCATGGTTTTGCTTAGGTTTTGTTTATTTAAAGAACTAATCTACCTTCTGTGGATGTAGATTCTAGTGTTATTAAGCCATTTATCTATGTGAGATATCCATATTTGCTTGAGTAATATTTTGCAAGTCAAAGATATCCAAATCTGCAGGAAAATTTTGTCACCATAAAAAAGGGGGAGATTGTTAGAGAAATCTTCCTTGGGTGTTTTGAAGCTGACAAAACTTTTCCATCAGTCTAGTCTAAAGACTTGTAGACACTTTCATCAAAGTCTGAAGACCTCCGAACTGCCAGACTCAAGATTCAAAGTCTATCTTCATTGACAGTTTTTAGTCCGTTGAAGAAGACTTATCCAGAACTGGATGTTTCGTTAATGATTTGACTTTATCGACTGGAGAAGATCTCTTAGCTGGATATAGCATGTCGGAATCCATTATTCAAATCAATATTAATTTAGCGATTGTGGATCTGTTCATTGGCGAAGTATACTTGAAAGATTCTACTTATGGAAACCAAGATCCTGATTGTATGGGCGAGCAGGATTGATGGGCTATCGTCATGTTCCTTAAACAGCTCGAAGATCTTCCTAATTGATTCTGTCCAATGGGTAGATTGGAAGAATTCCTTTGGTAAGTGCCAACGGGTATGATGGCATAAAGGAGTATATAAGGAAGACGTTCCAGTTGTTTTGAGTGTGTGCGCGATCGAAGAATTCCAAAGTCTGAAGCTCTTTGTTCTTAGTCAATTCATTTGTTGAGCGAAATCTTGTACGCAAAAGAGAGTCTATATCTTTGAGAAACCTTGAGGAAGTGTGGTAGAATATCTACACTGTGGAATCAAGGGAGAGCTTTGTTGTAACAACTCTTTTGTTCATAGTGAAATCTAGCCGGTGGGCTGTCAGTGCGGAAGAGTGGACGTAGGCTTAGAATAAGCCAAACCACTATAATCTCTGTGTTCATTTTCTCTTCCTTACTCTCCTTTACTTTGATCATAATTTGTTTTGTTAACAAAAGGCGAACTTCCTTTCTATTGTCTATTTCGTATTGCTCACTTATCACGAGAAACTATTTTTTACACCTATTCACCCCCTCTAGGTGCTTATACTAGCTATCTCATAAACAAACTCGTTCCATCACCACGCACTTAAGCAATAATGCCCATTTTTGGCTGAAAATTTGAGTACATTCTCTCATCACCATCCTTGTTCTCTGGTTGATTGAAAGAACTAAAATGGAGATAAACAGGAAAGTTATGAATTGCTCTATCTGCCTCTTCTTCAGGCACTATACCTAATCTTTCCATCGTTCGCAAAAACATAGTCTCATTTTTGTATCCCCTCTTTCAGAAATTCATCAATAAAAGTCATAGCAGTACCACCCTTCTTCAACTGATTATAAAGCTTATAAATAACTTGTAGAGCAAACTTGAAAGTAGAAATGAGAGAATAGAAATTCTGTATTCTAGGGTTTGAAAAATAGTAAATGAAGAAGAAAGACTCGATGGTATATAAAGAGAGTAAAACGGGGTAAACGAACCGTCATAAGGAAAAAAGAAAACTGCCTTTTTAAAAACTAAAAACTACCAAAAATTCAAAAATTCGAAAAAGATAATTTCTTAAAATAAAATAGGCAAGCAATGATTCAAATATCAACATCCCTGTTCAAGATTTTCATACTAAAATTAAATTACCTCCGATGAAGAGATATTGACTTACGAAGTAATTTCTAAACGTTTTGAGTCTGAACATGTCAGCCCGGAACCTCGAGTATGCTAACAACTTGCTATGGTTGTGCAAATGCGACATTCCTAGGTAGTGTCGCCAACCCCATTCATTTATTATATGCATGCGGAACGTGTTATAAAACCCTTAACAAAGAAATACGTAATAGAAAACCAGGAAACCAACTTGTTCATAAACAAGCATACTTTCATTGATATTCATGTTAGAGTTTACATACACAAAAAATGGGTCAGAGTCTGTATGTACCAAAAAGGGTTAGCCTACAAAAAGAGATCAGTCCACCAAAAACAAGGAACGGTCATAAGACTACTAGTCAGACTCGTTCGTTGATCCCACTTCAGACTGATCAACCTTTGGAGACGATGGGTCCTCCACTCCACTATCGGGTGCGTTAGCTACGCCCTCGCCTAGAATGGCTTCCATCACAGCAAATGGAATATCAAAGCTATCAAGAAGACCAATCCTAAAACCATTGAGCCCAAAACGGAACCATGCCCTATATCTATGAGGTACCTTGACAAGCTCGACCTCTTGGATCCAGACCGTGCTCCTAATCAGCTCATAGATCCAATGACTATTAGGATTGGGAAAACTTTGCACCTGCTCCATAATTTGCACGGGAATACCATATCGCTCCAGGGATTCGGCCATCTACGGTCCTGTAATATTTTTCCCACAACGAGGTGAGATATTGTCTCAGCAAGTTCACCCCCCCCCCCAAAAAAACCCTTATTAGAAAGAAAATACACCATAAGGACCACCTAAGCACAAACAAAGCGTCAAAAAGCTTACCTTGGCCTCAGTTTCCTTCCTGTAAGTCAGTTTAATCAATAAATACTGACAACCATATCATTCAAATAATTTAATTACTCAGATTGACTCAGCGATCAATTGACTCAGTCGATTACATGTCATCGAGGTCATCACACGATCATTTTGACTATTCATTCTAGACTCTCAAACACGACCTTACAGGTAAGTCAAAAAATTTTTTTAGTTGTGATCACAGCCCCACTCGGCAAAATGGATTTAGTGGCATCACAGCCCCCACTCAACAAATTTAGATTTAGTGGCATCACGGCCCTACTCGGCACGACCTTTAATAGGTGGTAGATCACGGCCCGATGGGCACGACTGATTTCAAATTCAGTGGTAAATCTCGGCCTTATTAGCACGGCCATACATCGGCGGTTTTCTAAGTCCACTCCTAACCTTTCCCGGTCATTTTCCCATAAAATACCGACACCTGGGATTTTCTAAATAAAATCCATATTTTTCACAATCACCACTCAATTTGCAATATCCACTCATCAAATTCATAATCTAAATACATAGCAACAATCGCGCGAAATTCTAAGAATTTAAGGTCCCTAAATAATTTTTGAAAAATAATAAATAATTAAATTTATTCCAAAAATTAATTAAATAATAATATTTAAATAATTTCGAATAATAATATATTATTAAATTATTAAATAATTTCAAAATATTTATTTAATCCAAAAATACTTCATTAAAGTCAAATCAAGGCTTATTCTAATATAAACCTACTTAACCTTAATTAAACATACTTTAAACTAAACACCACCTTAATCTAATCTACTCTTAAATAAATTAAACTAACCACCTAATAACACTTAACATAAACTAAACCTTCGTAAGCATAATTAACTCACTGATCAAGGTTTAGGAGGCTAAACTCACCGGAATCGCTTTCCGATGAGTCTCCGACAAAGACAACATCAAGGTGGTCGAGAAACCTCCTCGGGGCAACGCCAAAAGAGGACCGAAAGGCGCCTAAAACAAGCCTTGAAGATCTGGATCTAGCTGGAACTTCCAGCTACTGTCCAAGCTCGATCAAAGGTGTTCCTGTGACATCTGAGAATTTTGACGACCCTCAAATATGCAACGGTCCGTGACTAATTTTGTCATCACCGTCGGACCGAGATATATTCCATAAGATGTGTCGACAAGATATCTTTTATGCTAATTTTAGCCATTCAATTATGTACCCCTCGAGCAAATAAAGATATGACTAGGATTATACGGCAACCTTATATGTTGTTCTTCCTTATCGATCACCATACAGCCTTGTCGAGTTCTTTCTCCATGGAAGTAATCATATTATAGCCCATGTACATATAGAAATTTAAGGATCAATCTTTGGAGAAATTGGGCCATGTATTAAGGACCGTACGGCCACAAAATTTGCTGGCCCAAATAACCCAAAACCTCCTTTTAATTGTCGACAAATCAGGTCAACAATCCTCAAGAGTTCCTTCAACTTTGTTGACCGAGAGAAGGCCAACAACAGCCACGTCGCTTCCATGTGGGCTGCCAGCAAAACTCAAGGAATGACAAGCTGAAGACACGCCTCCCCCATCTGCCTTCTTCTCATGCAGCCACCGCAACTCACATGCATTGACTGAATTAGTCAATGAATCAAAGGAACAAAACGCTTGTAAGTGTGAGCAAGAGAGAGAAATTCCGAGCGAGAGAGAGAGCACAGCGAGCGAGCAAAAGAGAGAATGAGCGAGAGAGACTCGTGAGGGAGTGAACGGCGAGGAAAAGGAAGGAGGCTGCCCTCCACCGTGCGTGTGCGCTGCCGCCATCGACACCGCTCGTGTTTGCCGTTGCCGAGCCGTGTCCATGACCCGAGCTTCCTGTTTTTACTTGCCGTCGATGCTTAGGACTTGAGGCAAGTAAAAGTCTACTAACCTATGTAATGCAAGACTATTATTGTCTGAGGTAGTGCAAATAGACTTGAGGATGTCTGAATTTGGATGCTGAATGCTGGATTATTGAGTGATTGCAGTAGATTGGGACCAAAGAATGGAGGAAATGCTTTGGATATCTCTATACATTCTGATTTTGTTGAACTATGATTGAAAGAACAATCTGTGGTGAAATTTTGGAAGTGAAATAGCCGTGGTATAGGCGTGGGACCCTATTGAATATGTAATGTTCGAATTAGATCAAATGTAACTTGGCAATTTTGTAGATTTTCTAGAGACAGTTTTAGGGCAATTTTGGTTCTGATTTCTTCATGAAAGTGTGAGGAATTGTTTAAACTAAGACATATGTTTTTGGTCAGATTTTTTGAAATCAATACAGAGGCATAAGTGTCTTTTAATGTGAGGTGCTATCTGCCAAAGTATAAATTCTGTCGATATAAGAAGTTTAGGGCTGAGTTGTGCGATTTGCTGCGATTTATACATGATGAATTTGGCTTAGTGTTCTTCATGAAATTCTTTCCTTTAGATCTTGTTTATAACATACTAAAATTTTAGAATTTTCTGAGTCCGTTTAGGGTTTATTCCAAAAATTTTACTAAAACTGTGCATTCTGATTTTTTGGTTGTTTTATTTCGAGTTTGCTCAATTTATCTCAAGGGTGAATGCATCTTGATTATCATTTGATACGATGGTGTTGGTATTCAGCATATTATTCAACTCTAAGATTTGATGAAAATGTTTTATTGAAATAATATGGGATGATACTGCTGTTGTTGGACCTTCGCGTCAACGATGCCCCGATAGTCGGGATGCCCATAAGGATCGTAGGGGTCGATGCCTATGGATGCCTGAGGTCTGTAGAGCCTCAGAGGTACCCCGGGACTGTCGGGATGCCCGGTGGTATATCGGTACGTAATTCCAAGGGATGCTCGGTGGTATATCGGTACATAATTCTAGGGAATGCCCGGTGGTATATTAGTACGTAAATCCAGAGGATGCCCGGTGGTATATCGGTACATAATTCAAGGGGATGCCCGGTGGTATATCAGTACGTAATTCCGAGGGATGCCTGGTGGTATGTTGGTACGTAATTCCGAGGGATGCCTGGTGGTATGTCGGTACGTAATTTCGGAGGGTAGGGGTAACCATTTTCATGGTGCACCCCGGAGAATCCTCGTGATGCTAGGTGGGATGCACGATGCTTGGAGGTGTAACGGAACATGCTCTGGATGCCCAGTGGCCCAGTGGCTTAATGTCGGAGGCTTTCGCGACACCAGGTTGGGTGCGAATGCTCGAAGGGATGCAAACATTGGTCCTTTAAGAGGTGAAACCTTTTGAATATTAAAACTAATGGCTCTACTAAGTGTGTGTGTGGTCTGGTTATAGGACTAAATTATATGATATGGAATGGGACGTGTCATAACAATTTGATTCTATAATCGGGACCGTGTGACTGAAAATGGTGCATCTTGGTTTCGAAACTACACTTGTCATTGCATTAAAGAGCTTTATGGATTTGATGCATACTCATTTCTTTGATCACATGTTTTGTTTATCTTGCATGAAACTAGATAGTAAGCACGATATAGTTTAGTGGATCTTTCGCTGCTGGGTGGTTGTACTCACCCCTTTTTTCAGACTAGATAAGATGTCTCTACTGCTCGCACCTCCCTATACTTTCTATGGGATCCCTATTGATTTGCAGTGGGAATAGTCGAAGTGTCACGGCTACAAATTGCCTGGATTGACATTCATCCTGGTGAGGGTGATATTGACTATCGACACTGGCCTACCCTCGAGTCCCATACGTCAGGAGGGTGATATTGATGTTAGGACACTGGCCTACCCTCGAGTCCCATACGTCAGGAGCCCCATACAAATTGCTTTGGGGCCGTTGCCACCGCCACCAGAAGACAACAACAGGGAACCAAGTGGTGTGGAGTGACCACGATGGGAAGGACATCAGAGGAAGGAACTTTTGGACGCCGACGCTAATCGATGGACTTTATGTATACAACTGTTTTAAAAAAAAAAAAAACATCGGTCATCTTTTGAAGTATAACCGAGTATAGAAGACTATGGCATTTTGGTGTACCGACTAAAGATGTCCATCTAGTTTTATGTAGATAAAAGTGTTCAGCTTATTACCTATAAATGTGTTTAGTTGGTGTGCATTCTTTTTGAATATAGGGAAGGGAGTTGTTGGATACGCTTCCGCCAAATTTTGCGTAGGGACCAAATGGAAGGATATAGACCCCCAGAACTCATGGATTTATCAAAATCCTGTGGTCTCAGAGTAACAGACTTCCAGGACAAGTGAGAAGGTATGTATGGTGACCCTAACATATCAGGGGCCATCGAGGGGTGCCACAACGGTTGGTATCAGAGCTATGATTTATGTGGAGTGATAAGGTGCCTCAATTGTAAATGAGAATATAAAGATGCAAACCATAGAACACTAACCAAGGGTAGTTGACTAACTTTGAACACGGGTGATTGATTTTCACTCGTAGATTCCTGGTAACGATTGTGAGTTATCTTTGCGTGCCAGTAACATTTTATGTTACTTATGTGACGTTAGTAACGTATGAACGTTGCTTTTCTTTGTTAGCCAATTAAGGACACTAAGTCGCTAATTGTTCCTGAAGCGAAACTTTCGAAGCTATCTAGGTATGCCCCAAGATTGATAGAGGATCGAGAGGAAATGGACTTGATAGTGACGGTTATGTATGACTTTGACATCATCATGGGAATGGACTAGCTTTGTAAGCACGGACTAGGATGGATGATCTCCTAGGATAGTGCTTACCTGTGTGCCAAAGAATAAAACCGTGAGGTTTAATATGGGATAGGCTTAGCGGATAATATCTCTGTAAACTAGTCCCTATTGAAACGAGACCCTCTAGCGGATGTGTAGTTCGGGTTCAAACCAAACGAAAGCTGGTGTACCTATAACAACTCGGTCTGATGAGGGCAGGGAGTGGACGCCGAGGCCAGAGCGCCTGAGCAAGGAGCGGCTCTTGGCAGGCTTCTAGGATGGCAAAAGGGGGCAGGAATGAACCGAACTATGAATTGAACTGGGAGGGCAATGTTTCTAGGATAATTTTATCAGAGTGGTGCAGCAGAAGCATGGTTAAGCTTGTAGAACTCTTGTTTGTGAAAAAGAAGGACGAGTCAATGCGTTTATGTATTGACTATAGACAACTAAATCAGGTGACCATTAAGAATAAGTATCCCTTGCCTAGAATTGATGACCTATTTGACCAACTGCAAGGAAGTTCAGTCTTTTCTAAAATTGACTTGAGGTCAGGATACCATCAGCTAAGGATTAAGAAAGAAGACATTCATAAGATTGCATTTAGGAATCGCTATGGACACTATGAGTTCTTAGTTATGCCATTTGGATTGACAAATGCCCCGGCCACATTTATAGATTTGATGAATAGGATATTTCAGCCTTATTTGGACCAATTTGTGATTGTCTATATTGATGATATCCTGATATATTCCAAAGGACCTGAAGAGCATGAGCGACACCTAAGGACAGTGTTGCAAACCCTTAGAGACCATAAATTATATGCCAAATTCAATAAGTGTGAATTTTGGCTAGATCGGATAATATTTTTGGGACATGTGATGTCAGGAGAAGGAATTGCAGTAGACCCAGCAAAAGTTGAGATGGTAGTAAATTGGTAGACACCGACAACGCCGATTGAAATACGAAGTTTCGTAGGACTGGCTGGTTATTATAGAAGATTTATTGAAGGATTCTTGCAACTTGCAGGACCTTCGACGAAATTGACTCAGAAGAATGTAAAATTTGAATGGAATGGAGAATGTAAAAGGAGCTTTCAGGAACTTAAAAGGAAATTGACCATGGCTCCAATTCTAACTATACCATATGGATCTGATGGATTCACGATATATAGTGATGTGTCTCACAAAGGACTAGGATGCGTTCTGATGTAGCACAACAAGGTCATAGCCTATGCATCAAGACAGTTGAAACAGCATGAATTGAATTACCCAACTCATGACTTAGAATTGGCAGCTATAGTTTTTGCTTTGAAAATATGGAGGTATTATCTGTATGGGGAGAAATTTGAAATCTATACAGATTATAGGAGCTTGAAATATTTGTTTTCACAAAAGGAATTAAACATAAGACAGAGGAGGTGGATGGAATTGATAAAGGATTATGATTGTGAAATACGGTACCATCTTGGAAAGGCAAATAAAGTGACGGATACTCTTAGTCGTAAGTCAACTATAGACATGGCCAGTATGAGAATAACATAATGGAATCTGTTAGAAACAATGGCGGATTCAGAATTTAAGTTGGAGATGGATTATCTCACCAGTATGCTTACTGCATTAAAGATTGAACCAGAAATTATCCAGAAAATTAGAATTCTGCGAGAGTCCAACCCAGAAATAGTGAAAGTGCGAAATGCTGTGTCTTTAGGAAAAAGACCAGAATTTCAAGTCTCTGAGGATGGAATAGTAAGATGCCAAGGATGACTCTGTGTTCCTGACAATGAAGAAGTGAAAAAGGAAATCCTGTCGGAAGCATATAGGAGTAATTATAGCATTCATCTGAGTAGTACAAAGATGTACATAAATTTATGCCAATAGTATTGGCGAAATGGCATGAAAACAGATATAGCTAAGCATGTCTCCTAGTGCTTAACATGCCAGCAAGTGAAAGTGGAGCATTGCAAACCCGCGGGATTATTAAGACCGTTAGATATACCAGAGTGGAAATAGGATCATGTGGCGATGGATTTTGTGCAAGGATTACCAAGGACATCGAGTGGTCACGACTCTATCTGGGTAATAGTAGATCACTTGACTAAGTCTGCCCATTTTCTAGCGGTCCGTGTGGATTATCCAATGGATAAATATGTTGAGATATATGTAAGCCAGGTAGTACACTTACATGGTGTTCGTGTAACTATCACATCTGATCGAGACTCGAGATTTACTTCAAACCTTTGGTAAAGTCTTCAAACCGACTTAGGGACTAAGCTCAAATTCAGTACCGTTTTTCATCCGCAAACGGATGGACAGACAGAAAGGGTGATCCAGACACTAGAGGACATGTTAAGAGCTTGTGTGATTGATTTTAAAGGAAACTAGGATGAAAGATTGCATTTATTGGAATTTGCCTATAACAACAGTTTTCATAAAAGTATAGGCATGGCTTCTTATAAAAGCATTGTATAGGAGGAGATATAGGACTCATGTTTGTTGGAATGAAGTAGGTGAAAGAAAATTAACAGGACCTGAGTTGGTACAAATTACTACAAAGGCTGTTGAGATCATAAGGAAAAGACTTAAAACAGCCCAAAGCCGACAGAAAGACTACGCAGATAAGCGTAGAAGACCCTTAGAATTTAATGTAGGCGACCATGTATTCCTTAAAGTATCCTCGATGAAAGGAATATCAAAATTTAGGATAAAGGGTAAGTTGAACCCTAGATTTGTTGGACCCTTTGAGATACTTGAAAGGATAGGAGACGTAGCTTATTGGCTAGCGCTACCTCCTAAGTTGGAAAATTTACACGATGTATTCCATGTATCGATGCTGAGGAAGTATCAGCCGAATCCTGGACACATACTCGATCATGAAGCCATCAAAGTGGATGAGAAAGTGAGGTACTTAGAAGAGCCAATCCGGGTACTAGATCGAAAGGAACAAGTCCTTCGGACAAAGAAAATTTCACTGGTTAAAATATTATGGCGACATCACAATATGGAAGAGGTCACATGGGAAAGTGAGAAAGAAATGAGGGAAAGGTACGCTCATTTTTTTTTTTTAACGAGACGTAAGTAACATGCAATTTCAAGGACGAAATTCTCTAAGGAGTGGAGAATTGTGACATTCGAGAATTTCGACGACCCTCGAATATGCAACGGTCCGTGACTAATTGACGGAAGTATCGTCGAACCATGTTACTGACATCATTTACGAACATCATTTTCTCATCACCGTTGGACAGAGATATATTCCATAAGATGTGTCGACAAGATATCTTTTATGCTAATTTTAGCCGTTCAATTGAAGATGTGACTAGGATTATACAGCAACCTTATATGTCGTTCTTCCTCATCGATCACCATACAACCTTGTCGAGTTCTTTCCCCATGCAAGTAATCATATTATAGCCCATGTACGTATAGAAATTTAAGGATCAATCTTTAGAGAAATTGGGCCATTTATTAAGGACCGTACGGCCACAAAATTTGCTGGCCCAAATAACCCAAAACCTCCTTTTAATTGTCAACAAATCAGGTCAACAATCCTCAAGACTTCCTTCAACTTTGTTGACCGAGAGAAGGCCAGCAACGGCCACGTCGCTTCCATGTGGGCTGCCAGCGAAACTCAAGGAATGGCAAGCTGAAGACAGGCCTCCCCCATCTACCTTCTTCTTGTGCAGCCATCGCAACTCACATGCATTGACTGAATTAGTCAATGAATCAAAGGAACAAAACGCTCGTAAGTGTGAGCAAGAGAGAGAAAGTCTAACCGAGAGAGGGCACAACGAGCGAGCGAAAGAGAGAACGAGCGAGAGAGATTCGTGAGGGAGTGAATGGTGAGGGAAAGGAAGGACGTGCGTGTGCACTGCCGCTGTCGACACCGCTCGTGTTCGCCGTCGCCGAGCCGTGTCCGTGACCCGAGCTTCCTGTTTTTACTTGCCGTTGACGCTTAGGACTTGAGGCAAGTAAAAGTCTACTAACCTATGTAATGCAAGATTGATATTGTCTGAGGTACTGCAAATAGACTTGAGGATGTCTGAATTTGGATGCTGAATGCTGGATTATTGAGTGATTACAATAGATTGGGACCAAAGAATAGAGGAAATGCTTTGGATACTTCTATACATTCTGATTTTGTTGAACTATGATTGAAAGAACAATCTGTGGTGAAATTTTGGAAGTGAAATAGCCGTGGTATAGGCATGGGACCCTATTGAATATGTAATGTTCGAAGTAGATCAAGTGTAACTCGGCATACTAAAATTATTTCCTTTAGATCTTGTTTATAACATACTAAAATTTTAGAATTTTCTGAGTTCGTCTTGGGGTTATTCCAAAAATTTTACTAAAACTGTGCATTCTGATTTTTTGGCTATTTTATTTCGAGTTTGCTCAATTTATCTCAAGGGTGAATGCATCTTGATTATCATTTGATACGATGGTGTTGGTATCCAGCATATTATTCAACTCTGAGATTTGATGAAAATGTTTTATTGAAATAATATGGGATGATACTGCTGTTGTTGAACCTTCGGGTCAACGATGCCCCGGGAGTCGGGATGCCCATAAGGATCATAGGGGTTGATCCCTTTGGATGCCTAAGGTCCGCAGAGCCTCAGAGGTACCTCGGGAGTGTCGGGATGCCCGGTGGTATATCAGTATGTAATTCCAGGGGATGTCCGATGGTATATCGGTACGTAATTCCAAGGGATGCCGAGTGGTATATCAGTATGTAAATCCAGGGGATGCTCGGTGGTATATTCATACGTAATTCCAGGGGATGCCCGGTGGTATATCAGTATGTAATTCCGAGGGATGCTCGGCGGTATGTCGGTATGTAATTCCGGAGGTTAGGGGTAACCATTTTCATGGCGCACCCCGGAGATTCCCCGTGATGCTAAGTGGGATGCGAGATGCCCGAAGGTGTAACGGAACACGCTCCGGATGCCCAGTGGCCCAGTGGCTTAATGCCAGAGGCTTTCGTGATGTCAGGTTAGGTGCAAATGCCCGGAGGGACGCAAACATTGGTCCTCTGGGAGGTGAGACATTTTGAATGTTAAAACTGATGGCTCTACTAAGTGTGTATGTGGTCTGGTTATAGGATTAAATTGTATGACATGGAATGGGATGTGTCATAACAGTTTGATTCTATTATTGAGACCCGTGTGACTGAAAATGGTGCATCTTGGTTTTGAAACTGCACTTATCATTGCATTAAAGAGCTTTATGGATTTGATGCATGCTCATTTCTTTGATCACATGTTTTGTTTATCTTGCATGAAACTAGATAGTAATGGTTCTGCATGATATAGTTTAGTGGATTTTTCGCTACTGGGTGGTTGTACTCACCCCTTTTTAGGACTAACATTTCAAACTAGACAAGATGTCTCTGTTGCCCGCGCCTCCTTGTACTTTCTATGGGATCCCTATCAATTTGCGATGGGAACAATCAGAGAATCATGACTAGGAATCACTTGGATTGACATTCATCCTGGTGAGGGTGATATTGACTATTGACACTAGCCTACCCTCGGGTCCCATGCGCCAGGAGTTCGTCGTATGTCTGGAGGGACGAACGTACTCTGGGGTCGCTGCCACCGCCACCAGAAGACGACAACAGGGAACCAAGTGGTGTGGAGTGACCACGCTAGGGAGGACAGTAAGTGAAGGAACTTTTAGACGTCGACACTGATCGATGGACTTTATGTATACGACTTTTGGAAAAAAAAAAAACGTTGGTAATCTTTTGAAGTATAGCCGAGTATAGAAGACTATGGCATTTTGGTGTACCGACTAAATATGTCCATCTAGTTTTATGTAAATAAAAGTGTTCGGCTTATTACCTATAAATGTGTTTAGTTGGTGAGCATCGTTTTTGAATATAGGGAAGGGAGTTGTTGGATACGCTTCCGCCAAATTTTATGTAGGGACTAAATGGAAGGATATAGACCCCTAGAACTGATGGATTTATCGAAATCCTGTGGTATCAGAGTAACAGACTTACAGGACAAGTGAAAAGGTATGTGTGGTGACCCTAATGGATCGAGGACCGTCGAGGGGTGCCACAACTCCGGTCACCGGTTAGGCGCAGGACCGACGGAAACGGGCTGCGACAGCTTATACGAGTGGAAGGGGCGGCTTCGGCGGCCAAGTGAGACCTCCAGCGGTGGCTGGCGACCAAGGACAGAGGCGGATGACGGTGCTGGAGGGTCCTGGTCGCACGAGCAGCAACTGAGTTGAGCGCGAGCTGACCGGTCGTGCAAGCGGAGGAGAAGCAACATCGATGACAAGCTAGCTTCGGCTTGCTCACGGTGGCTCTCCGATGAGTTGGATGACCAAGAACAACAGCTAACGAAGATGATGGAGGCTCGGAGTCACGCGAGCAGGGTGGAGAGGCGCACATGGGCCTTCGCGCGCATACGGGTGGCGACTACGACAGCGACAGCAACGACGTCAAGCTGGCAAAGGGGGCGGCGTCGAGCTTGCTGGTCCAATCGCAACTCCTCTCTCTCTCCCCCTTTCCAAATCCCAAAAGCCAAAGGTTGAAGATGATGATGATAAGTGAAGTGAAATCTCCACTTTTGGTGAGCCAATCTACATCCTCCACTTATTAAGATCTCCTTCACTTTGGCCCCAACCACCATGACATCACATGATGTCACACTCCACTAACTTAAATCCTTCACAACATCTTCCAGTGGGTGCAATTTCTTTCTTCGCCGTGGCATACAAATTTTTAAACTTTGTACATCAAAATCTTCAATTCCATTCAATCCACTTCCAATTGAGCCAAATTGAAATCCATAAATTAATCCAATGTTCTTAATAAGATTTGTGACACAACAAGACTTCCAATTTCTAAATTCGATCTCAATTTCACGATTAATTTCACTCTGGCACAATACTAGCGCATCTTGTACCGGGTAGCTTTTAGAAATTTTCATGCATTTGACCTATGGTTGATCAATTCAAACCACAATATACATCTTTGACATATTGGCGACTCTCGGTTGTCGTGGTAATCCCAATGTTTCAAATACGGACACAGAGTACCTAAACGACAGAAAAGTCGGTTCAGTGCCGATCGACAAGAATTACGCGATCTAGTGGAATCACCCACACTTGATCACATGCCTCTATCAAGTTGACATGTTTCCGATTTCTAATCAATTTAACTATGCTATAATGACTCGTGTAGATTAGCTCGGTTGAAAGGTCGCTTCCTGATCAAATTCTTGAGTTCGATGCATTAGAATCTCTTAACGGCTTTACTTGATAGACTAGTTTTCACATGAATGGCCGACTTAGGGAAAAGAACTATATGCGTGCCAACAAAATGCCCGTCTCAATTTTTTGAAAATAAAATTGGAAAATCAGGATGTCACAGAACAACTTTAGACTTTAACTGGTAGGAGATAAAATATTCAATCTGGTGCGAATAGACTCAAATAGATTTTTCTCCAGTGACTTTGTAAATATGTTTGCCAACTGATTCTTTGAGTCAATGAATTGAATCATAATCTCCCCCATTTTGTACATGATCTCTTATAAAATGGTGTCGTATCTCTATATACTTTGCCCTTGAATGAAGAATAGGGTTCTTCGTGAGATTAATAGCACTGGTGTTGTCGCATCTGATCTTGGTGCATGATTATTCAATTCCAAAGTCTCTTAGCTGTTGTCTAATCCACAAAATTTTGGAACAACAGCTCCTGAGAGCCACATACTTCGCTTCTACTATTAATAGAGTTACAGTACTTTGCTTCATTAAAAACCAAAACACTGGCATGCTGCCCAGTAATTGACAAGTACCAAAAGTACTTTTTCTATCGATTTTACAACCTGTTAAATCTGCGTCTAAATATCCAAGGAGAGTAAAGTTTCTTTCTTTAGGATACCACAGACCTAGCTTTGGAGTAGTTGTAACGTATTTGATGATGCGTTTTGCAGCACTTAAACAGAATGTCAGGTTTAGACGCAGTAAAGTAAAGAAGAGAACCGATAATGCTCCTGTAAAGCTTCTAGTCTACTTTATTTCCTCCTTCATCTTTGTTCAGTTTCGAAGAACTTGACATTAGTGTCTCTGTCTTTTTGCAATTCTCCAATCCAAATTTCTTGATGAGATCTTTTGCATACTTCTCTTGGTGAATAAAGATACCTTTCTCTAATTGTATAACTTGCAAGCCCAGAAAGAAAGTTAACTCATCCATCATACTCATCTCGAATTCATCATGCACACATCTAGAGAATTTCTTGCATAGATTTTCATTAGGAAATCCAAAGATAATATCATCAACATAAATTTGAACCAGCAAAAAGTCTTTACTCTCTCTTTTTATGAACAAAATAGTATCTACCTTTCCCTTAACAAAACCATTTTGGGTTAAGAATTTACTTAACCTTTCATACCAAGCTCGAGGTGCTTGCTTCAATCTATTCAAGGCCTTTTTCAGTCTGTAGACTAAGTCTGGCTTTCTTGGATCTTCAAATCCTGGTGGTTGTTCCACATAGACTTCTCCTTGGATGAATCCATTGAGGAATGCACTTTTGACATCCATCTAGAATAACCTGAAATTTTTTTAACAAGTAAAAGCAAGTAATAGTCTAATTGCTTCTAATCTCGCTACTAGTGCATAGGTCTTGTCATAGTCTATTCCTTCTTCTTGCGTATATCCTTTAGCCACGAGTCTTGCTTTATTCCTGGTTACTTTTCCTCTCTCGTCCATCTTGTTTCTGAAAACGCATTTTGTCCCGATAATAGACTTACCTTTAAGTTTAGGAAAATATCATTTATGCTAAACTGTCTAAGCTCTTCTTGCATAGTTTCAATCTAACTTTTATCAGACAGGGCTTCTTCAACACTTTTGGGTTCTATCTCAAAAACAAGTGCTAGTGCATTAGACTCTTCTCGCCTTTTAGATCTAGTGCGAATTCCTTCATCAACATTGCCAATAATGAGTTCTTTGGGATGACTTGACTTATGCTTCCAGTTGTTGGTTGGTCTGAGAGTCTGCTGATCCTCTGCTTCAGTTAAATTTTCTAGTTCTGCTTGAAGTTGATCTCCAGAAATCTGAACCCCTTCGAGGGAAGTGAACTTTGTAAAATCTTGAACGGGTTCAAATTCTTTAAGTTGAGTCTCGATCCAACTAATTCTATATAGAATCTTGAAACTTGATGTTCATAGATTCTTTCACAAATTGAGTCTTCTTGTTGAAGACTCTGTATGCTTTGCTTGAGGTTAAGTAGCCAAGGAAAATTCCTTCATTTGATTTTTCTTCAAACTTCCCAGTTCGATCATTTGCATTTTTCAAAACATAACACTTGCAACCAAACACATGAAAGTAAGAAATATTAGGCTTCTTCCCTTTATATACTTCATAAGGAGTTTTCTCTATAATAGGCCTCAAGAACACTCTGTTGATGATGTAGCAAGCTGTAGAAACTGCTTCAACCCAAAATCGAGAGAAAATTTTACTCTCAATTAAGAGGGTTTTGGCCATCTCCTATAAGGATCTATTATTCCTTTCCACAACCTCATTTTGTTCTAGAGTATATGGAGAAGAGAAAACATGCTGGAAACTAGATTCATCACAGAACTTCGCAAAGTTTTGATTTTCGAACTCACCTCCACGATCTGTTTGTATGCTCGAAATAGCATATCATTTTTCATTCTGAACCTTTTTGGTAAAGTTTGAGAAGTAAGAGAAGGTTTCAGACTTATTTGCCAGAAAGTAAATCCAAGTAAAGCGAGAGTAATCATCCATGATTACTAGGCAGTATCACTTTCCATAAATACTATGAGTTCCGGTTGGTCCAAAGAAGTGTATATGCAGAAGTTACAAAACTCGATTAGTAGAAACTTGATTTATAGGTTTAAAGGAACTTCTAACCTATTTTCCCAAAACACGGGGAGTGCATAATTCAGACTTTTAATAAGTCAGGTTAGGGAGACCACAAACAAGCTTCTTAGAAGAAATCTTGGCAATCTGCTTCATGTTAGCATGATCAAGCTTTCTATGCCAAAAATTTGCTTTATCTTGAATAGATATAGGACACTAAGAACTTTCTGGTTTTATATCCAAAAGGTAAATATTCTCATGTTTTTGCCCAATGAAAGATTGAAAGAAGTCTTTACTTGTTTCCGAACAGATACCTTCTTGGAAATTTATTTTGAATCCAGTATCGCAAAACTGACTTATGTTGAGTAGATTATAATTCAAACCTTCCACCAAGGAAACATTGTTGATAGTTAGGCTTCCAAACTTTACAGTTTCACATCCAACAATTCTTCATTTGCTATTCCCACCAAAGGAAACTTTTCCACCATTCACTTGAACAAGCTTTATAAAGTAACTCGAATCTCCTATCATGTGTCTTGAATAGCCACTATTCAAATACCATTTGATCTTCTTCTTGACAGTGACCTGTGATAAATAAATAAATAAAAAAACTCAAACTTTCTTTGGTACTTATATTTTATTGGGTCTAGGAGAGTTAGTATTGAAAATAGTCTTTGCTCAATCCCTCTTAATAGGTCTCCAAACCGTGGGACGTCAAACCGTGGGACGTTCTTTCTCGAAATGTTCTGAGCTGTTACACTTCAAACATTTGAGAGCACTTCAACCAATAGGTTTTACAAAAACCTTTTGAAAATGATTTTTGTAAAATTCCCCGTAGGTCTTTGTTTGATTCTTTCTTTAACTTTGAGAAAATCAATCTATAGTCATACCTAAACCAGATTTGTTAAAATAAAGTCTTTATACAGAAAGAATTTTCTCCAACTTTTCAAATCCTTTTGAAAAAAAAATTATGATATTTGAAATATCTTCCTTCAAAAATGCATTTTCCTTCGAAAGAGAATCAGAATTTTCTTTTAAATCAACAAAAATTTTATCCAAATTTTCAAACTTTTCTTTCCAAAAATTTTCATGTTGCCTCGGTTTAGAATTCTCCATTTTTTGTTTGGAAATCCTTTTAAGAGATGTTTTGAGACTGAGACAGAGTTCATCTATATACTTCGAGACTTTAACAAGAATTTTTAAATTGCTAACCTCAACTTCTTTGTCTGAGTCTGAATCAAAATCTGTTTCAAAGTCTGAATCTGATTTTGAATTGGCCATCAGACATATGTTGGCATATTCTTCATCACTTTCCCCATAT
The DNA here is from genome assembly GCA_017140475.1 of Eucalyptus fibrosa. Taxonomy (NCBI): domain Eukaryota; kingdom Viridiplantae; phylum Streptophyta; class Magnoliopsida; order Myrtales; family Myrtaceae; genus Eucalyptus; species Eucalyptus fibrosa. The sequence goes on along the minus strand of CM029507.1, from coordinate 64,152,938 downwards.
TTAGTATCACTCCAAGTTTCTGCTTTGAGAGTCTTTTTGTATTTCTCAGTTCTTCCTTCCTTTTTCTTCAACAGATAATAGTTAGGTCTGATATGTCCATTTTTCCTGCATTCAAAGCATATCACATCTTTGTTGATTTCATTGTCCTCAGTCGGTTTTTTCTGGAAATTTTGAATGCTCTGCTTCTTCTAGTTGAATTTTCTTCTCTTCCTATTCAACTTTTTGAACTTCTTAATCATAAGTGCTAGCTCCTCATTGTCCATGTCATTTTCTGAATATGTATCATCAGAATCATTATTAGATTTTAAAGCAATTGACTTCTTACCTTTAGGATCTTCTTTTTCATTGATTTGCTCCACTTCATATGATTGAAGTGTGCCTACTAGTTCGTCTACTAAAAGAGGCATGATCCTCTAGGTTTCTCTAATTGACGTCTTCACGTGATTCTAGTCTTTGGAGAGTCCACGCAGCAGTTTATTGACCTTCATTGGTCCAGAGATTGGCTGTCCTTGATATGCCAGGCCATTTACAATCTCTGTGAAGCGACTAAACATATCAGTGATGGATTCTCCAAGCTTCATCTTGAAGGCTTCATACTGTCCGAGTAGAATATTGATTTTTGTTTCATTTACTCGATTAGTTCCTTCATAGGTAACGTGCAACCTGTCCCAAACTTCTTTAGCTATCTCACAAGAAGAAATTCGGTTATACTTAGTGGGAGATAAAACACATTATAAAGAGTAGATGGCTTTAGCATCAAGAGCTTGTCTCTTGGTTATTTCTACTTGTGTCAATTCACCAGCATCTATAGCTTCCTTTCCTCTTTCTGAGGTTGATGTAGCTTTGAGATTGATCCCTTTTTCTACCACATCCCATTCTAGGGGATCTTTTGATCTCAAAAATGTCTTCATTTTGTTTTTCCATACATGTACTCCTTCCCATCAAAGTAAGGAGGTCTGGTGTTGCTTTGGCCTTCAACCAAATCTGGAGCCAAAATACTAGCTATAGATCTTTAGCTTTAAAAGTAAAACACTTCAATAAAATAAGCATACAAGCTCTGATACCAATTGAAAGGGCTAGTAACAACACCTAAAGGGGAGTGAATAGGTGTGAACAAAAATTTGAGCAAGGTTTAATAGAAGTAATTTGCTTTTAGAGAATGACAGACTATAAACAAGTTATGACTCTAGCAATTAGATAAAACTTTAAACAAAATAAAGGAATTTAGGGAAGAGAATAAGAACACAAGGTTTATAGTGGTTCGGCTTAAATCAAGCCTATGTCTACTCTCCCACGCTAACAACCCACTGGTTGGATTCTACTTAGAAACAAAAGAGATTTTACAACTTGGTGATCTTAACTTCACAGTGAAGAGTTTTCTTCTCTTCCACGAAGTCACACTATAAGTTTCTCTCTCTTTTGAGTATAAATTTGAGCTCAGTGAACGAAATAGCAAGGAACTAGGAAGTTTCAGAATTTGAAATTTTTCTTTCACAGACACACTCGAACAACTAGAGAATCCGCCTTAAATACTCATTCATGCGTTCTCGACCATTGGCACTTTCCAAAATAATTCTTCCAATCTATCCGTTTGACAGAATCAATCAAGGAGATCTTGAGTCGTTTGATGATTGTGATGAAAGCCCATCAATCATGTTCGCCCATACAATCAAGATCTTGGTTTCCATAAGTAGAACTTTCCAAGTTTACTTGCCTTCCAAAAGATTTAAATATCGAGATTGATTCCAATAAAAATAGTCAATCTTGTAAGTGTTATATCCAACCAGAAAGCCATCCATAAGCTATACAAATCGAACTCCTGAAAATAATCCTGCGTCTGGATAAGTCTTCATTCTTCAGTAGCGTTCAGTCCAGAATATGTCAGTGTGAACAGACTTTGAATCCTAAAGTCCGGTGGTCTTCAAACTTTGACACTAAAATCTAGAAGTCTTTATAATAGATTTTGTATAAGTTTTGTCATTTTCAAAACACTAAAGGAGTTTTCTCCAACACAAGAAGCCTGTAAAGTCCACCACAAATATCCCAAACACTTGAGTACATGCCCCCAAAGTCTTCATCCATCACCAGCAGCCATTTCCCCTCCCAATCTTCTCCAACAAGTCGAGGTTGATGCCAAATGTTGTAGCCCCCTCTAGCCTACGAATTTCAAGTTTTCCCCTCACCAATTCAATTCAATTCAATTTCACTCCAAGTAACCTCCAATTGATGGCCAAATTGCTGAGGAGGAAGCCCACACCAAATTCCACAATTTCCTTCACCATTTGATCCAACTTGAAGGCCAAAAGTCCACCCAAAAATGGCCCTCCGAATTTCCTTAATTTAATTTGTCCGATTTTGAATTTACCGCCAAAATTCCTGGCTCGCCGAAAATTTTTCAAATGATGAGTCGACGTCCTAAAATGAATCGTGACATACTAGAACTTTCAAATCTTGAAACCGGGTTCAATTTCGTGGTTAATTTCAACCGGATGCGATTTTAGCGTTACCTAACCTATCAGGTGGTTTTTAGGAATTTTTAACATATTTGACCCATGATCGATTATTTTCGATCCACATTGTGCATCTTCGACTCATTGGCGACTCTCGATTGTCGTATAAATTTCAAGGTTTCAATTACGGGCACAAGGTACAAAATCGATAGACAAATCGATTTAGTGTTGCTCGACATGAATTTTACAATCAGGTGGAATCACCCATAACTTAATTACATGCCTCTGTCGAATCGACCTATCTTTGGTTTGTAATCGATTTTAACGGTGACATATTGACCCTTGCAGATTAGCACGGTCAAGCAGTCAATTTCTAATCAAATTTTCAAGTCGGTTGCGTTTAGATTCCTTAACAGCTTCACCTGATAGATTAGTTATATCGTAAGTGATCGGGCCTGAGAGAAAAAGACTATAGGTGCGTCAATAAAAAACCAATTTCATTTAATCGAAACAGGGTCGAAAATCAGGATGTCACAGTTTAAGATTGCATTACAAAAGAAGTCTACTTCCAAAATTACCAATAATGAGTTTCCAGTTGTTTTTTTTTTTTTTTCCTCTTTTGTTGCTAATTGTCCATTTAACTTCACCGAAAGCTAGTAGTTGAAACCATCCAAATGTCTTTCCATATTTCAATATATTTGGATATCTTTTTCTCTCCATCCTTGAAATCTTTTCCAAAATGATTTTCAAGAAAGCTTCCAAATTTATATTCCAGCAATTGCCTTAGATGACAAGAAAGTATTATGCTTCAAGAGTGACAACGCAAAATTACAGAACTGCACAACGATAAATTCTAGTGAGGATGCAAACAGCATTTTACTGAAAACTTTGATCATCATTCACATCGAAATCACAGAGCACGTTTCTAATGGAAATTGCATACGTCAGCAAGTCTGATAACTCAAGAATCATCCACGTCAAGGTTCTATAATGTGAGTTCACCTGAGGTGCTCACAATGTCAGGGAAAAGGGTATCCAAGAAAAAGAGAAAAAGGGCAAACGAGACATTAGTAGCACCTAAGAGATGGATGAATGATATGCACGCGAGAGAATAGCTTGATTTGCTATTTAAAGAAGTGAAATAATAAAAATAAAAGTGTCAGGCAACATTGATAAGTTTTACGTACTTTGACAATCCAGTTTTTGTGTACGAGAAGATTTGGTGATTTCGAATCTCGATGAAATACTGTTGGGACGCTTGTGTGCAAGCAATTCATTCCCCTTGCCTGTAAAATTTGCATAAGCACTTAAATGAATTTCAAAAAAGGAAATCTCTATATCTCCAAAACCAAAGAGAAGGGAGACCAATTATTTCATATCACATCAAGGGCCATTTTTATCCTGCGTTTCTTATAAATATGACAGTGAGGACGATGAATAATACCATACAAGCTTCCCCTGGAGAAGTAAACAAAAGTAAAACTCAAACTGCAAAAATGAGATTGTCACGCCCCATCAAATTACTAACACCCTTTAACAGTCGATAAATGCGCTAGATCCCCCTAAAAACACTTTATGTCGTTCCATTACTACCAAGGTTTTTTAAGGTACAAAAAATTGTACCTTGGAAGCAACTCCATAATGATGGACAGATGTGGAGGATGGGCCACAGCACCCATGAAAATAACAACATTTTGATGACGCAGTCTACGGATCATCTGCACCTTGGAACAGAAGAACAAGACACATGGTCAGTTATCTTCCTAGATATATCGGAAAGCATTTGTTGACTCATTGCTCTGATTAGTCTTCATTTCTTTCCTTGCTAAATGAGCAAATTAAGCAAACAAATTAATCGTTGAACACAACTATTTACATAGACGTGGACAGATCATGGAACCCATGAAAAGTATGACACTCTGATGACACTGTCTACGCATTATCAGCAACCTTGGCACATAAGCAAAATGCACCGTGCGTAGTCATTTATCATACAGTTGCTGGATAAACAAGGAGAGCATTTCTTTGCCCTCAGTTTTATTCTTTCTCAAAATGCAAATCAATTACTGAATACACTAATTCATCAGCTTCCACAATACATACAGATAAACATAAACTAAACTGAACTTGTCATCCATAAATATTTCTCTTTTGTTTTCAACTATCAGAGTTTATGTGTCATTCGGATCTTATGTAAAGAACATTAATTTAATGTCTCGGCGTTATATAGATCACCAAAAAAGTGGACCAAATCACCAACTCTATGCCAACATCAACAAAGCAACAGGAAAGCATATTGAACAGCCGCACTATTCTTTCCTTTACAATGTTCATCCAAGTTTTACTCTTTACAAGTTTTGAGTTCTCAATAAATCTAGAAGATTTTGTTCCCGAAAAAAAAAAAAAAAAAAACAACTGCGACATAAAAAGCACAAATGAAAGACCTATTGGTAGCTTACTTCTCGTCTGAACTCATCCAAAGCAGCACCTGGGAGATCCTGATCCAAAAATTTCTTCACAGCCACCTCCTGGTGAACGAGCAAGTCGAGCCAGATGTAGATTCAAAGATGCATTTCAATTTATCTTAGGTCTCATGATACGTTATAGATTTTTAAATATTAAGAGCACATCACCAGGTATTTTGCAATACGTAATGTCAAAATTGCAAAGTACTGATAATAATGGATAAAATTCTTTGGAAAATGTTAAAAAGAGAAAAAGAGTCATCTGCTGCTTCTCTTTTCATTTCTTGATATTTAAGAGTATATAAAACCATAAGAATGACGAACCTAAACAACCCAGTGTCTAAAGTGCCTCCACCAAATGGATGGGGTTTGATTGAGTCGCAGACTAACAATATACTAAAAAAACTTTGCAACAGCCTATTCATTGTGACTGTTTGAACAAAAATTTTCAGTCTTCACAATAAGGATTCGATTACATCCAGAGAACTTCCAACTCTTTACCGAACATGGACGCAGAATCTCGACGGCACCTAATAACAGAGTAGCAGGGGGGCAATAGTAAAATTTCCTTTTGCTTGTCCAAAGCACAAAAGAGAGTAGCAAGACGAGGCCATGAGTGAGCAACCAGGAAGTAGTTATTATGGTTGGCACTAGTCCAACAAGTCACGTGTATATGTAAAGGTACCAATTCTGGAGCTTTTTTACCAACCCAGGTTGAAATTCCAGATTTTGATACTATATCTGAAGTCACTATTACACACTAGCTGCTTAGTCTAAAAATCTAAAACATTAGCACAAAAGCAGGACACTAAATTTGTACTAACCGTCATTTCTTTTGACTAAAAGACTACTTGTCATATTCAAGGAGGATCCTTTGCTTAAAAGCAGTCATATAAAAGAAGTCAGCAAAAATAATCACATTCCATAAATTCAAACAAATAGAGGTCACAACCGAAAATAAAGGAACTCTTCAATTAACTAATGCAATGCCAATTCTTGATTTGCAAGAATTTAGAAATAACTGAAACTGACCTTGCCATTCCAGTAAGCATGATAGACCTCTCCATAAGAGCCTCTTTGGAAGATGATGAAATGGGGTAAAATTTCTGACATAATAAACAGTAAATGCAATTCAATGAGAAAACGTTGCAGCACATCCTATGATAACTATTGCAATTATGCTTACATTCGGATTGCCAAAGAGAACTTTCTATCAGAAGACATGCACTTCTTGTTACATGGCTAGCTAGCCATGAGCATATTAGGCAGTAAAATAGTGATAAAGCATATCTCATAGTACTAGACAAATGTCACCAAAAATGCAGCAACGGGATCAACATATATGTATTCATGAGTCTTGCTCTCTGAGCTAATATGTGGACCCGCATAGGACATGAATAGAATCTATCCAACCAGTGACTTAATCAAAGCAATACCTAGTCCAATCCTTTCACCAATGACCAAATGTTCACATTGAATCTCATCACCAATGTCAACATCAACTTTATTGGTATTACTATCAATTGATGAACTGTGGCCTTCTGAATTCTTCAACATGAAGTTTGTGTCCACGAATCTGTCATTAGTGCACTTGTTTGGATCAGGAAAAGAAATTTCATAACTGCCACATCTGCTCAGAAAGTCTACTTCGCCATGTTGCAAATTCTCCCGAGTCCTAAGAGGGTCTCCCCTGACTTGGGCATTCAAGCGCTCTTCACACGGCACCGTATATACTGGCTTGAGCTACATCCCAACATTGGACTATTCTCACTGAAAGGATTCTAGTGACTATTCTCTTTGGTCAACTGATTTGATTTATTTGACAACTTGATGCCACTGCACTCTTGAGCTGAATGATTCAAATAATTACATAACTTAAAACTGTCCAGATTGACATCAGTTGTAGAGCTGCCAATGGATGATGACACATCATAAGCATTAGGTTCCCAATTGCTTCTTGGAAATAGACCTTCCTTAAAACCATATTCTTTCTTTCTTGCCAATTCACCGAGAGAAAGTCGATTTGTTAGCATCGATGGGACAGGAGGCTGACCCGGAGTGGAGTTATTTTTTTGTCTCGGCATCTCATTGAACACAGCATAATAACAGCATTGGTCCTCCTCGATGATTATGATGGTGGCTGTGCCGGTCCTTGGCGTACCCTGCTTCGCACTTTCTTTTTATTTAGCTTTTAGTGACCAACCGACGACCGAATAATCCAATCATTTTCTTGGGTCGCCGGGACGGGGGAACAGATGGCTCGATGACTTCGACGCGCCGATCTCCTCTGACCACAGAACCGTCTACCGGCTCTGCCGGTACCCTCTCGGGGGTGTCTGTCCAAAAAATCGCCAATTCTCTCAAAACACCACGGCCAATCCAAAGGCTGCCAGTCGACAGTTACACCGTACATTCTCTGTCTCTTCTCATTTCCTCACGAAAGAAAACGACGAGAATTCTCTCTCTCTCTCTCTCTCTCTCTCTCTCTGCGCACGGACAGAAGTGAGAAAACAGAGGAGGACGAGGGAGGGAGAAGAAGAAAAAGAAGTCGGGACCTCATCGCGTCCAGTCGCGCGCCGGACAACTCCCTAAGTGGCCATGGTACAAAAAGGGGTGAGACAGATCGGAATTAACCTACTCCTCTAACACGAGAGCTATCCAAAAAGGTGATTCCCACACCTGCATTGGCTTGCTCTGGCAGACCATCGATCCTTAGGAAAGGACCGAGAAGATCCCTATTGAACCTAACGAATCAAGCCACGAAGTGGGTGGAAACAGATGATCCAGTCCCGTCTAAACCCAAAAGATTAGGGCACTCCATACTAAGAGCCTGAAAATATTTAACAATAAGGGGTGAGATAAAAAACAATAAGGGGTGAGATAAAAAATCTTAGCGAGTCAACATCCTAAACCTCAATTAGGATACTAATTCATCTCAGTCTAAACATGCAATGGCACACAATCTTACCTCGTCTTGGCGCGCTCCTACATATTAGTACATCACATATGTCAATAGTATGCAACGAGCACATAAATAATAGGAACACATTCATAACATTCCATGCACATTATCATCATATTTGTTCTAATTATTACAATCTCTCGGGTCACGGCCAAAACAAAAGTTGATGATCTTTGGAATAACCGGGCATTGTCTCACCCCCATTAGGCACAACATCGTCTAGAACCCCCTAGATAGCGTTCCTTAAGAAGTTTTGGTCATGCCTCAACCACGACTCGACTCTAGACCCCCACCAGGCATCCAATAAACATCGAGCATCGTCCCCAAACTCTTGTTAGGTGACGGGTTCAATTAAGTGGCCACTCAAGCACGCTAACACTCAAGTCAATTTTATTTATCATCAATTAGCCCATTGCAACAGAATTCATGCTCAAACAACAAATCTAAGCAATTTTTACACTTAAAATTGTGGTAAAATAATTGCACGTGGTCACGTACTTAAAATCAACCTATCAAATTTGGCACACTTTCATTTTAAAACCCAATTGCCCCATTTAACATGATTGCGCCGGTTTAGTTCACATGGGGACTTGCTCAACGGTGACAAGTCTGGTCCACCTTACTTGGCTATTCCTAAGAAATTGTGATGCGATGGAAGACGTGGTGACAGATGATGGAAATGGAGTAGAGGAGATCTCTTTCCCCAAGCTGCAACGGTTGACACTTAACGATTCACCAAGCCTTGAGAGCTTCTCCCCCATTAATTGCACCTTCAAATTCCCATCGTTGTTGCATATCGTCGTCATGAAGTGCCCCGAGATGAATGTATTCTGCAAGGGTGTCTTGAGGACACCAAACTTAGATAAAGTACTTGTCTCCTATGTGGAGGATGAATGGCGTTGGGAGGGCAACCTTAATACCACCATCCGAACCTTATCGGCTTGAAACGATCCACTCCAAATTCGGTAAGACAAGTAAATTTATGTGCCTAATCATGTTTGCCTAAATATGGTGTCAAAAGAAGCAAATTTGTGTTTTTCGAATTCTATATTGGCTCATACAAAGTCGGTCTTTCTTAAAAGAATGTTTGACTAGGTTTTTAAGGAATTATCACATGATTCGACAATTAGGGCCTGTTGAGCACTTACTCACCCATACATTCTAGTTGTTTGATGAAATGCTTAGCATGACCTCTATGAGTGAAGCTTTGAAGATTGTGAGGTTTTGTTATATGGGGATGTATTCTTACCCACCTCTCTGGTTAATCTTGAGGATTGTCAGTAGTCTCATGTCTTAAGGACGATGTTTGTTTCTTTCACATGTCATGCTCGCTACAATCTAAGCGGCTGCTTTCATTTGCTAGAAAGTGTTTCCTGTAGGAAGATATTGAATGGAGCTTTTGCAACGTGATATAGCTAGTATAAGTACCTAGAGGGGGTGAATAGGTATATAAAAGATTTTTCTCGATAATTGCACAATACTAGACAGTTGATAGATTTGAGACAAACAATAATCAAAGTAAGACTGAGAGAAGGGAAGAGAAAATTGAACACGCGGTTTATAGTGGTTCGGCTTATTTCAAGCCTACGTCCACTCTTCTCGCACCGAGGGGGTGACCGACAGCCTATTGGCTGGATTCCACTATGAACAAAGAGATGTTACAGCGTTATTCTCCCTTGATTTCTCGGTGTAGATGATCTACCACACTCGCTCAAGGTATCACTAAGTATAGACACTCTTTGTGTATACAATTTCGCTCAAAATGTATTGACTAAAAATCAAGGTGCTTCTGGAATTTCTCTATCGATCATGCACTAAAGCAACTAGAACGTCTTCCTTTTATACTCCTTTATGCCACCATATTCGTTGGCACTTACCAAAGGAATTCCTCCAATCTACCCGTTGGACGGAATCAATCAAGAAGATTATTCGAGCTATTAAAGGAACATGATGATAGCCCATCAATCATGTTCGCCCATATAATCAGGATCTTGGTTTCCAAGAATAGAACCTTCCAAGAATATTTCGTCGACCATCGGATCTTCAAACGATCTTGATTACGAATAAAAGAATCCGTTATATTTATCCAGCCAAGAGATCTTCTCCAGAGGATAGGACTAAATCCTCAACCAAATACTTCGGCTCTGGATTGCCTTCGTCACTGGATTAGAAAAACTGTCAATGAGAATAGTCTTGAGTCTTGAGTCTTGAGTGCTGAGTCTGGTGATCTGAAAGTCTTCAGACTCTAAACAGAAGGTCTTGCAATTATCCAGACTAGATTGATAGAAACGTTTTGTCAGCTTCAAAATATTCTGGAAAGATTTCTCCAACAATCTCCCCCTTTTTGATGGTGACAAAACTTTCCTGTAGATTTGAACAACTTTGACCTGCAAAACATTACTCAAGCAATATGGCTATCTCATAAAGATTAATAAATCAACCAGACTCTGCATCCACAGAAAATCGGTTAGTCTTTCATGAGTAAGACCATACAACAACACTTGATATAAATGCAAACAGTCAAGCATCAAAATCCACACCCAAGTCAGTCAAATTCAAGTTCACACCCAAGTCATACTCAAAAACAAACATTCAAACACACAAAAGAAATTTAAAGTCAAAGTTTAAAGAGTTCAAATTGCAATTCTCCCCCTTTTTGTCATCATTAAAAAGGTGAGAAAAGAGTCAAGTCTTCTTGGGAATGCGCACAATCTGGAAATCTCCCATCGATTGTACGATGCCTTCCAGCCTCTTCAAGTCTTCCCGTAGATGAGCCACCTCTTCTCCTTTGGCATTGGCTTGAATTTGAAGAGCGAGGTCTTTCATTTGATCCGCCATGGTAACAGAAGATGCTTGTCCAGCATTCTTCATGACTTGAAGTTCACAGTCCAGAGCATAGATTTGACCCTTCATTTCCAGAAGAACATCAAGGATACGACGAAAATCTGCTGTATTGTCCGTCTGTGTGCTCGCATTTGCTCTCTCGGATGGAGTGAAGGCAGACGATGGAACTTCGGTGTAATCGAGCAGATTTGGTGTTGACGTATCATGTCCTTCCTCAGGCATTTGAGAAGCCTGAAAATCTTCTGGATTTGCTGGTGAGCGACTCACACCTTCACTGTTGACAGCATGTGGTGTAGTCCTTCCTTGCTCGCCATCTCCCCCTGTCTCTAGGACCTCAATTGGGGAAGAGTGATGGTCATGCTCTTCAGCGTCTTGATTCCCTTTCTCTCCGGCTTCATCTGCAGACTTTTCTTTCACTGCTTCTCCTTCTTCTTCAGCTTCTTTCTCTTTGTCTTCTTTCTCTTTCTCTTGTTGCTCCTCTGCTTCTCGTTCTTTGCTTGTCCCTCTTCTTCTCTCTCTCTGTTCTTTTTCCTCTGCTTCTTTTCCTTTCTTCTCGTCGTTCTGTTGATTCAGGTACAGAACGTCTGGTCCTTTTCAATGCAGAGATAGTGAGATCTTCCTCTTCATCTTCATCCTCCAAGATAAGAGTTCTTTTCTTTTTGGATGGAGCACCCATGGGCTCCTTCCCTTTTCTCTTTGATGCAGAAGATACTGGAGTCTTCACTTTGAACTTCTCCATTGCCTTATTAAGCTCTTTCAGACGCATTTTTGTCAGCATTTTCAAACCCACCACCATTTTGTCGCATGGTCGAACACAAAGAGTATGTGGAGGTTCAATGTTCAAGTGTCTGAAGATCTTGGTCACAAGACCTGGGTAAGGCAATTGGCCCTTGTCCTTCACCATTGCTCTGTACATGTGAAAGAGAATGGTGTGAGGGAGAGAGAACTTCTTCCCTGAATTGATCGCGTACATCAATTTCGCCTCGGAGTTAGACACGTCAGTCTTGGATGTAGACTTTGGCCTGATACAATTGATCACAATTTTGTGAAGCAAGATGTTGATGGCACGCATTCTTGTGTAGGTAATTCTTCCCTCTGTATCCCTGTCTTTGACAAGCTCCAGTGTGGCACGAGCAATCGAAACTTTGATCGGTTGATAGCGTCCTCTTTCAACTCCAATTATATCTGCCAACATGTCCACATCTACCACATAGTCTTGGTCTCGAACACCGAAGGATATTCTATTCGCATCTAAAAAGCTAAGATTCGAATATAAGTATGCTGTCAATTGCGCATAACCGTCTGTGGTATCGGAGCAAAATTGCTCAAGTTGAAGCAGATTGAACTTCTCCCTTAAGTTCACATTAATGGCATCCAAGAAATCGAAATCAACACTCCTAGGGTTTATCACCCCTCGTTTCAACAGTCTGAAGAACAGATTCTCCTGTTCCTTCGATTTAAACAAATCCATCCTTTTTCCCTTCACCTTCGCAGCAACACCCATTCTAGGTTGAAATTCACTGAACATTTTATCATCATCGTTCCCGTCAGTCGGATTCAGTCCCGATACACGAGGGTCACTTGGAATGTTCGCAAGTGCTTCCTCAGCCTTTCCTTTGGGAGCAATTCCCAAATCCTCCATTTGTCGCAAAAAGATATACTCATTCCCATAATTCTTATCTTTAAGGAAATCATCTACGTAGTTCAGCGGAGTCCCAATGCTTTTCAACGCACGATAGAGCTTGTAAATAAAAGAGGGTTTTTGGACTCTTACAGGGTCTGCGTCCTCGATTATTTCTTCCTCCGGTTGTTGACCCGCACCTTGTGGGGTAGATGGTGAAGAGTGACGTGGTGGAGAGTGAATCGGGCTCTGTTGCTGACTCGGTAAATCTTCCTCTTCGGTGAGATCGAAATGGGTAGGCCCCTCCTCATTCTCTCGTGGTCCCCCGTTCGCGATTCTTGAAGACTTTCTCGAAGAAGACATCCTTCCTTGTCGTTGAAAGATTCCTTTACTCGCTTTCCCAAGAAAAGATGACAACTTTTTCGAAGATGAACACGAAGTAGAGATAGGATTGGGGAGGAGAATGCCTTTTTAGGGTTTTGAAGTTTAAGCGAGGAAAACTGTATATATATAACTCAGTTTAAAAAAGGAAAAGCCAATCGGCTCAAAGGAAAATGAATAGACGCCTCTTTTAAAATCAATAACTGCCAAATAGAAGTTAATCTTTTTGAAAAGACAAGATTCCGTTTTTCACGGAAATTATAAATTAACTGAACTAATGATCGTACCTTTTCGAGATTGAATATAATAACAACTTACACTCTATAGCCATGAATGTCTGAGTCTGAGGGTTGGAGAGTCTCTAGACTTTAACTTCCTCAAGTTTCAAAATGTTGAGTCTGGAACGGATAAAATCGAATTGATTTTTCTCCAAAGGCTTTGTGAATATATCCGCTAGTTGATTTTTTGAATCAACAAATTGAATCGAGATTTCTCCATTTTGAACATGATCTCTAATGAAATGATGTCGAATCTCTATATGCTTTGCTCTTGAGTGAAGGATTGGATTTTTAGTGAGATTGATTGCGCTGGTGTTGTCACATCTAATCTCTGTGCATGAGTCTTCAATTCCAAAGTCTTGTAGCTGTTGTTTTATCCATAGAATTTGCGAACAGCAACTTCCAAGAGCTACATACTCTGCTTCTGTTGTTGAGAGAGCCACAGTGCTTTGTTTCCTTGAAAACCAAGACACTGTCCTGCTTCCAAGCAACTGGCAAGTTCCCGAAGTGCTCTTTCTATCAACTCTGCAACCGGCCAGATCTGCGTCTGAATATCCTAGAAGATTAAAGTCTCCCTTCTTAGGATACCAAAGACCGATGCTTGAAGATGAAGCAACGTATTTAATAATACGTTTCGCAGCACTGAGATGGGATTCTCTAGGATCTGATTGAAACCTAGCACAGATGCAAACACTCAACAAAATGTCAGGTCTAGAAGCAGTAAGATAAAGAAGTGAACCAATGATGCTCCCGTACAGCTTTTGATCAACTTTCTTCCCTTCTTCATCTTTGTCTATCTTCAAAGAACTTGACATCGGTATGTCGGTCTTTTTGCACTTTTCCAGTCCAAACCTTTTGACAAGATCATTAGCATATTTTTCTTGATAAATAAAAGTTCCTTCCTTCAATTGTTTTACTTGAAGACCAAGAAAGAATGTTAACTCTCCCATCATACTCATTTCAAACTCATCCTGCATAGACTTAGAAAATTTCTTGCACAGACTTTCATTAGAGGATCCAAAAATAATATCATCCACATATATTTGAACAAGTAAAAAGCTTTTGTTTTCCTTTTTGATAAATAAAGTAGTATCTACTTTACCTTTGACAAAACCATTATGTATTAAGAACTTACTTAGTCTGTCGTACCAAGCTCGAGGTGCTTGCTTTAAACCATACAAGGCCTTTTTCAGTCTGAAGACTGAGTCTGGCTTCTTTGGGTCTTCAAACCCTGGTGGTTGTTCCACATAAACTTCCTCATGGATAAATCCATTTAGGAAGGCACTTTTGACGTCCATTTGGAATAACCTGAAATTTTTATAACAAGCAAACGCAAGTAATAGTCGAATAGCTTCTAACCTTGCTACTGGTGCGTAAGTCTCATCATAGTCTATTCCTTCTTCTTGCGTATATCCCTTGGCCACGAGTCTTGCTTTGTTTCGTACGACTTTTCCTTTCTCATTCATCTTGTTCCTGAACACCCATTTAGCTCCAATAACAGTTTTACCTTTTGGTTTGGATGTCAATTCCCAGACATCATTAATGTTGAACTGTCTAAGCTCTTCTTGCATAGCTTCAATCCAGCTTTCATCAGATAAAGCTTCTTATATGCTCTTTGGTTCAATTTCATAAACGAGAGCCATAGCACTAGACTCTTCTCGCCTTTTGGATCTGGTGCGAATTCCTTCAATAATTTCGTCGATAATAAGATCTTTAGGATGACTGGACTTATGTTTCTAGTTACTTGTTGATTTGTTAGGTTGATGGTCTCTTTCTTTATTTGAATCTTCACGAACAGCTTGATGCTGGTCTTCCAGAGTCTGAGATGCTTCTTGAGTTGTAAGCTTTGGAGGGTCTGGAGCAGGTTCAGACTCTTCATGATGAGTCTGACTGGATTCATCTTGCGTAGAGTCTTGAAATTTGACATTCATTGACTCCTCCACAAACTGGCTCTTCTTGTTATAGACTTTGTAGGCTTTGCTTGATGTAGAATATCCAAGGAAGATGCCTTCATCTGATCTTTCTTCAAACTTACCAACTCGATCTTTTGCATTTTTCAATATAAAGCATTTGCAACCGAACACATGAAAGTATGAAACAATAGGCTTCTTACCTTTGAATAACTCATAAGGGGTTTTCTCTAGAATAGGTCTTAAGAAGACTCTATTGATGATATAGCACGCTGTTGAAACAACTTCAGCCCAAAATCGTGAAGAAATCTTACTTTCAATTAAAAGAGTTCTAGCCATTTCTTGAAGAGATCTATTCTTTCTTTCCACAACTCCATTTTGCTGAGGAGTATATGGAGAGGAGAACACATGCTTAAAGCCAGATTCATCACAAAATTTTGTAAAATCTTGATTTTCAAATTCACCTCCATGATCTATTCTTATACTTGAGATAACACATCATTTTTCATTTTGAACTTTTTTAGCAAATTTTTCAAAATACGAGAAGGTTTCGGACTTACTTGCAAGGAAATATACCCAAGTAAAGCGGGAGTAATCGTCCACAATTACTAGGCAATATTTCTTACCTCCAATGCTCTGGGTTCTGGTTGGTCCGAAGAGATCCATATGCAACAACTGTAGTACATGATTAGTAGAGACATGATTTATTGGCTTAAATGAATTTCTTACCTGCTTTCCCAGAATACATGGAGTGCATGGATTAGACTTTTGGTATGATAATTTGGGTAGACCTCGAACAAGCTGCTTTGATGAGATTTTGGCTAATTGCTTCATGTTGACATGACCAAGCTTTTTGTGCCATAAGCTTGCTTTGTCTTGAATTGAGATTAGGCATTGCAATTCATTTGGTTTCACATCCAGAAGATAGATATTTCCATGTCTTCGACCCATGAAAGACTGAGTAGAGTCTTTACTGGTTCCAGGACATGTTCCTTCTTGAAAGAAGATCTTAAAACCAGTATCACACAATTGGCTAATGCTGAGAAGATTGTAATTGAGTCCTTCCACTAGGGAAACATTACTTATTGTGAGATTTCCAATTTTCACAGTTCCAAATCCCACAATACTTCCTTTGTTGTTTCCTCCAAATGAAACTTTTCCACCATTTACTTGAACAAGCTTTATGAAGCAATTTGAGTCTCTTGTCATGTGTCTTGAGCATCCACTGTCAAGATACCACTTTACCTTTTTCTTGACGGAGACCTGCATTTAAAAGAGAGTCTCAAGCTTTCTTTGGTACCCAAATTTTCTTGGGTCCTTTGGTGTTAGTAAGATAAACAATATTAGCCCATACTTTCTTAACAGGTTTCCAAACCATAGGACACTCTTTTTCAAAGTGATCCGGACTGTTGCACTTTGAACACCTAAGGGCATTTCGACCTATAGACTTTACAAAAACTTTCTTGAAATGATTTTTGTAAGCCTCTCTCGAGGGTCTTTGCTTAATTCTTTCTTTTACTTTAGGAAAATCAATCAAGGGAATTGTTTCTGCTGTCATACCTAGACCGGACTTATTGAAGTAAGGTCTTTGAGCTGAAAGAATTTTTTCAAGTTTTTCGGACCCTATTGAAAATTTCTTTGAAATATTTGATAAGTCAGTTTTTAAAAGAGCATTTTCTTTCAAAAGATTATCTTCATTTTCTTTAAGAGTGGAAACATTCAAGTCTAAACTTTTAACTCTTTCTTCTAAAACGTTTTCCTTTTGTTTTAGAGCTGAGTTTTCCTTTTTAAGTTCGGAAATTCTTTTGAGAGAAGTCTTAAGACTAAAACACAGTTCATCAATGTATTTAGAAACTTTGACAGGAATTTTAAAATTACTTGCCTCAAATTCACTGTCTGAGTCTGATCCAGAATCTGAGTCTGAGTCTGATTGTGCCATCAGACATAGGTTGGCATATTCATTATCACTTTCTTCACACTCTGTATCACTCCAGGTTTCGGCTTTGAGAGCTTTTCGAAACTTTTCAGCTTTTCCTCTCTTCTTCTTCAGAAGAGGACAGTTGGGTCTGATGTGTCCCTTTTTCTTACATTCAAAGCAAACTACATCTTTGTTTGGTTCCTCATCATCAACAGACTTGGTCTGCTGTCTTTGAAAACTTTGTTTCTTTGAGTTGAACCTTCTTCCTTTTCTATTCAGTTTTTTGAATCTTCTTATCATGAGAGCAAGCTCCTCATCGTCCATATCATCTTCAAAATCTGTATCATCAGAATCATCATTTGATTTTAATGCAATGGATTTCTTACCTTTTGGATCTTCGTCTTCATTAATTCGTTCCACTTCATAAGACTGAAGAGTTCCAATCAGCTCGTCGACAGATAGTGGCATAATTCTTTGCGTCTCTCTTATTGAAGTCTTTATGTGATTCCAATCCTTGGAGAGTCCACGCAGTAGCTTGTTTACCTTCATGGGATCAGAAATTTTTTGTCCTTGATTCTCAAGACCATTGACAATATCTGTAAAACGGCTAAACATGTCAGTTATAGATTCTCCTGGTTTCATTTTGAAGGCTTCATATTGACCGAGGAGAATGTTAATTCTGGTTTCCTTCACTCGATCTGTTCCTTCATAGGTGATATGTAATCTGTCCCAAACTTCTTTTGCTGTAACACAAGAAGATATTCTGTTATATTCAGTTGGTGACAAAGCACAATATAAAGAGTAAATTGCTTTTGCATCGAGTGCTTGTCTCTTGATTATCTCTTCCTGAGTCATTCCGCTGGTCTCAACAATTTCTTTCCCTCTTTCAGAGACTGATGCAGCTGTAGGAGTAATTCCTTTTTCTACAACGTCCCATTCCAGAGGATCCTTTGATCGTAGGAAAGCTTTCATCTTGTTCTTCCAGATGTTGTAATCATTTCCATCAAAGTAGGGTGGTCTGGTATTGCTTTGCCCTTCCACCAGCCCTGGTGCTAGCATACTAGCCATGGATCTTTTACTCTGAAGTAAAACACTTAAAATAAAGTGAGTACACGAGCTCTGATACCAATTGATATAGCTAGTATAAGTACCTAGAGGGGGTGAATAGATATATAAAAGATTTATCTTGATAATTGCACAATACTAGACAGTTGATAGATTTGAGACAAACAATAATCAAAGTAAGTCTGAGAGAAGGGAAGAGAAAATTGAACACGCAGTTTATAGTGGTTCGGCTTATTTCAAGCCTACGTCCACTCTTCTGCACTAACAACCTATTGGCTGGATTCCACTATGAACAAAGAGATGTTACAGCGTTGTTCTCCCTTGATTTCTCGGTGTAGATGATCTACCACACTAGCTCAAGGTATCACTAAGTATAGACACTCTTTGTGTATACAATTTCGCTCAAAATGTATCGACTAATAATCAAGGTGCTTCAGACTCTGGAATTTCTCTATCGATCATGCACTAAAGCAACTAGAACGTCTTCCTTTTATACTCCTTTATGCCATCATACCCGTTGGCACTTACCAAAGGAATTCCTCCAATCTACCCGTTGGACGGAATCAATCAAGAAGATCATTCGAGCTATTAAAGGAACATGACGATAGCCCATCAATCATGTTCGCCCATACAATCAGGATCTTGGTTTCCAAGAATAGAACCTTCCAAGAATATTTCGTCGACCATCGGATCTTCAAACGATCTTGATTACGAATAAAAGAATCCGTTATATTTATCCAGCCAAGAGATCTTCTCCAGAGGATAGGACTAAATCCTCAACCAAATACTTCGGCTCTAGATTGCCTTTCGTCCATGGGCCCGGATTAGAAAAATCTCATCTAGAGTAGTCAATGAGAATAGTCTTGAGTCTTGAGTCTTGAGTGCCCTATGAGTCTCTTCGACCCGTGATCTTCATAAAGTCTTCGAGGTACTCTAAAACCCTCATGGGCCGGCCAAAACGCTCTAGAGAACCGTCTCTGCAATTATCCATCTTAGCTAGACCGATAGAAACGTTTTGTCGCTTCAAAATATTCTGGAAAGATTTCTCCAACAAACGATCGTTGCTCACATAAGCTAACATATCAAGCTCATAGGCTGATATAGTATACTGCTCTTACAAGCTTTCGTACAATAGGGCTCTCACAAGCTGACGATAAATGCTCTCACAAGCTAACGTGCAATAATGCTCTCATAAGCTGATGATTTAGTGTTAAAAATACCCAATAAAATAATCGTGTGGGTACACAGTTGGCTTGATCCAAAAACGTAATATCTTTCTTTTTGAAAATTCCATTAATTATATAGTGCATAAACACATTTTCGGCGTTGAAAACCGATGCCCGGTATTTTCTAATTACAATATCGAAATTCCACAATTTTGGAATAAATACCCAAAATTACAATTTCCACTCAATTTGCACAAACCATCACTCAATTAAATAAACCAAGCATACAATTGCAATCAGCACGAAATTCCGATTACCGACTATCTTGGTATAATTTTCGAAAAATAATAAATAATTAAATGTATACCAAAAATAATTAAATAAATGCAATTAATTACCAAAAATAGAAACTTAGGTCGAAAATGCCTAATTAAATACCGAAACTGGCCCGAAAAATTTCCGAACCAATCTAGATAAATAGTACAACTTATCTAGTCTCTAATTAAGCCAATCTAACTACCTAACATGCACAAACGAATAATTAAATTGCTAATCCGTTCTAACTAATCACCTAAACCATAATTAGTCTAAACTAATCAACCATTAAATATCATTTAACTCCTTAAGCAAAGTTTAGTGAGTAAACTCATCGGTTTTGCAATCCGATGAGTCAACGACGATGACGACGCAGAGACGAGCGACAAACCTCCTAGCGACGACACCCGAAAAACCCTAGAAGCGGCCCAAAATAACCCACGAAGGCCCACGGCTGGCTGGGCTACTTGGTTCTGTCCAAGAACCGAGCAAGCTGGAACCAAGGCTAGAAACGATAAAGGATGGGTAGACTGGGCTGCAGCAGTAAGCAGGGGCAATGGCGAGCGACGGCAGTTGTTGGATGGCGTCGACAGGGCTCTAGCTGAGCTATACGATGACTAGGGAGGCTCGGGAGATGGGGCTAGGCATGACTGGAGGTGGGATGAGTGGCGATCGGATGCGGGCTTGTGCGAGGGCGCGACAACAAGCGGAGGGGCTTCGGTGGCTCGGGGTGGCTTGTGACAGGCTAGGGGGAGCTTGGCTAATTTCTCTACAACTTTGGAGCTTCAAAGGCTTCAACAATGGAGAAAGCAAGGTTTCGGAGGAAGAAGGGGACAGGTAAAGATAGAAGGGTCCCTCTTTAGCCCAAAAGTCTTCCTTCTATCCTCTTTGGTCTCTTAGCAAGGCCTCACTAGCCTTGGCTATCTGCCATGGCCACTTTGCAGCCCACAAACTTCCTCAACACACCTCCTAAATGTTTCAAAAGGTTGAGGGGACCATGGCCTACGAATTTTGGTCACATTTCCCCCAAATGAAGTTCAATTTCTCTTTAATTGGACCTAAATCGGTCTTTATAAATTCCACCAATGTGTCATCAACCAAATTAACATTTTTCATTGCCAATAAAACCAACTTGCATCCCAAAGACGCAATCAAAAATGGTCCCCTGAATTTTCGATAAAAAAACGGTTCTATATTGAATTTTCACCAAAAATCTCGATTTGTAGAAAAATCTTCGGAGGATGAGTTCACGTTCCT
Organism: Eucalyptus fibrosa; assembly: GCA_017140475.1. Taxonomy (NCBI): domain Eukaryota; kingdom Viridiplantae; phylum Streptophyta; class Magnoliopsida; order Myrtales; family Myrtaceae; genus Eucalyptus; species Eucalyptus fibrosa. Next base: position 64,132,306 of record CM029507.1, on the reverse strand, counting down.
AAAATGAATCGTGACATTACTAGAACTTTCAATTTTTGAAATCATGTTCAAATTCACGATTAATTTCAATCTAACGCGATTTTAGTGTGACTTAACCTATCGAGTAGTTTTTAAGAACTTTTAGTGCAATTGACTCGTAATCGATTATTTTCGAGCTACAATGTACATCTTTGATACATTGGCGACTCTCAATTATCGTGAAAATCTCGAGATTTCAAATACGACACAGGGTACCAAAACGACAGAAAAATCGGTCTAGTGCCAATCGACGAGAATTTTGGTAATCATGTGGAATCACCCACACTTTGATCACATATCTCAGCGGGACCGATCTATCTCTGATCTCTGATTGATTTTTAACTGTGCCTTAATGACCTTTGTAGACTAACACGGTCGAGTAGTCGATTCCTAATCAAATTCACAAGTCTATTGCGTTAAAATCTCTTAACGGCTTTCTCAGATAGACTAGTTATTTCGTGAGTAATTAGCTAAGAGAATAGAACTATAGGTGCGTCAATGAAAAGCCCGAATCATTCAATTGAAAATAGAACCTGAAATTCAGGATGTCACAGGTTATATGTAGAAAATAGTGACTGTTTGTTTGGCAGTAGGGGGATTCAAATTTTGTTTTGGCTTTGTCCAAAAATTTACCTTGATTCTTGGATGAGCATTGTGGTGGATATTGTAGCTTCATATATATTTCTCCAATTTTACATGGTGTTAGCATTGACTCCTGCTCTTGAAACGTTATGGATGTGTCACGCCCCGAACCTCGAGCGCGCGCACATCCCTTGGTGGTTGACTAAAATTTTGCAACATTCCTAGGACGTATTGCCGACCCATTCATTTTATTGCACATACGAAAGCGAATTAACCAATCCCCTGACGAATAATAAACGTGGGATAGAAAAGTAGGACAACCAATTTCAAATCAAATACACTTTTATAAACAATCTAGTTTACGCACAGAGGCCAACCCTAAGGTTTATGTATAAGAAGTCTATTTCAAAAAGAAACCTCTAAGCCATCCATGCTCCTAACCCTTTCTTCATAAGCTTCAGGTTCTTCACACTAGGTGATGTAGCTAATATAAACACCTAGAGGGGGGTGAATAGGTGTAAAAATAATTTCTCGAGATACCACAGCAATACTAAGCAGACGATAGAAAGGAAGTACTCTTTTGCTTAACCAAAATGAATTATGATCAAAGTAAAGTAAAGAGTAGGGAAGAGAAGATTAAACACAATGTTTATAGTGGTTCGGCTTATTCCAAGCCTCCACTCTTCCGTACTGACAGCCTATCGGCTAGATTCCACTATAAACAAAAGAGATGCTATAGCACAGCTTTTTCTTGATTCCACAGTATAAATGTTCTACCACACTTCCTCAAGGTTTCAAATATAAACTCTCTTTTGCGTACAAGATTTCACTCAAATGAATTGACTAAACAACAAGGAGCTTCAGACTTTGGAATTCTTCTATCACGCACTTCTCAAACAACTTAGAACGTCTTCCTTATATACTCTTTTACGCCATCATACCCGTTGGCACTTACCAAAGGAATTCCTCCAATCTACCCGTTGGACGGAATCAATTAGGAAGATCATTCGAGCTATTAAAGGAACATGTCGATAGCCCATCAATCCTGTTCGCCCATACAATCAGGATCTCGGTTTCCATAAGTAGAACCTTCCAAGAATATTTTGCCAATCATCGGATCCTTAATCTTCGAATCAATCTCAATCAATTAAAAGGATTCTGTTATGTCATATCCAGCCAAGAGATCTTCTCCAATCGATAAGGTCATATCCTTAATAAAACATCCAGTTCTGGATAGCCTTTCTTCAACGGATTAGAAACTGTTAATGAGGATAGACTTTGAATCTTGAGTCTGGCTGTCCGAAGGTCTTCAGACTTTAAACAGCAGAGTCTGCAAACCTTCAGACTAGACTGATGGAAACGTTTTGTCAGCTTCAAAACATTTCAAGAAGATTTCTCCAACAATCTCCCCCTTTTTGATGGTGACAAAACTTTCCTGCAGATTTGAATAACTTTGACCTGCAAAACATTTCTCAAACAAATATACATATCTTATAAAGATAAATGGCTAAATGAATAACACTAGAATCTGCAACCACAAAAAATAGGTTAGTCTTGAATATGATAAAGCCATCCATAAGATATCAATAGCAATCAATAGCAGTCAAATCCAAATTCAAATCCAGACACAAAAATAAAGTCAAACATCAATCCAAATCAAACAATCCAAACGATTAAAAATTCAAAGTTTGATTCAAATCTTGCACTTCTCCCCCTTTTTGTCATGATTAAAAAGGTTGAGATGAAAATGGAATAAAGTCAAGATTGCTTGGGAACGCGGACAAGCTGGAAATCTCTCATGGACTGAACGATCCCATCCAGCCTTTTCAAGTCTTCCTTCAGTTGTGCAACCTCCTCACCCTTAGCATTAGCCTGAATCTGAAAAGAGAGGGCTTGGATCTGATCTTTCAAAGAACCTGAAGAAACTTGACCTGCATTCTGCAAGTTTTGAACCTCACATCCCAGAGCATAGATTTGACCGCGCATCTCCAAGAGAATATCCATAATTCTGCGAAAATCTGCTGAGCTGTCGGTCTGCTTTCAGCACGATCTGCAGACGATGGCATATCAGAATAATCACGCAGATTTGGCAATGAAGCATCATGATCTTCTTCAGAAAAATGAGAGGCATGAATGTCTTCTGGGTCGGCTGGAGAGCGGCTGACTCCCTCACTGGTAGCAGCTGACATCCCTCTTTTCTCATTATATCCCCCTGTTTCTATGCCTTCAGGTGGAGAAGAGTGTTTTTCAGGCTCTCCTTCCTCTTGATTCATTCTCTCTTCTTCTTCTTCAAGTCTTTCCTCCTCTGCTTCTTTTTCACCAACTGCTCTTTCTTCTTCTTCTTTTTCTTCTTCTTCTTTCTCTTATCCTTCTCTTTCCTCTCCTTCTGTCTCATGTTGTTCCATTGACTCTGGAACAGTACGACTTAGCTTCTTCAAAGCTATGGCCGAAATGGTAAGGTCGTCATCATATTTATCTTCCACGATGAGAGCTCTTCTTTTCTTGGGTGGAGCAACCATGGACTCCTTCCCTTTTCTTTTTGAGGCAGAAGAGATTTGATGAGACTTTACAGGAGTCTTCTCCTTAAATTTCTCCAACGTCTTGCTTAGCTCCTTCAAACGCATCTTGGTCACCATTTTTAGCCCTACCACCATATGATCACACGATCGAGCACAAAGAGTTTGTGGATGCTGAATGTTCAGATGTCTGAATAACTTCGTCACAAGACTTGGATAAGGAAGTTGACCTCTGTCATTCACCACTGCTCTATATATGTGGAACATAACAGTGTGAGGAAGAGAAAACTTTTTCCTAGTGATGATGGCATACATCAGCTTTGCCTCTGAACTTGAAACATCAGTTTTGGAAGTTGATTTCGGTCGTAGGCAATTGATTACAAACTTGAAACATCCTTAGGTAGGAAATCTTTTACTCTATTCTCCCGTCCTTAACAAGTTCCAATATAGCACGAGCTATAGAAACTTTGATCGGTTGATATCTTCCTCTCTCAACCCTTAACACATCTGCCAACATATCCACATCCACTACAAAGTCTTGATCTTTGACACTGAAAGAGAATCTATTCACATCTAGGAAACTAAGATTCGAATAGAAATAAGCAGTTAATTCAGCATAAGCTTTTGTGGAGTCAGAACAGAACTGCTCAAGTTGAAGAAAACTAAACTTTTCTCTCAAGTTGACATTTACAGCATCAAGGAAATCAAAATCCACACTCCTAGGGTTTATCACCCCACGCTTCAGCAATTTTGAGTATAGATCCTTCTGTTCCTTCGATCTAAACAACTCTCCCCTTTTTCCTCGATTTTCCGCCGCAATACCCATCCTCGGTTGAAATTGGCTGTACAATTTGTCATCATCATTCCCATCTTTCGGATTAAATCCCCAACCACGAGGATCACTTGGGATATTTGCAAGGGATTCTTTTGCCACCCCTTTACGAGCAATTCCCAAACTTTCCATTTTCCGCAAAAAGAAATATTCATTCCCATATCCTTTGTCCTTAAGAAAATCATCGACATAGTTCAATGGAGTACCAGTCCCTTTTAAAGCACGATAAAGCTTATAAATAAAAGAGGGCCTTTGAACTCTTACAGGATCTGCGTCTTCAATGATTTCTTCTTCTTATTGATGACCAACATTCTGAGGACTAGATGGTGGAGAATGACACTGCTGAGAATGTTGTGGGCTCTGTTGCTGATTTGGAGACACTTTTTCCTCGGTGAGATCGAAGTGAGTAGGCCCCTCACTCATTCGCCGTGGTCCCCTGCTTGCGATCCTCGAAGACTTTCTTGAAGACGACATCTTTCTCATTCTTTGAAAGATTCCTTGCTTGACTTTCCCAAGAAAGATGACAACTTTTTCGAAGATTAGGCAAGAGAAGAAAACAGGAATGGAAGATCGGTGCTTTTTAGGGTTTTTGGAGAGTAAAGCGAAGAAGAAGCAACAGTGCATAATCGGTTAAAAAGGGGGCATACGAAACATCATAAAGGAAGGTGAAAAGATGCCTTTTCAAAAAATAACTGCCTTTTTTTCCGAGAAAATAGTCATTTCAAAAATAACTTCTTTTTCAAAAGGAAACGTTGCAATAATCACGTCAATTAAAGATAGCAATAATAAGACACGGTTGATGATCGTACCTTTTCAAGATGAGATTCGAGAGAGAGAATAACTTACAATCAAGGTCTTGTTTGCCTGAGTCTGAGAGTCTCTAAACTTTAACTTCTTCAATCCTCAAAATGTTGAGTCTGGAACGAATAATTTCAAATTGATTTTTCTCCAAAGGCTTTGTGAATATACCCGCCAGTTGGTTCTTTGAATCAACATACTGAATCGAAACTTCTCCATTTTGAACATGATCTCTAATGAAGTGATGTCGAATCTCTATATGCTTTGCTCTTGAGTAAAGAATTGGATTTTTAGTAAGATTGATTGCACTGGTGTTGTCGCAGTTAATTTCCGTGCATGAATCTTCAATTCTAAAGTCTCTTAGCTGTTGTTTTATCCACAGAATTTGTGAACAGCAACTTCCAAGAGCTACATACTCTGCTTCTGCTGTAAAGAGAGCTACTGTACTTTGCTTCCTTGAAAACCAAGATACTGTCCTGCCTCCAAATAGTTGACAGGTACCCGAGGTGCTCTTTCTATCAACTCTGCAACCGGCTAGGTTTGCGTTTGAGTATCCAAGAAGAGTAAAGTCTCCTCTTTTAGGATACCATAGGCCGATGCTTAAAGTTGAAACAATGTATTCGATAATACGCTTTGCAGCATTTAAATGAGATTCTTTAGGGTCTGCTTGAAATCTGGCACAAATGCAAACACTAAACAAAATGTTAGGTCTAGAAGCAGTAAGATAAAGAAGTGAGCCAATGATACTCCTATATAGCTTCTGGTCGACTTTCTTTCCTCCTTCATCTTTGTCTATCTTCAAGGAACTTGACATTGGAATGTCAGTCTTTTTGTAATTGTCCAGTCCAAACTTTTGACAAGATCATTAGCATATTTTTCTTGATGAATAAAAGTTCCTTCCTTCAGTTGTTTGACTTGAAACCCGAGAAAGAAGGTTAACTCACCCATCATGCTCATTTCAAATTCATCCTGCATAGTCTTAGAGAATTCCTTGCATAGACTTTCATTAGAAGATCCGAATATAATATCATCGACATATATTTGAACTAGCACAAAACTTTTGCTTTCTCTTTTAATAAACGAGTAGTGTCTACTTTACCTTTCACAAAACCGTTTTGAATTAAAAACTTACTCGGCTTGTCGTGCCAAGCTCGAGGTGCTTGTTTTAAGCCATATAAGGCCTTTTTGAGTCTGAATACTGAGTCTAGTTTTCTTGGGTCTTCAAACCTAGGTGGTTGTTCCACGTAGACTTCCTCATGGATGAATTCATTTAGGAAAGCACTTTTGACGTCCATTTGGAATAACCCGAAATTTTTATGACAAGCAAACGCAAGTAATAAACGAATTGCTTCTAACCTTGCTACTGGTGCGTAAGTCTCGTCATAGTCTATCCCTTCTTCTTGCGTGTATCCCTTGGCCACGAGTCTTGCTTTATTTCTTACGACCTTACCTTTCTCGTCCATCTTGTTTCTGAAAACCCATTTAGCTCCAATAACATATTTACCTTTTGGTTTAGGAGTCAATTCCCAGACATCATTGATACTGAATTACCTGAGCTCTTCTTGCATGGCTTCAATCCAACTTTCATCGGATAAAGCTTCATTTATGCTTTTGGGTTCTATTTCAGCAATAAGAGCCACAGCACTAGACTCTTCGCGCCTTTTGGATCTTGTGCGAATTCCTTCATTAATGTCGCCAATGATAAGATCTTTGGGATGACTGGACTTATGCTTCCAGTTGCTGGTTAATTTGTTAGATTGATGGTCATTTCCTTCACTTGAATCTTCAACAATCACTTGCTGCTGGTCCTTCAAAGTCTGAGCTGCTTCTTGAGATTTAGACTTTGTAGAGTCTGGAGTAGGTTCAGGTTCTTCAAGATGAGTCTGAATAGATTCATTTTGTATAAAATCCTAGAATTTGACATTCATTGATTCTTCCACAGTTTGAGTCTTCTTGTTGTAGACTTTATACGCTTTGCTTGTGGTTGAATATCCAAGGAAGATGCCTTCATCTGACTTTTCTTCAAGCTTACCAACTCGATCATTTGCATTTTTCAGTATAAAACATTTGCATCCGAATACATGAAAATATGAAACAAGAGGCTTCTTTTCTTTGAATAGTTCATAGGGGGTTTTTTCTAGAATATGCCTTAGAAAAACTCTATTGATAATATAACAAGCTGTAGAAACTGCTTCAGCCCAAAATCGTAAAGAGATGTTGCTTTCAATCAAAAGAGTTCTAGCCATTTCTTGAAGCGATCTATTCTTTCTTTCCACAACTCCATTTTGCTCGGAGTATATGGAGAGGAGAACAAATGCTGAAAACCAGATTCATCACAAAACTTTGTAAAATCTTGATTTTCAAATTCACCTCCATGATCTATTCTTATACTTGAAATAACATATCCTTTTTCGTTTTAAACCTTTTTAGCAAATTTTTCAAAATAAGAAAAGATTTCAGACTTACTTGCTAGGAAATATACCCAAGTAAATCGTGAGTAATCATCCACGATTACTAGGCAATATTTCTTACCTCCAATGCTCTGTGTTCTGGTTGGTCCAAAAAGATCCATATGCAGAAGCTACAGTACACGATTAGTGGAAACTTGATTTATTGGTTTAAAGGAATTTCTTACCTGTTTTCCCAATATGCATGGTGTACATAGGTCAGACTTTTGGTATGATAAATTGGGTAGACCACGAACAAACTTATTTGCTGAAATTTTAGCTATCTGCTTCATATTGATGTGTCCAAGCTTTCTGTGCCATAAGCTTGCTTCATCTTGTATTGAGATTAAACATTGCGATTCATCTGGTTTCACATCCAGAGGTAGATATTTCCATGTCTTCGACCCATAAATGACTGAGTAGAGTCTTTACTGGTTCCTAAACATATACCCTCTTGAAAGTAGATTTTGAAACCGGTATCACATAGCTGACTGACACTGAGCAGATTGTAGTTGAGTCCTTCAACTAAAGAAACATTGCTTATTGTGAGGTTTCCAATCTTCACAGTTCCAAATCCCACAATTTTTCCTTTGTTGTTTCCTCCAAATGAGACTTTTCCACCATTCACTTGAACAAGCTTTATGAAGCAATTTGAATCTCCTGTCATATGTCTTGAGCATCCACTATTCAGATACCATTTTACCTTTTTCTTGATAGTGACCTGCATTTAAAAAAGAAACTCAAACTTTCTTTAGTACCCATATTTTCTTGGGTTCATTAGTGTTAGTATAATATGTTGTATTTGCCCATACTTTCTTAACAGCTTTCCAAACCATTGGACATTCTTTTTCAAAATGATCTGCACTATTGCACTTTGAACATCTGAGAGCATTGCGACCTACTGGTTTTACAAAAGTCCTTTTAAAATGATTTTTGTAAGCATCTCTTGTGGGTCTTTGTTTGATTCTTTCCTTCACTTTAGGAAAATCAATTAAAGGAATGGTTTCAGCAGTCATTCCCAAACTAGATTTATTGAAATAAGGTCTTTGAACATAAAGTATTTTTTCTAGTTTCTCAGATCCTATAGAAAATCTTTTGGAAATATTTAAGATATCATTTTTCAAGAATGCATTTTCTTTTGAAAGATTATCTTCACTTTCTCTAAGAGAGGAAACATTTATATCTAAACATTTCACATTTTCTTTCAAAACATTTTCTTGTTGTTTTAAAGCAGAATTTTCCTTTTGAGTTCAGAAATCTTTTTAAGAGAAGTCTTAAGACTAAAACACAACTCATCAATGTATTTAGAAACTTTAATAGGGATTTTGAAGTTACTCACCTCAAATTCACCGTCGAATACGAGTCGTCTCGGAGTTTGAATCTGAATCCGATTGTGCCATTAGACATATGTTGGCATAATCATCATCACTTTCTTCACATTCTGTATCATTCCAGGTTTCTGCTTTAAGAGCCTTTCGATACTTTCCAGTTTTTCCTTTCTTCTTCCTCAGAAGAGGACAGTTGGGTCTGATGTGTCCCTTTTTTTTTACATTCAAAGCAGACTACATCTTTGTTTGATTCATCATCCTCAACAGACTTAGTCTGTTACTTTTGAAAACTTTGTTTCCTTGAATTGAATCTTCTTCCTTTTCTGTTCAGCTTTCTGAATCTTCTTATCATGAGAGCAAGCTCCTCATCGTCCATATCGTTTTCAGAATCTGCAACATCAGAATCATCATTGGATTTTAATGTAATGGATTTCTTACCTTTAGGGTCTTCGTCTTCATTGATTTGTTTCACTTCATAAGACTGAAGAGTTCCAACCAACTCATCAACAGATAGTGGCATGATTCTTTGGGTCTCTCTGATTGAGGTCTTTATGTGATTCCAATCCTTGGAGAGTCCACGCAGTAGCTTATTTACCTTCATGGGATCAGGAATTGGTTGACCTTGATTTTCAAGACCATTCACAATATCTGTAAAACGACTAAACATGTAAGTTATAGATTCTCCCGATTTCATTCTAAAGGCTTCATATTGACCGAAGAGAATGTTGATTCTAGTCTCTTTCACTCGATCGGTTCCTTCATAGGTAATATGTAATCTATCCCAGACTTCTTTAGCTATAACACAAGAAGATATTCTATTATATTCAGTGGGAGATAAAGCACAATATAAAGAATAAATTACTTTTGCATCAAGAGCTTGTCTCTTGATTATCTCTTCCTGAGTCATTTGACTAGAGTCAACAGTATCTTTTCCTCTTTCTGAGACAGGTGCAGCTTTAGGAATGATTCCTTTTTCTACAACATCCCATTCCAGAGGATCCTTTGATCTTAGGAACGCATTCATCTTGTTTTTCCATATGTTGTAATCCTTTCCATCAAAGTAAGGTGGTCTGGTATTGCTTTGCTTTTCTACCAGCCCTAGAGCCAACATACTAGCCATGGATCTTTAATTCTGAAGTAAAACACTTCAAACAAAGTGAGTACATATGCTCTAATACCAATTGATGTAGCTAGTATAAACACCTAGAGGGGGTAAATAGATGTAAAAACAATTTCTCGAGATACCACAGCAATACTAAGCAGACGATAGAAAGGAAGTACTCTTTTGCTTAACCAAAATGAATTACGATCAAAGTAAAGTAAAGAGTAGGGAAGAGAAGATTAAACACAAGGTTTATAGTGGTTCGGCTTATCCCAAGCCTACGTCCACTCTTCCGAACTGACAGCCTATCGGCTGGATTCCACCATAAATAAAAGAGATGTTACAGCACAGCTTTTCCTTGATTCCACAGTGTAGATGTTCTACCACACTTCCTCAAGGTTTCAAATATAAACTCTCTTTTGTGTACAAGATTTCACTCAAATGAATTAACTAAACAACAAGGAGCTTCAGACTTTGGAATTCTTCTATCGCGCACTTCTCGAACAACTTAGAACGTCTTCCTTATATACTCCTTTACGCCATCATACCCGTTGGCACTTACCAAAGGAATCCCTCCAATCTACCTGTTGGACGGAATCAATTAGGAAGATCATTCGAGCTATTAAAGAAACATGTCGATAGCCCATCAATCATGTTCGCCCATACAATCAGGATCTCGGGTTCCATAAGTAGAACCTTCCAAGAATATTTTGCCAATCATCGGATCCTTAATCTTCGAATCAATCTCGATCAATGAAAAGGATTCTGTTATGTCATATCCAGCCAAGAGATCTTCTCCGATCGATAAGGTCATATCCTTAATAAAACATCCAGTTCGGATAGCCTTTCTTCAACAGATTAGAAACTCGTCAATGAGAATAGACTTTGAATCTTGAGTCCGGCTGTCCCGAGGTCTTCGACTTTAAACAGCAGAGTCTGCAAACCTTCAGACTAGACTAATGGAAACATTTTGTCAGCTTCAAAACATTTCAAGAAGATTTCTCCAATAATAGGGACCTGAAAATAGTAAGCCATGATGGAGTGAAATATAAATCTTAACGAGTTCACACCCTAAGCCCCAATTAGTACACTAACTCGACTTGAGGTATCTTTCTAGAACCACCCCACAAAACAAAGCAACAACCAACAACCAACAATCAATAGTCGGTTCGCATATAACCTTACTTGGTTTGCCATACCCTGCATGTTATAACTCGGCACGATACACATAATGCACATGGTCATTAGATGATGCAATTCATCAATCACATACAAGTCACGTTACAAGCGATCTCACCTAGCTATTGGCACACCCTGTAGGTTATCATTAATGCGCGCATGCCATAAACAATGTGCTCAACTCATGCATAACCGAAACCAACGATGCCATGATTCTCATGCGTTCTTGTACATTAGTACGCCACCTATCACGCATCAATCCATCACACGCATCCTGATTATAAGGTAAAATCGTTATGACACGTCTCATATTGTGCCACACAATTTTACCCCATAATAAGGCATAACTATCTCAACCCTCATGCGTATTCCAGTTCTTACGGCCCATTGGCCATGATCAACTCCCAGTTGACGGTATGGCTAACTTCCCTGTCAGCGATCTGATCAACTTCCTAGTTATTAATGACCTCTCGGCCATGGCTAACTTTCCAATTAGCGATCATTCGACTCACACTAGGCTACCGATAAAAAGCGGGCTTCGTCCTGCCTCGTTGGGCATGGCTACATCAAGAACTTATGTTCAGACAGTATTCCAAAAAGGGACATCGGTCAAGAATCACTACAACTGGCTTTTGACTCCCGTCGAGTATCGCCCCCAAACTTCCGTTGGATGACGGTTCAACTTTTGATCACGCAAGAACACTATTACAACTCCATTTTCTCATAAAAGCGATCCACTTCCAATGTCTCTCGAACAACCTATTTTTTCCTTTTATGCAAATCACTCAATATATGCGAATGCCCATGCATTTACACATCCATTCACTTCATAGGATTAAACACACATAAAATTAGACCACATTTTCACTTCTAGATGAACAGTGCGCGTGAACAGTACCATGTGAACAATGTACGTGAACAGTAATTTGTGACTAGTGTCGCGTGAACAGTAAATTTTCAAAATTTAATAAATGATATATTAAATTTAGAGATTAAACCAAACATTAATTAAAGCAAACAATCAATCAATTAAAGTTAAACATACTTAATTAAGCACATAAGCCACATTAAGCAAATAAAGTGAGATTAAGCTAAACTAATCTAATCCATCCATCTAAGCACCTATCTTAGGGCTAATACAACTTAATTAAATCTCTTAAACTAGAATCAACTCTAACAAAACCTACCATAAGCAAGTTTGGGCACTAATCGAATGATTAGAAGCTAAACTCATCCGTTAAGCGGGCCGAAGACACGAATGCGGCGACGACGGCGGTGGCTACGCTCGAGAACCTCAACCACAGCGATCCAAGGTGGTCCCGAGGCTGAAACAGCAGCCACAAACTCAGACTCCCTCTACAACTCTAAAAAATTGATTGCTGAAGGAGGAAAATGAGCTAAACGGGCTGGCCGGAGCTCCGACAACCGGGTGGCCAATAACCAGCGGCACCTGGGGGTCAAGGGGAACTTGCTGGTGGTTGGGATGGGTGGAGGTTAAGTCAAAATGGGAGGAAAATGGCTGAAACAAGCGAAATTGGTGAAGCAGTGTAGGCTGCCATGCGAACCGACGGACTGGTGAGTGGTTTCTTTCGGCCGGGGGGTCAGCTGGCGGCTTTGTTCGGCGAGCGGCCAAATCCTCCTAAACGGTTTGGGCCTTCTGAGTGCAATGGTGGGTGGCACGAAGGCTGATTCTTATGGGAAGGCAACAAAACAACTCAAGTTTTCAGAAAAAGGTTAGCTGGAATAGAAGCAAGAAGAAGTAGAAAATAGGGGAGAAAAGAGGTTAACGATGGCGACTCGGCTGGTTCGGTGGGCGTGCAATGGTAAGGGGGGAGGGGCTACTGGTTCTCTCTAGTTCTCTCAAGCTTTCTCAAGGCCACAACAATGGAGAAAGGAGGGAGGAAGAGGAAGAAGAAGGCTGCTGAAGAGGGGGGACCCCAAATGGTCTCTTAAGGCTCCAACACTTGGCCACTTCACTCAAGTGGCTACCCCCACCACTTTGGCTGTCATCCACAACCCCTTGGTAGCCCACAAGCTTCCTCAACAAGCCAAGATAGCTGTCCAAATGTTGTACCCCCTAGGCCTACGAATTTTGTACCTTCCCCATCTAATTCCATTCAATTCTCCATCAATTCTCCCTCAATTGAGCTCAATTTGATGTCCATAAATTCCACCAAGGTGCCATCATCCTAATCAACCTTTTTTCCTTATCCATTGGTCCAACTTGAATCCCAAAAGCACGACCAAAAATAGTCCTCGAACTTACCCGGTCCAAAATAACCTTACTTTGAATTTCCACCAAAAATCTTAGTTTGCAGAAAAAACTTCGGAGGATGAGTCGACACTCCTAAAATAAATTGTAACATGACAGAACTTTATCAAGTTTAATTTCGTGGTTAATTTCAATCTGACGCAATTTTAGCGCGTCCTAATCTACCGGATAACTTTTAGGAACTTTTAACGCTTTTGACCCGTGGTCAATTATTTTCGAACCACAAAGTACATTTTTGACACATTGGCGACTCTCGGTTGTCGTGAAAATCTTGAGGTTTTAAATACGGACACAGGGTACCAAAACGACAGAGAAATCAGTCTAGTGCCGATTGACAAGAATTGTGCAATTAGCTGGAATCACCCACACTTAATCACATACCTTTATTGAGTCAACCTATCTCTAGTCTCTAATCAATTTTTAATTGTGCCGTAATGACCCTTGTAGATTAGCACGATCGAGCAATCGATTCTTGGTCGAATTCTAAAGTCTATTGCGTTAAAATCCCTTAATGGCTTCACCTGATAGACGAGTTATCCCGTAAGTGATCAGCTCAGGAAAAAGAACTATAGGCGCATCGATGAAAAGCCCAAATTATTCAATAGAAAACATAACCTAAAATTCAGGATGTCACAGGATGTGCATGCCAGGATGGTTAGTTTGGTTCATCTTCTTTTAGCATACAATTGTTACAAGGTTAAGTCCACAGTTTTTTATTATCCGAAGTACCATCACAAATTATCATAGCTTAATTTAGTTTAGTTGTCTAATGTTCAATTGTTTTACTAGAGTCCATAAAATAGAGATACATAGTTATTACTTTGCATGCCTTCGTGTTGTGATGATAAATAATCAATTGACTCGATATAACAAGATTTACTTATTTTATTCTTGTAGAAAATTTTGACACTGAATATAAGGTGTTATTTAGTCATTCTTTTTGTTCTATTTCTGAACTTATCAGATATGTTGCTTTTTAAATGTAAATTCTTGCCAATTTACGTTGGTGGGAACTGAGAAAATCGTTTTTTAAAAGTTTAATGCGATTCTAATATCCCCGTGGGTTTACCATAACAATAGCATCAACCATGTCAATATGAGAGTCTCTCTAAATTGTAATGAGTTCAAGCTAGAACTTCTTCAGACCATCAAAGAGAGAAAAAGGCCTTGGATCCAGTTTTATGTAGAATTCCTTTATGAGCCACCCATCCCAGCTTTTGGAGATTCACGAATTACAATTGTATCTGCATTTTACTCCGATCCTCTCCCCCAGAGGTTGGGCGATATATCAAGTAAAATAAAGATATGTCCAAAATCCCATACTCATAGGTATTATCCAATCTTTCCCAAAGAAATAGCAAGAGTGAGCTAGTTGATTGAAGATGATATAATTGCTTCACGAATCACCTATTTAGATGCATCCCCTGAAAAAATAGATGATCTAAGTGTGACATCCTGATTTTCAAGTTCTATTTTCGATTGAGAAAGTTTGGCTTTTCATCAACGCACCTATAGTTCTATTCTCTGAGCTGATCACTCACGAGATAACTAGTCTATTTGGTGAAGTTATTAAGGGATTTTAACGCAATAGACTTGAGAATTCAACCAGAAATTGACTACTTGATAGTGCTAATCTACAAGGGTCATTACGACACTATCAAAATCAATTAGAGATCAAAGATAGGTCAATGCAATTGAGATATGTGATTAAAGTGTGGGTGATTCTACATAATTGCAAAATTCTCGTCGAACGGCACTAGATTGATTTTTCTGTCATTTATGTACTCTATGCCCGTAATTGAACTCTCGAGATTTTCATAACAACCGAAGGTTGCCAATGAGTCAAAGATGCATAATGTGGCTAAAAAATAATCAACCACAAATCAATTGCACTAAAAATTCCTAAAAGCTACCTGGTAAGTTAGGTCATGTTAAAATCGCGCCCGGTTGAAATTAACCACAAATTTGAACCTGATTTCAAAAATTAAAAGTTCTGTCATGTCACGATTCATTTTAAGAATGTCGACTCATCCTTCGAAGATTTTTCTGCAAAACCCGAGATTTTAGCAAAAAATCAAAGTCGGGTTATTTTGGACCGGGAAATTCGATGAACCATTTTTTGTCGCATTTTTGGCTGTCAAGTTGGACTATCAGGAATTTAATGTAGGCACCTTGGTTGAATTTATGGGAACCGAATTGAGGCCAATTGATGAGAAATTGAATGAAATTTGGAAGGAAATTGTCCAAATTCGTAGCCAAGGGGGTGTAGCCACTTTTAGACTATTTCAATGGCTTGTTAGGGAAGCCTTAGGTGTGCAATTGTCTGGGGATGAAGGTTGAAGTGGTGGGGGCCTTCGCAATGAGCAAATGGGGATATTTTGGTTGACTTGAAGGCTTGGTGGTCCCCTCTCTTCAGCAGCTAGCTTCTTCTTCTTTATTGGACTGCTTTCTCCATTATTGAGTGTGTTTTGGAGCTTGAAAGAACTAGAGAAACCAATCGGCCTTCCCCCTTCACCGTTAACCACCACCCGAAGCCGCTAGACCCACCGCACACCGCCTGCAAGCCGTGCCTTCCCCCAGGCGCACCATCTACTGTCCTGCATCACTCGCGTGCCCTGGTCGCTGTCCCAAGCTACCTAGGCCATCGTCACAGCTCGCCTGGCCGCCGTCTATCACCGTCTAGCCACCATCCGCCGTCGTCAAGCCCGCCTGGAGTCGCTGCAACCACCGCTACCCATCTCGTGCCGTTTCAATTGCTCAGCCCATCCTTTCTCGGCCCAAAGAAGAAGCCGAAGATTAGCCCCTAATTGAGAGCTCGTGGCCTGTTTTAAGGCCCGTCCGAACCTCTGTTGGTGTCGCCGCAAGCTTGAGTGTTGCTCACTTCCGCGTCGCCGTTGCCATGGACTCACTGGCTCGCTAAACCGGTGAGTTTACTTGCTAAACTCTACTTAAAGGAGTTAATGACGTTTAATGGATAATTAGTTTAGGCTAATTAGGGATTAGGTAGTTTGTTAGTTTGGATTAGTGATTTAATTGTTTAAATATGCATGTTAGGTGGTTAGAATAGATTGATTAAGGGCTAAAGAGGTTGTGCTATTTATCTAGATAGGTTTAGAAATTTTCTAGGCCCGTTTAGGTGGTTAGATTAGCGTTTCTTGCCTAAGTTACCATTTATTGTAGTTAATTTGCTTTATTTAATTAATTTTGGTATTTATTTAATTATTTAGTATTTTTCAAAAATTATATCGGGATAGCCAAAGTGACCAGAATTTTATGCTAATTGCAGTGATATGTTTAGTTTATGCAATTGAGTGTTAATTTAAGCAATTAAGTGGTGATTGGAATTTTGAGTATTTATTTCAAAATTGTGAAATTTTGGTATTTAATTAGAAAAGCCCGGTGTCGTGTTTTAACACTGAACATGGTTTTAAAGACTATATCAAACAGTGGGATTTTAAAATGGAGGATATCAATTTTTCTAGTTCAAATTGACTGCGTACCTACACACAATTATTTTACCGTGTATTTTTAATACGAAGAAAATAGGCCAAGTTCACTATTTTAATTGAGATATTTGAGTGAATGCACGGCATCCTTAACCAAGATTGAATAATCGTGTGTTGATTAAAAGAACCCGTCCCCGATGTGAGTCGAGTGGACGTGCCCTTATATGGGATGCCCTATCAATGGATACCGGATCACGGTAGAGGCCGGACCGAAGCTCCTTCGGGAATGCCGTCCCCGATATGTATCGGGTGGACGTTGCCACGCTCAAGGGATGAGGTGATGCGTGGTTACGCCAGAAGACTGCTAAACGTTGCGTAAGTCGTGCCCATTAGGTCGTAATTTAAAAAAAAAAAAAAATTGGAACACATGCTAAGTGAAATTGACGCACCTGATTATGGGACAAAATTGTGTGGCACGGTATAGAACATATCATAACTATTTAGCCTCATAATCGAGACCCTTATGTTTATTGAGATGAAAATGGTGGCGTTCTAATTGATTGAGTTTGATTACTGCATATGGTTATGTATTTGAATTGTGCTGACCTGCAGGGAGAATCTGAGACAATGTGAGTCTTGGTGGTTGTGTGGTTATGTGGCTAGGCATATTTTCTTCCTAGTCGAAGTTTAGGAGGTGGACTTGCTGAGACGTTGTCTCACCCCGTCGTGAGCTCAATTCTTTTCAAGTCTTTAGATGGCAGCCCAACCTGTACGTTATAGTCAGCCTCGGAGGGTTACTGAGCTGATTACTGACTTCCCTATTCCCAAGGGCCACTGGGTTTATGAGTTCATAGTGACCACCGTTTGGGTCAATAAGGACCTACCTCAGAGGGTACCTCATCGATTTATGGCGTGGTTTCACCGTGAGCTCAATGGATACAAAGTTGATCCCCTCCAGGGTTTTGAGATCCTTAATGTGGTAGTCGACGCCACTCTAAGTGAGGACACTGCTGACCCTCCTAATGATGCTGTGGAGGACCTGGCGCCCCCGGAGCCTATGGAGTCTGAATGATCGATGAACGTTTCCGACTAGTGGGTCATAGGACAGTTTCCTTTTTGAGGGCCGATCTTTTTGGCAGACATACTAGTTTTATATATAAACCTAGTTTGTTTATATAAGCATGTTTTGGTTGTGAATTTGTTATCCTACTTTTCTATCCCATGCTGATTGCTGTCAGGGGATTTGTTCATTCGCTTCCGCATGTGCAATAAATGAATGGGTCGGAGACGCGTCCTGAGACGTCACAATTTCATCGACCACCAAGGGATGTACGTACGCTTGAGATTCGGAGTGTGACACTAAGGATCACTCAGCTAGTGAGCATACTATAATTTCATATGTTCTTCGAAAGGTTAGTATGAAGAAGAAAGGCTCACTTGCTAGTTGCTATCATCAAATAATGTTTGAACTATGCTCTTCTACTTTTGTTGGAGTTTAGTTGTATTCAAAGCTTCTTGGTGCTTCATCCTCATAGCTCTTTCCATAAGCGCCGATATAGACTATTCAATTGTTTTTCAATTGAATTAGGAAGTAATATCCTTCCTTAGCTAGGAAAAAAAAAATCATTTGGGGTCCATAATCTTAAGGGTTCTTAGTAATCTGACTCTTCTATTGTTTCGAATGAGTTCATAAAATACATCAAATATCTCACAAACTTAAAGCACCATATTCATTACCATGACATGTTTACACTTAAGGTGTCATGCCCTGAACTCTGGGCACGCGCACATCCCTCAGTGGTCGACTAAATTGTGACGTTCCTAGGACGCGTCGCCGACCCTGTTGGTTTATGCACATGCGGAAGCGAAATAACAATCTCCAGACAAGAATCAAACATGGGATAGAAAAGCAAGACAACCAATTAACACAAAACATCAAAAACCAGGTTAGCCCTGTAGAGTTATATACAAAAAGGAGTACTAAGCTAACCCTACCCTAAACCCTACCTACTTGGGATCCGGATCTAATATGACACCATTAGGGATGTCGATGTCTAATGGGTCAGCTACCACAGCTACGGGAAACTAGTGCGCCTCAATATTAACTATAATATCGGCATCCACGACAGGATCGAGTACCTCCACATACTCGTCATCGACGGCAGGTCCATCAAAGCCATCCAATGGGCCCTCCCAAACACTGTTGGGCCCATGACGAAACCACGCTTTGAATAGGTGAGGTACGAACTGAGATAGGCCCTCATCGACCTAAATGGTAGTCATGACAAGCTCACAGGTCCAGTCAAGGGTCCCGTGGATAGGGAGTATGGTACGCTGGGTCTCCGCCTCCCGTGGCCACCCAAAACGTATGTGGCACACTTCCATCTAAGGACCTGTAAAATTTTAAACCACGATAAGGTGAGACAATGTCTCAGCGAGTCTACACCCTAAATCTCGACTAGGAGGATAATTCACCTAGAGGCAGCCTAAACACGTATTATATAAGACTTACCTCGTCTCAGTACCTCCCTACACATTAGTACAACTCATATAACAGATGCATACGGTAAATGCACTTAATAATTGGAACACTTCACTTTCTATATATCAATCAATCACAAGGGTCCTGATTATAAGGTCAAATCGTTATGACACATCTCATTCCATGTCACACAATTTTTTCCCATAATCAGGTGTGGTTATCTCACTCATTCAAGCATTCTAATTAATTATGACCCAACGGCCACGGCCAACTCAACAGTCGGCGATCATCCGGCATAACCGAGCATCATCCCCTTCTTTACATCTAGACGGCATTCCTGAAGAAGCATCGACCCAGCCTCCACTATGACCGGCATCCGTTGACGTGGGGCATCTGAACTTAATCAAGCATCATTCAACGTAAATGCACTGTGACGGATTCCAATAACGATCACACGCACATCCAATCTCAGCCAAGGACATCGTGCTTTACATTCAAATGTCTCAATTTCAAATAATGTAATTAACCTATTTTCTTCATATTAAAAACACCCAGTAAAATAGTTGTGCGTGAACACACAGTCAAATTGATCTACAAAACATGATACTCTCCCATTTAAAAATTCCACGATTTGATATAGTACTTAAAATATTTTTGGTGTCAAAACCCACCCGATATTTTTCTAATTAAATACCAAAATTCCATATTTTTGAAATAATAATTCAAAATCATCACTCGGCATCCAATTGCATAAATTAGCAATCAATTGCACAAACCAATGCAACCACGACGATTAGCGCAAAATTCTAACAACGGAGGCTATCCCGATATAATTTACGCTAATTAATAATTATTTAAATAAATCACATTTAATTAAATAAATTGCAAAATATTTAAATTAAACCACTAATTAATCTACATACACTAATCTAACCACCTAATTGGGCTAATTAAATTAATCCACCTAGGCTAGCTACATTTAATCTGACTAAACTAACTAACTCCCTAATTAATTTAATCTAACCATCTAATCTTCTAACTAAGCCAACTAACTAATTAATTACACT
Source organism: Eucalyptus fibrosa (assembly GCA_017140475.1). NCBI lineage: Eukaryota > Viridiplantae > Streptophyta > Magnoliopsida > Myrtales > Myrtaceae > Eucalyptus > Eucalyptus fibrosa. The sequence goes on along the minus strand of CM029507.1, from coordinate 64,112,237 downwards.
AATCTACTATTTAGCCTAACTAAACCACCCTTAAGTGCAATTAGCCTCCTAATTAGATATTATGAGGTAAATTAACTAGTTTAGCGCAAAAATCGGTTCACGACGACAGCGGCCAAGACTTGGGTCTATGGCGACACTAAAGGAGGCCGGGAAAAGGCTAAAATAGCCCACAAGCCTCACGGCTTATGCTGGAACTTCAGTTCTGTGGGGCTAAACCAAAGGCTAGTCGAGGGGCTCAATGCAAGGGGGAACAGCAGCTGACGGTCGGGCGGAGCCAAGCGGGGGTAGGCAACAACAGGGATGGTGGTGCGGGACATTGACGATGGCTGGCGATGTCGGGCTTGGTGGGCAGAGTCGGTCAAGGCAGTTGGCAACTCAAGCAAACTAGACTCGCAAGCACTGGACCAGTGGGACTGAAGGTGTGGAGTTGAGTGGTTGCGCGGGGCTGGTCTCAGTTTGGTGGCTCACGGGTTGGTGGCTCTTTCAGTGAGGGGCTATGCTGGTTTGCTAGCTTTAGAAATGAAGGTTGAAGGAGATGGAATGAAGAAGAAGCTGCTGCTAGAAGAGGGACAAGGAACCTTGAAAGTCAAGGGACAATATCCCAAAACTCAAGTGCAAGCTCCTAAAGTCTTCAGCCATATCCAGCAGCCAAATTTCCCTCCCAAAACTTTCTAAGCAAGCCAAAATGAAGTCCAAATGTTGCAGCCCAGCAGCCCCTACGAATTTCATGTATTTCCCTCACCAATTCCTCAATAATAAACCAAATTGGCCTCCAAAAATGCCAACCAAGGTACCTACACCAATTTCCATAATTTTCCTCACCAACTAATACCTTTTTGAAGGCCAAAAATTCACTCGATTTTGCCCATCCGAATTTCCTTGAATTTAATTTGCCGAATTTTGATTTTTCTGCTAAAAATCGGGCTTGCTGAAAATTCATCAAAAGACGAGTCGATGTCCTAAAAATAAATCGTGACACGCTAGAACTTTCAATTCCCAAAACCGAGTTTAATTTCATGGTTAATTTCGATCGGACGCGATTTTAGCGTGACTTAACCTACCGGATAACTTTTAGGAACATTAAACGCGTTTAACCCGTGGTTGATCATTTCGATCCACATTTGTGCATCTTTGAATTGCCAGCGACTCTCGGTTGTCGTAAAAATCTTAAGGTTTCAATTACGAGCACTGGGTACAGAATCGACAGAAAAATCGGTTTAATGTCATTCAACATAAATTTTGCAATCAGGTAGAATCACCCATAATTTAATTACATGCTTCTATCAAATCGACCTATCTCTAATCTCTAATCGATTATAATGGTATCGTATTGACCCTTGCCAATTAACACAGTCAAGCAGTCGATTTCTGATCGAATTCTCAAGTCTATCGTGTTTATATCCCTTAACGGCTTCACCAGATAGATTAGTTATCTTGTGAATGATCGGCTCAGAGTAAAGAACTATAGGCGCATCAATGAAAGGCTCATTTCATTTAATCGAAATAGGATCGAATTTTCAGGATGTCACATAAGGTACTACATAACTCTATACTAGTCAAATCTCCACAACTTTAACATAATTTGTATATTATAAGATTACAATAAAACGATATTCATGAGGTCCCAGGAGAAGCTAGCCGTGTGCCATCAGAGGTATTTACTCCTGAATCACATTATGAACATGTCATTTTCCATGTACTTGGTTTCAGTGAAGTCCAAGTGCAAGACATCTAGATCTTGTCCAAAGCATCTTATCCTTTCTATTTTCCGCAAATAGTCACAAAGCAAAGTTGGAGTTTGACCATGTCGCTTCTTAATAAAAATGTACAAGAAGGGTTGAGAAACCTGGTTACTCACTGACAGTCCATGCTAAGGAATCTATTGCTTCCAGGATTGCTAAAATAATATTTCATTGTTCCCAATTTGGAAAAACAAAGGTCTGTTTTCTAGAAGTGCAAGCTGTCAAAAATCTCTCATCAAATGTCCTATTTGATATTGTTCCTTACCATATCTTTCATTGCTTCGTATCTTGTATTCCGGTGTTACCTTTTCTTAGGATCCTTTCCTGAGAATATATAAAGGAGTTTATTCTGGGGAATATCTTCCTATTTCCTTGAAGCTGTCACCATATCATCTAATTTGTTCCTAGAGGCACTAGTGATTTGACATACTGTGAAACTTGTTGCTAGAGAATCAATTAGATCATTGAATGCTTCAACTTCAATACTAGTGGGGACCATGCACTTGTAGGGCAAATGCCTTTTCTCATGCAATTTGTAGTACTAGGGCTTTTTGTAAGTTAATTTGCTTCTCATTTATGACAGTAAACTTCAGAGTCCATAGCAGACATGGTGAAACTTCACAAAGAAAGAAATGGTGAAAATTTTACTTTAACAAGTTCTCATCAAGGCCATGAAAAGGTGTCTGTCATTCTTAAATAGTTTAATACCTTTCATTCTGACAAGTCATTTGATCATATTTAACTTTCATCTCGCAAAAGTTGCCATTAAAGAAGATGATTATGTAGTTCCTAAATAATAGCATCATTTAAAAGTCAGTTTTAACAATGAACATATTGAATCTAACGTAAGTTTGGATTCTTTTTTGGCTAAAGACCTAATTGTTGATAACAACATGCTAGATAAGTTAATATCGACAATGCAAGTAGAGCACATCTTTTGCAAAATTCACATGTTTTTTGATCAGGACAGGGTGTCTAGTCTTGTCTTGCTCTGGCTCACGGTCTCTGTTATCACTTCATAAAAGAAATAAATATATATGAAAAGAAATGGCCATAATCGCAAACCTGCTCATGGCAGTTACATGAGCGATGCTGGTGATCACCATTGAGACCGCTTGCCTGCCTTGTCTTGACAGATCTCTCAACCCCGATTACAACCCTACCGATGACTATAGCAAGCTCACGCTCGTACTGCTGCAATCGACCCCAGCAACATCAGTGTAGTACTTTAGCTGGTACGTCCATGATGGGGTGCGATTTGAACACACCTTTTCGTTTTGATGCGTTATAATGGAAAGACACTAATGGAGGGGTACGAATGGAGACGTATAAAAGGCTCCCGAACACAACCGTTGGGTTCGCTGGCAGATCATTCGCACCAAATTTTCTCTCCATTTCCACCAAAGAAGAAAAAGGAATTCCATTTCATTTTTGCAAGAACGATCGGCATTTACACTGTGGAAATTGGGTGTTTTCCTTGTGATTGCATCCAGACTAACGTGATGAAGTGTTGTTCGTGATTTATTCGCAATTCAACGTCAAGGCTATTTGCTGTTTGCGCATCGAAATCAGGTAGGTCGTCTTCCGTCGACTCGAATTCTAACATTGGTATCAGAGTGCGGTCGTGTTTTCTGCCTTGTTTTTCATCGAGTTTTCTCATTTACCATTTGATATTGAGATCAAAAGTTTGTATTCCACATTATTTGGATCTCTGATAGTTGGAATTGCCATATGAAAAACTCGAAATTGAACCGGAGCAAAGAACGGGTTCCGGGTCGCATGCATCCATGAGGTTTTGGCCGTTTTTTGAAATAATTTTTTGGTCAACATTAATTTTTGAATATACAGGGTAAAAGAGTTCGTCGAGACGAGTTCGACGATGGGTCAAGCGCCGCCAGGCGATGCCAGACACGCCCACACTTACAGCCAGAAGCCGCTACACGTGGGTGCCACGCACTTGAAGCGCTAGCACAGCCAGCACGTCCGCCACATGCGCCGGTCGGCGAACCGGCACGTGCACGACGCACGCTAGCCGACAAATTAGCACGCACCGTCGGCAAACCGATGCATGATGACGTCACCATGACGTCACCCAACAGTCGATAACCGTTGGAATGACGTCATCGATGATGTCAGTGCCGGCGACAGTTGGTCGGCCGATCACCGGCTGGCGACCCAACCCAACCTTCAACCCGACCCGACCCGAGACCCAACCCGACCCGAGATCCAACCCGTTGACCGGTCAACCGTTGGACCGATCAACTAGTTCGATGGTCAAACTAGTTGGACCGGTCACCAGTCGGACCGGCCAGGAGCCGTTTGGCTTGCTAGCACATGCGCCACACGCGCCGCACACTCAGGCGGGGCGTGGGGGCGCGTGCGAGCTCTGATTGGATCGTGGTCAGCGGCGTTTGGTTCGTATAAATCTTCTCTACACAATGGAATAATTATTTTATACTTTTGAATTTCATAAATGTATGGAAATGCATAGGAAACTCTATGTACGCATTTTTTTTTTGGGTTTAATGCAGTTTATTCATTTGCGGCTTGTATTTTCTTGTGATTTAGGAAATACAGTAGCTAGCTTGTGTGCAAATGATGTTATATATGCTGTGTAAAGTTTGGTTCAATGATATGATGTATATATTTTAATATACTTGCAATTTTCTGGTTGCTAGAAAATTAGAACAACGGTAGGAAATCCATTACATGTTGAATTGCAATTTTTGTGGCGTCCCAAAATTCATAATGACCTCTAGTTATATTAAAGTCTATGAATAGGTGATGGAAGTACCATCAAGTTATTTTATGGCCATTTAATCCATAGTTTGCAATAAGATTTATGGCCAAGCTTTTAATGGACAAGTATTTGATAGGAAAGAAAATCCTATCATTGGCCATGTGTTTTATAAATTGGGATTTATGGAATTATGAGTTCAAGATTTTGGCCATGTGGAATTTAGTAATTAAATTCTTAAAAGAAAGAATTAAAGATGAATAATTGAAAGTGAAATTGTGAGTTTAATTAGGTTGGGCCTTAGGCCCAAGAGTATGGATTTTGGAGGGCCAAATGGTCGGCCCATTGGAGCTAAGGAGGGGCTGTCGACCAGCCCATTTGCTGGCCCAAGATTGGCCCAAGAAGAAGGCCTATCAGCCTTGCATGTAACCGGACAAGTGGCATGAAGGAGGTGAAGCATGGTGGACACTTGTCTTCCTCCACAATTACACTTGTCCCCCATGCAAAAAGAAAATGCATGCAATATAAATACAACCAAAAAGAGAGAGAGAGGGAGAGAGAGAGAGAACGGCTGGTGGAGAATTCGGCCAAAGGGAGAGAGAGGAGGATGCGAGAGAGAAGGGAAGCCGAGAGAAGGAGCTCGCCCGTTGCCGCCCGCATGCCGTTCGTCCGTCCGCCCGTGTGCCGCCCGTTCGCCGCCGTGTGTCGTCGTCCGTCCAGTCTAGAGGCAAGTGGGAGTCCTCTAGATTCTCTTGCATGTTTTTATGTCGCTTGCATGTTGAATTTTTGAGTGTTCAAGTGAGAAAAACCGAAGCATGGATGAGTTGTGAGTTAATGGTGTGACTGTTCTTGCTCGGATCATGTGAGTCAGAATGTTTTTTGAGCTTGCATGTGTGTTTAGAGTCCGATTTTGGCTTAGCTTTCTTCATGAAAGTTGTAGCTAACATCTTTTAATACAACATACTAAAATTTCGTGGAAAATGATGGAGATTTGATGGGTTAAAGTCTCATCCTACGGAGACCCCAGATCTGGAAAGTTTTTACTGACCTCTTGCCGGATTCGTGATTGCATGTTGGTTTTTGTTGAGAATCTCACTTTGATGTCTTCATGAAAGTTGTAGGGGATATCTTAAACTACAACATACTAAAATTTGAAGTGAAATGAACAAGTATAGCCTATAAAATCGATTAGATCTTAAAGACAGTAATTCTGGAGGTGTATTTCGGGACACCCGAGACTCCATGGACTTAAGAGACGACTATACGTTGGTTATTTGTCTTAGGTTTCTTCATGAAACTTGTAGAGAATGTCTTGATGTAGAACATATCCAAATTTCAGAGGAAACGAAAGAGAATAGATAGGTTAAAACTCAATATTTCGGAGAAGCGTGTACTGGACGATGCAGTAATGGATCCAGAAGCTTCGTGAGACTGTAGAAATTAATCTAGAAAGAATCTGGCTTGGAAGTCTTCATGAAAGATGTGCGAAAATTTCTTTGATATAACGCGGTAAAACTTCGTAATTTTTGGAGGCCGTATGGATATTTTAATCGAATTCCTTCGGAAACTGTGCATTCTGGTTTCATCCGAGAATTATATGATGTTTTGTGAGAATTGTGAAATTATGTGAAATTCTATTTGGCCATGTATTTTGCATGAAATTATTATTCAATTGTCTTGTTTATGACTTGCCTTAATTTTTATAATTTCTAGAAATTTATAGATATTGAATTTAATATTTTTAAAATGGCAAAAGCTGAAATTTAAATAAATGAAAAAGGACATGAAAATGGATTATTTTATTGGCCATAAATCCCATTAAATTTTATTTCATAAATAATTATACCATGTTACATGTATGATGAGGTCTTGATGTATGCATGACATTAAATTGAGATGCATGTGTGAATTTCATGCCAAGTATGATTTGTTGATGTCATATCATATGCCATGTTAAATTAAGACCGAAATTGGTAAATATGGATAATGTTAAATGAGGAGATTGTGGTGGTGGAGAATGATGCCCGGAATGTATAGAGATACATTGCCGGATGGCCTTGGGAGTTTCAGGATGCCCGGCCAGGGAGTGTAAATGCCGGAAGCCCTGTAGGAGGTTTCTGCCCGATGGGAATGCCTCGTAATGCCAGTTAGGATGCGAGATGTCCGGAATGTGGGGGCCCGGAACCCTGTCGGAGGTTTTTGCCCGAAGGGAATGCCTCGCGATGCCAGGATTGGGGCGCGAGATGCCCGGCTAGGGAGTGTAAATGCCGGAAGCCCTGTCGGAGGTTTATACCCGAAGGGAATGCCTCGTGATGCCAGTTGGGATGCGAGATACCCGGAATGTGGGGGGCCGGATGCCCGGTGGCCTGGGATGGCTGAATACTGGAAGCCTCGGAGGTCTTCAAGGTAAGTAACGCCTGTAATACATGTATGATTTGTATGATGCATTGAGTTGTTATTGGATTTCTTATCTGCTGAGCGGTTGTACTCACCCCTTTTGGGGACCAACATTTCAGATCAGTAGATGGATTGAACGGTCGGATATGACCGCGAGGGGAAAGATAGCAAAGGAGGGAACTTTTGGACGCTGACATTGATCGATGGACTTTAAGTATATGACTGTTGGAGGAGATGCCGGTCATCTTTTGGAGTGTAACCAAGTATAGAAACATTGGCATTTTGATGTACCGATGAATGATGTTCATCTGGTTTAAGTTAATAAAAGTGTTTGGCTTTTACCTATAAATGTATAGTAGGTGTGCATTGTTTTCTGAATATAGGGAAGGAAGTTTGTTGGATGTGCTTCCGTATATGGATTGCGCAAGGGACCTATAAAAAAAAAAATGTAAACCCCCATGGTTGTATGGACCCGCTGCAATTGAAATGGTATTAGAGTGACATGTTAATAAGGAACATGAAAGGTAAGCGAACTGTGACGACCCAAATCGGATTGGGGGCCGTCAAGGGGTGCGACAATTTTAATTATAGTTGAAGCATGATTGTTGTTTATACGTTGGTTATTATCATGCAATGTCTTTTGTATTAAGGAAAAATGTAGAAATTACATAAGGTCATGTAATTATTTTTCCTAGTGGGAGTTCGTAGGTTGGTAGAATTGAAAGGAGTTCTCACCTAGAACTTAAAATTTGCACAAATTAAACTGACTAATGATAATAGAACAATTGTACATAGAAGTTGATTGGAAACATTGTGAACTTTTGCTTTTGTGTCTTTTGTTGAATTATCATTAATTTAGTTTGTCTTTGCTGCAAATTAAATATGTGCGTTACTCTGTATAGTGTGCTAGTATTAATTCTGCGTTTATTATGTCAATATGTTATAGCAATTGATTATGACTTCGGCATCTAAGAGCATTGTGGCTAACCTCAATAAGGGTGAGAAGCTTAACGATGACAATTATGATACTTGGCACCGAAAGATTCAGTACATCCTTGAGGAGCAAGAGGTTTTGGAAACCCTCAACCATACCATGGATGAACCTGAGTATGGAACTTCAACTCAACACAGGAGAGATTTGGAAGCTTATCAAGCTTGGAAAAAGAAAAATAGCATTGCTCGCATCACGTTACTAAGCTGTATGCAAGATGATCTCATATGTGAGTTTGAGAGTTATGACAAAGCTCAAGTTATGTGGGTTGCCTTGAAAGATAAATTTAGGGGTACATCTGCCACTAAGCTGAGGAGACTCACCATCAAGTTTGACACATTCCAAAAGCACCCGAATGTAACGATGAGGCAGCATCTTCGGGAGATATCAAACATAATCCGTGAGCTGAAGTCAGCAGGTCACTCCCTTACTGATGAACAGCAAGTCCAGGCTGTTATAAGGTCTCTTCCTGATAATTTGGAGCATATGAAGATCAATATGACGCATAATAAGAACATCGTCACTTTTGATAATATTGCGCGTCATTTGGAATTAGAGGATGAGCGCCTAGAAGCTGCGAGATCCTCTACCCATACTTATGTTGTTGAATCGAGTTCGCGCAAAGCTTTGAGTTTCAAGCGCAAGAGGAATCTTCAGTTCAACAATAAAGGGAAGATGACTGATTAGAGACCCAAGAGGGCTAAAACCTTCCGACGCAAGAAGCGTGGTGGGAAGAAGGACGAGGCCAAGATGGAGTGCCACAATTGTGGCAAGATGGGTCACTTTACTCGCGAATGCACTGAGCCGAAAAAGGTACCCTATTACTTCATTACTTTGTGTAATGCTTTTGTTTCTAGTACTGTAATGTTTGCTGAATCTCATCCAATGTGGACTGTAGACTCATGAGCAACAAACCAGGTAACTAGAGACCGAGAAGCATTTGTAGAGTATCGTCGGATATCGCCTGGAAGAATATGGATATATGTTGAAAATAACTCAAGAGTTCAAGTGAAGGGAATCGGCACATGTAAATTAATCTTACGTGGTGGTCGAAATCTATTCCTGCATGATATCCTTTATGCTCCGGATATTCAACAAAACTTAGTCTTTGTAGTTGTTCTTCTTAGCTTATGTTATGTATTGAATTTCCATGGTGATTGTGGCATCCGGGAATTTCAACCCGAAATATTGATTTTGAGGGAAACGATATTTGTCTTTGAATGGCCATAGGGACAATTACATCATCAGCCATGATATTTTATCTCTTGGACTGAACCCCTTATGAAAATATTAATTGATTATGAGAATGTTAATTGATTTCTATAAATAAAAATGAAAATCAAATGCCCTAAAGTGGTGTGGGAATTATGGGCTTATTATCGATATTTTTCTATGGGCTATTTAAATTGGACCATAGGACAATTTGATAAAGAAGACTTTGTTCTTGACTATGCACTTTATAGATTTGATGGATTAATGTCACAAAGTCTTTTGGCCATTTTATTATGCAATTAGGTATTTATTTAAATGAGGATTAAGATGTATTATTAATAATAAACTTGGGCCATTTAGGTTTGGGCTTTAGGCCCAAGTGAGATGGGCCTAAAGTGGGCCAAGAGGCCCGGCCCATAGAGCCATGAGGTGGTCGACGAATGGAGGGGGGAGGAGGAGCCGCATGGCCTCCTCCAAGTGTCTTCAACAAGGGATGGGGACAAGTGTCCCCCATGCAAATTGAGGATGCATGCAAGTTTTGAGAGGGGGTGGCTGGTTTTGAGAGAGTGAGAGAGAGAGAGAGAGAGAGGGTTGCCGAGAGAGAGGAGGAAGAAGCGGTCCGTCTGTCCGCTCGTCCATCGCCCCCCGTTGTGCGTCCGCCGTCCGTCGTGCTTGCTGTAGCTCGGTACAAAGGCAAGTTGGGATCTATATTCTACTCTTGCATGTTGTGTCTTGCTTGTGTGTTTGAATGGTGGTGAATCTCGGATGTTTAGGGTGTGAGAAACCGAAGCATGAGTGTGTTGTTCTTGAAAATGTGTTCTGTTTATGAGTGTGCCGCCTGACCCAGAATTTTGTAGAGGCTTGCATGTGGGTTTTGAGTTGGATTTCGACTTCGACTTCTTCACAAAAGTTGTAGAAAACATCTCAAAGTATAACATACTAAAATTTCAGATAAAATGGTTGAGTTTTAAGGGGTGAAACCCTTCTTCTACGAAAACACTAGATCTGGAACTGTTTTGTCGACCTCTTGGTGGTTTTGTGTGTTTCATGTCACTTTTTACCGAGAATCTCACTTTGACTTCTTCACAAAAGTTGTAAATAACATCCTGAAGATTAACATACTCAAATTTGAGGTAAAACGAGCAAGTGTAGCCCAGTGAAACGATTTTCTTTTGAAGACAGCAGATCTGGAAGTACGGTACTGGATTCCCGAGACTTCGTAGACTATATGGTGACTATTCTTTGAGAATCTCACTCAGATCCCTTAATGAAATTTGTAGGGGACCTCTTGAGGCAAAAAATATCAAAATTTCAGAGGAAACGAAGAAAGATAAGTAGGCGAAACCTCGATTTTTCGGAGACAGCTAAACTGGACTGTTCGGTACTAGGAACAGGAGCTTCGACCGTCTATAGTAAATTATCTAGAGCGAATATGGCCTAGATGTCTCATTAAAAATATACCTTAGGATCTTGGCTATCACCTAGTAAAATTTCATTATTTTTGGAGGTCATTTGGGTATTTTAATCGAAATATTTCAAGAATTGCGCAATCTGATTTTATTCGAATTTTGCATACTGTATTGTGTAAGCTATATCTTCTTCTGTGAAGCTCTTTTGGGCATGTGTTCTGCATGAAATTGCTACCTTTATGTCTTGTCTATTACATGCTCTGATTGTACGATTTTTGAAGATCATATGGATATTTAATTTACATGTTTTTCGAAATTGTGTAAGCTGGAATTTGGTAAATTTCAAAAAGACATGATATATGGATTATTCTAAGTTATATGGACCCCATGGATTGTATTGTCATTAGTGGTTGCATCTTGCTGCATGTATGATGATGATTGGAAATGCATATAAGAATCAAAATGATGAAAATGATATTGTTTGCCATTGCATCATGTGCCATGCTAATTTTGAGACATAAATTGTTGAACATGGATTATGATAAATGAGGAAACTGTTGGAGGCGGCCGATAATGCCCTGTGAGTGTCAAGATACCCGGAATGTGGGGGTGTCGGATGCCCGGTGGCCTAGTGGTGTAATTTCGGAGGGTCTTCGGGAGTTTCGAGATGCCCGGTGGTATACGATACGTAATTCCAACGGAGGGGGGATCCTGGTGGTATGTCGGTATGTAATTCTGAAAGCCCCAGAGGTTTGTACTCGGGGGGATGCCTCATGATGCCAGTTGGGATGCAAGATGCCCAGAATGTGGGGGGCCAGATGCTCGGTTGTATTTTGAATACATGCCCAAAGGTTTCTCGCGATGCCTGGTTGGATGCGAGCGATAAATTGTGGGATGCAAACATTGGTCCCTAGAAAGAAAAACTGATGAGATCCTTATGAAAGATAAGAATTGAAAATGAATCATGTGCATGGGTGTATGCATATGGCATGATGCATGATCGGCTTATGAAAATAAATTGATGCTATTTGATATTGAAAATGCAATCATGAAGGCATGAATGGATCTCATGGTGATGTATGCTTAATAGCATGGATGATATGAATCATGGTAGTATGTGCACATACGGCATGGATATGCATGAATGCATGATGATGAGTGCATGGTGGTATGTGCACCTATGGCATGGTGATATATGTATGGATGCATGATGGTAAGTGCATGGATGTATGTGCACCTATGGCATGATGGTACATATATGATATGACAATGACGATTACATGAGGATGTGTGTACATGTGGTATGATGACATATGCATGTCCAAGGTAAATTATGCATGGATGATTGAATGATATGTCTTATACTATGATTGTTATGATTGTATTGTGTGATGCATTGAATGGTTTATTGGGTCATTTACCTACTAAGTGGCTGTACTCACCCCTTTTGGGAAATAACATTTCAAACTAGATAAGATATCTCTGCTGCCACTGTCACCGGTAGATGGATCAAGTGGTTAGATATGATCGTGAGGACGAGGATAGCAAAGGAAGGAACTTTTGGACGCCGACACTGATTGATAGACTTTAAGTATATGACTGTTGGAGGGGATGTCGGTCATCTTTTGAAGTATAGCCGAATATAGAAGACTACGGCATTTTGATATACCGATGAATGATGTCCATCTAGTTTAAGTAAATAAAAGTGTTCGGCTTTTACCTATAAATGTTTAGTTGGTGTGCATCATTTTTTTTTATTATTATTATAGGGAAGGGAGTTGATGGATGTGCTTCCGCTATATGAATTGCGCAAGGGACCGATGAAAAAAAATGTAAACCCCTAGGTTGTATGAACCCGCTACAATTGAAATGGTATCAGAGTGATATGTTATAAGGAAAAGTGAAAGGTAAGCGAACTGTAGCGACCCTAACGGATCGGGGGCCGTCGAGGGGTGCCACAATGATTGTGTTGACATTTTGTATGGAACAGTTTATTATGGTTCAGGTCATGTATCGAATGGTTTTATGGTGTTAGACATTGACTATGATCGGTACAATGTTAATGTTGATGGTTGTTTTTCTTTAATTGCGTCTTCTAATAACATTGAAATTGATGCAAGTACTTGGCATGCTAGATTATGTCACATTGGATTGCAAAGAAAGCAAAAATTAGCTAGAGAATGCCTTTTAGGGTTACTCACTAATGTTAGTTTATCTGTATGTGAACATTGTCTAGCGGGAAAAACAACTAGAAAATCATTCGGTAAAGGGACTAGAGCTGAATTTCCATTGCATCTCATACATTCTGATATTTATGGTCCTTTGAATGTGAGGGCGAGGCATGGAGCCTCATATTTCATTACTTTCATAGATGACTTCACACGTTTCGGTTATGTCTTTCTAATCTCCCATAAGTCAGAAGCATTAGACTGCTTTAGATGATATATAGTGATGGTAGAGAATCAGTTGAACAAAATAATAAAAGTATTGATAATTGATTGTGGACGTGAGTATCTATCGGAGTAATTCAAGGCTCTTTGTGATGAAAAGAGAATTGTACGACAATTGACTATTCCTAGTACTCCACAACAAAATGGGGTAGCTGAGAGAATGAATAGAACCCTATTGGAAATGGTTAGATCTATGATGGCGCAAACAAATTTACCTATCTCATATTGGGGAGATGCGTTATTGACTGCTGCCTATATACTTAACCGTGTGCCCTCAAAATCGGTCACTTCCACGCTTTATGAATTATGAACTGGTAGAAAACCAGACTTGAGTAGTTTACGTCCATGGGGATGTGCAGCTTATGTTCATAATTCTTCCCATAAACATGGCAAATTAGGTTCTAGAGGGAAGAAATATATCTTTATAAGATATTCTGAACACTCCAAAGGATACGTGTTCATAGGTGAACAAGCTGATGGAAGTGTGACCGAAATGAAGTCACGAGATGTCACGTTCTTAGAGAACAATTTTCCTAATAGAGGTGAGATTGATAAGGATTTCCAATTATATGAGATGGAAGATCCTAATAACTCACCCACTGATGTTGTAGAGGGAAATGAAGATTTACCTCAACACACAAGACCTAGTGGGAGTGTTGCATCGCTTGATGAATTGAATTCAAGAGAAATTCAATTACGTAAAAGTAATCGTAAAAGTATTCCCCGTCGTCATTTTGAGATTGAAAGGGAAGCATTTATGATTGCTCAAAATGACGATGCCAAGCCTAAGACTGTTCAAGAGGCTCTCTCATCCTCTAACAAGGAAGAATGGAGAAAAGCTTTGGAAGATGAGATGGAGTCAATGAGGGCAAACCATGTCTGGGACTTGGTTGATCTACCACCCAATCATAATGCCATTGGAAACAAATGGGTCTTCAAGATTAAGCGTAGGGCGAATGGATCTATTGAAAAGTATAAGGCTCGCCTTATAGCAAAAGGTTATACTCAACAAGAGGGTATAGACTATAAGGAAATTTTTTCACCAGTTGTAAGGTTTGCCTCAATACGCTTTATTCTAGCCATCGTTGCACATTTGGACCTTGAGTTACATCAAATGGATGTAAAGACGGCATTTCTCAATGGAGAATTAGATGAGGAAATCTATATAAAACAACCAATAGGTTTCATAGCTAAAGGTCAAGAGCATAAAGTTTGCAAGCTTCATCGCTCAATATATGGCCTTAAGCAATCATCTAGACAGTGGTATCTTCATTTTCATCGAGCAATAATAACTTTTGGTTTTACAATGATCGAAGAAGATCACTTTGTATATGTCAAGCGGTCCAAAGATAAATTTGTGATTTTATCACTTTATGTGAACGATATTCTGTTGGCTGGAAAGAACAAAGTTTTGATTATCACCATAAAAGAATGGTTGTCTTCCAATTTTGAGATAAAAGACATGGAAGAAGCTACTTATATATTAGGAGTTAAGATCGAAAGAGATCGATCAGGGAAACTCCTTACTTTATCACAAGAGTCTTATATTATGAAGATTCTTGAGCATTTCAATATGCAGCACTGTAATCCCATTAATATCCCTGTCATGCAAGGTGAAGGCCTAAGTACTGAAATGTGTCCTAAAATTCCAAAAGAAATCAATGTGATGGAAACCGTTCTTTACGCTAGTGCGGTCGAAAGTTTGATGTATGCTATGATGTATACTAGACCCGACATATGCTATGCCGTGGGATTGGTGAGCCGATATCAATCAAACCCTGGTCAAGCACACTGGAAAGCAGTGAAGAGAATCCTGAGATACTTAAAGGGCACTATGGACTATCGACTTTGTTACCAAGAGAATGATTTACGCCTATTAGATTATTCAGATGCCGATTGGGTGGAGACCTGGATGAGCGTAAATTGACTTATGGATATGCGTTATTGCTCAATAGAGGTACGATTTCTTGGAATAGCAAGAAACAGACATGCACGGCCTAGTCTACGATGGAGGTAGAATTTATTGCATGTTCTGCCGCAGTACAAAAAGCAGTATGGCTAAAATGTTTCTTGGAAAATTTAGCCACTATCACTGAAGTTCTAAGACCGGTGACAATTTATTGCGATAGTCAAGCAGCCATTGCCTATGTGAAAGATCCCAAGTATCATGGAAAGACAAAGCACATTGACATAAAGAATAACTTCATCAAAGATATTATAGCGCAGAAAGAAGTGATCCTGCAATACATTTCAACCAATAGAATGGTTGCTGATCCATTTACGAAGGCTATTCCTAGAGACATATTCTTGACCCATAGGATGTCACTAGGATTACGTAGAATGTGATATGTGTTATTGTAGAGAATCATTGGTTTATGTATTTGTTGACATATATATTGTACTTGTTTATTTATTAGTGATTTGATGTTTCATCAATAAGTACAAGTCCACTATGAGACTATTGAAAAGTATATCAGCAGGCAATGAATGGCTCACTCACACGAGCAATCACCTCAAGTGTTGTAGTTAGCATGTTGAGATGAGACGTTGTGTATAAATAAATGCTGAAAAGCAAGTTTGGTACATAAAATATGTCGCCTTGATTGGAGTCAAGATGAGGTCTGTGATTGGTTTATAACAATACCAAACATGATAGTCCCACAATCATGTATGCCTGAAAGATACCAGATGTGTGTACTTAATTGGGCACTATAGAAAGCGAGCTGATATAGCACTCGGGCTAAATATGAGTACGTGAGAAACATGTGACTATATTTAGGCTAAGATCTGTATGGTGGATATATTTGATAAATGACATATGCTCTTATAGAAAGAGTAATCTACTATAATATGTAATTCATACTACATGTGCATTGTACGACCAATAAGGGAAGATGAGTAAAATTATCCATTTTTACTCATCGTGTGAGCTCTTGAGGTAATTTGTATTTTACCTCAATTTTGTGACATATGTTACTTCTGACTATGTTCTCGAAGTAAAAGATCAATGTTGCTACTTTAGCATGTTACGGGCGGTCATAAATAGATATGGTCTATGGGACATATCTAGGAAAGCAGTTGTTCTAAAATTGAGAGAGACATGAGTGCGAAGGAAGACTATTGTTGTTTTACATCTATCATATGTATTTACTGGTCGACCAATTATATCACCCTATGTGGTTGCGGATATAATTGTAAATACATGGTATTTTAAGAATAGTCAAGTATAGTCTTTAAGAGATAGGTATACTTGGATTGATGTAACAAAATATGTCTGGGGCACTGTGAGACATCGATTGTTTATATCTTTTCGGGGTTGTAGCCATTATGTCATCCCTAACATGTGCATAATTAAAGCTCCCAAGTGCAGGTGTACTCACTGGTCGCACGGCTTATTTGCCAGTATGAATTGTTTTGTAAAAATTGATGAATGTTGAATGCCTTATATTCTTGATAGAGCACTATCAAACCCATCATGTCCGAGTGGGAGATGTAGTACTTTAGCTAGTACATCCATGATGGGGTGCGATTTGAACGCACTGTTTCGTCTTGATGTGTTACGATAGAAAGACACTAATGGAGGGGTACGAATAGAGACGTATAAAAGGCTCCCAAACACAACCGTTGGGTTCGTTGGTAGATCATTTGCACCAAATTTTCTCTCCATTTTCATCAAAGAAGAAAAATGAATTCCATTTCATTTTTGCAAGAACGATCAGCATTTACACCGTGGAAATCGAGTGTTTTCCTTGTGATTGCATCCAGACTAATGTGAGGAAGTGTTGTTCGTGATTTATTCGCAATTCAACGTTCGTTCCAGGGCTATCTACAGTTTGCGCATCGGAATCAGGTAAGTCGTCTTCCGCCGACTCGAATTCTAACAATCAGTTATGTGTAAATTTTAAATGGCATCCCAACCTACCATGGCCACTAGCCCCAACACTTGTTACTAGCTATGAATAAGTCGCAATAGCACCGTCAATGTAAAAAAAGTGGGAAAAGAAAATGAAGGACCATCTCTTTCCATCCATCATTGCATGACATCATGTCTAATATCTTCTTGTTGGTAGCCTCGTTTGCGACTTCAATATAATAGGGTGATCTAGGAAAATTAACATATCTTTGCTCACGCAAGTGACAGGAGAAAATTGATTCTTACCCATCACAGAACTCCTAAAATACTTTAAAGCATGCAAATATTACATGTGAGTTCTCGCATAACAAATTCACTATCATCATTTCAAACATGCAGAAGGAGAGATAGAGTCCTATGCAAACACGCCCTAACCAAACATCCTTGATTTGATGACAAAAAGGTAAAAATGAAATTTACCATACTTCACGTAAAGGGCTATATTTTCATACATCTTGATTATAGGAAACTCTATCAAACCATGTGTTGAGTCGATGAATTATAAATTATGGATCACCTCAAGCAAATAAAAATATGAGTGAAGTTCATGTTATCCTGACTTAATACTTGTAATTTGTTATGCTTAGCACATAAAATTGCACATGACCACATTTTCTAACCAGATTAGGCCCAACTTGTTGTGGTTCCATTTACCTCTTAACCTCGTGTAACAACTTTTGATAGATCAGATGGTGAAAATTATAGTTCAACTTCTAGCTTGATTATTTTGTTTAATACATTTTGTCGTCCTTTTCTAGATCAAGGCATCATCCTCTATGTTTTGAATAAAGATCACAAGGTATCTAGTTACAGTTAAAAACTTGGAAGTAAACTTGTTACTTCTCCATGAACAAGAAAAGATGGTAACCATTATTGAGTTTTAGGGAAACTCATCCGGATCGCAGCAAGTTGTAGATAACCTCAGTTATCTTGTTAAGTAGCACCAACTCTATACTTATCGTCCTCATCACAAAACAAGGGATGCACATGGTTGCAAGCACATCTCTTTTTTCTTTTTCTTTTTTGAGTAATTAATTCTCTTAGCACACGTTAAAAATAAGGTACAAAGTTAATGATATTTATCCAAGTGAGATTTGTAGAATTATTTCTCAATATTGATGACATTTAAGAGAAAATTAAAGGAGACAATTGATTTTAACTGAAGACATCCGAAATTTTGATCAATATTTATTAAAGCAATAAAAGAATAGCGCCAAGAACAACCGAGATTGCTTCACAGTTACATACCTCGCTCCCAAAGTGCACGAAGTGGGGATTCAACTGAGTGCGAATTAATGTGGAGCTAAGTGCAAGTAAAGATGAAAAAGAATTGCAAAGGAAAATGTAAATTGCATTGAAAGGGTAAATTTCAAGGAAAATAAAATGGTGCACTAAAAAGTAAATATAAACATAGATTATAGAATTGGCTTGATTGTGGAAAGAGAGAGCTTTACAATCCCAAAAATATTGGTATTTATAAACCAAATATTAAGAATAACCATTCCCTCCTATACATACAAGAACCACCCACATAAGTCCAATTATTCCACCTCTTTTGCGACTTCCAACTTCAAAGACGAATGCTACAACGTGCAACATGAGCTCTTCCTAGTTTCCCCGAGCTTACCTGTACATTTGCCTTATTTGTTGTTTCCACTTTCTCTGTAGTTTCTTCCCTTCTCATAACTATACTTGTGATGATAACTAATATTTCAAAATTGTTAAATTTTCATCACAGGTGTAGCTTCTCTCTCACTTAGTGCTTATGATTTTTCTTTAATTTCCTAATAAATTTATCTTAGTCAACGAGAGTTCCATCTTATCTTTAGTTCATTCAATCAATCTAAATGCGGCATTAATGGATGATACGTCAGCTTTTTTGCAATTTTAACAAAAGGACTAACTCGATCAAGAAAATAATAATAATTAGAGACCATATTGGGAAAAAAGAGAATTTATGGACAATATTGAATAAATTGAAGAAGTAAAGGCACTTGCAATTCAATTATCTCTAAAATTTTCACATAAGTTTTATGAAAAGATTTTTCTAGAGGCTATGTTATACGCTAGTGTATTGCTCCAAGTTCTTTTTCTACAATCATGAGTGGTTTGAGACATTCTAGTTCAATAACTCGAAGCCACTAGTTCGAATCCCGCCAACTACATACAAACCACTTTAAGTTAAAACCACTTGCATAGGTGAAATGCCCGAACTCAATAAGTTCGTGATACTTGTGGGTTGTTTCATGAACCTCCAAATAACTGGGTCTGCATGTTCGTATTCCCTAAATTATCAATAGAAAAATGATCAGTCCAACTTTAAAGTCATCTATCGCAAAAATAAAATAAAAAAACTTTACCAACACATCCCAAATAATTAAATCACTTATTAAAATCATTAAGCACGAATTAAAAATCTTCAATAATGAATGATTTCACACTAATGATCGAACTAAAATGTAAACCTTACGATCCTCCCGATTGCTTAGCACTTCCCTCTCCACGGGGATTCTGAGTCAAATTCAACATTGACCTTACCCAAGCTTTTTCTTAGAGATTTCCACAAAAATTTCAAACACGGCACAACTTTCTTATGTTTCTCA
Source organism: Eucalyptus fibrosa (assembly GCA_017140475.1). Classification (NCBI taxonomy): domain Eukaryota; kingdom Viridiplantae; phylum Streptophyta; class Magnoliopsida; order Myrtales; family Myrtaceae; genus Eucalyptus; species Eucalyptus fibrosa. Next base: position 64,092,783 of record CM029507.1, on the reverse strand, counting down.
ATTAATCCATCATCTTCAAAGCGTATTACTCACCACCGGCGAAATTTGCCAGTAAAACAGATGATTACGGGACTATAACATAAGTATTGTGATACATTTCCTTTTTGGCCAAAGACCCAAGCGTTGACCAAAAGGTCATTTAGCAAAAGACCATTTGAGAAGGTTTACAGGCAAAAAACCAATTCGCAACCATGTGTTCAAATCAAACTTCTTGATCGCAAGTTGTTCTGTGCCGATAAAGTTGTGGTTTCTTGTCGCCTTGTTCTGCTTGTCTTTGTATGATATGCAAATAATTCATTGGCGCAAGCATCGGATAAAACCGCAATTCTGAATTCTGTCCCCAAAATATCTTCACTTTGATTTTCATGGCGACGTGATCCAATTAATATCTTTAAAGTTTACAAGGTGAGGCATTATCATGTAATCCCGTGTGCTAATTATATTTTATTATGCTTAGCATGTGAAATTGCACAACATTATCTGACCAAACTCGACCAGACTTGCTGTGGCTCCATGTACCTCTCAACCTCATATAATAACTGATGATAGATCAGATGTTGAAAATTATAGTTTAGATTTCGGCTTGATTATTTTATTTAACACATTTTGTCATCCTTTTCTAGATCAAGGCATCATCCTCTGTATCCTGAATAAAGATCACTAGGTATCTGGTTACAGTTAAAAACTTGAAAGAAAATAAGCTTCTTACTTCTCCATGAACAAGATAATATGGTGAGCATCGTTGAGTTTTAGGGAAACTCATTCGGATCATAGCAAATTGTTGATAACCTCAAGTAGCACCAACTCTATACTTGTCATAACTATCACTGAACAAGGGACACGCATAGTCACAAACACATCTCCTTATTTTGGTTTTGTTTAAATTTTTTAGCACAAGTTCAAAATCAGGTCCAATATTATTGATATTTGTCCAATTGAGATTTGTAAAGTTATCTCCCAATATTGATGAACATTTGAGAGAAAATTATAAGGGACAATTTATTTTAACGAAAGACATCCAAAATTTTGATCAATATTTAGTAAAGACAAAAATAGCGCCAAGAGCAACCGAGGTCGCTTCACGGTTATATACGTCGCTCCCAAAGTGCATAAAGAAGGGGATTCAATGGAGTGTGAATTAATGTGGAGCTAAGTGCGGAGAAAAATAGAAAATTGCAAATAAAATGTAAACTGCATTGAAAGGGTAAATTTTGAGAAAAATAAAAAGGTGTAATAAAAAGCAAATATAAACATATATTATAGATTTGCTTGGTCGTGGAAGGAGAGAGCTTTTCAATCCCAAAACATTGGTATTTATAAACCAAATACTTAGAATAACCATTCCCTCCTGCATATACAACAACCACCCACATAACTCCAAATGTTCCACCTCATTTGCAGCTTCTAACCTCAAAGACGAATGCTACCACGTGCAACTCATCATGAGCTCTTCCTAGTTACTTCCCTCAACTTATCTGTACATCTGCCTTATTTGTCGTTTCCACTTTCTCTGCTTTTTTCCTCCCTTCTCATAAATTTTGGGTTAGCATCTACTGTGCTTAACTATATATGTGATGATAACTAATATTTCAAAATTGTTAAATTTCCATCATAGGGGTAGCTTCTCTCTCACTTAGTGTTTAAGTTTTTTCTTTAATTTCCTAATAAATTTAACTTAGTGAACGAAAGAGTTCCATTTCATCTTTAGTTCATTCGATCAGCCTATACGCAGCACTAATGAACAATACGTCCGCATCTTTACGAAGGACTGACTTATCAGGAAAAAAAATATATAAATTAGAGACCATATCGGTGGAGAGAGAGAGTACGGGGACAATAACAAAGAAATTGAAAAAGTAAAGGCACTAGCGATTCCATTATCCCTGAACCTTTTCCAAAAGTTGTATGAAAAGAGCTAAAGGCATAGTTATACACTAGGGATGTATTGCTTCGGGTTCTTCTCCTATGATTGTTTGAATCCTACATACAAACTGCTCTAAGTTAAAACCACCTACATAAGCAAAATGCCCAAACTTAATAAGTTCATGACACTTGCAAGTTATTTCATGAACCTCCGAATAGCCGCGTTTATACATTCCCTGAATTATAATAGAAAAATGATCAATCACGACTTTAAAATCATCTACCACAAAATAATAAAATAAATTACCAACGCATCCTAAACAATTAAATCACTTATTAAAATCATCAAGCATGAATTAAAAATCTTCAATAACGAATGATTTCATGCTAATAATCAAAGTAAAACGTAAACCTTACAGTCCTTCCTATTACTCAGCTCTTTCCTCTCCACGGTGACTCAGAGTCAAATCTGACGTTGATCTTACCCAATCTTTTTCCCAGATATATCCATAATAATTTTGAAACGTCACAACTTTAATATATTTCTCAATTAATCCATCATCTTCGAAACATACTACTCAACATTTCGCGAAAGTTACCAGGAAAACAAATTATTGCGGGACTCCAACATAACTATCGCGATACTATTCTTTTTTGGCGAAAGACCCAAGCGTTGATCAAAAAGTCTTTCAGCAAAAGACCAATTATTTGAGAAGGTTTCCAAGGCAAAAAAACCAATTCGCGACCATATGTATTCTAATCAAACCTCTTGGTTGCAAGTTATGGTGTGTCGATAAAGTTGTGATTTCTTTTCGCCTTATTCCGCTTGTCTTTTATGATATGCAAATATTTGTTTGAGCGAGTCTCGGACAAAACCGTAATTCTGAATTCTTTCATCACCATGAACAGAAAATAACTTCACTTTGATTTATGTGACAACGTGACCCAATTAATATCCTTAAAGTCTACAAGATGGGGGCATTCTCATACCATCTCGTGTTAATAATAACGAGGTAGCACCATATGATAGAAATTCGCCAACGATTCGGTAACTTTTTAACAAGTGCAAATGATTTTGTACGGGACAATTATAAAATAAATAAATAAAAAAAGTCCCAAACCTATTATATTAATGTCAATTCAATTACAAACCTTTCTATCTTGTCAATTTACTCATAAACACTTTTCACATTTTTCCAATTAAGTCCAACCAGTCAATTTTAGCTAAAAATCGATGACGTGGATGTCAGTTGTCCAACGTGATATAACTAGCGATGTAGACATTCTAAAAAATTTTTAATAGTTTTTTGAATTTTTTATAAGTTTTTTCGTTTTTTTATTATTTTTCTTTTCTTTACTTTTTTTTTTTTTTTACTATATGCCAGCAAGTGTAACCGGCTGACCCTCATCTGCTTCTAGTGCCGCAATTCAAAAATTATCCTTCAACAAGTCCTTCAAATACTTGAATCTTCTTGGTCTTCATGTTTAGTCCCCCAAATGCCACCTCCATTTCACTCCATATTAGAATTTTAGTAACTTTCTTGTTTCGTGAACATTTGCAATGTAGCACACATTTATAGAGCTCAAGAATTGGTCGGAACTCTCTGATCAGTGATCAATCTCCAAAAAAATACTCCAACAGCAGCCTTCTCATCATTTTTCTGACATGCATGTTTTACTAAATAATAGATGGAATATCTGTTAAAAATCATGGAGGTCAACATTCATTCTTCAAAAGCTGTCCAATTGCAACTGTGTGCCCACCCGTGTCATTAACCAAGTGCTTCTTCTTCTCATGTTACCCTTGATTCTTTCAAAATACTGAATTCTGATGATGTTTTGCAGTTGTTGGAAATCGATTAGATCAAATTGGCTAGTTCCATACATAAGAAATTGCACTCAAGCTCTTCAATGAATATGAGACTACATTCTCTTTTAGCATGATCCCATTAGTGGTTTTTCGATGTAGATGCAGGAGGAGCTTTGTACCCCAAGTTTGTCATCGACCGATATCACAGATACTTTTTTGCAGGGATAAGTATACCAATGGTGTCATAAGTTGTGTACGGCGCTCATTTTGGTGCCAAAAGTTTCCGTCGGATCACTTAAGTGCCAAAAAATTTGAAAAATGCTCACTTTGGTGCCACCACCGATCTAATCGACCGGAAATCCGATATGGCCTTTTTTTATTAATTTTTTAGGCTGACGTGGCTTGTCGGAGAGCACAATCAGCATCTAAACCACAAAAACGATGTCGTTTGGCTTCTTTCCCCCAAATCGAAACCCTAAATCCCCAAATTGAAAGAGAGAGAGAGAGAGAGAGAGAGAGAGAGAGAGAGAGAGAGAGAGGGAGAGAGAGGAGGCACATCGTCTTCTTCCCTGAAGAGCGACACCATCAGCGAACAGCACCAGTAGCAACACCAACAGCGCACCAGTAGCAGCACCAACAACAGCACCAGCGGCAGCGGCGGCGACGCACCGGTAGCGGCACCTTCGACCCCTCTTCTTCCTCCTCCTCCTCCGCCCTCGTCTCCTATTCTTTCTGCCACTTTTTGCTTGAGCAACAATCTCATTCTCTCCTCGCCTGGTCGAGCATCTACAATGGTGGCCGAGCAAATGTGGCCGAGCATTGGCGGGCGAACAACGGTGGCCGAGCGGCGAGGAAGAAACCCTAACCCTAATTTCAATCCATGTAGGAGCTAAACGGCATCATTTTTGCGAGGGTGTCCACATATAAGAGCAAAATGACGTCATTTCTTGAAGAGGATGGAAAACGACATCGTTTAAAAGCCAAGCAACTTTTTTTTTAAATAAAAATGCCACGTAATCATTTTGGCCGGAATTTCTCGCCAGTGGCACCAAAGTGATCATTTTTTCTCCGATTTGGCACTTAAGTGATCCGGCAGAAACTTTTGGCACTAAAGTGAGCGCCGTACACAACTTATGGCACCATTAGTGTACTTATCCCCTTTTTTGCAAATAAAATGGAACTTCTTTTCTTATTGGTCATCCAATTCTTTTGTCACAATAGTACTAAATCGGGTACCTATACTCTATTATTTTTCCCTTGGACATATGTGCGTTGTAAGGCCAACATTTGAGTTAGATACCAAGTGTACTTCGGCGGAACTTGGTGAAGTTAGGCTTTGATATCAAGTGGCAGCAAAATCAGGTTGGTTTGTCTTGAATGCTTATTGCTTTCGGTGTTCAAGAGACTGCATTGAATCCTCCAACTATGTTCCCCATCGCCATTTGTATACTTGTTTATGGAATTGTTCTTTCATGGGAAGAATTTTGTGAATGCAAAGGAAGAATATCCTAGATTGCGTGGTCATTATTGTTTCCAACAAACTGGCAATGTTGCCTGGTACACAGATTAGTTTTTGTTAGCTTGTGCTCTTGTAAAAGTTGAGGGGCAGAATCATTCACAGAATCATTGGTCAACTCAAAATATTTCAACAAGAATTCACGAATCAATTAAATCGCTAACTATTACAAAATAGGACCAGACTAAATCAAATCTGGATCCAATCATAAAATGATGTATCATAGCCATTTTATTCATTATGGTCGATTTGCAAATGTTTGTTGGATCTTTCAGGTTAAAGACTCTTCTCGCCATAAAAAAACGCAAGTGCTAGAGAAACTCCATGCTTAGAGGTATAGTGATTGATTCTCTTATGATCTTGGGGACTCGACATAATATGAACGTATAATGGGAATTCGTTTATTATTGTGGGGAGAGGGAGGGAGAGAGAGAGACGAGGTCTTACGAGGCTGGATTTTTTTTTTTTTTTTTTGGTCAGTCCTACTCTATGCCTACTCTATACTCACTCTCAGACTTTTGTCCTACCTCTTGCAGGGCGTGGGAGTCGAAACCCACTCCTGAAACTTACGCGTCCCCATCCCATCCCCTTTGAGAAGGCTGGATTGACTTGGGCGTGTGTTGGCGTTTTGGATCAAATCCTGAGAAGATGAATCAAGTCTTGGGGGCAAGTTCTTGAAAATTTAATGTGGAGGAAGGACATATGTGGGAAGGAGTGGATAGGGATAATTATTACTATATCTTGATAAGGGGAATTTGGAAATTTCGACCCCGATTGTGTAATTATGAGTTGGGAAAAAAATTGGAAAATCTTTTTGAGACTTGAATAATTCTACCCGTTATCTATATTTTTTGCGAAAAGTGTAATATAAGAAAGAAGGATTATTTTAAACATAATTAATTTCAAAATTGGCTGACTAGATATTCGATTGGAAAATTTAATATTTTGGAAATTGTTTTTCATTTGGTTTCTTCGTAGTGGTATCTTGAAACATTTGCTAATAAATTTCTGTAATGAAACCTTTAAAAGTGGATGTATACTTATAATGAAGTTAAAAATTGAAAAAGCCAGTCTAGTGGTGAAAGGGTATTGCCTTTTGGCACGATTGTGATTTGGGGAGAAGGAAAGTAGGTTGCCTTTTGCCTAGTCATGAATCACGAGTGCGAGTTGACAGATGAAAGGGAACAATGGCAACGATCTTGTACCGTCCCCACAAATATGGACCCTTCGATTGGGATGACAAGGATCTCAGCCATTGAAATAGAACAGCTTCCATCCAATTATCCACTTTGATAGGATCCTGATACAAATATGCTAGAGGCCAAAAGAGGTTATCCGCGCATTAACTACATACTATGAATTGTTTTTTTTTTTTTTTTGAACCTGGATTTCAAGACAATGCACTTGCCGCATCTCAAATATGCAAGTGTGAGATTCTATTTTCACGCCCTGTAAAGAGACAGGGTAAAAATCTAAAATTGAATTGAAAATGAAAATAAAACAGACCAAGAAAAAAAAAAAGCAAACCATGAATCCGGTAATTTCCCTTGGCAATATCGCCATGACTATGCTTAGGTTCACCAGCGCTAGAGAGCGAGCAGATTATCACGAATGTCATGGATCACAAAGCCGTGCGAAAACTCTAGCCAAAAAGTAATGATCGAATTGGAAGCAACCTGCCCACTAAAACATCATGGTCCTAGAGTTTAAGATTCTAGCAACTGCACCGTGATTTTCTTTCTCTGGCTTTTTTGGATAATATTAGAGTGAAAGTAGAGGCATCGATCACCATCATATTATATGTGCAATCTCTTGGTTTGGATTTAGGTTCAACCTAAATAAGGAATACTCAAATATAGGATTAAAGATCCACAAAATATGGTAACACTTTTGGATAGGCAAAAGACATCGGGATAATAGGACTTATTATAATATTTTTGCATGTTAACTCGAGATTATCATTCCAATGGAGTGACTCCAATTATGGTAATATTTAAACATGTCTTTCCATGGGTCAATTGCTAGATGTGTTATGTCATGTATAACTCTTTTAATAGTTAAAATTCTTTAATCTGTTGATTTTATAAGTCGTCTCTCATTTGAAAATATGAAATTAATATATATCATTGGAGAGCATGAAGTTCAAGATAGGCTTGAGTGATCCAAGCATATTCGTGCACTCATCAAAAGTAAAGTTCAAACCGTTGTGCCTGTGAGGAAACAATTCATCAATACAACCAAATAATTAAAGACTTCTCTGGTGACGTATTATCAAGAGACACAATTTTTTAAGTTTATATAATCTCCTTTTAACCTTAGGAAAACAAAGTGTTAAGATATCAAGCAGATGCTCTCATTGTCTAGACCAGGTAGACATCGATTTATGTATATACACACTGGCTCAAAACTTTTCCAATTTCCACCTTTGTTAGTATTGGCTATGCGGTTATGAATTTGTACAAAACCGGCATTTGAGAGACCATCATTAATCTTTCATGGTCTAATGCTCCCAATAAAAGAAAAGTTTAATGTCCCAGAAGATGAATTATTACTAGCCATACTTGGCATTCAGGTATCCACTTCAAAGGAAACATGCATGCGGCTCACGCCATTCGAGGTGGCCCAGCCCAGCATTCATTCGAAAATCCGGTAGCCCCCATTATCAACTACTTAAGGGAAATAGGTTGAATAGAACCTGAATGAACAAGTGCCCTTCAAAACTACCAAACATGACTGTTCTAGAGGGGCGGGCCACCCACCTTCGAATGCCAGAGGCAGAGCAAGGTGATTCGGATGAAAGTGATCCCCCAATCCTCGCTCGGTACCAAGGGTAGAACTTCATGATTGATTCGGTGTAACCGGTCTTTGATTGATCAAGGAAAAAACACCTTACCTATTGAAGGAAAAAGTTCAGTTCAATTCCACGAGTTGAGTAAAGAAAAGATAGGGGGAAAGAAAGGGCTATTCTAAAAAACACGTTTCATATATACATGTTCTAAATAATCAAAGGACTCAATTTTCCTATTTCGCAATTTCGCAATACTAACACGTGTTGAATGGGAGAACGGAACTGATGGACCAAAAACACAAACGCGATCCTTGAATTATTGATAAATATTCACTGTAATCCCTAACTTATATGAAAATATATAAAAATTTAGATAAATTTCAAGGATTGTGTTGAATAAAAAAAAAATTCATGTTAAATAAATTAAAGTATTATTTTTTCATTAGATTAAAATTCATGAATCATATTACATAAATTAAAATTTTAATAATAATATTACACGTCAGGAGCCATTCGTGTTGATTTTTCTTTTGCTGACCCTTCCCCTGCGCAGCGATGGAAAGTCAAATCCAAACATTGACGTTATCCGTCAAATTATTCAAAGACGCCATCCATGGTCAAGCGTCAGAGGTCATCTAAGCTTTTTCCCAGAGATCTTAAAACCCAGCACGACTCACAATAAATTTCTGGGTCAATCCATCATTTTCTCTCTCATTCCCTCCTCTAACTTTTCTTCTCCTCTCTCTCCCCAAACTTCCCAGCGAAGGGGATAACAGCAGCCTGGTCATCGAAAAACGGATTAACAAAAACATGGGAAACGTCAAACGTGCGAATCAAGGACCTCCCGCGTTGGCCTGGACTCCTATATCTATATATGGCAACAAACTTCAACAAGAATCCCAGGATACGCGCAAAGCTTCGGTCTTGATTCAGTTCTGAAACGGTTCTTGGCGTCCGAAAAGGAAACAGCTTTTACGTCCCTTAGCTGTGCGCACGATCGTTTCGACAAGGGTTTCTTTCGCTGGTTGGGATAGGCAACGTCGTAGCCTCGGATCGAGACGTCACAACAACCTCACGCGCTTTGTCGTTTCTGTCGACTCAGATAAAGGGATAGAGAGGGTGGTTGGGTGCCACAATTTTCACCAGTAGCAATAATTGTGAAAAACAGGGGTTTTCAGAGAGATAGGAAGAGACAGGAATTGCGGGTGTGAATCGAATCTACGAAGGAGGTGAAATCGGACTTGTTCGAGAGGAAGGGAGGGAGGGAGAGAGCATGGGGGCTTGCTTGGGTTTCTTTTCGGATGTGAAAGGAGGTCAACAAGCGATCGGGGGGACCCGACAGGGCCCCATGGGAGGATTAGGAGTCGGCGGAGGAGGAGGAGGCAACAACGGCGGTCCCAACGACGCGGTTGACCACTTCTTCCGAGCTCGCGGTCAACCCGCTCTCTTCTCTCAAATTGAGGTTTGTACCTGTCGCCTGCCCATGTAATCATGCATGCGCGCTTTTTTCGCTGCAGAATCTTTTTTTTCTTTTTTGCATAGCGATGCGCTTCGTTCTCTTGAGGCCTGAGTCAATGTTCTCACTTGTCGGTATTTTACTCTTGTCGTTTCGCGCGAACCGATGATGTGGCCAGAAAAAACCTGTCTTTCGGAGGATGGTTCGCAGAAAAACTGAGAAGCATTCTTCACAATGGGGATTCTACTCAAACCTCGCTATCTGAACGACATGATGTTAAATTTTGCGCGTGATCTGAAGAAAACATGGTCGTCTAATTGGAGTTTTCTTCTTGTATTCCTCATTAGACTTCACTTCAGTAAATCTGATTTGTTTTCTTTGAACCAAAATTTTGGTCTGCCTCTTGAGCCGTGGCCTTTTGGAACTCATGCATTGCATGCCGCAACAAGTTTAATCGGGATTTTTCGTCAATTTATTCAAAAGGGGCTGCTAAATTAAGACAAAAGCCTAACTAAGCCTTGGACTTATACACAATAACATTGGTCATTCTGCAGAAACAGCTCTTAACTATCTGAAATTGTGTCGCCTTATGAAATTTAGATTTGGCGTTGCTGATCAAGCGTAGCAGGGAGGGAGCTAGTACAAATTAAGCATATTAACTTTCCAGCAACAAACTTCTTGCATTGCATATGGTGTTCTACATGAGTATCAATCTTGAAATATAATGCCCACAGTTTGTATGATGTGCTGTATTGTCTTTGCTGCAGTTATCCTTACTTGCTTCAAAATTAAGTGATCCAGACGTCATGTCAAAGGTGAGAAACTTAGCATTTTCAGGAGACTTGGGTATATATCGGAGATGAACCACATGCTTACAATCACTGAAGAACCATCAAACCAATAGATAAATGACATCAAAATCATTCAAATTAATGCCTAAGAGAATTCACTGCAGCATCCAGCTCATTAAGCTCGCAAGGTTTACAAATAACCCACTCCAACAATACCCAAACATGTCCTAATAACTAGCAAATCAAATACACAATGTCTTCCGACCACCAAAAAAAAAAAATGTACACATTGTCACCTTATCATCTAAATCACACTCAAATGAGTCTTAAACTAGTATACATCATGAACAAAACGGTGATGTCAGAAAAAAAATCCAGAACAAAATCAGAACATTAAAGGCCGAAATTCATGATTCTTTCTAACTAATGGACTTGAAACACATCCTTCTACGAGTGTATATCAGCTCAAGTGAAAATTGAAGTCAAATGAAGATCATCAATGCTTGTATAGCGGGCACATGTTCAATTTCAGCAAATTAAAGCACGACAACATGATTTTTTTTTTTTTGAACGGAAACCCATATTGTATTAATACGAGTAACCCATACAACCAGCGGCTATAGCATCCGCGCATAACAAGTTCAAGAGAGGAGGGGGCGTAAGAAGGGCCCAATTACAAGTCAAACGAGTTCTATTATGGGCCTTACAGGCCCAGTCGGCTGCCGCGTTTGCTTCCCTTCGACAGAATTCTAGCGATAGATTGGAGAATAGGGTTAACAGGAAGGCTGCCTCTGAGAAGAGAGCGCGATCCGTCCATGGCGACGGTGTCTGGCGATTCAACGTTTCCACCAGGGTGAGATTATCAGATTCCACAAGGAGCTTTGCGTGTTGGAACCCCTGTTGTAGAAGATGTCGAAGCGAGAAGGACAAAGCTTGGATCTCGATCTGCATAGCAGAGAACGCAGCAACACCTGTGGAGAAACCATCTGTAAATCAGCCCTGGTGATCCCTGCAAATACAAGCTATATTGCCGTGATTGCTTCCCTATTGATACGATCCGTCTATATTAACCTTCAGAACCCCGGGATTTGGGGGATGCCTGAGATGAGCCTTATTTTTAACGGAGAGCTCTTGTTGCGTGCAGGAGGCCAAAGACACCCGATCTACCTGGGTGTGAGTCAGTGCTGCTTCTGCAACCTGGATCGGATCGGGAAAAGTTCCTCTGAAAAGGAAGCCGTTCCGGGCTTGCCAGATCTGCCACAGAACGTTAGAGATAAGCGCCAGTCGAGGTAATCGGTTTCCATCTCCTACCGTGGACACAATCCATGAGTCCAGACGCTGAATATTGTTGGGGATGAGTGAGATCCCGATCTGGGAGTGTGTCCACACCCGATTAGTCCACGAGCAGAGTAAGAACAGATGTTCTAAAGTTTCTGGAACCTATTTTTTACATAGTGAGCAGCAGGGGCTTTCTATAATATGTCTTCGATGCAGGTTGTCTCTCGTTGCTAAGGAGTTGCTGCAAATGGACTAGAGAAAGTTACGGATCTTGGGAGCTGCAGGCATCTTCTAGAGGTTGTGCCAAAGCTAGGTAGGAATTTGGTACGATGTAGAAGCACCAGAAGTTGGAATACCTGATTTTGTCTGAGTGATTGCATGATATGCTGATTTGACCGTAAATGTGCCTTGTTTAGTAGATGTCCATATGAGTGCATCTGTAGTGAAGTTAGGTCTGATCTGGATGTCTGTGATCTGTTGAATGATGGGCAAGTCGAAAAATTTATGCAATAAATCTATCTTCCATGAGCTGGTAGACTGATCAATAAGATTAGCTACTAGAAGAGGTTCTTCTAGGGCTTTTGGTCCACCTAGAATGCCCATAGGTAGCCATCTGTCTTCTCTAATGTTGATGCATTTTCCATCCCCTACTGACCAACTAACATTGGGTAAAATAGCTTCCCTCCCGCTCAAGAGACTATGCCAGCCCCATGATGGGCGAGAGCCTTTGACAACTTTAAAAAAAGTGGAGGAATGAAAATATAAACCTTTAAAAAAACTTGCCCCATAAAGATAAAGGTTGATGAATAAGAAAGCATGACAACATGATTATCTTTCTTGAAAATTAACACGGATTCCTCATCTCAACTGGCACAACTAAGATAACACATAGACAAATCTTGGCAATTGTTGTTTGAACAACGAAAAGATATAGACAACAGGCATCAACATGAATCCAGCAAATTTAAGTCACACACAACATTTATAACCATGACTACAACATGTTATGAACATACACAGCATTCATAGCGAAGGAATCAACATATTTTTTAACATGTACAGCAAGAACAACAATGAATCCAGTAAATTTGAGCCATGTACAGTAAGAATAGACATATTCAGCAAGCCCACAAATGCAGTGGGTGTACAATTTCGACAAATAGCACATCCTGAATTGAATGTTGTGCAAGCTAATGATGAGAACTGAGATAAGCCACCATGTACTGGCATGCACATCACAAGCATGTGTCATGGGCCGAGAGTTTCCTTGGCCTCGGAACGACCCGCAGGCGCCTAGTGAGCGGAATTCGCTAGGCCAGCCCTTTCTTTAGCTGTTCCAAACGATACGGTGAATGATTCTTCATGTGAGATCCTACCACGCCAAGCTTCGCTCGGGCGTCTAGTCCATTGAGTAAGGCAGCAGTTCTCTTTAGGCACAACAACTGGTTTCGGCCTGCCATGGCCTCGTCAGGAGAGCAGCATCAGCTCCCGACCAGTTTGTGCACGGGAGGCCTACCCTATCTTTAGAGCTCCTAAGTGATGTAATCCTTCTATCCTAGAACTCTTAGCACCAACCGTCCTGACGCCACTCCTATGAACCAGTTATATTCTACCTTTTTGTCTCACACTCTTCACTAGATAACTCCAAGCGCCACTCACAAGTGTCACGAGTACGGAAGGATTCACGGACCGTGACATTCTCCCCCACTCAATTCGCAACGCCCTCATTGCAATCTCTACTCTATCGCTTCCTTGCGTAAATTAACCATTGATGTGCCACTTTTGGGAATTCACATCGAACGGTCACGCTTGCCCAACAAAACAGGTTTTGCTCCATTGGTGGCCTCTTTTGATCTCAGCCGCTCGGCTATTCGATCACCTATGCTTTCCGGCAAGTGTGGCATCTTTCGCCAACCACATCTTTTGGCAGCACCATTCCAGCCTAATCAGCATCTTGACCCCAGCAGACCAATGGAGGTTCTTTTCTTGTTGAAAATGTGATAGTAGACCTCTTCTTCAAATTTACCAATCGATCCAGGAACGTTATCCCCATTCAGCAAGGGTTCAGTTCTTCTCGAACTCCTTATCGGCTCGGCGAGGAACCGACTCGTCCCAGTACCATTGCCATCCTAGGAGCAGAGAGCGCAGCTTCATTCGAGCATCTTTTTGCCCCGACCATTCACTTTCCACTGCGTTAGGACCGGACCAGGCACTTATCAGTTCGACGCACTAGAGCGAAAAGCTCGATTCTCCGACTTGCTCACTCGCTTATTGGAGGGATTCCTGCTCTGATACCACTTGTCACGGGCCGAGAGTTTCCTTGGCCTCGGAACGACCCGTAGGCGCCCAGCAAGTGGAATTCGCCAGGCCAGCCCTTTTTTTAGCTGTTCCAAACGATACGGTGAATGATTCTCCGTGCGAGATCCTACCACGCCCAGCTTCGCTAGGGCGTCTAGTCCATCGAGTAAGGCAGCAGTTTTCTTTAGACACAACAACTGGTTTCGGCCTGCCATGGCCTCGTCAGGAGAGCAGCATCAGCTTCCGACCAGTTTGTGCACAGGAGGCCTACCCTATCTTCAGAGCTCCTAAGTGATGTAATCATTCTATCCTAGAACTCTTAGCACCAACCGTCTTGACGCCACTCCCACAAACCAGTTGTGTTCTACCCTTCTGTCTCACACTCTTCACCAGATAACACCAAGCGCCACTCACAAGTGTCACGAGTACGGAAGGATTCATGGACCGTGACACATGACACAAACATTACTCCAACGCATCCATCGCATGTGAAGTGGAGTCTCAACCAAGCCCAAAACAGAGCAGCAGTTAATGCGAAAGAAAAGCTACAACTCCAACACATGAACAATTTGCAATTACAGACGATTTCTTTAGATTAAAACCTAGACAATTATGCTTTGACCACCTCAAGTGCAAAAATAAATCCAAAGGCTCTCAGTTTATAGGATGATTCAGCCACGCTCCCAAAGCAGTTTTTAATTCACTGAGAATGAGTAAACAGAAGCACCAAGGGAAGGAGAACTCAAGGCCATCAAAGGATGAAGCATCCATTCGCCATATACAGTTAGTACCTTGAACAACATACAAATCACTCCTATACAATCTCAAATTGATCAATTGATTCATCATGGTCATCTCCAAGGCAAATTGTCGAACAGCTGGTGAGCATGAAGGGTGTGGTGTTATATAAACAGAAATTCCTATCAATTGGCGAGGAATGTAACATGAGAAACCCAGCTAAAAATTGCTAGAGAGGAACCGTCATCTCGGTCTGTGCGTTTTGTTCTTGTTTCGCTCAGTTCCTCAGCCCTCACGCGCGCACCAAGCTTCAGAGAGCTTCAGAGAGTGCATTGTGGTTGTTGTTGTTGTGAATTCTCCTACAGGCCGTGAAATCGTCAGCTTAAAAAGAATCTCCAATGCATTAGACGGGAGAGAAAGAAAGAGCATGAGAGAGAAGTTCAATTGGTGGTGGTGATGAGCGTCAAATGCTCTGCTCCATCACGGCCAAGGCTGCGGCAGCTAGCGACGGAGTTCTGATGGTGGCTGTTATTGATCTGAGATGGAAGACGATTATCACCACCACCCATCTTTCTCAGGCAGCTATGTCAAAACACACTCGGCGACCAAGGAAAATTTGTGCAGAAGAGAGATTCTAGCTGAAACTACCCGCGCTATAAGCGAGCAACATCCAGAAATCACTGAACATCTCTTCCTCGTGTGTCCCTGCACAAAGCAAAATTTGGGAAAACCCATCAATCAATATCATAATCGAACCACCGATTCGGTGGCCGCGATGGATTGGGCTTTCTCCCTCACACGAAGAGGAGGAGTTTAAACCCCCTCACGGTGACTTAGGGTCTTAAGTGAGACGCCGGGCTGGTAAGTCCTCCCACTTACGTATTCCTCTAGATTTACTCGATGGCTGCTGGCTATACAGGTTCCTAGGTCACCAAAAATATATCAGAATCGACATTTGCGGACTGACCAACCAGATTTTAGGCATGGCTAGCGAATCTTAAACACGCCTCGGTCTCGTTCGAACTCCTCTCCTCTTTACTTTGGCAGGTCTGGAAAGCCCGCAACAACTTTGTGTTCAGAGCTCAAAATCCAAACCCCCCTGTTCATCATGGACTCAGCCCTTGGCCCAGGTGGGTGACGGTAACTTCGTCGAGGACTCCAAAAAAGAAGCGATTTACCCCTGGTTTGGACAGTGCCAGCTCCTGGCGTGATCAAACATCAAGGTCGATGGGTCGGTTGTTCCAGAAACAGGGGAAGGCACCAGAGCTTTTGTGTGCCGCGACTGCCACGCAACGCTGACCCGACGGTTGTGCCCACTCGGTGACCGTCTCCTCGGCGATTCAAAGTTGAAGCAACGGCAATTCCTGCCCGAAACACTTCGTAAGCCCCGGCGAAGTAAAGCTACGTGAGCTGAAGTGGGAACTCTAGACTGATCAATCTGATCTGGGAGCTGCAAATTTTTCTTACTTCTGCACACATTTCCAGATGATCTTTCCAACCAAGGGATCGACTTTCTTTGGGGATCTTGAGGCGGCGATTTTGAAAACCTACGTCACCTTCAACTTGCATTAGGTTCATCCCAGTCCAAGGTACCCTCAACGTGGCGAGCTCCCAGAGAATGACTCCAAACTAAAAATGTCACAGCTTAAGCTTATGAAAAGAAAGTGCTGTGGTTAACCATATCATCTTAATCAGCACGTATATAGAGCGAATAACATCAGTTATACAGCTCTTATAAAGTTGTTTTTCCCTGACAGTCACATCCAAGCAGAGTCGAAAAGAGACTTTGCTTAAGGTACAACTTTTTTCTCTTTTCTATATATAATATCGTGTAAGGTACAGTTTATCAGTGATAGAGTCAATCAGAAGGACATTATTTAAGTCCATCCAAATCCCAATATCGACAAAAAAGTAGATCGGGAAGAATGCTTTCCAGCTTAAGCAATGAAAAACGCAAGGCCTAACAGTATAATTACAACATATGATCACAGCAACGCTCATAAGTGAAATCATTTAGGCTTGACTATTGCAAAATCTAAGCAAGACAAGCTTAAGAAACTTAGTTTGGACAAAATAATTGAAGCTACCTCAGATGTGCACAATTCACTTCTCATTTGACGGTTCATTGCGGAGAATTTCTAGTGCCATCCACTCAGCCTCACACAACCAAGAGCTTCACATTAGGAACAGCTCAAAATCTCAAGAAACATCAAGAAAGGTTTCTTTCAAATCCAAGTATAAAATAAAAATGGAAAACAAGACTATCAAACTCTTAGGGCATTGTTTAGTAATGCTATGGCAAACTGTTTTCTAATTTCACAAATTGAATCACTATGTACATGCTTGTCCGACTGTTTAAGATTGCATTAGAGAAGAAGTCTAAGTCTGAAATGACCAAAAATAATGTTCCTAGTTGTTTTCTCTTTGTTTCCTCTTTTGTTGCTAATTGTCCATTTAACTTCACTGAAAGCTATTAGTAGAAACCATCCAAATGTCTTTACCTATTTCAATATAGTTGGATATTGTTCTCTCTCCATCCTTGAAAACTCTTCAAGAATGATTTTCAAGAAAGCTTCCAAATTTACTGTTCTAGCAATTGACTCGGATGACAAGAAAGTATTATGCTTCAAGAGTGACAACCCAAAATCACAAACCTGCACAACAATAAATTTTAGTGAGGACGCAAATGACATTTTACTGCAAACTTTGATTGTCATTCACATCGAACTAACAGAGCACATTTCTGATGGAAATTGCATCGCATCAGCAAGTTTGGTAAATCAAGAATCATCCACATCAAGGTTCTGTACAAATGTAAGTTCATGTATGGTAGTGAAAAGAGAGAATGAGAAATCAGAGTCTACAAGAAATAAAGTCAACATGTTATCCCATAATAAGCTAATACCAGTCAATATCGAGCTTATCTAAGATGCTCATGTTGTCAGGGAGAAGAGTATCCAAGAAAAAGAGAAAAAGGCCAAGCAAGATGTTAGTAGCACCTAGGAGATGGATGAATGATATGTACGCAAGAGAATAGCTTGATTTGCTATTTAAAGAAGTGAAAGAAAGAAAACAAAAGTGTCAGGCAACATTAATAAGTTTTATGCACTTTGACAATCCAGTTTTTGTCAACAAGAGGATTTGGTGATTTCAAATCTCGATGAAATATTGTCGGGAGGCTTGTGTGCAAGCAATTCATTCCCCTTGCCTATAAAATTTCCACAAGCACTTAAACCGATTTCAAAAAAGGAAATATCTGTATCTTCAGCACCAAAGAGAAGGGAGACCAATTATTTCATACCATATCGAGGGCCATTTTTATCCTGCGTTTCTCATCAATATGACAGTTAGGACGATGTATGACACTATACAAGCTTCCCTTGGAGAAGTAAACAAAATTAAAAATCAGACAGCAAAATGAGATTGTCGCACACCATCAAAATATTAAAACTTTTAACAGTAGATAAATGAGCTGCATCCCCCTAACAATTGATGTCGTTCCCATACTACCAAGGTTTTTTAAGGTACAAAAAATTGTACCTTGGAAGAAACTCCATAATGATAGACTGATGTGGAGGATGAGCCGCAGCACCCATGAAACAACATTTGGATGACGCAATCTACGGATCATCAGCACCTTGGAACAGAAGAACAAGACATATGGTTAGTTATCTTCCTAGATATATTGGAAAACATTTGTTGACTCATTGCTCTGATTGGTCCTCATTTCTTTCCTTGCTAAATAAGCAAATTAAGCAAACATATTAATC
Source organism: Eucalyptus fibrosa (assembly GCA_017140475.1). Taxonomy (NCBI): domain Eukaryota; kingdom Viridiplantae; phylum Streptophyta; class Magnoliopsida; order Myrtales; family Myrtaceae; genus Eucalyptus; species Eucalyptus fibrosa. The sequence continues at coordinate 64,074,475 of CM029507.1, read as the reverse complement.
GTTGAACACAACTATTTCTATAGACGTGGACAGATCATGGAACCCATGAAAAGTATGACACTCTGATGACAATGTCTACTCATTATCAGCAACCTTGGCTTAGAAGGAAAAAGCACGATGCATAGTCATTTATCTTACAGTTGCTGGATAAACGGGGAAATGAACAGAAATGTTAAAAAGAGAAAGAGACTCAAAGATGTGTTGCAATTTATCTTAGGTCTCATGATGCATTATAGATTTTTAAATATTAAGAGCACATCACCAAGTATTTTGCAAAAGATAATGTCTAAATTGCAAAGTACTGATAATAAGTACATAAAATTCTTTGGAAAATGTTAAAAAGAGAAAGAATGCCATATGCTGCTTCTCTTTCCATTTCTTGATATTTAAGAGTATATAAAACCACAAGAACGACAAACCTAAACAGCCCAATGTTTAAAGTGCTTCTACCAAATGGATGGGGTTCGATTGAGTTGCGGACTAACAATATACAAAAAGACTTTGCAACAGCCTATTCATTGTGACTATTTGTACAAAAATCTTCAGTCTTCACAATAAGGATTCGATTACATCCAGAGAACTTGCAACTCTTTACCGAAGAGATAAACATGGAAGCAGAATCTCGACAGCACCTACTAACAGAGTACGAAGGGGGCCAAAAGTAAGACGAGGCCATGAATGAGCAACGAGGAATTAGTTATAATGGTCGGCACCAGTCCAACAAGTGATGTGCGTATGTCAAGTTACCAATTCTGAAGCTTTTATCACCAACCCAGGTTGAAATTCCAGATTTTGATACCATATCTGATGTCACTATTACACACTAGCTGCTTAGTCTAAAAATCTGAAACGTTAGCACAAAAGCAGGACACTGAAGTACTACCATCATTTCTTTTGACTAAAAAGACTACATGTCACATTCAAGGAGGATCTTTTGCTTAAAAGTAGTCATATAAAAGGAGTCAACGGATATAATCACATTCCATATATTCAAACAAATAGAAGTCTAGCTGAAAATAAAGGAACTCTTCAATTAACTAATGCAATGCCAATTCTTGATTTGCAGGATTTAGAAATATTTGAAATTGACCTTGCCATTCCAGTAAGCATAATAGACCTCTCCAAAGGAGCCCATTTGGAAGACGATGAAATGAGGTAAAATTTCTGACATAATGCAATTCAATGAGAAAACATTGCAGTACATTCTGCAATTATGCTTACATTCAGATTGCCGTAGAGAACTTTCTATCAGAAGACATGCACTTCTTGTTACATGGCTAGCTAGCCATGAGCATATTAGGCGGTAAAATGGTGATAAAGCATATCTCATAGTACTAGACAAATGTCACCAAAAATGCAGCAACAGGATCAACATAAATGAATTCGTGAGTCTTGCTCTCTGAGCTAATGTGTGGACCTGCATAAGGACATGAGTAGAATCTATCCAACCAAAGACTTAATCAAAGCAATACCTAGTCAAATACTTTCACCAATGACCAAATGTTCCCATTGAATCTCCTCACTAACATGAACATCATCAACTTTATTGGTACTACTATCAATTGATGAACGGGGGCCTTTTGAATTCTTCAACATGAAATTTGTGTCCGTGAATTTGTCAATAGTGCACTTTTTTGGATCAGGAAAAGAAATTTCATGACCACCACATCTGCTCGGAAAGTCTGCTACGCCATGTTGCAAATTCTCCAGAGTCCTAAGAGGGTCTTCCTTGACGTGGGCATTCAAGCGCTCTTCACAAGGCATCATATTATACTGGCCTGTGCTACATCCTAGCATTGGACTATTCTTACTGAAAGGATTCCAGTGACTACTGTCTTTGATTAACTAATTTGATTTGTTTGACGACTTGACGCCATGATCTCTTGAGCTGAATGCTTAAAATAATTACGTAACTTAAAAGCTGCCCAAATTGACATCATTTGTAGAGCTGCCAATGGATGATGACACGTCATAAGCAATAGGTTCCCAATTGCTTCTTGGAAATAGACCTTCCTTAAAACCATATTCTTTCTTTCTTGCTACTTCGATGAGAGAAAGTCGATTTGTTCGCATCGATGGGACAGGAGGCTGACCAGGAATGGAGGCATTTTTCTATTCCGGCATCTCATTGATTTTGTTTTCTGTGCTGTTTCCTAGGGCTTTTGGAAAGCCTGCCACTAAGAAAGGATAGGGATTTACAAAATGATTTGTGGGGTGCTTTGAACACGGCATAATAACAGCATTGATCCTCCTCGATGATGATGATGGTGGTTGTCCCGGTCCTCGGCATGCCCTGCTTCGCACTTCCTTTTTATTTAGCTTTCTGTGACAAACCGACAACCGAGCGATCCAATCATTTTTCTGGGTGGCGGGGACGGGGGACGGACGGTTCGATCCCTTGGACGCGCCGATCTCCTCGGACCACAGAACCGTCCACCGGCTCTTCCGGTATCCTCTCGGGGGCGTCTCTGTCCAGAAAATCGCCGATTCTCTCAAAACACCATGGTCAATCCAAACGCTGCCGGTCGACAGTTTTTGTCATCTCTTTCTCTCCGTGCCTCTCTGCGCACAGGTGAGAGAACAGAGGAGGACGAGGGAGAAGAAGAAGCAGTCAGGACCTCATCGGCGTCAAGCCGCGCTCCGGGCCCTTAGACTTTCCAATTTGCTGTGTTCTGAAGCAAATTTTATATATTCTCAGACTACTTCTTAATGAGAATTTCATTAATTTCATCTAGGATTGCATCTCCATCGATAGGATTGCATTTAAGGGAATTTAAGCAGATTGCGTTACATTTGAATAGCATCAATGAGATTCATATATCCATATATCATAGTTCATTTTATGGAAATAATTCATTTAGTATTCATATAGTACCTCAATTATATATATTTTTTAAAGCGGTGGTTAATTTTGAAGATTTTATTTTGAGTTTCTTTTTATAGCTCACAAGAGTCCTGTCATGAGCATTATAACAAGGTTTCATAAAATTTTACCCATACGGCTTGGTTCTTTATTTTCCTGCACCTTTTATTTATTATTATGGTTAATATCTATTATTGACTGCTTGTTTATTTTTTACTGCTCGAGCACTATGCATTATCATCTTCCCATATTAGAGGATTTAGGAAAACAAAAAATGAAAATACTACTTGCAAATTTTTTTATGAAAGGCATCAAAAGGGTATTAAATCAATGTAGTGTACTCAAGTCCCAAGATATGTGAATCTTTGGTTCCTAGGCTCTCGCATCTTACCCAAGTTTCTAACTAGCTCTCAATAGGTTAGTAGTGATTCTTCAGCCTCATCTTGAATGAATGATTATTTAGAAAAATTAAGTTACGATTACTACGACTTGTAAGGGCACATCCTAGACATAGGCCCCATCTACTAAGAGGAGCCACTCTTCGTTTAGTAATCCATCAAATTTCCTTAGACATATCTAATATCACTTTCGGGAAGGTCACAATAATTTGTACTTAAAGTACAACTTAATTCTGTACTAGCCAAACGTCCACATGTTACTCGAGAAAGAACTCCAAAATTCAATACAATTAATGTAAAGCGAGATGTGCAGTATAATGTTATTAATACAAATTTCTTTTAAAAAATGTTGGAAGCAAATGAACAGAACGATGAGATGATATATATCACCTGAGAACGTCGAGGATTGCTGCCACGTATTGTCATTAAATATCACCTCATGGTCCTCTCTTGTTGCTACGACCGTGCATTGGCTACAACACTAAAACTTAGTGATGAGATCTATTCTAGCACGAAAAGCTTCTGTCAACACTTCTTTGAAAATGCGAGATCAAAATATAGTCCGTTCCACAAAATGAAGATAGTCACTTGACCTGCATGCCCTCGCGTCGCGTCTTTAAAGCAACAATTTAGGCAAATTTTTAAAGTCCACAACACTTAGGTCATCATCATCATTTAGGACAGTCCCAATGGTATAGTAGAGATACAATTCAAATGAAGGTGTGTCAGGAAACAAAACTCAAAATGAGGTGAGAGGAAGCGAGCATGCTGTCAATCAAACCGATGCACTCTTCTACCACCTCTTGAGGAATTGTGTAACCAAATTTTTGAACATTGATAAAATTTCAAGGAGGAGATTTGCTAATAGACTCATGTATAAAACGAAAAGATTTTATAGGTTTTCGATTGTGATTTTCTTGTGCTTTTGTTTACGAGTACAGCCCATTAAAAAAGTTATCTAGTACACACTACTGATGTTTCAAGTCTATTTTAATCCACACTTTTTCCCCCTCTTGATTTAGATCTTACTAAAAATTTAATACCATTCGAATAGAGCTATGGACTATTCTAAATATGGACTTATCAACCATCCACGCCTTTTGCTTATGCATGGATGGCCATGGATGCAAATTGGTTTGCACGCTTTTCATTGTATTCAAATAGGTGACCTTCATATTCTCATTTGAAGATGCCCTTATGTCATGATTAATAGCGCCAACTTTAACAATTCTATTAAAAATAGAAAATGCAGATAAGAGAGAAAAGGTTAATGAATTGATTAACATCTTCTTCTTTTTTTTTTTCATTTTTAAGGATCTAATTCGCAATTAAGACTAGGGTGAAAATCGATGCTAAAATGAATGAATAGAAGTGACAACCGCAAGTAATCCTCCTTTGTCCCTCATCAAATATGAAGTTTAAAATTTACAAGTAGTGACTATCGGGCTCGGCCCAAAAGCTAATAGGCCTATGAGCTATCTCTAATTCTGAGCCCAAATTAAGATTTAAGTACAAATAACTCATAGAAACAAAAAGTCCTCAAAATAGAATTGGATGTACATTCGTTCCATGTCTTGCTATGTTTGACACTGAAGGTGACCAATACTATGGGAGAAAATTTCAAAATTTCAAAATATCTCATATTTATAAATTTTTCTAAACATTTTCCACTCAAACTTTCTTTTTTTATCAAAAATGTCATATGTGGTATGTTTTGTCCATTTCCTTCTTTTCCCAAACATTGAATCCAAATATCGAATATTAAGTATACTATTCAACCACCTTTCCTCAAACCGGAAGTGGTGGAATAGTATCCACCACAACCGTTTAAACCATCTTTTAACATGGTTCTAGTGTCAAATTGCAAATTATCCGTTATTTAATTATTGGTGTCCGCCCGGTTTGAAACTCTATATGCAAGAATGTTGAATTAGATTTTTGCAAATGGAATCTAATGGATTTAGGAGAAGGGTTTGATTTTGAGGAAAATCAAGTGAAAAGGAAGTGAATCTATAGTCAAACCCGGAGTAGGTGAACATCTTTTCATGTTTTTTTTTTTTAACATTTATTTCATAATCACACAATTTAATTATCCGCAACAACAAATTTGACTTCTTCATCTAAATAGCAACTGAAATTCTTTTTTTTTTTTTTAACAGATTTGATATTTCACCCACGTTTGAGAAATCCTAAAATTTCCGTAGTCTAAACAGCTACTGAAATTCTTTGGGATTTATGCACAATTGAATCCTAAAATTTCAAAAAAATGTAATTAATTTCTAAAATTTATTAAATTAATACAATCAAATGTGTAAACATTATTTTTTACCCTCAAATTGCTTTTTCTATGAAAAAGAAGGAGGAGGGGACATTTAAAAATCAAATGAATAAAATAACAAGTGAAAAATAAAAAGAAAAGGTGCTTAAATTGCTTTAATCCATCATTACACCTCAACCCGCCAGACCAACATCGTTCAGTATCGAATTTCAATTCAATTTCACGAGGAATTCGTCCGGCGAGCTTCTGAAAAAATCTGCTGCGGTTCGGATCATCTTTCTTGGCTCTTCTATTCCAGCGACGGATCGCTCCCGATATCCAGTCGAAGCTACACCCCCCGCGCTCCAGGTCCATCACCATCACTACCAGTCTTACCAGTCCTTTTCGCCGGAGAGGAAGTCGAGCAAACAAGAGATTTCTGCTCCCTCTCGGACCTTTCTTCACTGAAGCATCGAGACTCCGAGAACGAGAATACTCTTCTTGATACTCTCGATTGAACCTACGACGTCGACTCCAGTCCAATCTTCGACTGCCGCAAACATTCGAATCTCCGTTGACCGAGGCGCCTCCACCTCTGGTCGCTTTGAGCTCAGCCAGGTCAGAGAGATGAAACGGAGTGTTGACAGAAAGATGCCGAAGACACGGCCGATCGAAGCCGCTCCTCCTGAGCTTCACTGGTCGCATCTCCCTGTTCTGCTCTGTTTGTTGTTCGGAGATCTCGAAGTGCCTTGCACTCACATAGCCCTCCTTTGTCAGGTCCGATCATCTCCGACGACACACCCAGGACTCCTTGTAAGTTGGGCGGCTGATCGTGACTGCAATCGCACATCATCAAGGCAAAACTGTTACTGTTTGTGTGAAAATCGGCCACGATTGAGGTTCTATTAAGGATTTAAGCTCGCTCCGATGTTGTTGTGATGATCTAAAAGTGAGTTGTCGATTCATATTCGTGTACAATCTCCTTGATCGAAATGCGTATCACCTGTTTGATGAAATGCTCGAACCGGATTTCTTTCTATCAAGCCGAAAGTCGTAACGCATCAACTCAACCCACTCTTGACCTATTGAAACCTCACTGCGACTGATTTAGTTGGACTCCGATGCTCACTTGCCGTTGAATCGGTGTTATAATTCTCATGTTGGAAATTGCATCTTGATTTCTCTGGTTCGAGTCGAGTCTTCTGTACGAACGGAGTTCAGTGTTGGAATCGTTGCTTCTATGCTCAGGTTTTTCAATTATATCTTTGTATAATCCATTTTTGGTATTACTCTGACGTGTCATCGCTGTGTAGTGGGTGTGGCTGGCGAACGATGGCAACCTCAATCTTTGGACCAGTGATCGAGGGAGAGCTTGTCTCTCGAAATAGAAGCTCAGAGAAGCTTGGTGACTGTTCTTGACAAGGCCACAATCATAACTATGGACTCTTCATCCTTCTCTCTGCATTTCGTTGTCTTCATTGCATGTGCTTCCTCTTTGCTGTCCGTCATTCACATCTTTGGTTTGGTTATTGCTCTGTTTTGGGGCCCTACGAGAACAGAGTAAAGGGTGTACGGCATCAACTGGTGAAACTCCTGCTCTTTCCGCATCCACATTGCTCTCAGCTTGGAAGGTTCGAGTACGGGTATATTCATGTAAATTTGATAAGGAAAGATCAATTCAATACAAGTGAATCCTCGCTTGCCTATAATCTGTTTTTCGTTTTACCTTGCTATCCTGATTATGGTGCGATCGTATTTGGAAAGCTTGAGGTCTTGAGTATTTTAATTACACCCAAAAAAAAAAAAAAAATGTAGTAGCTGGAGTTCTTTGGGGAATTATTGATTGCTTTAGGGGAATTGGGCAAGCAAAATTATAATTTGTATTGCAGAGCTGGGTATTAAGCCAATCTTAACCTATTATCTTGCAATTACTTGGCCAAGGTTTCAAATAGGATCCGGTCCTTTATGATCCTTTCTAACCTGCACAAACTTACATATCCAAATAATTTGTGGTGATTAAAAAAAATACAAAAGTGGGTTTTAGAATCAGGGTGCCAACAATCTCCCTTTTTTATGATAAGAAAATCACTTTTAAAGCCTCAAGTTAACACTACCCTCATCATACTACAGGGAAAATAAATCAAGTGAATACATCGCACATAATATGAAGATTTTACCATTTTCCCCTTTTGTCGTAACATCAAAAAGGGCTTAAGGTGGAATGTATCACCAAACACATAGTAACCATTTGTATATCAAGGACATTCATAAAACGTCAATTCAACACAAGGTCTACAACCATTAAGTGCAACAAAAACATAGAGGAAGTTCAATATAAACTTAAAGCACGTTCAACATAAAACAACTTCAACATAAATTACAAATCAATCTAAATACAAGTTTAAAACAAGGAGGAAATAGAGAATTTTGGGGAAATAGTGAGGATTCTAAAGAAAGTATTGGACGAATTGAGGGATTGATGTCCTGTCAAAGTTGGTGAAAAACTTTTAGCATTTCATTTCTAACCATATGGATTTCTTCCCCAAAGTGAACTTAGCTCAGTTAGAAAGTGCCTCAACTGACGACTAATCCCATCCTCATCCTCATGTTTGTTGACTTCATGGCTCTTAGAACACGTAATCCCATCCTCATCCTCATGTTTGAAGTCCTCATCCTCATGTTTGTTGACTTCAACGGCTCTTAGAACACGTCAATGGTGTCAGTATCCTTTGAATTAGGGTTGGCCATCCCATCCATTTTCTCTCATCAAACTCCTTGTCACCTCTAGATGTCCAAAATTGTCTATAATGACCCAGGCCCTACTGTGTAATATTGTTCGCTTTGGACCCTAAGTTCTCACGGCTTAAAAACGCGTTACACAGATTAAAGAGATCCCATGCCTAATAAACTAGCCCTATGACTCCCCCCTAAGCGATGTGGGACTAGAGAGGACCTCTCCCCTTCCTTGGGTTGTCACATTGTCAGTGTGGACTCTCCAATGTATTGACCATCAGGTAAAGCCTTAGGAGTTTTCCCATCGAGATCACCATCGAAAGACCTGAAGGTATGAGTAAGAGCCATCCCATCTAGTAAGTCCTTTCCTTTCAAAACACTGCATTTAACCATAGTATCAAGTATTAAGTCACTCAAAGATACCTCAAACCCATTCTCAATCTTGAACATTAACATGAGTTGGTCCTCACATGTTAAATCAAAGAAATAGGAACAAGCTATATATCACATCATATGAAGATAAGATTAATGTAGTGTAATAAATTCTAGACTAGTGAAGTTTTGGTTGGTAGGCTCTCGCGTCTTTCCCGGGTTTCTAACTAGCCCATAAAATGTTAGTGGCAACTCATTAGTCTAAATTTAAATGAATAACTAATTGGAAAACTAAGTTGTAGTTAGTAACACTTGGAAGGATCCATGTTAGCCATGGGCCCACCTAATAAGAGGAACCGCCCTAAAAGGTTGTGATAGTTTGCACTTAAAATACTATATGTTTTCGTACTAGTTTAAATGTCTACGCGTTACAGGAGAAAGAACTCCAAAATTTAACACAATCAATGTATGACAAGATCTGCAATAAGATGTTATTAATAAATATTGCAAAAAAAAAAAAAATGGGAGCAAATGAACACAAAAGGATGAGATGATGTATCACCAGAGAATGCCGAGGATTTCTACCACATATTGCCATAATATAACTTCTAATGGTCCTTCTCTTGATGCTACGACCATGCATTGGCTATAACACTAAAATATATTGATGAAATTTATTCTGGCAATAAACATAGCTAATGAAGAGATAGTGATTGTGGAACGTACATCATCTTCCTTGTTGGCTTAAAAATACGAGATCAAAATTCAACACAAATATCTTAATCCATTCTGCAAAATGAAGATAATCACCTGACCTGCATGTCCTCACATCTCTAAAGCAATGATTTAAGCAATTTTTTTTTGAATCCACAATTCTTATGTCATCATTATTATTTAGGATAGTCCAAATAGTGTAGTAGAAATACAATTCAAATGAAGGTGCGACTAGAGACAAACCTCAAAAGGAGATGAGAGGAAGTGAACCTACTGCCGATCAAACCGATGCACTCTTCTGCCACCTCCTTGAGGAATTGTATAATCAAATTTCTGAACATTGCTAAAATTTCAAGGAGGAGATTTGCTAATAGGATTATATATATTTTGTGAGTTTTCGATTGTGATTTTCTTGTGCCTTACGTTGATTTGTACAGCTGACTTTCAAATATTTCTTCTTTTATTTTGGATTTAAGGGGAGGGATCAAACAAGGCATCTAATGATTTAGTGAAATTCATTTGTCGTGGAACCAAAATAGCTAACAGGCTTCGCATGAGTCCATATGGTCAAGTAGAATAGGCATGCTACCAATTACAACAGTTCCTAGCCACGAACCATCCATTAACTATATATATATAGTGTAATTAATTAATAAACTTATTCTCTTGTGCAGCCTAGTGTGAGCAAATGTAAATGGTGATGAAGAAACTATTTCTTAGGCCCTTACAATTACGTTTTGTCTTGCACGAGTCGAAGCTTACGAAAGGAAAATATAAGTGTCTTTCCACACATTTGTAAGCGAGAAGAGGGAAATGTTATGGTGTGCTCACGTAAATATTGCTCACTAATCAAAACCATTCCTTACTGGACGGGAAACGGAGCTCGCGGCCACCCGGCTCACGCGAGCTCCGGCCACTGGCCGTCCCTCTTTACGCCATCATGCGTATTCTGGTTCGTCGACGAGAGCGCCGTCGCAGTTTCCGACCCCATTAGGGCTAGGGATCTCTCGCTTCGGTAGCGCACTTAAGCCGTTCGACAAAATGCCACAATGAGATCTGGATTTTATTTCCCTGTTTTGGGCGGAGCTGAGTCGTCCATGCTTGTCATGCTCCCCGGTGGCCTTCCTGTGATGCCGGATTCCCTTGAGTGTTGGCCGTTCATTTGTTCCGTTGCCTCCGTCGCTGTTATTGTGTGTATGGCCGAGGATACCGGCGGCGAGAGCGCCGGTTAAGGAGGGGTAACTCGGGTAAAGACCAAGCCCGTGGCTTGGGCCACCCAAGGCGACGACCGAGTGGGCGTGCAGCACGGCCAAGGCGAGCGGCGCCGCTGTCTCAGCCGGCCAAACCGCGGAGAGCAGAGGGTGCCGCGAGGAGCGCGGAGAACGCCGGGGGCTGTCAGGTCGGATTCGGGTCAGGAACAGGATTCGATCGTATCTTTAGGGTTTGGTCTTTGGGCTGAGATGAATTACGGATGTTGGGCTTATTTTGTTTTCTTGGGCTAGATTTAGTTTATTTGCTTTTTAGGGGCTGGGGGATCCATTTCTTTTCAGCTGGACTGGGCCCGCAAATCAGGCCCAGTCCGGCTGGGGGTCTCGCTACCCAGGTCGCGGGCCCGGGCTGCCTTCGACCTCCCTTAATGTAATATTTTATTATCTATATATCAAAAAATATTTTAAAAAATTAAAAAAAATTCAAAAGATTCTGAGGTGAGGAAAGGCATTAAAAATAATTGTTGAGTAATTTTCTCCCAAAAAATGTATGAAAACAAAAATCAAATCTAAAGGTTTAAATAAAATTAGGTACTGAAATGGCATTAATTAATTAATTAGTGTAATCAAGTCATTAATCCTAATTTTTCTGGTTGTACATGAGTAAAATGTTTTTCTCAATATTTTAGTTGAATTTCTAATTGACCTACTATAAATTGATTAGGGACGACTCATAAATGAAATGACTTGCAAGTTAAAACTCGAACTATAAATTGCAAATTAGCGGGCTTAGGAGAGTTTGGACTAAGCTTGGACTTAGCCACCCATTAACCTCTTCGCCCGTAGGAGTGTTTGAAGAGGTCGCAACATGTGCGTATCTCCTTTTATTTACCTCATATATGCACTCAACAAAGGAACACTTCAATATGTATTTAGTAATGCCAAAAAAAGAGCAAAGTTTTCAATGGGCCAAAGATCAGTTTGTATTGTTGACTTTTGAGCACTTGTTAGGGAAGTGCTCACACGAAGCACTACGATTTAAGGGTCAAATTAACTAATGAAAAATTCACATGAGTCCACATGATCAAATAAGATATGGTTGTTATCAATTACATTATGGAGGAAGTTCCTAAATATGAGCAATCCATTAGTTAGATATTATGAAAAAATAGAGTAAATTCTATTGTGCATATAAGTGTGAGTCTGTGTCTGGTCCATAATGAAAGGAAAATAATGCAAATCACTGTGGCCAAAAGTAATGGCCGACAAAAATAAAAGCACCCTTTGAACAACACTATCAAATTTTCTAGAATCGTTTTTGAGGGATCAGCATCACCAAGCTTAGCCAACCACATAATTAGCTTTACAAAGAAAAGGTGGAGGGCATCGCAGTCTTTTACATGCTTGATGATGCGATCACATTGGCATCTGCGCAATGCTTTCTCAGTAAATTGAAAGGAATAAAGGGGAGGAAAATGCGACAATTGCTTTTGCTTCAAGATTATGTTACTTTGTTCTTTTTTTTTTCTTTTCTCTTTGATAAAAAACATTTTATTTTGCGTTTAAAGTCATCAAGTTTTTTCTGTTTTACTTTTTCAAATGAGGCCACATCAGCTTATCATATAAGCGTTGTTTGCTGCGTAATTGATGAAGAGTTCATTTTATTGGTTAAAGTGAAATTATTTTTATTCCTTTCATATAGATACATGATTTTTTTATTGATTTGGCCTGAACTTCAAATGATATCTATCTACATCCTATGTGCTATTGGCATTTGAATCACGTTCAGCCACCCTCTTTATTAAAATATATACACGAAAATGAAAATTAGGAAGAATAAACAAAAAAATGGGTATAATAACTAGAACATAAACTCATTTCAATGGCACGAATATTGGTCTCTCTAAGTTTTTATATGTCTGTTAAATGGTAATTGTATAACATCATGTTTAATTATCTTCTTGTTGGTACCCTAATATGCGACTTAAAAATATTTGGTAAACTTGGAAAATTAGCAAGTCTCTGCGCACTTTTATTAAGACAATTCAGCCTATGACAATTGATAGGGAAAAAAAAGATTTCTACTCATTGGAGAACATCTACATGTGAATTCACACATAAAATTTTCAAAATTATCATCACATATAGTGCTTATTTTTCTTTCTTCATTCTTTATTCAAACAGTGATTTTCAATGGTTGGACCAATTGAACTGGTGGAATTGTTTTCTGACCCTCGCTCCTATTGAACCTCTAATATCGTTTTCAAAGCATTACCTCTAAATGGTGGACTAAAAATCATCAGTTTTTTTTTTTTTTTTTTATTATTGAAAGATGGGCATGTGGAAATCTTTAATTAAGGGCCGTCAACTTTGGTTTATACATCTATCTATAGAATTTCTTTAATGGACAACCTTATTCTTACTTTAATAAAATTCCATCTACTTTATTCGAAGAAAGTGCAAGTGAATATGGAGAATATATCCATGTGAAAATGGATATGGTTGCTTTAAACCTGATTCGTCCTTTTCCTAGAATTCATTCTTCGTCCTTTTAAACATGGGGAGAGAGAGAGAGAGAGTCCCATACCAACACATGCTCACCAAACTTCCTTGATTCGATAACATATTTTATCAAATAAAATTTATCATATTTTATGTAAAGGGCTATATTTTTCTCCATCCTTAATTAAAAGTAACTTTCTCAAACCATAATTTTGATTGGTGGATTACAAATTATAGACATCACCCACATACAAAGATAAGTGTGGATGATATACATGTTTAAAAAAACTCAGTGACCGTTACAAACTTGTTGAACTAAAAAAAATTAAAATTAAAATGCATATCTTCTTCTTGAACAAGAGATTTTAGTAAGCACCATTGAGCTCAAGGAAGTGTCATTTGGATCATAGCAAATCATCCATAGTATCAAGTTTTCTCGATAAGTAGCACCTGTACTACATTTATGGTGTCAATCACAAAACAAGGGATGCCCATGGTCGCAGATGCATCTCCTAACTTTTTACTAAGAAATCAATTTTCTTATCACAAGCACAAAATCAGGGACAAAAAAAATGATATTTATCCAAGTAGGATTTGTAAATTTATCTTCCAAAGTTGATGGACATTTGAGAGAAAATCAAAAGGGACAATCTATTTTGACAAAAGGCAGATAAAAATTTGATCAGAATCTATTAAATCCTTCAAACCCTATGTACCAAAAACTCAAATTGCTACCAATCGCTCCAAGGTTCCATACCTCGCCTCACAAAGTGCACGAAGTGGAGGTTCAACATAGTGCGAACTTATGCGAAGCTAACTGCGGAGAAAAATAAAAGACGAATGCTAGCAGGGGAAACTCCTCATGAGCTCCTCCTTCTAACTTCCCCAACGTCCCTGCACATGTGCTTAATGCTTATCTGTTGTTTGCACTTTCTCGGCTTTTTCGTTCTCTTCTGATAAGTATGAGATTAGCGGCTGGCCACATTTTGTGATGATAAACAAGCTTATGAATGACTTTTTGAATGGGTTTTTGGTGTTATATATTAGAAATCCTTACAATAAATATTCGATAAGTAAGACTTTGCTAAGCGGGTCCAATTTCCCGTTTACACACAATGGAGGAGGCCCCTCCAGCACCAATAAAAATACCAGAATAAGCGGGCAATCGCACCCCAGAATAAAATTGAATCCCGGCCACGAAGCAAGGTATGGTTTTAATTAGCGCATGTTTTCCCAATTAAAGAATACTAAAAAATGATAACAACCAATAAAAAGTCAACAAAAAAGTTAGCCTATGAATTTTAAATATTTGTAAAACGAAAATATGCATCTTTAATTATTTCTTCACCCAGAAAAATGAGATGCCTACGTATTACATTAGCATCTAATATACCTAGCCACATTTAGTGATGATGTGGCACCAATGGCAGCCGCAATTACATTTCTATTTGCAATTTTAACGGAAGAACTGACTTGAGTAAAAAAGCGTTTTAGGAAACACATTAATAAAATAAAAAATAAAAGCACATAGACAACACTGAACTCATCAAAAAATTGCATCACTGATGTTTTCGTTATCTCTAAATTTTTGGCACAAATTTTATGAAGAGAGATTTTAAAGAAGTTCTGTTTTATCAGTGTTCCGTTTATCTTTGGCAGACGGTCACTTGCAATCATGGATGTGCGCAAGTTGGACAAAACTAGAGTGATGAATTCTGTCCTCATCATTTCTAAATGTCCTTGACTTTGATTTTGTGCGGCCTCGATTCAGAGGAAGGGATGGCTTAGCTGGTGTTGGGAGGTTTAAAGAAGCAAATTGACTCATCAAAGAAACGGAATCCATCACGAGATCTGGTTTAAGTGCAAGAGGGCTTGGGCTGGACGAGAGAAGAAACGAGAAACAACGGAAAATTTTAATATTTCTTCCCCAAGAAAGATGAAATACATCAATATTGTATTAGCATTTAATGTACCTTAGCAACGTTTGGTGATGAAAACTAAGTCTTCTATGTTGTTAAATTTTCATCGCTGCTGTAGCTTCAGCCATTCTTCTATCTCTCACACACTAAGTGCTTGTGATTTTTTTTTTTTTTTAACTTTCTAATAATTTTATCTCAGTCAATAGAAAAATTTCCATCTTATCTCTAATTTATCCGATCAACATTGAGACGTTGTTGAAGGCAAACATGTCAACGTCTCGGTTTGCATTATATATAAGGACCACATTGGTAAAAAAAAAAAAAAAAAGTACATGGATGACATCAAACAAATTAAAAAAGTACAGATACTAGAGATTTCATTTTCTCTAAACATTATGCGTAAACTTTATTAATAAATTTTTCTGGATGCTTTAATCTTCTCCCATCATAGTGGGGCCGGGAGGGTAATAACATTTTTAAGAAAGTCATCTACAAGTCTCAAATTCTATTCCCCTCTCCACATGTTTTATCTTTTCTAACGTTCCTTAAGTCTCAAAGAGCAGCACGTTGAAAGTTAATTTCCACTATTGATACCTTGACACTAACGCAAGTATCGATTCTTTCCACTATTGTGGAGGGAAGCCAACACGTCGTCCATCTTCACTTTGATTTGTGTGGCCATCCGATCCTATTCCAAAGACAACTACCAAAATATCTCTGGAGTCTACCATAGGGGTGGTATTCTTGCCAATTTAGAGGAAAGGATTGTTTTGGTGGTTTTGGACATAGTGGAGGGCTAAAGAAGTGAATTGCCTCTTTAAAGATTGCGTGGATTCCAAGCACACGTGGATCATTCTTTGGGGCAAGAGAAAAGGCAAAAGCTTGTTAAAGTGCCAAGGGCTTGTGCTTTAAGAGGAGAAACACATCGGTAAGAACACCATCCCCAATCACCAAAAATCACCGAGAGGCTCCTTTTATGTTCTGAGATATTTGGTTTGATAGCTAGAAGCTGAGCGTGAAGATAATCCTTCGATTGCACCATCTTTCGGGAGTCGAACACAACTTGATTTGTTTCAAGGTAACTTATTCTCAAACACAAAACATTTGATTATTACTCGTTGCAGATCATCTAATATCATTTAAAGTATAAAAATGTAAGGTGCGAAATTCGCGTGACTTTTTCGCAATTTTCATTACACATATTGCTCATTGTTCTTACTACATTCTTTTTATTCAAACTGGTTGATATAAATTGTTGGATTGGTTGAACCTGGTGAAATAGCATATCGGCCCTCACTCCACGGTTCTATGCCTCGCACACAAAGTGCACGAAGTGAGGATCTGACTGGGTCCAAATTTATGTGAAACTGAATATTGAGAAAAATAAATGATTATAAGAAAAATATAATCATATGGCAAAAATATATTGTACGATAGGTAAATTGATGTAGTTAAGAATAGAGATAAACATAGACTATAGATTTGTTTGATTGTCAAAAGAGAGAGCTTTACAATCCTAAAACACTGGTATTTATAAACCTAATATTAGCAATAAGCGTTCCCTATATGGACACCAATCGCCCACACAACTCCATTCGTCATTCCTCCTCTTTCGTAACTTCCAGCTCCAAGGGCGAATGCAACTCATCATGGGCTCCTCTCAGTTACTCCTATTATCGTGGCCAAGTTCTCCGAACTTTTTACAATTCGGCCTAGCTTGGGCGAATTGCATATTCAGCTTAGCTAGAACGAGGGACCACCATTCTATTAAAATTTCTTCTTTTCAAGAAACACTTTTCAATTGGGTGTAACTAACTACGACTTAAGTATTTCTTTAACCAATTTTTTTTTTTTTTTTGGCGATTTTTCAACGACAAACCTAGTTAACGATGGTGTTTTTTCAAATGCTAAATAGTTAGCACGGTTTATTTCTTTTTCTTAGAAACTTACCTCACCATAAAAAATATGTTGCTCTTATGAGTCAAGCGAGACTTGCCCTCGAGCATCAGGTTGAGCCATCGACAACGATGTTAGATTACTCATTTTAAATAAATGTTCATCATGATCCTCCATTTTTTCTAAGGTTAAATTGACATTATTCACTTAATTTCAGGTCATGAAAGCATTTTGACTAAAAAAATCCTGCATGGTAAATCAATATATAGACCATTTTCATCCATGCAAGAGTTTCAAGCCAATTTTTCGTACACATGATTTTCCAATGGTAAAGATTTTCATAATTCTCTTAAAACATTAAGGTGCTTGACCGAGTTAACCACCGAAAAGATTTTTACACAAACAATAGATGAAATGCTTGGCATGAATAAATTTAAAGAAGTTAGGGAAGACTGATGGTTAACCGATTTATAGTGGTTTGACCCGAATCGGCACCTACTTCGCTTCTCAAGACCATTTGGTATTTATGGCCATCCCACTATTTTTGAAGTCTTGTATAAAGGTTGGTTTATAATGGAGCCAACGCTCCTCTGCAAGCAAGGTGAACTCATTTACAAACAATTTCTCTCACAAGAAGTTAATTTGCATAGTGAATACAAGAGAGATTTTGCAAGTATTTTCATGTACACACATGCCCAAGACAATGGCTGCCTTATTTTTTGGAATACAAACTCTCACGTCTAATTTCCATTGGTGGTAAAAATCGGCTGAGATTGGGCGAACGAAATTCAAATTTAAATTGTCGAGCCGTGTATTGGGCCAACTCTGGCCAGCTATCCCGTCATTACTTAGCCGGGTACCTAGATATGCTTTTAGACAAGCCCACTATTTTTAACCCTTTCCAACTTGCACAAACTTGCAGAAAACATTTCCATTGTGACGATTATAAACATACAAAAAAGAGTTTTGGACTCATCAAAATTGATTTAGGATCAATAGTGGCA
Source organism: Eucalyptus fibrosa (assembly GCA_017140475.1). NCBI lineage: Eukaryota > Viridiplantae > Streptophyta > Magnoliopsida > Myrtales > Myrtaceae > Eucalyptus > Eucalyptus fibrosa. The sequence goes on along the minus strand of CM029507.1, from coordinate 64,056,609 downwards.
ACTTATAAATAAAAGGTGCAGCTTAAAATTATGTTTGACTGCCAGAAAATTGAATTTGATAAATGTAACATTTTGACAGTTTAATCTATTGATGAATTGGAGAAAAAGTAATCGAGTATGTTAAAATAACATATCAGGTAACGATTGAGAGTTTTTGTGATGGGCTGTTTGCACTTCATCTTCACTAATGAGTAATGATACAAAGAAAAAAAATTATAGAATTGTGAGGTTATGGCTATTTACAAAAATTTAAGTATTTTAAATCAGGTTTAAGAGCCTTTTGCTTCGGTTAAATTATATGAATAAAAAAGGTATTTGTCTATTTTTCTTAACTTGATTGATAATAAAACTTCAAATTAGCCCATTAATTTGATGCATTTACTTAAATGTAGAATATAATTATGAGGAGCATATGTCGATAACCCTCTTATTTAGGATGTCATCAAGCCATTTGGTCGGCGAGGGTGTATAGCCCTCACCTTGGCATTGGCGACTTGCTAGCCTTCGCTGCTACCCCACCAACGATAGGGCGGTGGCCATAGGTGGGAGGAAGCAATGTATTTTCCTTCTTTTAAGTTTTTTTGTTGTTGTTTTTTTTATGAAAAGAACCTACTCAACTAAAGCATAAGAAATCCGCCTTGGAAGGATACATAGTTTCCTTGGATGACTATGTCTAGAAAGAATGGGCGTCACCCTCCAAGTAGAGAAAGATAAAGGAAAAATTTTAAAATTTTAAAAGATGAAATTGCCCTTTAGACAATGAATTTAAGCCATTCTTTGAGATTGATATGAGCACTCAAACTCTTATTTAAAATAAGATTTATTTCGTATCCTTATTAAGAAAATGAGAGCACTTTGGGCCATTATTTGAAATAATACCCTTTTCAAATCCTTATTTGAAAAAATGATTGTATTTTAGATTTTTATTCAACATTTTTCTAAGGACTTGTTTGCCCTAATTAATCAACTAATGTCATTTCATATCTAATCTTATTTAAACATCAATGTTTTATCTTTATTTATTGGATTTTTCATGCACTTTCAAGAGAAAAATACTCAAAAGCCATTTTTAAGCCTTTTGCTAAATTCTTAGGAAAAAATAAAATTCTTCTGATTTTTAATAAAATATTTTTTAAATATAAAATAATATAATAATATACAAAAAAAGGACCCGAGTTGGAACCCTCGGTGGGAACCGAACCGACCCAGGTCGCCTACCAGGGCCCGTCTGGGCCTGAAATGCGAGCCTAGTCCGGCAAACAAAATGAACTAGACCCTGGTACCCATTAAAGCAGAATAAGCCCAATTGCCTCTCATCCCAGCCCTTACCATTCCCGGCCTGACTCGGATCCGAGACCTCACCCCGACGGGGCGGCTTGCTCTCCGGCCTTGTGCGGCCGTCGACCTCGGGCTGGCCACGCACCCGCTTCAGGCAACGCACCCATGGCCAGCCCAGCCCGAGGGCCACTTCTCGGCCGACCACCGTCGCCAGCCAAGTACCAGCTCGGCCTCCCCTACTTCGGCCGAGATTTGGCTCGGCCAGGCATGGCCGATGGAAGCCGCTCGACCCAAGGCCTCCCCAAGGCCGTCTCCCCTGTCTCGACCCTCCGCGTGACACCCGGACGGCGAGTAGACAATCGATCGGAGCTCGGGAACGGACTTTCTCAACACGAACTTTTAGATCTAGCTTAGGCATCTCGTCGAGCGGATGGCGCGCGATGCGTTAGGGGGATCAAGATACCTGATGATGTCTGTTGCCCTTCATCATTTTGTTTCCCTCTGATATTACACACTAGTTCTCAACTAATTAATTTCTTAATACCAAGTTGTGTGTCAATAAAGTTGTGATTTTATGTTGTCTTGTTTTTTCGTGTTTGTCTAATGGTCATTTGCAATTATTCATCTGGGCTAGTTGGACAGAACCGCTGTGATGATTTCTGTCCTCATCATTTGCCCCTTGTATTATACAATTATCAACTAATCAATTTCTCAATTGCAAGTTTTTTTTATTGATGAACGATGAATTTGTGTATTTGTGTTGTGCGCATATGTGCGACAGAGAGAGTAAGGACAATGTGAACTTTGTTCAAGTCGAAAAGCATCGTCCTGCTATGATTAAGTTGAATAGAAAAAGCTACATTGTAGAATTAACTATCTAAGGAAAGAAATATTTTATGGACCAAAATTACAAACTTAATAATTTTACAAAATTTAATCCATCAGAAATTATGACAAGCATGGTTAATTGATGAGGAATTGATTTTCAAACATGGAAGGATATAGAGTCAATTTTAAATAAACATAGAAGGTGAAGAGGAGATTAGAGAGAAAAAAAAGTAGGGTGAAATGGTGATTCAGCTTGTTTCCAAACATAGAAGGTTATTTTGATCAAATAAAATATTTGTCCCAAGCCAAAGAGGGGATAAAAATTGCCCCACCCTATTTATTTTATTTAAAATAAAGAAAGCATCAAAATTTTTACTTGGAGCAACATTATACTTTAATTTAGAGTTTCTCATATTTGGATGTGGCCATTTTAAAGAAATTATCTTTTAATCTATGGTCAACACGACATCTGCTAAGCTCTAAGAAGCACCGGCTATCAAAACAAGTGGTGGATGGTAGAAACATCAAAACAATTACTAGCTCTCTAACAAGTACCCGGCATCTTTTAATTTGTAACCTCTACTTATTGCTTTCTTGTGAAATCATGAAAATGAAAAGAGACGTTTTAAGCTTTGAAATACTGAGAAAAAGTTCAAAATGATTATGCCTGTCAATTTTCAAAAGAAACGATAACTGTTGAGCTAGTATGAAAGATAACATGGACAATAGGAAAAAAAAAAAAAAAAATTAGGCTTCTAGTGCACATGGTGGAGCAGCAACGTGTTGCCTCCTCCACGTGAGATCATTCGCAAGTTCTCCATGTAAACCAGTAACATGTTACTTGGGTGCATCGGGCGCGGTGAGCCATCATTGAGCGACCAAGTGTTTTTCTAAATAACTCTGCGTTCTATGTTGCTGACATTCCTCAGTCTCTGTTTATTTACATCGCTCCTGCTTCCGTACACTCCAGTCTCTCTCTCTCTTTCTCTGGTTTTGTTTCACAATTCTAACCGATTAGTTCTGTTCTCACCTCAGTTTTCTCCGCACCCATTTGTTTAAGCGACCAATAAAAGGAGGCAGCAAGAAGAGGAAAAAAAGAAGGGGGAAAAAAGAAATTTGAAAAATTAAAGAAGAGATTATGGCCGAGGCAATTGTTTACCCTGTTGCGTCGAATCTTTTGTCGAAACTCGGCGAGTGCCTCTTTGCTCCCATTGGACGCCAATTTGAGTACGTGTTGTGCTACAAGAGCTATGTCAAAGAACTCAAAAATGGAGTCAAAGAACTAGAGACTGCGAGGCAAAGGGTGCAAAGCTCCGTTGATGAAGCCATGTATGACGGAAAACTTATAGACGTGGATGTTGAGAATTGGTTGAAGAGTGTGAAGGACGAGACCGAGAAGGCAGATGACCTGTTAAAACGTAATGAAAGTGCAAAAGATGCTTGCTTCCGTGGGTGGCTTCCCAACCCCATGGTGCGCCATCCTATTGGTAGGAAGGTGAAAAAGATGACTCAAGTCATCCAAGGAATCCATAAGGAAAGCAAAAATAGTATCTTCCACAAGGTCTATTATGAGAATACTCCCATAGGAACCGTCACCACTACCACTTTCGCTGCAAGATCTGTTGACAGGAAGGAAGATGTCCCGGAGTCGAGGGCTTCAATCATAGAGGTTGTAATTAAGGCTATAACTAATGACAAGGTCTGTGTGATTGGAGTGTATGGACCGGGTGGGGTTGGCAAGACAAAGCTTATGGAGGACGTAGAAAGGCAAGTTAAGGAAGAGCAACTATTTGACGTGGTTGCCATGGCAAATGTATCGCGCGATTTAGATGTAAAAAGAATCCAAGGAGAACTTGCTAATGCACTGGGTCTAAAGCTAGTGAATGAGGAAACTGTTCGTGGGAGAGCACATTGTTTATGCAAGATGTTACAGAAATATTCTGAGAAAAAGGTTCTCATAATTTTAGATAATTTGTGGACGAAGTTAGAGTTGAAGGAAGTCGGAATCCCTTGCGGATATGATAATAAAGCAAGAGGCTGCAAACTATTGCTAACGTCTAGATATCGAGATGTTTTGTACATTGAGATGAGCTCTGACCGAGAATTTCAGCTCAATGTGTTAAAGCATGGAGAAGCACGAATCCTTTTTGAAAGGATAGTGGGGAACACAGTTAACGACCCTAAATTTGAGAGCTTGGTGGATAGAGTGGTCAAGAACTGTGGAGGCTTGCCTCTTTTGATTGTCTCGGTGGCAAAAAGGTTGAAGCGTGGAGATCTGCCTGAATGGAGGAATGCTTTGACCAATACAGAAGGGACAACTGTAAAATCAATAGTGGAACAAAATTACAACGACCTACAAGATGAGAGGATCAAATCATTGTTCTTGGTTTGTGCTCTAGACTCTGGGAGACTGGACATAAGTTATACCCTTGTCTACTGCATGGGTTTGGGTTTATATGAAAAATTCAGCCAAACCATCGAAAACGCTAGAAATAGGTTGATTATGGATCTACATCACTTGCTTGACTCTTCTTTGTTGCTAGGTAGTGATGACCTGGAACAGTTGAGCATGCATGACTTATTTATTGACGTGGCTGTCTATATGCACAACAAATTTATTGACATGGAATGGAACACCTTGGTCGGGAGAAAGGATTTTGGGTTTAAAGAGTGGTCAAAGAATGATCTCAGAAAATGCACCGCAATGGCCTTCAATTATGTTGGCATTGATGAACTTCCTAAAAAATTGGACTGCCCAAACATGAGGATTCTTCTATTATTAGAACACAACCGATTTCTCAAAATGCCCGAGTCATTTTTCAAATCTATGGAGGAGCTCCAAGTCTTGGACTTGACTGGCTTATCTTTTACCTCCCTACCTTCGTCGATGGAGTTACTTAAAAACCTCATGTCACTATGTCTTGATTCATGCTGTTTGGAGGATGTGACTACTCTTGGAAAGCTAAAAGGATTGCAGTTCCTCAGTTTTTTAAACTCTACAATTGCTCGGCTGCCCAAAGAAATGGGTGAACTAACTGAATTGAGATTTTTGGACTTGCGAAGCTGCACCGAGCTTAGAGTTATTGAACCTGGCATGCTCGAAAGCTTGGTTAATTTAGAAGAATTGTATATGCAATATAGTTTTGATCAGTGGGAAGCCGAGGATGAAACCCCGCGAAGCAATGCTAGCCTGGCTGAGTTCAAGAGCATGAATAAGTTGAGCACTTTATACATTGCCATTCCTCGTTTAGCCAGTCTCTCAAGAGACTTACCATTTGGGAAACTAAATAAGCATAAAATCCTAATTGGGAACATTTGGGATTGGTCAGATGAATACGAAGAATCCAGAACTTTAAAACTCAAGCTAGATTCGGGCAATCTTCTTCGTGAAGTGTGGGTGCGGAGATGTTTGCAAAGAACACAATATCTCAACTTGGCGGGATTGCAAGATAATCACAGCATGCACAATTTGTGCTTCGGAGGTTTTCAGGAATTGAAGCATCTTCACATACAAAATAGCCCCTCACTTCAGTACGTTGTTCACTCCACAGAGGACATCCAGTGCACTGCATTTACGAGATTGGAATCGTTGTTTCTCGAGAATCTAAACAACTTGGAGAAGATTTGTTGCGGTCGCCTTGCCTTAGAATCCTTCAGCATATTAAAGATTTTGAAAATGAATAGCTGTGGTGGAATCAAATATTTGTTTCCTTCCTCCGTGATAAGAAACTTCTTGCAGCTAGAAGAGATTGAAATAAGTAAATGTCACTTGATAAAGCAAATTGTCGCAAATGCCGAGGCAGACGAAGACGGAGATGAAATAGATGTTGATCCCAAAGTGAAGTCATGCAATTTGCGTAGGTTAACATTACGAAACTTGCCAGAGATGACAAGCTTTTGTAAAACTATGGACCATTCGGTCGTACTCTTCGACAAACAACAGGTAAATTTCATATTTTCTAAAATGGTCATATTATCCTCCATCCATGCCATCCTAATTGGAGAATACTTTCTCTACCTAGTCTTGAGATCCATGAGTTACAAATATGAACATTGCCTTCAATTAATTTAGTTCCCACGCGTTGGGCCGACTTAAAAAAGTATTGACTTGTTGAAATATTTGCTTTGGAGATATAATGTAAGGACTTATGTGTAATTTGATAAAGTAATATGCATTTATCAACTATACGAAAAATTTATTTACCAACAGTTGAATCGATTAGTATTTTGTGCTAAAAACTATTGATTTTATTCGACTGTGATTACCTAAACATTTGATTTATAAACACATTGAACTATTGACTTCAGAGTCATCTCAATTTGATATGTGGGTGAGTACTGGTGTGACACGTTTTGCATTTTATAGTAAATGAAATTATATGCATGGGTATTTTAGAGGAGCCTACTAGCACATAGAGAAATTGGAAATATATACAGATTCTTTCAATTAAGACAAAATAATGATTTAATTTTTCAAAATGTAATTGCTATGTGATATGTGAATGCATAAAAACATTCATATTAGTTAATTACATCCCATTTTATATGAGTTATGTTATCAACATAGTTAAAGAAGCACCATGTGATGTATCAATTTTTTAAATAGTCTAAAAGTTTATCACTGCTTTATGGTAAAGTATATACACATACATACATTATGGATATAATTGTAACATAAAGAAGGTATATACGACGTATATAATTTGTATGACCTTCATTTAGTAATTATGGAAAATTGTAAGATTCTATTACATCCACGTGATTAAAGGGGAAAAACCAGAACTAAAAAAAAAAAAATCCCTGTGAATTGAACTTAGTGATTATGTGGGAAGAAACATCCAGATCAATTGATTACGTTAAATTATTTTGCAATTCACCTTAAGTACATCAATGCTAAGGCAATCGAGACGATTAAGTTGTTGTTCCCATAATTGTAAAAAGTTTGGGTAGGTGAACGGACCTTAGTGGAAATGTGGTTCTACAATGTTCCATCATATAAAAATTTTCTTTACTCTTTTATGTTAGTTGATGGAACTATTATGTGACGAAGGAATGAAAATTCAAATATAATAAGGCCAATTTGCGTTTGTTACTCTTGGTACTTTATTGAGATGTTAGTGGAACAATTAATTTTTTTTTTCTAATTTATGTGAGCTGTGGACCTTTTTGTAGTGAACAAATTTACCACAAATCTTCATTCTGGCAGCTTTTCCAATATTTCTAGTAGAATTTATGTGTGTGGCACATGTTTAAATTTATTTTTCCTGTAATAGAATGTCGCCTTGAAAGTATTAACTAGAAACACATCTAGCATTCATTTGTGCACTATTGTTTGGAATCATCAAATTTTATATCTATTCTGTTATTATAAAATAAAAAATTGGAAACCCTTTTCTAATTATTTTTTATAATAATGTTTATCACATGACCCAAACCACAAAAGCGTTATTCTCGGTTAAAATTATTATCAAATTAATCAATTCTTTTTCTTGGCCACATGACTAAAACTTTCTACATTTTACATAAAGTAAGCAACTTTTTTATGACGAGGAAGCGTATCTTGGGTCCTCATATTTTAAAACTAAATGCTTTGATGAAATTGACTTTGATGACCATATGGCGCTGTTATGACCAATTCATGGATATTACAGCCACCAATGGATCTTCTGAAGATGAACCCTTTTTCTAACATTTGGTCGATGTGGCATCTATTCCGCTTTACATCAATACCTGAAAATAATGGATCTTTTAGTGCTGCTATGCATGGGTACAGTAAAATCTTGGGTTAATACCCTAAAAAACCCCAAACTGGTACACTTGTGACAAATTTACCCCAAACTATTTTTTTGACCACCAAAAATCCCAAACTGGTATACCTTTGACAAATTTACCCAAAACTGGTACACTTATAACAAATTTACCCTATGTTGGTTTTCGTTAAATTTCATTATCAAATTATTAAGTTAAATGACACGTGACAGTTAACCGGTATACCAATTTAGGATTTTACGCTCCATTTATCACAGTTTACAATTTTTATGATTTTTTTGTGGTATTAATCCAATTTAGCATAGGGTATATTTATCAAAAAATTACCATTTTAGGGTTTTTTTGCAGTTAGATAAATTAGTTTGGGGTAAATTTGTCATAAATGTACCAATTTAGGGTTTTTTATAGTCAGTCGGGGTAAATTTGTCACAAGTTTACCAGTTTTGGGTTTTTCATGGTCAAAAAAATAGTTTGGGGTAAATTTGTCACAAGTGTATCAGTTTGGGGTTTTTTAGGGTATTAACCCTAAAATCTTAGGACTACTTTAGTATTTCTCTCATAAATTTATAATAACTTTTTACTTTTATTCTCTCGATAAGAGGTTTTTTTTTTTTTTTGGAAATAGTTTGGAAAAAAAATGCCAGGCTCAATTGACACGTGCTAATCAATTAAAAGTATTTATTTAATCAATTTATCAACTTATTTTATAACAATTCCAGAGAAAATAATTAAGATTGTTTTTTGCACTGTCGTTTGAGATATTGTATCGGACTACAGTCAATGATCAAAAAATCAATTGAGCCTATGCCATGAATTTCTAAAATTTAGGCAGATTGCATAAAATGTGAGGGTAAATTCAATAACCTCAATAATTCATTCTTGTTAATGTATGTATAATAAAGTCCAATTACATATTACGTAAATGATCAGTAAGTGTAAAGTAGATAATTTTAAAGAAGAATAAGGGAATATTCAAAATCACTACCCCGCTTCATCTTCCATTATCCTTAGATCTATCATGAGAGATTATTTCTTCTGTTATTATTTCACATGCAACCCGTATTCACAGTTTCTAGTTAACAACATTGTTTTAAGTGTGGTGTTATTCACCCCTTGCAGCTAATAAAGCTACAAAATTTGGAGGCTATAACCGTTGAAAAATGTCAATTAATACGAGAAGTATTCAACCTTGAGGAACTGAAAATTATGGGGGATGTTGAGATTCTATGTCGATTGACTAGAGTGACCTTGAGCGGCTTACCAAATTTGGAACACATATGGACCAAGGATCCAAGTAGAGGATTGTGCTTTCGAAACTTAAAGGCACTGAAGGTACAAAATTGTGAGAACTTGAGGTTTCTTTTTTCTTCTTCCATGGCTAAAGCACTCGTGCAAATAAAAGAAATCGAAATAGTGAATTGTGTACTGATGGAAGAAGTTATGTATGCGCAAGAAGAAGAATTAGTGGAAGCTACAACCACCGACACTTTTGAGTTTCCTTCGTTAACCTCCTTGTCTCTTGTGGAATTGCCAAATCTCAAGACATTCTCTTATGGAAAGTACTGTATTCACTTTCCATCCTTAACAAGACTGACAATTTCCGAATGCATCAAAATGATGACATTTTCTTCATTCGAAGGAAGGCAACAATTGATGACAAATGATACAGGTTTACAACAAGCATTTGGTCATATCAACTCTGGCTTGTCCTTGCCTGGCTTTTTCAATAAAAAGGTAAGCATCTATAGTATTTTTCTATTGATCATTCTTCTATTCTAGTCAATGAAGCAAATTAGTAGAAATTTGATCATTATTCCGTACCAAAAGATTGGCACTTCATAGTGGAAAAACAAACTCGCTGCTGGTCATTCCCAAAGTTTGCCCTTGCCCCCGAGTTTCGGCATAATAAAATTATATACCAAAAATTTCAGCCATTTTACATATACAATGTTTTTACACAGGTTCTTTTTCCAAGCTTGGAGGAATTGAAGCTTTCTTCCATGTGCCAATTAAAGAGGATATGGCACAATCAACTCCACGACAGTCCTTCTACAAACTTGCATCCCTCACTGTTGAACTTTGTGAAAATTTGTCACATGTTTTTTCGTCAAATTCAATGGATATGTTGCAGAGCCTGAATAAAATTAAGGCAGTCGGGTGTCCCTCCTTGGAAGCATTATTTGAACCCATAAATCTCAGAGCTGAGAAAAGGCAAAAGCCATTGGTCCTCCCTGCATTAAGAGAATTGACGTTGTTGAATCTATCAAGGCTGAGAGACATTTTGGAGAGTGATTGCAAAGTCACCTTGGCATTTCCTAGTCTGATGGAAGTGAACGTGAGGGGTTGTCACAGTTTGCCATATCTCTTCTCAAGTGCCATGGCTGAAATTCTCGATAAACTTGCGGTGCTTGATGTTTCCTGTTGCAACAACCTACGGGGCATAATTGCGATGGAAGAAGGAAAATGGAAAACCTTAGAGACTTTGAAGTTCCATCAGTTAAGCACACTCAAGCTTGGTGACCTTGAGAATTTGATCAGTTTCTGCTCAGTAAGTCGTGCTAGTGATGGGTTACAACCTCTATTTGATGAGAAGGTATCATCTCCCGATTTATCTTATATGTTATTTTACTTTGTTTTAGTGCTTTGTCCTTAAACCATATTGCATATTTTTTGGTGGCTTGCATTTCCAAAGTTAGAAGAGCTACACATCACATAAATTGAAGGGAAATCAGGTAGCCAAAATAGGGGGTACAGAGAGAGAGAGAGAGAGAGAGAGAGAGAGAGAGAGAGAGAGAGAGAGAGATGCCAATGCAAATGAAGAAGAAGAAATGCAACGTAGGGAAACTCATTAGTGAATGAATTCATCCTCAAAACTGAAGAAAACAAGTATCTAGGTCAATATTTACAAGTAAACAAGAGTTCAAACTAAGTAAGCATATCTAAAATAAGAGAAATAAATCAAGATAAGTATCTTAAATTATTAATAGTATCAAATTTAATAAACTAATTGAAGATACAAATCAGCAAAGTGGTTGGAGAATCATGTCATACATCAATCTTTCCCACCGAAATGAAGTCAAATCCTTTCTCCGGTGGCTCTTCTTGTGAGTAAGAGATAATACCACAACTTTTGCCCTACAAAAAATCTTCGTGACATGCAGAATGCCTGATTTGGATATGCACCTAGGGAGTATAAGGCTATACGAAGTATTATAGAACAAATTTTAGCATCACGAATTTTTCTCTTCTGTGAATCATCAATAGGAGAAATTACGTTTATGAATTTATTAAATATCAAAAGGTGCTTCAATAAATTCATCCAGATTATCTGTAGAATTTTACTACTCACTTCACTATTCTCAAAAGCAGAGATCCTTATTCAATTCTTCAAGACGTTGAGAATATTTTTCCATGTCATTTAGCTCATTGGCAAATGATTTTGGCCCGTTTTCATGTCTCCCTTACAATTGTTGATTGAATCTATCCAATTCTCATCAAAATTGTTGAAATTTTCTCTCATATCATTAAACAAATTTTTAATCTCTTTAGGATTATTAATGATTTATAATAATCGTAAGGATGGTAATAATCGTATTACTCCTAACAATCAACACTATTAGAATAACATTGTAATCCTTGTAATCGTAATCACATGAAGTAATAATAGCAATAATCCCTACTCTTTTCAAATTTCAGAATAACAGATTTAATAAATATTGCAACATTTTTCATAGAGATAATTAGACCAAGCATAGAGTGGCTCCAAACCAGTAAAAATGGCGGCTGAAGTTTCAATAGACATCAATGCCATATATCTTCATGAGCATATCAGATCAAAATTGCAACCGTAGTAACGAAAATGAAAACCAAAGTGTTGGCCTTTGGTCTAGTATCATCGCATGACAATACCACATGCACGAAGCAATGTTTTGATACCAATTAAATTTTGAAGAGATCCAGCTCAGATACCAATTGATGAAGAACAGATCTAAATTCATTACCAACTAGTGCTGAATGAAAGCATGAAGAATGTTAGGTTTACATTTGTAGAAAATGGAGGAAAATAAGATAATACGGAAAAAAAAGGATATAAACTAGAGAGATGAAAGAGATAGAAGGGCCAATCCAGGCCGGCAAAAAGACACGTCATATAGGCAAACTTAGTAATCAAATCAATCTATTTACTTTGTAGGCACCTACTAAGAGAAATAATCAAGATTAATTTCCTTATCTTCGATAATATCGAATAACTAAAATAAATAAAGAAACATTTAAGGAATCTAAGATAGGCTAAATTTGAGGTTTGTGGGAAACATCTGACACGTTAAATGATTATGCTTGTCTAACTTAGGTGGTTATGGATTATGCAACAGTTCAAACATAATGCTTGATATCTATTAGATGAATATGTGCTTTCTACTAGAAAATAATATGACAGGAGAATGGATTTTAGGGGGTGACATCTACTGAAAAATTGTGCGCCTAGTCTTTTTTTTCCCTATCCTATCGATTATGCTTGTTTAGTCATTTTCCTTGTTCTTAAAATTACAGTTTTCCCTTTCTTTATGGGAATAGAGAATCGGCTCTAATAATTTAATTGAAAAATATCAGGTTAAGTTTCCTAATATAGAGTCGATGGAGATCTCGCACATGAATAACTTGGAGAAGATATGGCTTGATGATCTTGCTTCAAATGCCTTTAGCAAACTCAAGACACTAGTAGTGAAGTATTGTGAGAAACTTTCATCCATATTTTCATCTTATACAATGCTCACAAGATTTCAAAACCTAGAGAAGATAACTATAACCAATTGTGGGTCCCTAGAAGTGGTATTTCACATCCAAGAGTTTAATTTTAGTGAAGTTTGTCCTACAAGCACTTTTCAATTGAGAGAATTAGTTTTGACACGGCTCCCAAAAATGAAGCACGTGTGGAGTGGACATCCTCAAGGAGGTCTTACCTTTGGACTCTTACGATGCATGGTGATTGTTGAATGTGAAAGGCTCAAAAGTTTATTTCCAAGCTCGATGGCAAAAAGTATGATGCGGCTTGAAGAACCTTTAGTACGGGATTGTGGAGTAGAAGAAATTATTATGCAGAAAGACGAAGTAGAGATGATAGCAAGGGATCTCTTCTTTCCGCAATTAACTGACCTGAAATTACTTGAGTTGCCACAGTTGAGGAGCTTCTACAGGAATGGTCATACTTCAACATGGCCACTCTTGAAGAAATTGGGAGTAAGACATTGCGGCAAGATGAGGTCATTCTCATTCACTTATGAATACCAAAGCTGCCTAGGCACAAGTAGCAGTGAGAGCCAACCTGCACTCTTTTCTTTTGACAAGGTACCGTCCTTAATTCTAGCTCTCTGCAATTGCCCTCGTTGGTTCTATTATTCTCTATTGGAAATTCGAATTGTCAAAAATTTCATGCTTACAAATACTTACCGAACCAAACCTATGAATTTCTTCAAAATTTAAAGATCGTTTATGGTTAATTATTTCTGGCTCATATTCTTTGAAATCATCCTAGCTTTTACTTTGAAAAAAAAAATTATTGAATTAACTTGCATAGATAATCATGCTTCTAATAGTGACTTGTGCCTTATGGCTGGGTTATACCTAGTTAATTTAATTTTATCGACATCGTCCCCTAAAATTTAAAACAATATATCTATATATATTATGTTCATGTGGCATATTGTTAGCTTAGCTATGGAGCAAAGTTCCATGCTTAAACATTGTGAAATGATTGGTAACTGTCAAGTGCAGCAAATAACTTGCTTATCTAGTCACGTGTTAGTAATTTATTAGTAGGCCTTGAGCAGCACAAACGTTTGAAAAAAAAAAAAAAAAAAACACAAACTTTTTTCTACTCTGTAAATTACCAACTACTTTAATATTCTAGCAACATTATTCTGGTGGATCACTAATGTATTTGAAATTACCAACTTTATTTGAATTTACCGAACTTAATTTGATTGGTGTACCAACATCCGTAATATAAAAAGTGATTTTAATTACTTGCCAATTTTTTTATCTTATAAGATTTTGAAAAGTACCAACTTTCCAAAATTACGAATTACTTTAATAATCAACCAATAATATTCTTGTGACAAAACAATGACTTTTGAATAACTTACTTTAAGTTTAAATTACAAATGTTAAATTGATTGATGTACCAACATATTTCAAATTAAGATACCTATGGATTTTAGTCACTCAGAAACCTTTTATATTATAGATCTTGAAAAGTACTTATATGTCTTTATACTTTCATGATCACCAACTACTTTAATAATCTACCACATTTATTCTAATGGCTTGCCAACGCTTTTGAAGTTAATAACATTTAATCGAAATAATCAACCTTAATTTGAGTGTTATAATAGTGATATAACAACCATAATTAAGTTCCATTTCAAACCGAGTAGAACGCTCAAACTATCCTTGCATTTGGGGTTATGTATTTTTGTTTGTTTCTTAGCTTATAAAATGTTTTATTGCTGATAATTTGTTCAGTTTTAATGCATTCTTCTTGAGGGGAAAAAAAGGTTAAGCCACGCTCTACTCATGATCTATAATAAAATAGATATTAGAATATGCAGCTTAGAAAATAGAGTGCAACATATTAATACAATTTCTTACTATTGAAACACATCTACTTACTATAAATGTGACATGATTTGGAAAAAAAAATTTTAAAACGTTTTTTTTGCTTCGAACTTGTTGAAATTCATGTATTTTAACTTTTGGATTGAATTAGTTGACTATTGAAATAGCTGTAGTATGATTGACAAATAACTGTCTTTATTTAAATTAGCAAAACTAATTTTGATTGAATTGGGCAAACCCTTAAAAAACAAACATCCCTTGTATTGGCTCTTGGGTTCTTTTTCCTCTTTTCCCTAAAATAAAGGATATTTTAGTTATTGCGCCGTGGCTATGCCCCGTATTTACTTCTGGTAGCCTAATTAAAAGAAATTCCCACAGGTCATACCAAACTTGAAGGGATTGACATTGATGAGCGAGGATGTTGCAACGATGATGCAGCAGCATCATTACGTCTTTCGCAATCTCACAGAGCTGGACTTGGCATGCTACCATGATGAGAATGTCGCTTTCCCCTCCGACTTCCTCCTCCACAGATTCCCCGATCTAGAAGCGCTTTCTCTATCTTGTAGTTCCTTGGAGGAGATATTTCCAAAAGATGTGTGTGGACATGGGGGAGCTACTTCCTACGGAGAGTTAACTCACATGGAAACACCTCTCAAGGCACTCAAAAATCTGGGGCGACTTGAGCTGAATAAGCTGTGTAAACTCCAGCGAGTCTGGAAAGATGGCTCCTTGATGGCTGAAATCCTTAAACAGATTGAAACTCTGCTCGTTTCGGAGTGCTCAAGTTTATCAATCGTACTTCCATCCCCGACTGCATTCCAGAGATTGATGGAATTAGAAGTAAAGGATTGCGCTGGTTTAGTTCATATGGGGACTTGCTCAGCAGTGACAAGTCTGGTGCACCTTATTTGGCTAACCCTAAGAAATTGCGGTGCGATGGAAGACGTGGTAACAGATGATGGAAATGGAGTAGAGGAGATCTCTTTCCCCAAGCTGTGGCAGTTGACACTTGATGGTTTACCAAGCCTTGAGAGCTTCTCCCCCGTGAATTGCACCTTCATGTTCCCATCATTGTGGCATATTATTGTGAAGCAGTGCCCAAAGATGAATATATTCTGCAATGGTGCCTTGAGTACACCAATATTACATAAAGTATGCCTCTCCGACGAGGATTATGAAGGACGTTGGGAGGGGGATCTTAATACCACAATCCAATTCTTATCGACATGAAACAATCCACGCTGAATTCACCGAGTCAAGTAAATCTAGGTGCCTAATCATGTCTCCTCGAACCCGGTGTCAAAAGGAAGAAACTGGCGTTATTCTTCGAGTTCTATATTAGCTGATATGAAGTCGCTCTTTCTTTAAAAATGTTTTGACTATTTTTAACGGGATCATAACATAATTGGAGTTGTCGGGTCTTTTGGGCACTTATCCACCAATGCATTGTAGCTGTTTGATGAATTGCTTAGCATAACCTCTGTCAATGTAGCTGCAAAGACTGGGATTTTGTTATATGGGGTTGTGTGCTGGCCCACTTATTCAGTTACCGTTGAGGAATGTCAGTATTTAGACACGTCTTATTGACAATGTTTGTCTCTTTTAGGTGTCATGCTCGCTACTCTACGATCGAAGTGGCTGCTTGTATGTGCTAGAAACCGTCTTCGTAGTAAGATGTTGAAGCAGGTGTTCTGCAGCCTGTGCACTAATAATGTTCCAGCACAAGGTGTTGTTGCCTCTCGATATGGCGTCCTTGTGCTGACAAGTGGTGTTCACAGTGGCCAGGTGCTTCATTGAATATCTCATTCCTTTTCTAGTTTGGGATGTCCACTCATTTCCTTGATAATGGTACAAATGTAGCAGAATGGTTGAGCAAATAATCAATTGAATGTGGGGGTACTCAATCTTCCATTGAATTGTATAGAGATTTTGTATGAGTGTTGGCTTTTAAGCAGCCTCATTTAGCATCAAGAGTTTCTTTGGAGTTGGCCCATTTGGATGATGATGTCAGCAGCCATACACTGACCGAAAGGGGAAGAAGTCCATGAATCCAAAGGAGCACATGTCCTTCAAGCAGCGCACCAGAGCCTACACCGTTCACACTAGATGTTTTCTTCTCCTAGCGCTTCATCTCAGCTTCACTCACTCACTCATAGGTCACGTGCAAGCAAGTCGCTCTTGCGGTACTAATAGGACATTAGAGTCGTGCTCAAGTCTCAATCAGACATACCAGCATGTTTGGCCGGAGGCCATGTTTTGGCAGACCGAGGGAGGGAAGCTGATGTGTGCACTGCTTCCTATACTGCAAGAGAGAGGGACAAGTTTGAAGGAAAAATTAGAACAGTAGTTCAGTCTCTGATTGACATTGACAACAATAGTAAAGTTTATCTTGAGTGATTTTCCCTCCTTGAGCATGATCTTGCTTATGTGCACAGCTCGTTATAGGAATATACAGACATCTTTGACATTGTTTTGAGATACACAAGATGTAGTGTTGGTTCATTTGCTGGTTAAATATAGATAATAGTGACTGTTTGTTTGACAAGAGTAGAATTCGACTGTTTTGGCTTTGTTAAAACATTTACCTTCTGGATTCTTGGATGAGCATAGTGATGGCTATCATAGCTTTGTACGTTTTTCTCTCATTTTACATGGTGTCTATGTTGACTCCGCTTTTGAAACCTTAGATGTCCATGCCACGATGATTAGTTTCATCCAGTCTTCTTTTAGCAGAGACTTATTGCAAGGTTAGGTTCAAAGCTCTTGAGAGTCCGAAGTACTATCATAGCATGGATTGGCAGGTAATATCCTACTCAATTATCATAACTTATGTTAGTTTAGTTGTCTCTTGTTCAATTGTTTTACTTGAGTTCATGATATAGAGATACATAGGTATTACTTTGCCTGCCTTCATGACTTGATGATAAAAAATCAATTAATGCAATATCACAGGATTTGGTCATTGTATTCTTGTGGAAAATATGACGCTAAATATAAAGTGGTGTTAGTCATTCTTTTTCTTTTGTTTCTAAGTTTGACCATCTTGGACGAGAAGGGTAGACCCAACTAAAAAGTGAATTGATCTGATCTGTTGCTTTTTGAATCTTAATTTTGCTGATCTAACTGTGGAAATTAAGAAAAAAATTTTGTACAAATTTGATGCCCTAATATCCGTGTTTTTACCAGCTGATGTGAGAGTCACTCTGAATTGCAATGAGTGCTAGAATATCGTCAGACCATCAAAGAGAGAGAAAAAGGCCTAGGATCCAGTTTTCTATGGATTTCTCCCACTTGCCCCAGCTTTCCAAGATTCAAGATCGCGATAGTATTCGATTTTACATACTCTATGTTGAGCGAATATGAGATGTCCAAAATACAATATGTTATGGGTAGATCTGAAATAGTGGTGACATGTCAGGAAAATGAGCTAGTTGATTGAAGGTAATCTAATTGCTTCGCCAATCACCTACTTTAGATGCTTATACTGCAAAAGCATATGGTCTAACCATCACTCAGCTATTGCCTATTGCATTTCATTTGTTCATTGAAGGGCTGGTATGAAGAAGAAAGGTTCACTTGCTAATTGCTATTATCAGATAATGTTTGAATTCTGCTATTTTCGTCTTGTTGTAGTTTTAGTTGTACTCATAACTTCTTTGGCGCTTCATCATCATAGCTCTTTCCATATGCGCCAATATGGACTATTCAATTGTTTTTTTTTTTATTGGATTAGGAAGTAATATTCTCTACTAGCTGTGAAAAAATATCATTTGAGTCCACAATCACAAGAGTTCTTAGTAATCTGACTACTCAATTGTTTCAAATGAGTCCATAAAATACATCAAATAGTTCAGAAACTTAAAGCACTATATTCATTTCCATGACATAATCAATACAAGATTGCACAGTAAAATGTTATTTACTCCTGGATCACATTATGAAAGTGTCATTTTCCACGCACTTGGGTTCAGTGAAGTACAGGGGTAATCCATCAAGATCGTGTCGAAAGCATCTTTTTCTTTCTGTTTTCTGTAGATAGTCACAAAGACAAGTCAGAGTTTGACCCTACTGCTTCTTAATAAAAATGTACAAGTAGACTTGAGAAACCTGGTTACTCACTGACTATCCATGTTGAGGAATCTGTTTCTTCCAGGATTGCGATTGAAATAATATTTCACTGTTCCCAGTTTGGAAAACAAAGATCTGTTTTCTAAAAGTGTAAGCTGTCCAAAATTTCTCATCAAATGTCCTGTTTGATATTGTTCCTTGCCATATCTTTTCATTGCTTTATATCAAGTAATCCGGTGTTACCTTTTCTTAAGATCCTCTCCTGAGAATATCCAGAGTAAGGGAGTCTGGGGGGTCTTTTCTGTTTCCTTGAAGCTGTCATCATATTGTCTATTGACATACTGCAAAACTTGATACCGGAGAGTCCATCAGTCATTGAGTGCTTCGACTTAAATACTAGTGGGAACCATGCACTTGGAGGGTAAATGCCTTTTCTCATGCATTCTGTGGCACATGGGCTTTGATTTTTATTTTTTTGGTAAGGACTTTTTATAAATGTTAATTTGCTTCTCGTTTATTCTAGTAATCTTCAGTAAGTCCATAGCAGACTTGGGGAAACTTCACAGAGAAAGAAACAGGGAAAATTTTACTTTACCATCTTCTCATCTAGGCTATGAAAAGGTGCTTGTCATTCTTAAATAATTTAATTCTCTTCATTCTAACGAGCCCTTTGATCATTTTCGACATGCATCTTGCAAAAGTTGCCAATAAGGGAGATGATTACATAGGTCCTAAAGAGTAGCATCATGTAAATTTGCATGATGAATGTCTTGAATCTAACATACTACTGATATGTTTTGGCCAAAGACCTAAGTGTTGATTATAACGTGTTAGATAAGTGCATGTAAATTTCCACAATGAACATCTTAAATCTAACATGGTACCAATCTTTTTTGGCCAAAGACCTAAGTGTTGATAATAACGTGCTAGATAATTTCGACAATATACTTAGGTTGTGTTTGGCAATTAAGATAAAATTTATCCTATCTTGCATTTGGTGCACGCTCAAGATAGGATAATGTCATATATAAATGGAATATACACTGGATAAAATTATCCCATGGTGGAGCTAGGATAAAGGTGGATAGGATTGGATATAATAAGAATTTTTTTCAAATAACGAAATTTTAAAATTAACAAATTAAAATTATATTTCAATATAAATAATAATTGAATTATAATATAAGAAATTCAAAATAAAAAAAATAAAAATTTAGTTTTTTCAATTTAATCTTATTTTTATTTATATATTCGAATTTAATTCTATCTTATAATATACATTCAATATATAAATATATATTTATTACATATTTTAGGTGTTTTAGTAGTTTAGGTATATTAGTACAATTTTTATTTAATAAAATTTTATTAGAGAATGATGGAAGGGGAAGAAAGAAATAAAAAAAAAAAAAGGAATTAATTAAAAAGAGGAGAAAATAAAATAAAAATAAAAATAAAAATAAGGAAGACAAGAGTGTTACGAGAGATTTTTACTATATATGTTTATAAATCAAACAAAATATATAATATGATGTGAAAATATCCAATTTTATTATTGAAATCATTAAACAGTAGATAAGATATAAAAAAATCTGCTAGATTTCATATCTTATCCTATCCAGTTTTATCTTAATTAGAAATATGGATGACCAAACGTAACTTTAGAGCTCATCTTTCTCAATATTCACATGTTTTTTTTTTTGCTCGGGACAGGTTGTCTTGCTTAGCCTCACTACCTCTCTTATACCTCAACAAAAGAAAAATCATAAATGAAAAGGAGTTGCAATAATCAAAAACCCGCTCATAGCAATCGCATGAGCAGTGGTGGTGATTACCATTGAGATCGTTTGCAAGCCTTATCTTGACGGATCTCTCAACCTTGATTATGGCCGAACTGATGACAACCGTAAGCTCTCGCTCACGTCCTTGTAATCAACCCCAGCAACACCAGCTATGTGTGAATTTCAAATGACTTCCCAACCCACCATGGCCACTGGTCCAGCACTCATTGTTAGCATCCGGCTATGTCGAAGTCACAATAGCTTGGTCAATGGAAAAAAATTGAAAAATAAAACAAAGTGTCATCTCTTTCCATTGCATGACATCATGTCTTATATCTTCTTGTCAGTAGCCTAGTTGGTGACTTGAAAATATTAGGGTGATCTCAGAAAATTAGCATGTAATAGGAAAAAATTGATTTTTACTCATTGTAGAACTCCTAAAATACTATAAAGCATGAAAATATTACATGATTTCTCTCATAACATTTTTGAAATCATCATTGCAAATATTGCTTATTTTTCTTACTTCATTCATTATATTCAAACAGATTGGTACAAATGGTTCGATCGGTGAACTAGAGGAATCGCATATCAGCCCATACTCCGGTTCAATATTCGGTATCATTTTCAAAACATTGCCTACAATTAGGCCTGAAATAATTGACTAAAAGTCATCCATTCTTTCTTGAAAGGTGGGTATATGAAAATCTTTAACTAGGAGCCCTCGCCTTTGCTTCGTATATTCATTGATTTTCTTTAATGGATGATCTCACTCGTAATTTATTAAAAGGATAAGTGCATTGGAAGTCTTAAAACTTGTTAACAAAGTGTAATTTAGTCATAAAAAAGTGCAATTAAATCCTCTAATTTGTCATGAAAGTATAATCGCGTCCTAGAACTTTTAAAAAGTATAATCAAGTTCTTAAACTTGTCAAGTTAGTTAAATTAAGTCCTTTCATTAATAGCACTCTTTGAAAAAATTTAGGTCTCAATTGTACTTTTATGACAAGTTTTAGAACTTGATTGCCCATTGTAACAAATTTTAAGGCTTAATTACATTTTTTTGAAAATTTTAGAATTTAATTACAATTTCATAACAAATTTTAGGACTTTTAGTGTACTTATCCCTTTATTAAAACATCATTCTAAAAAAAGTGCGAGTATATATGGCAATTTTAACAATGGGGAATTGGACATCGTTACTTTGAACCTACTTCGTCCTTCTACTAATTGAGAGGATCCGACAAGAATATACATTTCAAACATGTGAAAGGAGAGATAGAGTCCTCTGCAAACACGCACTAACCGAACTCCTTCAATTTGATAACAAAAGAGTGAAAATGAAATTTACCATACTTTATGTGAACAACTGTATCTCCGTACATCCTTGATTATAGGAAACTTTATCAAAACATGCCTTTCATCTGTGGAATACAAATTATGGATCATCTAAATGCAAATAAAAGTATGAGTGGTCCATGTTATCTTAACTTAATACTTATATTTTATTATGCTTAACACGTGAAATTGCACATGGCTATATTATCTAACCAAATTCGGCCCAACTTATAGTGGCTCCATTTACCTCTCAACCTCATTTAATAATTAATGATAGATAAGATGTTAGAAATTATAATTTAACTTTCGGCTTCATTATTTTGTTTTATACATTTTGTCATCCTTTCCTAGATCAAGGCATCATCCTCTGTATTCTAAATAAAGATTACTGAGTATGTGATTACAGTTAAAAACTTGAAAGAAAATAACCTTCTTACTTATCCATGAGCAAGAGAATATAGTAAGCATAGGTGAGCTCTAGGGAAACTCAATCGGATAGTAGCAAATCATCAATAACCTCAATTATCTTGATAAATAACACCAAGTCTATACTTGTTGGGTCCATCATGGGACACAGGATGTGACTGGGCGCACACACATCTCCTAATTTTTATTTTTCAATTAATAAAGTTTCTTAGCAAACGTTCAAAGTCAGGTACAAAATTAATGATATTTATCCAAGTGAGATTTGTAAATTTATCTTGCAATATTAATGGACATTTAAGAGAAAATTAAAGGGGACTTTTTTTTTTAAAAAAAATATATCGAAAATTTTGATCAATATTTATTAAAGCCAAAAAAAAAAAAAAAGCACCAAGAGCAACCGAGATCGCTGCACGGTTACATACCTCGCTTCTAAAGGCCACAAAGGGGTTGCGCATTAACGTGGAGCTAAGTGTGGCGAAAGATTAAAAAAAAAAAAAACTGCTAGAAAAATGTAAATTGCATTGAAATGGTGAAATTCGAGGAAAATAAAATGGTGTAGTAAAAGCAAATATAAACATAGATTATAGATTTCCTTGACTGTGGAAAGAGAGAGCTTTACAATCCCAAAACACTGGTATTCATATAAAAAAAAAAAAATACTAAGAATAACAAGTCCCTCCTGTACGTAAAAGAACCACCCGCATAACTCCAATTATTCCACCTCTTTTGCTACTTCAACTTCAAAGACGAAATGCTACAACGTGCAACTCAATCATGAGCTCTTCCTAGTTACATCTGGCTTATTATCAACACATCCCAAACACGATTTAAAACTCAGTTATTAAAATCATCAAGCATGAAACAGAAATCTTCAGTTACGAATGATTTCATGCTAATTACAGAGGTAAAATGTAAACTCACGGTCCTACCTATTGCTTAGCTCTTCCCTATCCACAGTGACGGGGAGTCAAATCAGACATTGACCTTACCAATGCTTTTTCCCAGAGATTTAGACAAAAATTTCAAACATGGCAAAACTTAAATAAATTTCTTAATTAATCCATTATCTTTGAAGCATATTACTTAGGCCCTATTAAGTAACCATCCAAACAGGGCCAAATTCTAATTTTTTGTTCCTAGAATCAGTTTGGGCCCAGAATCGTGTTTGGTAAAATTTTTGTTCCCAGGAACAAATTAGGAGTAGAATCAAGGATAAAAAAAAAAATGTGATTCTTATTCCATAATCAGAATTGAGAATCAAAACTCTTCTTCTTCTCTTTTGTTCTTCTTCATCGACCCCCATCTCGCAACTGCCGTCCGTCGCCGCCAGTTGTCGCTGTCCGCCATCGCTGGTTGCCGGCAACCAGTCCAGAGAGCTCACCAGGGCAAGGTGAGGTCCGGCGAGCTCGCTAGAGGCAAGCCCAGCCACCGGTGAGGCCAGCCTAGCCTTGGTGAGGCTCGCCCAACCCCGCCGGCAGCCAGGCAGGCCTCGGCCTCGCCGGTGGCTGGGCGAGCCTCACGACGCGCAGCCCCACCGGTGGCCAGGCGGGCCTCGCCTAGTTGCTAGCGAGGCTCGGCAGACAAGGGTCGGTGATGCTCGGTGAGGTCACCGGCCCTCGTCCGGCCGATCGCCAATCCAACAATCGACTCGAAGAAGAAGAAGAAGAATAAGAGAAAAAAGAAAAAAAAAAGGAAAAAAGGAAAAAAAAAAGAAAAGAAAAAAGGAAAAAATTATAAAAATTATTTAAAAATTAAAAGAAATTGATTTGGAACAGAATCAATGAATACGGTATCAAACGCAATTCTATTCCAGAATCAGAAATTTTGTACAGTTACCAAACGCGTTCTTTTACTCAAAATCAGTTCTTGGGAACAGAATAAAAAATAATCATTTCTGATCATAATTTGTTCCCGAGAACAGAATCGTTACCAAATACGCCATTAACATCTCGTGAAAGTTACTAGTAAAGCAGAAGATTACGAGGCTCTTAAAGAGTACTATCATCTAAAAATCAATTGCCACTATGAACACTTTGACTCCCACATAAGTTTCATAATACAATTCTTTTTTAGCCAAAAGGTCCCTTAGCAAAAGACTCGTTGTTTGGGAAGGTCTACAGGCAAAAAATTAATTAGTAACCATATATCTTTCAATCAAACTTTTTGATTGCATGTTATGGCGTGTCGACAAAGTTGTGGTTTTTGGATACCTTGTTTGGTTTGTCTTTGTATCATCTGTAATTATTAATCCGCGCAAGCCTTAGACAAAATCGAAGTCATGAATTCCGTCCTCATCAAGTTGGACACAAAATGTTTTCACTTTGATTTGTGTGGCCACGTGATCCAATTAATATCCTCAAAGTCTACTAGGTGGGGGCATTCTTACCATCTCGTGTCAAAAAGCGCAGGGTAGCACTATGTGATAGCAATTCTCCACGAGTTGGTCACTTTTTAACAAGCACGAATGATTTTGCAGAGGATTATTATGGCAAATGCAGAAACCCTTGCGGCAAATATCATAGGGAGAGGAGAAACACAAATCCACTATAGAAATCAAGTATTACAAAAGGTGGCTCTGAAAAACTTAAACTCTTTCTGTCTTAACTTCATGCAAAATGTTTTAGTAGTATCTCCTACTAAAATATCACTCTTCTAGACCAAAATTAGATTTTTAGGTCATCATATCCACTTATGTACCATAATTCCAATAGAAAGGTCAATCTCATTTATTGATAAGTTCCTAGATGAGATCAAAGACAAAACTTAATTACAAATATTCTTGGGTAGTCTCAATTATATTCTAAATTTCTTCCCCAATATTAATATACTTTGTAAACCTTTACACCAAAGTATACAAAAGGATCCTCCGCCGCAGACTTCAATCCACACAACTATTGTCAAACAAATAAAGACCTATGTTAAAGAAATACTATGCACCTATGTTAAAGAAATACTATGCTTACATCTAATTGATCCATCCACTTTTAAAATGGTTGAAATAGATGCCTTAGAATTAGGATATGATAGTATTCTTTAACAGATCAAAAATAGTAAAGAATAGGTTGTCCAGACTACCCAACAAAACTACTCAATAATCAAAAAGAAATACTTGCTATTGTTTTATCCATATCAAAATTCCAAGGGATTTATTAAACCAAAAATTTCTCTTGAGAATTGATTGCAAATCAGCCAAAGATATTGTACAAAATGACGTCTTAAATATTGCTTCAAAACAAATTTTTGCCAAATGACAAGCCATACTTTTAGTGTTCGATTTTAATATTGAATTTATAAATGGTTCTTCGAATTCATTACCAATTTTCTTACAAGATAATTTTTACAAGGAATACAATCATGTCACCAAAATCCAAAAAAGACAAAGACAAAGGCAAAAGGCTTGGACCAATGAATATTAATGATCTCCAAAGGGAAAAACAAAACTAGAAGATCAAAATGATACTTCCAATACCTTTGATCTAAACTTCTTAAGGTTATTGACGGAAATAACCTCTAGAAAATGGATAATTAATGTAACGATAAAAATCAATAATGAATTCATTATTGAAACAACAGCACTCTTTGATATAAGAGCATATCTCAATTGTGTTAAAGAATGTCTTGTTCCAACAAGATACTTTGACAAAACATCAGAATCATTAAAATCAGCTTGAGGAGATAAGTTGAATATCAAATATAAATTACCATAAGCTTTAATAATAAAAAATCACATGTCTTTTAAAACTTCCTTTTTTTTAGTCAACAATATAAGGCAAAACAGTTGAATACGATAGAATCAACGATTCAGAATCCCACCCAACAAATCATATCATTAGTAGAAACATTCAAAAATCCTATTTTTAAGACAATTGAATTCCCAAAAATCTTAGCCCAGAGTTTGCCAAAGCCACAACAACCCCAAAAATTATATTATAGTAGAGCTACCCCATCGAACATTGCTTTAGAAGAATCATTGCAAAACATACAAAATAAATACTCTCCAAATGTCATTTATGAATGGAATATAGATGGTGTAGCTGAAAGTAATATAATGAATATTTTAAACAATGTGGTAATATTAGCTAATACCTACAAAACAGAGCAAGATGTTTCTAATCATGTTGTTGCTCATCTTTTAGTAGTCGGTTTCATAGGACAACTAAAAGAATTGTTGGATAATTATTTAACAGATGAACAAAAAATATAAATTTTAACTATCTATAAAATAGATGACTTTGGACAACGCATGGATAATGAACAAGAACATCTCATCCAAGATGCGGTGAATACATTCATTTACTCTATTTTACAACACTTCATAGAAGACCCATCACATATTAGAGATAGAAACCAAGACTTCCTGTTCAATATGAGATGTATTCTTCTTCTTTTGTTAGCATATTTATTTCAAGGGTAGTTATTGAACAAAACAACTATACAAATTAACATTTAGTAACCATGGAAAAACCATTGAATAGGATAGAATCAGCAAAAAGTAATTCTAAAAACATCTTTCAAACAATTGATTCAACCCTTTACAGTAACAAATGAAGGAATTGAAACTCGAGCTTTAAATAGAAAAATCACTTTCAATTTTATAACAAAACCACAAAAGAGAAGCCTAAATATTTTACAAGAACACTCAATTTTAGAAATAAATTATCTTATTAAAGATAAAGAAAACCAACTTGAGTTTTTAAAGAAGACTTAGAATTCAAAAGAATAGAAGAAGATCTCATAAAAACAAATATCAAAGATAAAATAGCATCCCTACAAAAATACATAGAAAAAACTATATGTTCCATCTTACCCAATGCACTTTGGGGAGCGCATACGACGGTGATTTCCTTAAGGATAGGTTCTCAATTCTCTCAGCCATCACCATGAGACTAGCATTCTCTTTTAGCACAATTCTCTTAGTGGCTTTTGCATGTAGATGCAGGAGGAGCTCTGCACCTCGAGTTTGTCATCGACTTGTATTGCAGGCACAAAAACAGTAGAACTTCTTTTCTTTTCGGCCATTTGGTCCTTTTGTTAGGATCGTACTAAATCGGGTACCCATACTCTATTATTTTCCCCTTCTAGATATGTGTGTTGTACGACCAACTTTTTGAGCTAGAGTGTGCTTTGGTGGAACTTGAAAAAGGTCAAGCCTTGATATCATTTGGCAGCAAAATCGTCCGGCTTAGTTTGTCTCGAATGCTTATTGCTTTCAGTATTCAAGAGACTGCATTGAACCCTCCCACTGTGTTCTCCATCGCCATCAGTATGCCTGTTGTGTGATTGCTCTTTTATGAGGAGAACTTTAATGGTTGCAAAGGAAGAATGGTCTTGAATTGCGTAATCATTATCGTTTCTAGCAAACTACTAGTGTTGCCTTGTACACAGGTTACTTTTTGTTAGCTTGTGCTTTTGTAAAGAGTTGAGGGACACAATCATTCATAGAAATATTTTGTCAACTCATAATGTTTAACAAAAATTCACACATCAATCAAACCACCGACCAATACAATGCTTGTTGCAAAAACAAAATAGGACCAGACTGGATCAAATCCAGATTCGACCATGAAACAATGGATCAAGTTGAACAAATAAAATAATATATGAGAAATAGGAATATAGAATTTATCTATACTATGATGTAATATAATGAAGATTACATTAGCCTATTTATAAGATGTATGGGATGGTTATCTAAAGTAACAAGATAAACATAATATCGAATATAATCAATCAAGGATATGCTAAATCAAAGGAGATATGTGCATAATCTTGAGAGATATGCGGCATCAAGTAAATATTTTAGTATTGCAAACATATCATAAATCAATATGTGCACTGCACTCCAATTGAGTTAGATACAAAGTGTGCTTTGAAGAAACTTAGTGAAGCTCAGGCCTTATTATCATGTGGCAGCGAGATCTTTCGGGATAGTTTGTTTCGAATGCTTATGCTTTCAGAATTAAAGAGACCACATTGAACCCTCCTATTGAAATCCCCATCACCATCTGTGTGATTGTGCTTTTACGAGGAGATTTTTGGTGATTGGTGAGGAAGAATGTCCTAGATTTAATAGTCCTTACAATTTTCAGCAAATCACCAGTGTTGCCTAGTACACAGATTATTTTTTGGTTAGTTTGTGCTCTTTAAAGAGTTCAGGGACAAAATTATTCAGAAAATGATTAGTCGGCTAATAATGTTCGTACTTCAACAGAATTTCACAAGTCAATTAAACCCTAGATTAAAATCAACAAGCAAAATACGACCAGAACACTATTCGTATCAAATCCGGATCCACCAATAAAAAGATGGAACATAACCGCAGTATCAGATTAAACATCTTCCCATAGTATCAGGTTAACTATATCCCTGAATTGCCTTGCAGTATAACCAGTTAGCAAATGCCAATATTCATTTGAATAGCCGAAATTACCATTCGATTTTATGGAAAAAACTGGCACAAGCTTTAAAAGTTCAATAAGTAGACGTTCAAATAAAGACAGACGACAATGATTTCCGATCGATCTTGTAGCGATAGAGTCAACTCCCATGCATCAAGCGTCAGAGACTCAAAAGGCCATCCAAGCATTTTCCCCGGAAGTTTTCTACAAAATTTCAAGCACAGCATGACTTTAATAAATTTCCCGGCCAATCCCTCATTTTCTATCTCCTTCCCTCGGCTGCCTTCCTCTCCTCTGAATCCCCTGATTCCTCAGCAGAGGTGAATCCACATACTAGTCATGGTCATCATGTTATGAAATGTCGAATGGGGTGAATTAACACCTGATCACCTATTGAATCGGACTCTTATCTCCTTATATAGCAACGACCTGCACCATGATTCCTAGAACACACGCAAAGCTTCGATCTCGATTCAATTCCAACACTATTCGTAGCCCTCCAAAAGGAAAACAAATTTACGGCCCGCGGCTGTGCACACGGATCGCTCGACGCACAGATAAGACCATGGTAGTTTTAATCGAGGCGTGACAACCGACCCAATGCGCTAAAGGCAAAGAGTGCAAGAGGGAGGGGAGAGAGAGAGAGAGAGAGCGAGAATGGGTGGTTGCTTTTGGGGGTGTGAGAGGAGGTCAACAAGCAGTAGGGGGCACACAACATAGGCCCATGAGAGGAGTATAATCATGCATTTCATATTCTTTATTGCATTTAAGCATTTAAAACATGTAGGTTTAGACTGATGCATTTGCATCAAGTGAAACATGAGGCCGATTGTGAACTCCTTTCGGATCAACCCAATAGATAGCCCTACATTCACGCAAAGTCTAGGCCCATTCCCTCCTTTAAAATTGAGCCCACAAGTTCGGTCCCCTTCTCTCTCTCTATCTCTCTATTCATGTACTTTCTGTTCCCTCTAACGTCATTCGATCATGCCAAATAAATATGACCCCATTTCTTGTCACCTTAGACCATTTTAAGCAAAGCAGCGATCACGGCATTTGAGATGATGGGCATGCTGAAACTGACTAGGAAAGGACTAAATTTCGTGCAATTGAAAGGGGAAAGAATGAATAAGAGTTTGACTGAAATTAGAAGAGGAGTGCTGGAGATCTCGAGCAGAAAGCAAAAGGAACAAGGCCCTCACTTTTTCTTCTTCTTTTTTTAATCTTGCATCATCACTAAACAAATGTGGATCTCCTCACTATCGTGACTTCTTCGAACCCTCTTGCAGACGCAAAGGCTAATGGCTTGGTAAGGCTAGGCTTAGCTTAGATCTCTTAAGCCCATCAATTCACTATTTATGATTCGAGTTTTTAATTTACAAATCGTTTCATTTAGGAGTCACTATTAATCAATTTGTGATGAGTCAATTATAAACCAAATTAAACTATTGGGAGAATTATTTTACTCCTGCGTAACACACGAAATTAGGATCAGGGATTTGATTACACCAGTTAATCAATTAATACCCATTCGATACCTAATCTTATTTATACATTAAGTAAAGCAGTTATGCCAATTACAAGTCCTAAGATTCAATTCCTAATCAAGTTGAGGAAATAGCAATCCATGCATCATAAAGGGCGTCATTGGAATAAAGGAAATGTACAAATAGCAACTCATATTTGCTTCCAAGAATTTAAGCACGATCTTTTTTTTTTTTTTTTTTAAAGGATTTTCACATATTTTAAGAGAAAAGCCACTCAAAAACCATTTTTAAAGCTTTGTCCTCATTTTTAGAGAAAACATAATTTTTCAATTTTTTTTTTTTGTATTTTTATACTTTTTAAATAAAAATATATTTTAAATAATTTTTATTCAAAAATTGGGACCCGGGCTCGGCCTTTTCTAGCCCAGTGCGAATATGGGCTGGGCTGCCATTGGTCTTCCGAGTTCGGGCCCAGTACCTAAAGGCAAAGGAAGGAACGGGCTCAATGAACTTATACCCAATTAGGCCACTACAGGACAAAATCCAAGCCCACTCAACCAAGAGCACAAACCCAAACAAGCCAAATTAGGCCCAAACCTCACTAGCCTTGTAGTAAAAACGAAGCCGAAATTCACCCAAAACACACCCATGCCTCTCGTGCTATTTTAAGTGAAAATAAAGCCCATTTTCCCTATTTTTGTTTCCTTCTCTCTTTCCCCCAAGCCTTTCGACGTCTTCTTCCCTATCCCATGACAAACCCAGAACGCCCCACCATGCAAGACAACTGCACGAGGGCTTCAGCAATCAAAGCTCAGCCCACGTTTGTTATCTTCCCCCTCTCTTGCCAATCTCTCCTCACCTTCGTGACTTATCTGAAGCGTTCATCACGTGCTTCACTTTTTTTTCCCAAAGGACCGAGAACATTGGCGGATGCAAACCACTGAAAGGACTCAAGCTTTGACCAAAATGGTTCAGGCACAGCCCAAGCCACGTCCAGCCACCACGCCGCTGTCATTCGTCGCCACAAACACCACCACCCTTCAACTCCGCCGGCCAAGAACCGGTCACCTGGAAACACGACGCGCACACAAAAAAGCATCGAAACAATAACATGCAAAGCGAAGGGTACTTGTGGGGCTCTATCAAAACTCTTTTAGCAAGCCACGAGCACCCACGACGGACAGAAAACTAAGAGCATCCCCACGAATCTCACTCAGGCGTTTCATCGAACACACGGAGCACAGTGGCTGAAAGGAGAGAAATCGAACCAATTGAGAGACTCGAGATCGCGTCGGGACTCATAGCAATCAACAAGCAACGCCCAACAATTGCAGCACACACACGAACGGGGTCGAGAACTCGCATGAGACGGACAAAACAGTCCGGTCCGGCAAGCCCGATACAGGGTGCAAACAGGCGGATGGCCGAGGGTCCCTACCGGGCTCGGCGACGTTGGACAGTGGACGAGCTCAATAGATCGGGCTACGTCCGTTCGCCTTGCGCGTCTCCGAGCGGGGATGCTCGGGAAAACGACCCCCAAATCGGAACAATCGAGGAAAAAAAAACAAAAAAGAAAGAGGGGGGAGGGGTTACGGCGGGGAGTCACCGGCCTTATTCGTCGCCGGAGGACGCTCGCTCACTCCCAGTTTCTCACTCGGCTGTCCCTCACAGCTCACCCTCTCTCACTCGAATTTTCCCTCCCAAGGTCCCCGTTTTCACTCTCCCGATCGCCCCGAGAAGGCCGGTCGGCGAAGGCACTTCGGCCGCCGGTCCTTGGCGCCCCGACTGGCCCCTCTTGGTCGAACCGGCGTGACATCGCCCGTCACCTCCGTCGCCGTCCGCCTGCTCCTCTGTCCCTGCTCTGTGCCGCTCCTCTGCTCTGCGGCATCCTTGTTGGCGTGAGCAAGAGGAGGAAGAAAGGGGGGAGACGCCAATCCAGCATCGTGAAGAAGGACCGAAAGAGGAAAAGGTAAAGGATGGGAAAGGAAATGGACTTGGTGGCTCAGCAGATCACGGTAAAAAGGACGGAGAAGAATGTGGGAAGTTCGTGGGGGCAGGGGCAGGAAGAATCGGTAGAGGTGCACATTCACGCTTTCATATCAATTCTCTCAATCTTGCACATCAGAAGCGGAGGATCCTCGGGCTAGAAGGAGCAGCGCTTCCACCATCCTCTGCTGTCCCCGGAGTCGTCTATGTGAGAATTTAATTCCTCAGCTTACTCTGATCGCGTTCAGCTCGGTTGTAGCCCAAAGTTATCTTGTTTAATCACGGAACTGATTGGAAGAATAGGTGCGCATGCCTGAGCCCCCCCGTTTGTTGATCCTAATTAGTTGTTCACCGTTGTTTCTTCGTTGGGTTTGGTTGCCGATGCACGTCCTTGCGTTTGCTCGTTTAATTTTCAGTTTATTTTCTTTTCAACGTGTTCGCTAGAATCTCATAATTGAATCATTTTCTTGAAATCAGTCGGTGCCAATTGTTGTCTATGTTTCAAATAGCATTGGCATAACATAGTAAGGGAGTTCTGCATCGTGTAGTCCATTTTTTTGCACGGTTCGTACCACTATGCAGGCCAATCCATGGCCGGACAAGGAGCTGTTATTCATTTTTTGACTCGATATTTGGTTTCTGTTCCCATCATTTGCCCTAACAATTAAAATAATTTCACGTTTCTTTCGGTTAATCCACATTGATTTTTCATCACATTGGTTCAGACTTAACACCTTAATATGTGAGAATGTATTGAACAATACTATTTGATCCATGGATAGTGGGAATTCAAACATGTTTCGCCTACATGATACCTCGCGAGCCTCTTCCAACACATATGGTCAAGGAAAAAATTAACCAAAAAATCTCGAAGCCATTGTATGACAATCAATTAATTTTAAACTTGATATAATCAATTAACTCGATATCGTATAAGTTGGTCATTCTATTCTCACAGAAATTTTTTTAACACTAAATATACAATGTTGTTTAGCCACTCTTTTTGTTCTATTTTCTGAGTTTTGACTATCTTGGACAAGAAGGGCAGCCATTCTTTCTTTTTCTTTTTTTTTCCTATTTTCTGAGTTCGACAACCTCGGAGAAGAGTAAAGGCTCATAAAAAAATGAATTCATCTGACCTAATGCTTTTATGATTTAGTTCTTGCCAATTTACTTTGGTGGGCACCAAGAAAAACATTTTGCACAAATATTATGCCGTCTAATGTCCCTATGCGATTTTAGCATAATAGTAGTATTGGCCATGCCAATGTGTGCATTTCCCTCCATTGCATTCAGTTCAAGTCAAAAAACAATCGAACCATCAAAGAGAGAGAAAAAGGCACTAGATCCAGTTTTCTTTATATTTCCTTTATAAATCTTCCCCCAGCTTTCCGATATGTACCATCCAAAATTTACTGGATCCTCTCCCCTGGAGGATGAGTGACGTATCAAGGAAGTGAGCTTAGTTGATTGAAGATGATTTAGTTGCTTTGCGAATCACCCATTTTAGACGCATCTACTGCTGATAAACCTTGCAAGATTGGGCTTGGCCTGAAAACTCATAGGCCTCAATCACAAACCCACTCATAAAGATCGCATGGGTGGTGCTGGCAACCACCATCGAGACCGCTTGCAAGCCTTGAAGTGACAGCGGTGGGGAAGCCATCGACAGGTCTCTCACCCTCGATTATGACCTGACGATGACAGCGGAGCGCTCGCGCTTGCGTCCTCCTAATCATCCACCCCAGCCTTAATTTTGCATATTCTTATCCAAACCGCATCGACGGTAGCTGCTTTATGTCTTCTAAAATTACTTAATCAATGCTCTATATTGTAGGTATAGCGTCAGATTGATAAATGTTTTTTTTTTTCCTTCTATCATTCCTCTTTTTCACTGTTATTTTGTGTATGTGTTTGTAATATCTAAAGAAAAAGAAGGAAAATGTGACATTCGGTTATGCTTCGAGATTATGTTACTTCGTTTTTCTTTTCTCTTTGATAAAGATCATTTTGTTTTTTAATTCGTAAGTGTCGTTTTCCATGCAGGCTCCTGGAGAAAGATTATAGTGGCCAATTAAATTCTGTCGATCGAGGAAGAGTACGTGGGG
Source organism: Eucalyptus fibrosa (assembly GCA_017140475.1). Lineage (NCBI taxonomy): Eukaryota > Viridiplantae > Streptophyta > Magnoliopsida > Myrtales > Myrtaceae > Eucalyptus > Eucalyptus fibrosa. Next base: position 64,022,524 of record CM029507.1, on the reverse strand, counting down.
GTGGGGGATATTTCAAAAGCAAGATCATTTTTTATCCTTCTGATTTGATAACATGATTTTGTTTTTCTAGATTTGGCCACCAGTAAGGTGAGAACTTCAGATGTTGCTTCCGCCCACCGTGATCACTGGGCCTCAACACTCTTCATTAACAACTTGCAATGTCTAAGTCACAATTGCGTGGTCAACGAAACAAAAGACGCAAAAGAAGTGCCGTCTCTTTCCGCACTGTCGAGAATGAAAAAAGAAATACAGTGAGCCCATTGCCGTCGACAGGTCAGAAACAACCAATTCTGTTTGGGCTTGGTTGAAAATGTCTTATAAGATCGAGATAAATGGTGACATATTCGCCTCTTCGTTGTTTCCCTCCAATATTACACACTACTTCTCAAGATGAATTTCTTAATTGCAAGTTGTGTATTGATAAAGTTCTGATTTTTTGTTGCCTTGTTTTGTCCCTGTCTGATGGTCATTTGCAATTATTTAACGGAGCAAGTAGGACAGAACCACATTAAGAATTCTGTCGTCGTTATTCCCGCTAATATTGTAAATTTCTAAACAATGAAAGTGGGTAAGTGTGTTGCAAGAGAGAGAGAGAGAGAGAGAGAGAGAGAGAGAGGGAGAAAGTTTGGAAAATGCCAAGGGATGGTTTCTTGGGAACAACGCATTGACCTGTTAACTGCTAATGGTGTTTCTTGGCATGTGAAGCAGCACATGGCTTGTGAAATTGTGTGCGGCAACCTCGCTCAAGTTAAAAAAATGGAGTCAGTAGTGCTTATAATCAAAATGACCCTTCAAACGATCGCCCTTTAGCCAACTTTTCTATTGATCTCATAGTCACCAAAATCCGCATTAGAACGAGCACGAAGAGCAAAAGGTAAGTAACTTAAATACGGCACTTCTAAAGATGGCTTATGTTTAAAATATCGGAAAATTTGCTTAAAGGCAATCTATTACACACTTGGCGTGCGTAAAAATAAAGATCATAAGGAAGAGAGATGCTTAGCCAATTAATACCGGTTCAGCCCAAATCTGCGTCTTCTTAACTCCTGTGTCGAGACTGTTCAGGAGTTATGCTCAATCCACTATACTTTAAAGCCTTGTACAGAAGTTGATTTATGATGGAGCCAACACTCCTCTACGAACAATGAGTGCTTTTTGTCCTTCTAAAAATCCACCCTAGCCCTACGCTTGTAGACTCAAATCCAAACTGCATCAACTGCTTTGTGTCGTCTAACATCACCTGATCAATGCTCTCTGTTGTAGGTATAAGGTTTCATTGATAATTGTTTTTTCCCTTCTACCATTCCTATTTTTCACTGTTATTTTGGGTATGTGTTTGTAATCTCTGAAGAAAAAGAAGGAAAATGTGACATTCACTTATGTTTCAAGATTATGTTACTTTGTTTTTTTTTCTTTTCTCTTTGATATAAATCTTTTTTTTTAGTTTGAAACTAATAATTTTTTTTAAATGAAAAAGGCTACGTCAATTTAACAGGTAAATATCATTTGCCATGCAAGCTCCTTGAGAAGGATCATAGTGGCCCATTCTATCAGTCGACGTGTTTTCTTTTTGGGGGGATATTTGAAAGGTGAGATCATTTTCGTCTTTTTGATTTGATTACAAAATTTTTATTTTCTAGATTTTGCCCAAGAGCGATATGAGAACATCAGACGGTGCTCCAACCCACCGTGGGCACTCGGCGTCAACGCTCTTTATTAACAACTGGCAATAGTATGGCCAATGAAAAATAAGTGCCGTCTCTTTCCATACCATCGAGAATGAAGAAAGAAAGAACGGCATTGAGGCTGTTGCCATCGACCAATCGGAAATGATCGATTCTATCTAGGCTTGGGTTGACACTGTCTTCAGGGGATCGAGATATCTGATGATCTCTCTCCCTCTTGGTCGTTTCCCCCAAATACTACGCACTATTTCTAAGATCAATTTCTTAATCGCAAGTTGCGTGCCCATAAAGTCGTAATTTCTTGTTGCCTTGTTTTGTGTGTCTTTGTCCGATAGCGGTTTGCAAATATATATCTGGGCAAATGTGATAGAGCCACGTGATGATTCTGTCCTTATCGTCTCCCTCTAAAATTCTTTTCTCAACTAAACGATTTCTTATTGCAAGTTGTTTTTGGATGAACAATGAATGTGGGCATTTGTGTCGTACGCGAGAGAGAGAGAGAGAGTTTTTTTTTTTTTTTTTTTTTTTTTTTTTTTTTTTTTTGGTCGGAGAGAGAGAGAGTTTGGACAATACCAAGGGATGCTTTCTTGAGAACAACACATTGACCGGTTGACTTCTAATTGTGTTTCGTGAAATGTGTAGCAGCACATGGCTTGTGAAATTGTGTATAGCTGCCAGTCCAATAAGCCGGGCTTAATATTTGATCTAGGAATAACTTTAACTACCTAATTTAAGCTTGTCCTCTAGCAACCTCGCTCAAGTAAAAAAGTAGAGTTAGTAGTGCTCATTACGAGAAGTTGATTTGCAAAGTGAATAGAAAAGGGATTTTGTTTGTATTTTGCAATTATGCACATGCCCTAGACAAAGCGTTACTCTATTTGTAGAAAAACAAACTCAACGAACCATTACTAACTCTCCAAACGGCTAGTTTTTTGACAGTTGAGAATTCTTGACATTCGTAGAATATGACCAGACACTTGTTGGATTGGGTAGGCAAATTCAAATTTGAACTACAGAGCTAGGTATAGTACCAAACTTGGCTGGATGTCCAGCTAGCAGGGTACTGGCCGGGTATCTAGACCTGTTTTGAGATACGGTCAGGTATTCTTTAACCCTTAAAAACTTACAATGCTTGTAGAAAATGTATCGAAATAGTTCGTAACAATTATGAATGTATAAAAGTTGAGCTCTAGAATTATAAAATATTTAGGGTCACAAGTGACAACGTCTATATAAAGTTGCAACTAAAGATCCGGTATTACTACTGAAAATGTAAATATTATTAAAGTAACATTTTGACAATCTAATTTATTATATGAATGGGAGAAAACAGAATCTAGAATATTTATATAACGAGCGACGGTTTTGAGGTTACTTGTATGAGCTTCATCTTCACTTATAAGTAATGATAGTAGGAAAAATGGACAAAAGAGCGAGGATATGACTTTACTACAAAGTTTTGTTGGCAATATTAGCTTCTTTAAAAAAAAAAATTAGCTTCTGTTAACTCTTAAGAATTAAAATGGTACGTGTCCATCTTTCTTAACATAGGAGATAGAAAGATCTCAAATTAGCCAATTAATATGATGCCATGCTTTTATTAAAATATAGAACATAATTATGAGGAATAGAAGTTGATAATTCTATTTGTTGAGGATGTCTTGATGCCATCCAATTTTATTCGGTGCACATGATCCAATATGTTTTTGGTAGGTTTTCTTTCCTCCTAATGAACAATTACCCTCTTTCGACAATTTACATGCTAATGAGTTAATATCAATTGCTTCGACCCTTTTTACTCCAAATAACTAGTGTAAGATTTTCTTTGTTTCCCATCTCACATTTGCCCTAAATATTCTCCCTCTTACATGTGAGTCTATTGAACCAGGGCCACCCGTTGCCAATTGATACACGAGCTCCTCCTTTGATAACGATTGAATACTTCTTTTTATCCCAAACGTAAGATGTAGCATTTTTTTCACCTTATATGCACACTCTCAATAAAGGAATGCTTCAAAATGTATTTACTTATGCAAAAAAAAAAAAGCAAAATATTCAGCGGGCCATGAATTGTTTTGTATTGCCAACTTTCTAGAGCTTTTCTTTTGGGGATCTAAGCACTTATGGTTCATCCAAACGTACCGCCCTTCGGAATCCGGACACAATTTTGATATGCTTCAAGATGACTCATTCTCAAACGCAAGAGCTGTGGCATCCCTTCCGCCTTCTTTTTGTTTTGTCTTTGTTCGAGGGTCCCTTTCAATTATTTCATCTAGGATAAGGTGGGCAAGACCACGCGACAAGTTCAATCTGATTGTACCGCTTTTTGAGACTTGAACACCCCCATCTTCTTTCCAAACATAAAACCATTACGATAATCTCATCTTTCCGTTGCTCCTCTATAAAAGAGAAAATAACACATTTCAATTTTACTCTATGTGCAACGCCCAACATCCTTTAAAGCATTCGAATACTTCACAGCTGACTTTTTTCAAAATCATCATCATGATGCTTCTTTTGAACATTCTTTTTATTCCAACCCTGATTAATACAAACGATTGGACCTAGTGGAATCACTACCGGCTCGGTGTGATTCTCAAAACATTACCTTCAACTAAAGACCGGAGTGGTTGATTTATAATTCACCTGTTTTTTTTTTCTTGAAAGGAGGGCACACGCAAATCTTTATAAGGGGCCCTCAACTTTGATTCATGTATACATGCAGAAAAATCTCTTTATTGTACAAACGTGCTCTTAATTTACAAAAATTTCATTAATTTTATTCAAGGTATAGTGTAGGCATATAATGGGGATTTGGATACCTTTGCCTTACACTTCTTTCGTCCTATATTCAAGGGTTACATCATGTAGGAAGATTAGCATTTATGTTAGTAATTTTTAATTTAAGTTGGTTGAATGAACTCATTTGATATCAATATAAAAAGATATATAATTAATTTGGAGTGACCGAATTGGCATTAATGCAATAACTTTAAAACTTCCTTTTTTTCCAGAAAAAACAAATTATATGAGAACGTCTATTAACAAAAGACCAATTTGAGACCATACGTCTTTCAATCAAATTTCTTGATTTTCGTCGCCTCGTTTGGTTTGTGTTTGTACGATACGCAATCCTTTATCAGGGCAAGTAATGGGGCAACTATTCATGACCGTGGTTTTGTCTACAAGGTCGGGTACTCTTGTACAATCTGATGTTAAAGAGCACAGGGAGGTAGTATGTGACGGTAATTTCCGACGAGTCAGTAGTTTTTTACGAGTGCTGCTAATTTTGTATTGATGGAAATTTTTTAAGAAGATATTGTATCAAATAGTGAAGAGACCATCAATCATCTAGCCTTAAAGGCATCTGCCTATAGTCATGGCCGTCATAATCTACTCGCAGAATTCAACCCATTCTAGTCTAAACACAGTTCACTATGGACGGGATCATTTTAGCAAGCGATTTGAGTGACTCGCACATATCAGATCTCTGAAATCCATTTTGACCCAAGTTTGAACAATAATTTCTGAAAAAAATCCTCATTTTAACTCATTAAAAGCTGGTAAGATAGGGGAGAATAAAAAAATTTATCATCGACTTGTTAAGTACCACACCAACTTTTGCGCATGGCAACTAAAACCATAAAGATTTTTTTTTTTTTTTTAAGTGAAGCGATCACATAGCAAGTTGTAGATTGTTTTGTATTGCAGACTTTGAAGCTCCTTTTTTTTCGTTCAATTTAAGGGAAGTGATCACATTGAACACTAAAATGATCTAAATGAAATTGAATTCTCGTGAAAGGAAATAAATTAATTGACAGAAGTGAGTCTATTTGGTCCGATAAAATAGGCTTCTGATCTTTTACAATATAGCTGGAAAACTTGGACCATAGAGTAATTAATAAATGATATTATTTTATTGTGTAAGATTCATAGCTTAGAAAAAGAAACATTAGTCCCATTCGAGTTGGGGTGTGATTCAGAAGGCACAGAAAAAGTCGTGGTCATTTGCAACTGTTGATCCGGACAAGTTGGACAGATCCACAGCGATGAGTTCCGTCCTCATCATTTCTGAATTTCCTCCGCTTCATTTCGCGTGGCCTTTTTGTCCAATTACCAGACAGAACAAAGAAAATATCTTCCATGTCCAGAGGAAGGGCCTCTTTTGCTGGTCTTGGCATTAAAGAGACGCAAGAGAAAATAATGTGCACGGATTCATTCAGTCTTACCATAAGGTTAAGATTGGATCATTGACAATGTATCTATGTACATGGGAAAGTGGTTATTACTTGCCGCATACCAGCATGTGCGCTCTTGCTCTCTTGCGAGCTTTATCTAATTATCAAATTTTTATTGTTGTGTGAGCAAAGATTTTGCTAGCTTAGTTTAATTTGAGGATTATGATGAGTTCTCAAAAAAAGTTAACAATATAGAAAAAGGGTGAAGGAAAATGGCCGCCGTGCTCATAATAAGAAATTTTCCTTGAAATCTCTTTTATGAAATGTTAATTAGATAAACTATAATTAGACAACAAGAAGTCGCCAATTGTCAACTCCACATAGCACATGTACAACACATTAATTGTGAAAAAATAATAATAAAAGAAAAGAAAAATACACTCAAGAAAACTAAGAGACAAGAACATCAAATATTATTCTGATCATTTCTGTTGATAACAGGAAGTATCAGGTGATCATAATGAAAAACCAAAACAAACGAGGAGTAACGAGGGATTAAAAGGACAATGGCAACAAAAGGGAGATGCATAAGAAGATAGAAGTGAACTGCTGACGGATTGTCAGATTAGGTCTTTCTTCAAGTTTTGGATGGTGGTGGGTTATCTATCACATGTCTTGACATGCAATAGAGAGTAGATCGAAATGTGAATCCTCCCTCTCAAGCAACAAAGGCCCCAATTCTCACTACAAGAATGCCAACTTCACCACAAAGGACACGGCTTGCTGCATGCCCGATAACACCATCGAACTCGAGGAACCCTAGTGCAGGTTGCTGATTATTCAAGGATGTTGACGTGTATTCTTGTCAAAATCATGTGAATTCTTACTATTCGATATCTATGGATGTTAAAGATATGGTGCTTTTACCCGTTTGTGATGCGAGCGCACGAGTACATGGAGAGGAGACACAATTGCAGTGGACAACCGAAAATAAAGGGAAACCATCGGCAACTGCACCGAATATAACTTTACAGCATTTTTCTATGGTTTCGTGATTGATTAGCTGGCAACTAGTAACATTCTTCTTCAATCGATGACTTTCTAAATTTGCATAACTATTCTCCTCGGACTATTCTTCTTACATTTTTGGAGTAAACTTTCAGCAAATTGTATTAAAACTTGATTTTATGTCTTCTCATGCTAATGAAATTAAGACATGAAAACATATGGTATATGCATTATTAATCTTTTTTATTTGTGCCTTCAATGCTGGAGTGTTGCTGAATTACTTTATGACGGGAAGGCTCATTTGTGCCACAGAAAATACTTTTAGGAGAGTCTTTGCACGTTATGCTATTTTCTTTTTGACTTGTATGCTTCACATGCAGCAACTCTCATCTGCCAAAATTTCTGCCATAGCACTTCAACTCATGTCAAAACCAGCCTGTATACTTCTAGTCAAGTTTTAGGTGATCACATGAGAAACCTAAATTAATATAGTTAAGTAGTTCATATTTACAATGAATGACTGATTCAAAGAGATTTCTGCTTGGTTGCATTCTCTCCAAATTTGAGCTTGCTTAAAGGTTTTTAAATTTTGATCAATGGATTCTTGAAGAGTGATACAATTGCAGTTGTGTACTTGTGGAGAAGAAATTGGATGCTCGAGGAACTTGGGAGGACAGAAGTTATATTAGATAGGTTGGATCCCACACGGATGGAAAACATTTCTTTAGCATATCAGTTCGACCGTTCAAGATCTGGTTATGGATCAACTTAAGATGCTCTTCTCTTTTATTTCCTTTGGGGTTCAAGCGTCCTAGGAGAGGTGCAGACATCTTAAATGCCAAAACTTGGCCTGGATGGACATATAAGTGCCAAAACTTCAAAAAAATACATTTAAATACCAAAATTGAAATAGAAAATAACACTTAAGTGTCAAAAATGAACTATGTCGAATTTCCGATGAGCCACATTAGATTCCCAACAACCACGTAGAATGATTTTACTAATAAAATTTTGCCATGTTAGAGTTCCAACAAATCGTACTGAAGTCGATACTTAAGTATTTAATTTTTTTTAAAAAAGTGAAACTTAAGTGTACATCTTAGAAGTTTTGACACAGTGCTAAATTTTGCATTTGGGGTGTGCTTCTTTTTGTAATAGGATGATACTTTTCCCAGGGTGGATTGGCTTTAGATGTCTTGGAGTCTACATATTATTATGTCCATGGGATTCTGGAATGCATTGGACGATCTTACGTTTGCGTAGGGGCTCGAACACGAAAATGGCAATTAAGCAAAATGTCCTGCAATTACCCTTGCAATCATGCTTATTTGGGAAATATTTACAAATCCATTTATATGGCTTGGGTTTCTATTCACTCTCTGTCTTGGATGAGGAGCTTCAAGGAGAAGCTAGCTGTGCGCTGCCTAGATTCTTTAACTTCCATTAAATTTTATGAATTAAAAAAGGTCTATGTCCATTTCTCTTGACATGGCAGCTAGTGAGATTTTGAATTAGCCAAATATATAATAGCACTTGCTGAAATTAAAAACATCATGAGGTGTGGAGGTTGATAACCCCTCGATTGTTTAGGATGTCATGATGCCATCCAATTTTGGTTAGCACACATGACCCAATCTTTAAGAATCAAACCATCTAAGTGAAACTCATTTCACATGAAAAGGCCTAAATTAACTAACGAAAGTTTTATCATGAGTCCATGTGGTCAAATAGAATTTGCTTGTTATTAATTAGAGTATCGATGGAGATTCATTAGTTAGATATTTTTAAATATAAAGTAATTAAGAAATATATATATATATATATATATATATATATATATATATATATATTTCATTCTGGTGTGCGCATTAGTATGGGAAGATGCACGTGGCGATGAAGAAATTATTACTTAAGCCCTTTAGATAATATTTTTCCATGAATCGTGGCTTAAGAAAAAAAATCGTTGGTCTCTTTCCATGCATTCGTTGGAGAGAAAAGGGGATCTTATGGGGAGCTCATCCTTTGAGGAAAGCAGCACGCTTCACGGGACCCACGCCCGCACCATCATCGTTGGCGTGTTTTGTTTGTTTTTGTTGCAGCAGTTGCAATTATTTATCTGGACTAGGTGGACAGAACCACGTGATGAGTTCTGTCCTCGCCAGACGCCATTTCGAAATCTCTTTTCACTTCCTCGATCTGTGTGGCCACGTGGCCCATTTACAAACGAACTAAGACAATATATCCTTAAAGTCTACGACGCGCCTGAGGGTATTCTTACCGACTAACGGGAAGGGAATAGAAAAGGGAAGGGTTAAAGAGGTAAATTTACCCTTCTTTAACATTTCGTGTATGACAAGCACATGTGATTCATCCGATCGATGTGATGACATCATGCCCAATGATCTCCAGTTCAAAATATTTATACCTTAGAAACAGCATACATATATTCTTGAATTTACATTACTTCGATGTTGTTATTATTGAATTTGCAATCTATGCAATCAAATCCTTTTGATTGAGCCGAATAAAATAATTCGAAGCATACTATTCAGCATTTTACAAAAGTTGCTGGTAAAGAAGATGGTTACGTGGCTCTTAAAGAGTAGTATCAATTTAAGATGAATTTCTAGCATGAACACGTTGAATCCAACATAAGCGTCGACCTTTCTTGGCCAAAGACCCGGGTGTTCATTGAACGGTCTCTTAGCAAAAGACCAATTTACTGGAGGACGTCCATTAGCGAAAGACCAATTTGAGACCGCATGCCTTGCAATCAAGTTTCTCCAATTTTGTCGCCTTGTTTTGTTTGTCGTTGTACGATACGCAATTATATATCTGAGCAAGCTAGACAAAACCAGAGTCATGAATTCTGTCCTCGTCAAGTTGGAAACAAAATGTGAGCCGTGAGAGATTCTCATTTAATGTGCACAACAATATGGATGGACACAAAACATCTTCATTTTGATTTGTGTAGCCACGTGAATCAGTTAGGGTGCGCATGGATTTGTTTCTGTTCTTTTTTTGTTCCTGAGATTGTTTCTGTTCCTAAAACAGTTTTTGAATAAAAAACGCGTTTGAACATTTGGTCAAATAAAAAATGAAACGAAAAACACGTTTGGTAAATTTTATTATTTTTTTGTTTCTTTTAATTTTTTAAACATTTTTTTATTTTTTTTATTTTTCCTTTCTTTTTATTTTTCTTTTTTCGGCCGGTCACCGGCCTCCGACGACCGGCCGACGGGGCCGGCAGCCTCGCCCAGATCCGGCGAGGCCGAGCCTCGCCATGGCTGGGCGAGCTCGAGCTCGCCCAGATCCGGCGAGGCCGAGCCTCGCCGGGGGCTGGCGACGCTCGGCCTCGCCGGATCTGGGCGAGCCCGAGCTCTCCCAGCCAAGGCGAGGCTCGGCCTCACCGAATCTGGGCGAGGCCGAGCCTCGACGGCCGGTCGCCGGCCATGGCCGAGGCCGGCGACCGGCCAAAATGAAAAAGAAGAAAAAAAAAAAAAAGAAAAGAAGAAGAGAAGAAGAAGAGAGAGAATAGTGATTTTTGTTCTTTTGTTCCTTCCGAGAAGTGTTTCTTTCAGGAGAAACAACTTTTTTTTGTTTCTTTTTTCTGTTTCTATTTCGTTCCAGAAACAAAAAAACAAAAAAAGAACAGAAACGCAATCAAACGCGTTTCTGTTCTTTTGTTGTTCCCGGGAACACTTTCCCTATAGAAGTGTTCCGAAAACACTTTTTTGAAGTGTTTCCATGCACCCCCTTAATGTCCTTAAAGTCTACAGGGTGGGGTATTGTTGTACAATCTCGTTTAATGAGCACAGGCTAGTACAATGTGATGGTAATTTTTTAACTGACAAAATAAGAAAATCGAGTGGCAAAGGGCCAGACCAACGAACATCTAGCCCTAAAAGCATTTGTTTTTACTCATGACCGTCATACTTTTACCAGCAAAATCCAACTCGGTCTAGTCTAAACTGGGTGCACTACGGACGAGATCATTTTAGCTGGCAATTGGTGTGATGTGATGTGCACAACTCGGATCACTCAAATTCTTTTTCTGAACCGAATTTAAACAATAATTTCATCAAAAATCCTCATTTTAACTCATTAAAAGCTGGCAAGATAGGTAGAAAAATGAAAAAAATTGATCATGGACTTGGTAGTTCATATGATGCCACACCGACTGATGCGCATTGCAACCAAAACCATAAAGGTTTTTTTTTTTTTTTTTAGATTTAAGGGAAGTGATCACACAATGGGCCAAAAATTGGTTTGTCCTGCAGACTTTCAATTTTTTTTTCGGATTTAAATAAAGTGATTTCGGTGAGCACACAAATGATTTGAGTGAATTTAATTTCTTGTGAAACTTGCCAAATTAATTAAAAGAAGCTTCCCATGTCTATAAGGTCCCATAAAATAGGTTGTTATCTATTATAATATAGGTAGAAATTTTGGACCATAAAGTAATTATCAAATGATTTTATTTTACTGTGTACAAATCATGGGTTAGGGGTGAGTATTGATTTAGGGTTAACCTAAATCATATATTATATATTATATATTTTTATCTATTCTAAATTTTAGCATCTCCTCCTCTATTTTCATCAGAGTTCAATTTGTTGCATAAATTAGAAAATAGAAAGAAACTCAATCCTAATTTGACAAAACAATAATAAACCCTCTTCACTAACCTCGATCTCGCTTGCCTACTCTCCTTGCTCACTACTCACGGCTCACCTGTCTTTGCTTGCTTCACTTGCCTTGTCGCTTGCCTCTATTTACTCACTTCACTGCTCGCTTTTGTTCCCCACCTCCTGTGTTCGTTTTTAAGTGTAAATTTCTATTATTACTTTATCTCATATTTATGTTTGATATGTATTGGTGTTCATAACATGGTTGCTTAATATATACATTGTTAATGGATATGTAATTTGAATTAGTATGTTTATTTTTTTAAGGAATATAAAAATAAAACAAAAAAGAAAATTCAATTAGTCCCGAATTAACCTTGAAATCAGGCCAAATCCATAGGATTGGTCCAATTATTGGTCTCAGGCTCAATAGAGTCAGTCCTCAGTTTCAAAAATTGAAAACCAACACTATGCGAATTAATCTCAAAATTAAATGTTGGACCAACTCAATCCATACCATACTCACCTCTATCGTATATTACAAAAGGGTTAATACCCTGAAAAACTTTAAAATCCATACACTTATAATAAATTTACTTCAAATTAATTTTTTGACCATAAAAAAATCCTAAATTGGTCTATCTATAATAAAAGACCACAAAAAAAAATTCAAAATTAGTATATTCGTAACAATTATATCCTATGTTAAATTGGATTAATAACATAAAAAATCACAGAAATGGTACAACTGAGATAAACAAATAGTAAAATTTCAAATTAATACATTAGCCTACAATTATGTGTCATTTAACTCAGTAATTTAATAGTAAAATTTAATATAAATTAGTAGAAGGTAAATTTATTATAAGTATATCAGTTTGGAATTTTTGGTGATTAAAATGTTAATTTAAAGTAATTGTGATAATTATATTAATTTGAGATTTTTTAAAGTATTAATTCATTAAAAATAAAAAACAATAGTCTCTTTCACAAGAGAGAAAAAAGTCTTGGTCATTTGCAATTATTGATCCACAAGTTGGACAGAACCACAGTGAATGAGTTTCGTCCTCATCATTTCTGAATTTTCTCCCCTTCGATTTGCGTGTCCACGTCCAATTACCAAAGAGAACTAAGAAAATATCTTTGATGTCCGCAGGAAGGGCCTGCTTTGCTGGTCTTGGTCAAAAGGTGAGCGTTGAACGAGTCAATTGCCTCATTAAAGAGACGCACCCAGCAGATCCAGCACCGGTTCCTCCTTCGGGAAAGAGAAAATCATATACACGGATTCATGCAGTGTTACCGTAGGGTAAAGATTTGATCATTCACAATCTATCTATGTACGTATCAAAGTGGATATTACTTGCCGCGGACCAGCACATGCGCTCTCACTCTCGTGTGAGCCTTATCTAATGATCTAATTTTTACTGTTATTTTAGCAAATATCTTGTTGGTTTTTCGCGCACCGTACCAACACAGATAGCCCGATAGGCCCGAGATAACGGAGGGTAATTTTTTAACCCTAAATTGAGGACTCTTATATTTTTTTTTCTTTTTAATGATCAAAGGAACTCGCGCACCGTACCAACACAGACAGCCCGACAGGCCCGGGGTAACGGGAGGTAAACCTGGGGCGACGCTAACAGAAGACCTACCACCCGACGTCGCACTTAAGATTCCGTGCAGCCAGCGAGATTCGAACTCCACTCCTCTGGCAAAGGATCATGAGAGCACTTATCCAACTTAGCACTTATAGGCGGTGGTGAGGACTCTTATATTTTTGTTAAATAAATTTTCACAATATTGAAAACCAAATACAACATGATAGCCCACGTTTGATAAATGATATTAGAGGACAAATTAAAAAAAAAATCCTTTGCTACTAGAAAATTTCATTAGAAAAAATTAATTGTATATATTTTGCAAATAAATGAATATTAGAAAACAATGAAAATAATAATTAGCAAATGAATAGATATAGTCACCCACCATTAAGAAAATTTAAATTACAAAAAAATAAAAATAAAAGACATGATTGCGCATCATTTTGTATACAAATATGATAACCCTTGGGATTAAAACTGCATAGTCTGAAAAAATAGCTATCACTAAAATTAAGGCATGTCATAACACTTTCAACTGTTTGGAGAATTTAGCTATGACAAATAAATGACCAAACCTAAACTTTCAACTGAAGACGCTCCTCTTTTCTTTCCTTTTGATGTTTAAGTGTACTAGGACGACACTTTACACGGGATGGATTGGCTTCAGTTGTCTTCTAGTCTACCTATTGCTATGTCCATGGGATTCTGGAAAAACAGAGTGAATGCATTGGACGATCATACGTTTGCATAGGAGTCCAAAAGTGAAATGGTAATTAAGCAAAATGGCCTGCAATTACCATCGTAGTCGAATTTTTACAGGTCCATTCAGGCAACTTGGGTTTCTATTCGTTTTATGGCTTGGACCAAGAGTTTCAAGGAGAAGCTAGCCTTGTGCAGTCTAGAACATTTAACTTCCGTTAAATCTTATGAATTAAAAAAATCTATGTCCATTTTTCTTGACGTGGCAGCTAGTCAAATTTTGAATTAGCCAATTAATAGGATAACACTTGTTGAAATTAAAAACATGTTCATAAAGAGTGGAAGTTGATTACCCCCGATTGTTTAGGATGTCATGACATCATCCTATTCTGGCTAGTGCTCATAACCCAATCTTTCATAATCAAACAATTTAAGTGAAATTCATTTCACTTGAAAAGGCCCAAAGTCACTAACAAAAACTTCACATGAGCTCATATGGTCAAATAGAATTGGCCTGCTATCAACTAGAGCGACGCTGGAGATTCATAAGTTTAGATATTTTCAAACATAAAGTAATTAAGAAATATATATATATATATATATATATATATATATATATATATATATATATATATATATATATATTCTGTTGTGCGCCCGAGTATGAGAAGATGCACATGGCGATGAAGAAATTATTACTTAGGCTTTTTAGAAATTATTACTCCCCTCCGTCCCCTCTCAAACGAGCCAGCCTCCCCTTCGCTCGCTTTCCTCTCTCCCTTTTAAGCCGTTCGGCGCGAATGGCCTCCTGCGACGCCGGCTGCCACTGCCGGCTTGGCCCCGACCACCAACTCCCGGTCGACGCTCTGCCTCTGTCCTGTTTCGTCTGTCGTCCTTCTCTGTCTTCTTGCGTCCTCTTGTTCGGCCAGCTTGAGGGAAGAGCGGAGAGGAAGAAGACGGAAGGAGACTGGGCCGGGGAAGAAGGAAAAGTGAAGAGGCTGGGCGGGCCCAGGCGGAAAGAAAAGGAAGAAAAGATGGCCAGCCCGGCCCGGCCTTTTCTTTTTTTCTTTTTAAATAATAATAATAATAATATTCTTTTTAATTAATTTTTTCCTCTCCTTTAAAAAAAAAGTTTCTATTAATACTAACGCAAATGCTCCTAATGTTTATATGCTGTGCAATTTAATGAAAATTATTTTTGCTAAGGATTAAAAATTAATCTTTAATATTCTATGCAATTAATGATTGATTAAACGGGTTGCTAAAATATAGATATCAACAAAGAATAACTGAGATTGCTTCACGGTTACATACCTTGCTCCCAAAGTGCACAAAGAGGGGATTCAACGGGGTGCAAATTGATTTGGAGCTAAGTGCAGAGAAAAAAAAAACTACAAGAAAAATGTAAATTGCATTGATAGGATAAATTTCGAGGAAAATAAAATGGTGCATTAAAAAGTAAATATAAACATAGATTATAGATTTGCTTGATTGTGGAAAGAAAGAGCTTTACAATCTCAAAACATTCATATTTATAAACCAAATACTAATAATAACCATTCCCTTCTATACGTATGAGAAAAACCCGCATAACTCTAATTATTCCACCTCTTTTGCAACTTCCAACTTCAAAGACGAATGCTACCACGTGCAAACTCAATCATGAGCTCTTCCTTGTTACTTCCCCCAACTTACCTGTACATCTGCCTTATTTGTTGTTTCCACTTTCTCTGCCATTTTCTTCCCTTCTCATAAATATTGGATTAGCATCTAATGTACCTATTTCGAAATTGTTAAATTCTCTCACCTAGCGTTTGTAATTTTTGTGTAATTTTCTAATAATTTTATCTTAGTCAACGAAAAAAGTTGTAACTCATCTTTAGTTAATTCGATCAGCCTCAAAATGGCTCTAATGAATGATACATCGGCATCTTTGCAATTTTAATGAAAGGACTAACTTGATTATTATATATATATTAGAGACCATATTGACCAAAAAAAAAAAAGATCACATGAATAATATTGAACAAATTTACAGAAAAAAAAGTAATTGCACTGGTAGTTCCATTATACTTAAAATTTTCATACAAGTTTTATGAAACAATTTTTCTAGAGGCATTGCTATATACTAGGGCTGCATTGCTTCGGGTTCTTCTTCAATGATAATGAGTGGTTAGAGACTTTCCAGTTCAAGAGTTGGAAATCACTAGCTCAAATCCCACTAATCACATACAAATGCATAATCTACCTCTCCCCGGCCAAACATCTCTTCATCTTACAGTGGGCTCATTGGAGTCCTTGCTGATTGATCAAAACTTGTCCTCATCAAATGGGAAGGATTTTGATCAAACATCTCATTTCACATGATCCACGCGCCTCACCATGACTGTTGCCTTTATTTTGTTCTGGCTTTGTCCGATGGTCCAACGTAGTTTACCCGAACAACTTGGATAGAATTACAGTGATGAATTATGTCCTCTCAATTTTTGAATATCCTCATCTTTGATTTGAGGGGGCCACGTGGTACAATCATAAAGAGAACTAAGAAGAACGCCCTTGAAGTCTAGAGAGGGGTTTTGAAGGGATAGTTTTGCTGGTGTTGGACAAGAGGCGAGAGAGTTAACGAGGTAAATTGCCTCGTTAAAGGATTTCGTGTACGTCCTAAAGCACATTTGGTTCATCCCATCCTCTAGGGCTAGAGAAAAGGTAAATCTTATTTTAAGTGCACAAGGAGAAGAGCCTCATCGAAGGTAGCGACAATACCGATGAATCATTGAGATGCTCCTTGTAAAGAAAAGAAAAAGAAAGAGAGAGAGAACGGGAACGGTATTGAACAATTTAAAAGAAACTTGCATTGACAGCTCTGTTATCCCTAAACTTTTCGCATGAGTTTTATCAAGAGAGTTCATATACTGGGAGTGTATTACTTTCCGTTCTTCTCATGCTATGACAGACAATAATATCTTTATAAAAATGATCCACATTCATCAAAGTCTATTTCCGTTTTCACATATATTATCTTCTCTAACCTTTCCATAAATTACTTCTTTCTCCTTCGCCACTAGTCATTGCCTTTGACCGCCACAACCTTGTTGCCGTTCATTTGGCTCGTCGCCATGCCCAAGGCAACAAAGCCATCGCCCAACTGCCACTCTCGCGAAACCCCTATTTAACTCTGTTTTGTTGCTATGAAGATTGAAGTGGCCAAGACTTGGCTTGAAGCTCTTCCACTGGTCTTCAATATAGCCAACGACGATCACAAAGAGCTCCCAAAGTTGATTGCACTGCCTATTGAGACTTAGCTTGACTTCATTGACAAGGAATTCTCCGATTCTCCACCATGCTATGATCTGGGGGACGGTGAAGTGGATGTCCAATATGAATTTGAAATCACAAAGATCTTCTCCTTAATCGATTGATTGTAATATATATTGGTGCAATGTCTATGATTTTTCAATGCGAATTTGTTTTCATCTTTTTCTAAGCCCAAAAGTATGTTGGCGTAGATTAAGTGATATTAATTGATTTTCAAGTCATTTAAGCATGAGCTCTAATGTTTTCACATCAGCCAAATACATTTCCGAATCATTATGCTTCTCTATCCTATGTTTTATGTTCCTATAGCGATTGATGGCGATTACGGGCAAGAGATGTCCAAGAGGAGATGACATATGTACTTATGTCCAGTGATTACTTATGTTGTTGTAATGTTATGCCTCTATATACTTGTTAAACTTGTGCTAGCGTGGCAGATGCTTAACAAATGATGGCGGTAAAAGCGAAGTTTTTCTTTCGGTTATGTAAGGGCTTGATGATTAACATCAAAATAATCAGAATTCTAAGAACGTTGGATTGGGCATATGGGGAAGACGATGGAAAATGACGGATTAAAAAAGAAAAAAAAAAAAAGGCAAGGCGATAATTGAAAATTGGCTTGAAGTCGATGTTGGTTTTGATGGAAAATGGTTTAGAGTGGTTTTAGTGCAATGGGCTTCAGTTGGGTCTTATAAGGTCTGGGCTTGACATAGTTTAGATAGGTTTGGGCTTGACTTAGTTTAAATAGTTGTGGGATGAGATTGCTATCTGTGTCTGTGGACTGGACCCGCGAATTTCAGTGTTGGCCCACATTCGGACCGAGCCCTGGGCCCGGCCCCGACTTCCTTCGGAAAGTCAAAAAAATTTGTAAAATAATTAGAAAAATAGGTCTTGATTAGGTTATTAGATTTCAATATTAGCGTTAGTTCATTTTCATTTAATTAGTGCACATATGGTTTAGGAAATTCCATGGTCTTTTATAAGTTTTAGTTTAGATTTACAAAAAATTGGTTTCCTAGAAAATTTGAATTTGATTCGAATTATGCTCATGAGAGTTATTGTCCTTGAGCTAAATAATCGAGCCATATTATATTCTTTGCCCAACCTATATCGAATTACTTTGCTACTTTACTTTTTACTTGATCTATCATTACTGTTTTTAATGAATCGATTGTAATTCTTTTATATATATATATATATATATATATATTTGTGTTATGATTTGCTTGTTTTAGATGTAAGGTTAGATTACATTTTAGAATCTTAATAAACACAAAAATATTGCATGGACACTTGGTGGGCGAAAACCTTAGGCTTAATAATTTGGTAAAAAGATTTTGCAAACACTTTAGTTGACAAATAACGAAGTCTGGGTATCAAAAAGGCACTAGTTAATTAAGTCCCTGACCCTATATCTTCGGTTGCATAGAAAGTGAGTTATTTTCGCATATTCACTTTATTTCTAGTCAACTTGAATAGGTTAGTGGCCACTCCCTTATATAGGATTATCATAGGTTAATCGAATTAATATGAATTTTCCACCGTTAAGCAAGATAAAGAATTGGGGGAACCCACACCAATTGATGATCATTGGTCCTCAACTCGACATTACTTCTAAACCTGTCTTTTCCCGGCCATCGAGAGGCTTGCGACAACTTAAGATATATAAAAGTGTGTCAATCATTTTTAATCATTTCTTATCTTTTGATATTCATTTTTGGCTTTTCATTAAAACAAATTTTGATCATTCGTTGTATCTTTGAGTCTTGAATTTAATTCGACCGGTTTGTCCCGAGAAGATATCTCAGTTTTATGGTTAAATGGTCCAAGTGCCCACTTCTTTTCTTAGGGAGGAGTAAAGGAAATTGAATACTTCATTAGATAATTAATATTTAAAAGAGTGTAGTAGCTTGGATCATTGACATGCCTCCATAATAAACATATGGACTTCCCAACTTTCTGATTCACTTTCAAGGATGGCTGGGAAAATATTATTGCCAATAAAAATATCACAATGATGCCCGTGCTATCTACCAATCTAAAGAGGCATATCGAGCATGTTTAACAGAAAATTTTGCGATTGTGTTGGTGTGAGATGATAAAGTGAAGCAATCGACCAATTAAAAGTATCCATCACTAGAATAGGTACATTGACTATGGAGCAAAAGGCACTCAATAACTTAGTAATCCTACGCCAGCTTTGTTTAGTGCCATGAGAAGTACTCTCTCATCGGAAGAATTTAAAGTGTTTTGAAAAATCTTATAAATAGAACAATTTAGGAAAAAATGCATACTCAAAGGACCAAATTAAATAAGAATTGAATTGATGAGTTTGAATTTTGAAAAATTCAGAGTTTAAAAGTCGCCGGACTTGAATCTTATTCGCAATAGACAGAGCAAATACTCAGGATGCGATAAATCAGTCATCCACCTTATAGAATAAATGGACTTGAATTTTTGTTTTTTTCGGCCTCACAATATCGATAGAAAATTTTCGGCCATAGAGTAATTAATAAAAGATATTATTCTACCGTGTACGACTCGTAGCTTAGGAAAAGAAACGATACTCTCTTTCCACACAATTTGTAAGAGAGGAAAAAGTCTTGGTGAATCGCAATTATTGATCCTGGACAAGTTGGGACAGAACCACAGCGATGAGTTCTGTACTTGAATATTCTCCACTTTAATTTGTGTAGTCACATCGGTCCAATTACAAAGAGGAAGGACTTGTTTGATGTGACCGTTGAAAGGGTAAATCGCCTCATGAAGAGAAGAGGAGAACGTCTCTCTTTACGGGGCCCACGCGACATCATTATTGTTGCCGTGTTTTGTTTGTCATTGTCCGATGGTCACTTCCAATTATTGATTTGGACAACGCGTCCTGACCACGAAATGAGTGATGTCCACATCATTCCTGAATTTCCTTCTCACTTCGATTTGTGTGGCCACGCGGTCCAATCAGAAAGGCAGCGAAGAAATTTCCTTAAAGTGTAGAGGGTATTCTTGCCAATTGCTAGGTAGGAATTGTTTTGGTGGTCTTGGATAAAAAGGTAAGGGTTAAAAGAAGCTTCCTTCGCTAAATATTAAAAAATACTTTCAGTTATATATTACTAAATAAAAAAAAAAATTAATCATTTTTTAAAAATATTAAATTTTTCGTAAAATAAACATATCCTTATTTTGAATTTTATGATATATTCATCAAAATCGATTGTTTAATTTTGAAATTTGAAAGTATCTTTTGAAATTTGAAATCGAGCCAATTCCAATCAATCGGATTCCCTACCCTATAATCACGCTCATCTCCACTTTCAATTTTTTTTTTTTTTGTCTTGTACAAATCTTATCTTCAGATTTAAGCAGGTCCTTAAACTACTCAAGGGGAACACCCTTCATAGGAGGGAAAACCTTTCAGGGGTGAGAGTCCCCATGTAGGGGCCCCGTATAGTTAGGAGATTATAGAAAAATGACCTTCTCATTGACTGGTGCACCAAGGGGCTTCGCTGAAGTTCCCTCCCAGTCACCTCGGATCGGAGCTCTAGGCGACCTCCTTAAATGGAGGGACTATCTCCACTTGAAGGTGCTGGGGACCGAAAATCCCCGGATATTAGCCTCTTTCCACACGTTTGTGAGAGAGAGAGAGAGAGAGAGAGAATCTTTTGGTGAGCTCATGTGAATTGTATTGTCAATCGATCGCACCATGACAAAGGGTTCGAGGAAAACGTCTCGCTTTACGGGGCCCACGCCACATCATTATTGTTGCCGTGTTTTGTTTGTCATTGTCCGACGGTCACTTCCAATTATTGATTTGGACAAGGCGTCCTGAACCACGAGATGAGTGCTGTCCACATTATTCCTAAATTTCCTTCTCACTTCGATTTGCGTGGCCACGCGGTTCAATCAGAAAGGCAGCGAAGAAATTTCCTTAAAGTGTAGAGTATATTCTTGCCAATTACCAGGAAGGGATTGTTTTGGTGGTCTTGGACAAAAAGGTGAGGGTTAAAAGAAGTTTTCTTCGCTAAAGAAACGCACGCAAACATCACAACATTTCGTATTGTACCAAAGCGCATCCGGTTCATCGTTTGAGGAAGGAGAAAAAGTTGAGCTTTGTTCAAGTGTCGAGGGCTTGAGCCTCGTGATTGAAGAGGAGAAACGCACTGGTAAGAAACGTCAACCTGATCACCAGAAATTATCGAGAAGCTCGTTCTTGTTTTGAGATTTTTGCTTTGATGACTACAGCGTGAAGCGCAAAGGTAATTTTCCGATTGTACTACCTTTCGGAACTCGAAGACGACTTGATCCACTCTCAGGTAACTTTTCTAAAACGCAAAACTTGTTATATTAGTTTCATCTCTACGTCGCTCCTCCATAAAGAGGCCCAACCTTCATTCTCTAGTGTTTTTTATTTTACTCATTGCACGACACCTTACATTCTTTAAAGCATATAAAATATTACATGTGAAATTCACACGTCACTTTTCCAAAATCTTCATCACATAAATTGCTTTTTTTCTTAATGATTCTCTTTATAAACTGTTGGTCTTGTTGGACCCTGTGCAATCACATACTGACCCTTGCTCCAGAATGATTCTCAAAATATTACCTTTGATCAGGGACACTAGAATAGTTTGAGATATTTGCTTCGATGTCTACAGGTTGAGGCGTGAAGATATTCCTCCAATTGTATTGTCTCTTGTGACTCAAATACGACTTTATTTGCTTCAAGGTAATTTTTTTCTTAAACACAAAACCCATTATGGTGAATTTAATCTCTATGATGCTCCTCCAAAAAAGTCGGCCTTCCTTCTCTAGTTTATTATTAGTTGATATTGGAGTTTTACTTGTCGCAAGACACCTCACATCCTGTAAAGCATACACAACATTGCATGTGAAATTCACACATCACTTTTTCATGATTATCATCACATAATTGCTTTTTTTTTTTTTTTCTTTAAAACATTCTTTTTATTCAAACCCGTTGGTATAAACGATTGGTCCGGTTGGGCACAGTGCAGTCACATGCTGGCCATCACTCGAGTACGGTTTATAAACGTGACCTTTGACCAGAAACTAGAATGGTTGACTTTAGAGTCACCTGTTTTTCCTTAGAAGGTGGGTGGGCGATAATCTTTAATCAAGGGACCTCAACTTTGGTTCTGGTTCTTGTATCTATACATAAAAATTTCTTTACTGGAGGAGCTCGCTCTTAATTTATTAAAGCTTCATCCGATGATCCCAAAGTAAAGCAAGTTATACAAATGGGGATATAGACATCGTTGCTCTAAACCTGCTTCATCCTTTATACTAAGTGAGAGTATCCACAGACGGACAAGCGAGTTGGAAGTGTGTGTATATATATACCCGTTTATAATTATGAGCTATCTCACCAGCTATATATTTTCATACATAGAGTAAA
Organism: Eucalyptus fibrosa; assembly: GCA_017140475.1. Classification (NCBI taxonomy): domain Eukaryota; kingdom Viridiplantae; phylum Streptophyta; class Magnoliopsida; order Myrtales; family Myrtaceae; genus Eucalyptus; species Eucalyptus fibrosa. Next base: position 63,999,994 of record CM029507.1, on the reverse strand, counting down.
TAATAAATAAGTGCGATAAAATGTGTATGGCGATGAAGTAACTAATAATGGAATGTTAGTCACTTTTCGCATATTTGTAAGCGAGAAAGGGAAATCCTATGGCGAGTTAATGTAAATTACTGCTCCTGAATCAAAAGTTGTCCTTATTAGATGGGAAGGGTTTGAGGATAATGTCTTAGTTTATGGGACCACAATAACACCATGATTTTCACAAAGCATGGTCATTAGTGAATGATGCCTTTCAGTCGAGTCAAAGATAATGATTCAAAGCATAAGTTGCCAGTAAAGAAGATGATTATGTGGCACTAGAAGAATGGCATCATTTATACAAATAATTTTCACTTTGAACACAACAACTCTTACATAAGTATCGCATTTTTTTTTCTGGGCAAAGACCTAAGTTTTGATTAAAATGTCTTTTGGCAAAAGACCAATAAGTTGATTAGCAAAAGACCAATTTGGGACCCTATTTTTTTAAATCACCGAAGGTTGACCATTGCATTAATTGGTTCGAAAGTTTCCTTACGGTTTCCAATTTGCCCTCCTGCGAGTTCCAATTGCAAAGACAATGCAACATTTTTGACTTGGTTATGCTTAATAATTGCTTTCTTGATGAAACATTTATCCACTATAACAAAGACTAGTATTGCATATACTTTCGAAATGTTTCAAAAATTTAGGGTGTTTTCCACATTCGACCCCCTATAAATTACAATGCAATTCTGTTCAATTTTTAGGAACCAGGGACACCAATTTTGCCATTTCTCTTCCTACAAAATCGCTTTCATAAGGTGTTTGATAAGTCCCAATGTACATCAATGCAGTGATTAACTTCAGTCGTGTACTAGTCAACTTTAAAAGTCCTTCGACCAAAAAAGAAAAAACTTTAAAAGTCCAAGTACTCCATGATTTTTATAAAAAAAATTATTAGATAAGGAAAAATAAAAAAATTCATTTTCTTTTATTCAGGACAAGCAGGTTTCTTTGATGAAAATTCCAAATTCGTTAATATTTTGTATAACATCAAAAGGGACAAAAATGATCTCACTTGTCAAATGTCTCCAGTAAAATCTCTTACTCTTAATCGATGGACAGAGGGGGTCACTCTTTTATCTTTTTACGTCCAAATGAACCTACGAGGCAACTAACGCGACAAACGCGGCTCACATATAAGCTGACGCGTCGTTTTCTCAATTAAAAAAGTAAACAAAGTACAATTAGTAATTCTGAACTCAAAATAAAATGATTTCTGTTTAAAAACAAAAAAAACAAAAAAACAAAAAGCCAGAAGCAGAAAGGGCATGTGTTCAGTTGTGGCGGCCACGGCACTGTCCAGGTGAGTGGAGCCGCAACCGCCACGACGTTGCTCTCGGTGCTCTTTCGACTACGGTGGCCAATGTCATAACCAGTTTCTCCAGCGAACGTGGTCCGCAGAGTCAACCGCGGAGAAGGCACCGTTGGCAGTGTCGCTTGGGACAAGCTGTCTTGTCTTGCTCGGCCTCACCATCTCTCTCGGCAAAAGAAAAAACATCCAAGAAATGGAATGATCGCGATCACAAACCCGCTCACAGAGATCTAATGAATAATGCTGGTGATGACCGTCGAAACCGCTTGCAAGCCTTGCCTCAACCGATCTCTCGACCCCAATTACGACCCCGATGATGAGAACGGCGGGCTCGCGCTTGCGCCCCTCTAATCGCCCACCCTAACCCTAACCTTGTATATTTAATTCCAAAGCACATCGAACAAAACTCCTCTACATCTTTTAAAACTGTCTGATCAATTGCTCTCTGTAGTAGGTATAAAGGCCAATTCATAACTTTTTCCACCTTCAATCGTTCCTCTTTTTTACTGTATTTTGTTTTTAGTGTTTGTATCTCTCTGCAAATTGGAAGGAAGTAAGAGAAGCAAAATGAGACGTTTGCTTTTGCTTCAAGTGTCTGTTTACCCCCTTTTTTTTTTTTTAATTTTCTCTTAATAAAAGTTATCTTGTTTTAAGTTTAAAATAATCTGTTTTACTTGTCTTTTTTTTTTTTTTACTTTTATAATAATAAAATTTTAATCCAGCTTAAAGTGCCGTTTACCACGTACGCTAGTTGGAAATATAAGAGTGGCCATGTTAGTTCGTCAAGAAAGAATATACACTTTTTTGACATATATAGAAAGTGAATTTATTTTTATCTCTTTAATGCAAATACATGCTTTTTTCTGGTGTTGGCCCACCAGTTACGTTCGAACTTCAAATGACACTCCAACTCGCCGTGGTCATTGGACCCCGACTCTATTTGTAAACAACTTGCTCTGTCTAAGTCCACATAGCATGATAAATGGAAAAAACATATGAAAATGAAAAAGAAGTGTCGTGTCTCCTTCCACTCCATCAAGAATGAAGAAAGAAAGAACGAAAGACGTTAAGGTCATTGCCAACGACAGGTCGGAAACGAACCAGTCATTCTGGGCTTGGGTTGGAATTGTGTTTAGGGGAATTGAGATAGTTGGTAATATCTGTACCTCTTCATCATTTTGTTTCCCTCTAACATTATACACTAGTTCTCAACTAATTAATTTCTTAAAAGCAAGTTGTGTGTTGATAAAACTTTTGATCTGCCTCTTGCAAGGCGTGGGAGTCGAAACCCACTCTTTAGATGTGGCCATTTTAAGGAAATCATCTTTTAATCTATCGGTGACATGATATCTGCTAAGCTTTAAGAAGCACCAGCTATCAAAACAAGTAGTGGACACGGCATCTTTAATTCGTAATCTCTACTCGTTGCTTTCTTGCGAAATCATGAAAATGAAAAGAAATATTTTTGAGCTTTGAAATATTGATAAAAAGTCGTAAATGATTATGACCGTCAACTTTTAAAAAATCCACGATGATCTGCGAGTTCTCCACGTAAGACACTAACGTGTTACATGGGTGCACCGAGTGCAGCGATCCATCTCGGAGCGACCGAGCTTTTTCCCAAGTAACTCTACGTTCTAAGTTGCTCTTGCTGATAATATACCTCAGTCTCTGCCTATTTAGTATTTACCTCGCTCTTGCTTCCGTACGCTCAAGGCGCGTTCTCTCTCTCTGTGGTTTTGCTTCACAGTTCTAATTGGTTAAAGTGGTTTGTTTCACAGTTCTAAGTGGCTAGTTCTGTTCTCTTTTCAGTTTCTTTCGCACCCATTTGTTTGAGCAAATAAAAAAAGGAGGCAACAAGAAGAGGGACAAAAGAGGGGCAAAAAGGAAATTCTAGAAATTAAAGAAGAAATTATGGGTGAGACATGTGCTATCTCCGTTGCATTGAATCTAGTGTCGAAACTAGGCGAGTCCTTAATTGCTCCCATTGGACACCAATTTGGGTACGTGTTGTGTTATAAGAGCTACGTCGAAGACCTCAAAAATGGAATCAAGGAGCTGGAGACTACAGAGGAAAGGGTGCAGTATGATGTCCAAGAAGCAGAGAATAACGGAAAACCCATATACACGGATGTTAAGAATTGGCTGAAGAGTGTGAAGGAGGAGACTAAGAAGGCAGATAACCTATTAAAATGTGACAAAAGTGCAAAAAATGATTGCTTCCGTGGGTGGCTTCCCAATCCCATGGTGCGCTATCCAATTGGCAAGAAGGTGAAGAAGATCACTAGAGTCATTCAGGGACTCCATGAGAAAAGCCGAGAGAGTAACTTCCAGAAGGTCTACCATGAGAATCCTCCGTTAGGAATTGTCACTGATACCACTTCCGCTGCAAGATTTGTTGACAACAAAGAAGATGTCCTGGAGTCCAGGGCCAAAATCACGAATGACGTAATGAAGGCAATAGTTGATGATAAGTTCAATGTGATTGGGGTGTCTGGGCCAGGTGGGGTTGGCAAGTCCAAGCTTTTGGAGGACATCGAAAGGCAAGTTAAGGAAGAAAAGTTGTTCGATGTGGTCGTCACAGCGAATGTATCACGAAATCCAGATTTAAAAGAAATTCAGGGAGAAATCGCTTATGCACTAGGTCTCAAGCTAACAAATGATGAACCTGCTCGTGGGAGAGCAGATCGTTTGTGTAGGAGTTTGGAGGGTGACTCTAAGAAAAAGATTCTCATAATTTTAGATAATTTATGGAAGAAATTAGAGTTGAAGGAAGTTGGAATCCCTTGCGGAAACGATAATAAAGTAAGAGACTGCAAGCTATTGTTAACATCTAGGTACCGAGATGTTTTGCGCAATGATATGGCCTCTGATCGAGATTTCCGGGTCAAAGAGTTAGAGCCTAGAGAAGCGCGAAGACTTTTTGAAAGGACAGTAGGGGATAAAGTCAACAATCCTGAGTTTAAACACTTGGTAGACGAAGTGGTCAAGAATTGTGGAGGCTTGCCACTTTTGATTATTTCAATGGCAAAAAGTTTGAAACATGAACATTTGGCTGCATGGAGGACTGCTTCGACCTACATAGAAGGGTCTAAGGTAAAATCACTAGTGGAACTAAATTATAAAGACTTAAAAGATGAAAGGATCAGATCATTTTTCTTATTCTGTGCTTTAAACTCAGGGAGAATTTTTGAGAGGCATTCCCTTGTCTGCTGCATGGGTTTTGGTTTATATAAAAAATTTAGCAAGACCCTTGAAAATGTAAGAGACAGGTTGATTATGGATATTCGTAGCCTGCGGGACTCTTCTTTGTTGCTAGATAGTCATTACACTTTTTATAGCAAAATGCATGATATATTTGTTGACGAAGCTATCTCTATCGCTTACAAGGAATGGAATGCCTTGGTTGGGAGGAAGGATTATGGGTATAAGGAATGGTCAAAGGATGAGCTCAAAAAATGCACTGCAATGGTCTTTCATTTCATTGGCATTGATGAGCTTCCTGAAAAATTGGACTGTCCAAACTTGAGGATGTTTCGGCTATGTGAAAACAACCTGTCTCTCAAAATTCCCGAGTCATTTTTTGAATCTATGGAGAAGCTCCAAGTCTTGGAGTTGCGTTGCTTACATTTGACCACTCTACCTTCATCGATTCAGTTCCTTGAAAACCTCAAGTCGCTGTGTGTTTATTATTGCCCTTTGGCTAATGTTACTGTTCTTGGAAAGCTGAAAGGGTTGCAGTTCTTAATTTTCCAAGGATATGCAATCGCTCAATTGCCCAAAGAAATAGGTGAACTAACAGAATTGAGATTTTTGGACTTGACGGAGTGCACCGAGCTCAAAGTTATTGAACCTGGCGTGCTCGAAAGCTTGGTTAATTTAGAGGAATTGTACATGGGCAACAGTTTTGATCAGTGGGAGGCTGAAGATGAAGCACTGCGAAGCAACGCCAGCCTAGCTGAGTTGAGGAACATGAAAAAGTTGAGCGCTTTGCATATTTCCATTCCGCATTCAGTCCATCTCTCAAAAGACTTGCCATTCAGAAAACTAAACAGGCATATTATCCAAATTGGGGAGATTTGGAATTCGTTGGGTAAATGGAAAGAATCCAGAATTTTAAAGCTTAAGCTGCAGTCTAGTAATCTTCTTCTCGAAGAGTGGGTGCAGACATGTTTGCAGAGAACGGAAGATCTCCACTTGCATGGACTGCCAGAAGAAGAGCATAGCATTCACGATTTGTGCTTGGAAGGTTTTGGGGAATTGAAGCATCTTCATGTACAAAATTGCCCCTCAATCCAGTTTGTTGTCCACTCCGCCGAGCATGTCCAATGCACGACATTTACGAGATTGGAATCGCTATTTCTCAAGAGTTTGAACAACTTTGAGAAGATTTCTCGTGGTTGTCTTGCCCCCGAATCCTTCAGCCAATTAAAGATTGTGAAAGTGGATGACTGCGACGAGATCAAACATTTATTTCCTTTGTCCATGATGAGAATATTCTCGCAACTCAAAGAGATTGAAATAAGCAACTGCGAGTTGATGCAGCAAATTATCACGAATGCCGTGGCAGAAGAAGATGGAGATGAAATAGATGATGATCCCAAAGTGAAGTCGTGCAATTTGCGTAGGCTGACATTGCAAAACTTACCCGAGATGACGAGCTTCTATAAAACCGTGGACCATTCGGTTGAATTCTTTGATGGGCAACAGGTAAATTTCAATCTTTTACCTCCATCCTGACCATCCTAATCCAGGGAAACTTTCTCCAACTAGTCTCCTGATCCATGAGTTAGAAGTACGGACATTGCCTACGATCGAATATATTAGTGATAGAAATATACTTGGTTTAAGCGTGGGTTAGCTCATTACTAAATAAGTGATATCCTTGATCGCGAAATCTGAGGAAAGACAAATAAAAAAAGATAAGATGACATAAATAAAGTTTACACAAAAAAACATAAATAAAGTTTCCCACTTTTATAACCTTTTTCGATTTCCTCCTTACCTTTCAAAGCCACTAGTTTAAGTCCCACCATTGCGTGGACTTTAATATTAATTGATAAAGTAAAATGCATTTATTAACAAGCAATAAATGTCTGTGCCGTTTAGTATATTGTGTTAAAAAGAATTGATTTTATTCGGGCTTGATTATATGCTTGATTATATATATATATATCTTATTCATAAAGACATTGGACTATTACCTTACGAATCATCTGAATTTAATTTTGATATGTGCAACAAAATGGTGAGTACTAATGTGATACTTTTACTGTTTTGAAGTTAATGAAGTGTTATGCATGGTATCAATATATAGGAGTATAATAGCACGTCGAAAAATGGGATAAATATACATATACATACATACATATATACATATACATACATACATATATACATATACATATATATATATATATATATATATATATATATATATATATATATATATATATATATGTATGTGTGTATGTGTGTATATATATTGAGATTTTGTTCCTCGGGATAGTTAGACAAATAATAATAATCTTCAAAATGGAATTGCTATGTGATAAATGAATGCATATAAACATTTATATATCAATTAATTACGTCTCAGTTGTCTGTGTTATGATATCAACATAGCTAAAGAAGCAACTTTTAGATGATCTTAAAGTCCATCATTGCTTAATGGTAAAATGTACACATACATTTATGGATATATTCATAACTTGAAGAAAGTATATATAGCCCATAAAATTTGTATGACCTTATCAATGGACATAAGTAGAATTCTAATATATCTGCTTAATTAAAGTAAAGAAAAAACAATAAAATATTTTATCTAGGTGAATTTGACTTTAGTGACTATGTGTCAACTGACATCTAGCTCAACTGAATATAAGAATCGTAAAAAGTTGTGGTAGGTGAATGGACATTTGTGGAAATGTGGTTGTACATAAGAAAATTGTCCTAAAAATCCTAAACTATTGTCCTTTTGTCAATTCAGTCTTAAAGCTTTTAGTTTTATCAATTGAGTACTAATTAAATTTTTGTCAATTAAGTTAACTAGATCTATTTTGGCCAGAATTCACTAACATGGATACCGAATATTCTACATAACATAGTTAGTGTTGACGTAGACAATTTTAAATAGTTCTTTTTTTTTTTAAATTTTTTATTTTTATCACCGTACTTTTGTTAAAAAAACAAAAGTTAACGAAGGAAAATAGAGAGAGAGAGAGAGAGAGAGAGAGAGAGAGAGAGAGAGAGAGAGAGAAAGGTAAAATTCAAAATCATTATTCGGCCTTTTCTTCCATCATATTCAAATTTATTGTGTGAGATTATTTCCTTTATTAATTTTTCACACGCAACGGATGTTCATAATTTATAGTTACAAGCATTTTGAGATTACGTAGGATTATCCACTCCTCGTAGCTAAAGAAAAATTGATGCATATGCCTTCATAACGTGATTCTCTTGACTTTCAAAGGTTCCATTGCCCCGGTTGGAGATCTTGACACTGTCTAAACTTCCCAAATTGAAAAAGATATGGAACTCTCAATTTCCCTTAGATCTGAGCAACCTAAAATTTCTGAAGGTGGAGGATTGCGCTTTCCTCTTGAGCATCATCCCATCAAATTTGCTAATAAAGCTCCGGAATTTGGAAGCTATAATCATTGAAAGATGTTGGTTATTACAAGATGTATTCGACCTTGAAGGACTGACATTGAGTGGGGAGGTAGAGATTCTATTGCAATTGACCAGATTAACCTTGAGTGACTTACCAAGGTTGAGGCACATATGGAACAAGAATCCAAGAAGAGCATTGTGTTTCCAAAACTTAAGGGTATTGAAGGTGAAAAATTGTGATAACTTGAGGTTTCTTTTTTCTTTTTCCATGGCTAAAGAGCTCCAGCAAATAAAAGAAATAGAAGTAGCAAGTTGTAAATTGTTGGAGGAACTTATAGATGTGCAAGAAGAAGAATCCGACAAAGCTCCATCCATCAACACTATAAAGTTTCCCCAGTTAACCTCCTTATCTCTTGAGGAATTGCAAAATTTTAGGACATTCTTTTATGGAACGTACCATATTCACTGTCCAACTTTAACAAGATTGACAATATCTGGATGCCCCAAAATGATGACATTCTCTTCATTTGAAGAAAAACAACAGTCGATTGATGCCCCTTTACAAAAAGCATTTGATCGCATCAACTCTAACTCGTCCTTGCCTGTCTTCTTCAATGAAAGGGTAAGTAAGCATCTATACAATTATTATTATTATTATTATTATTATTATTATTATTATTATTATTATTATTATTATTATTTAATTTAGCATTCTTCTAGTTCTGGTCAGTGAAGCAATTTACTGTAAACTGGATCATTATTCTATAAGAAAAGCATAGCAGTTCACGATGGAACCAACTCAGGTTGTTGTTCATTCCCAAAATGGCCCCAAATTATCGGCATAACAAAATTTTGTACCAAAAATCTCAGTTATTCAACATATACAAGGTTTTTATGCAGGTTCTTTTTCCAAGCTTGGAGGAATTGAAACTTTCGTCCATGTGCGAGTTAAAGAGGATATGGCCCGATCAATTCCTCGAACAATCCAGTAAACTCGCATCCCTCACTCTTGAACTTTGTGAGAATTTGTCACATGTTTTTCCACAAAATTCCATCGATAAGTTGCAGAGCTTGAATGAAATTAAGGTGGTTGGGTGTCCCTTCTTGGAGGCATTATTTGAACCGGTAAGCCTTAACGTTGAGGAAAGGCAAAAGCCATTGGTCCTCCCTGCATTAAAAAAAGTGGAGTTGTTGAATCTACCAAGGCTGAGAGACATTTCGAAGAGTGACTACAAAGTAACCTCGGCATTTCCTAACCTGATGGAAGTGAAAGTGAGGCGTTGTCACGGTTTGCCATATCTCTTCTCAAGTGCCACGGCCAAAACTCTTGATAAACTTGCGCTCCTTGATGTTTCCTGTTGCAATAACCTGCGGACCGTAATTGTGATGGAAGAAGGAAAAGTAAAAACCGTAAAGACGCTAATGTTCCGCCAATTAAGCACACTCAAGATTGGTGACCTTGAGAATTTTATTAGTTTCAGCTTGGCGAGTTGTGCTCCTGATGGGTTATATCCTCTATTTGATGAGAAGGTATCGTATCCCAATTTATCTAATCTTTTATTTTACTATATTTTTTCATTCTTTGGCCCTAAAATTTTTTATGTATTTTCGATTTATCTCTGTACATTTGTAGCTAGCATTTCCAAAGTTAGAAGAGCTACACATTGAGGGAGTTCAACAAGAAGAACTGTGGAGCGATAAAATCCTTGTGGAGTCCTTTTGCCGTCTAAAGGTCCTTAAGGTGAAGCAGTGTCAGAACCTAATGAATGTGATTCCTTCATTCATGTGGAAGAGGCTACTTCACTGTGTGGAGTCCTTGACTGTTGAGAAGTGTCCACATCTGAGAAACCTTTTTACAATGCCTATGACAAAAAGTCTAGGAAAACTCCAATATCTTGGTCTTGGTGGCTGTGAAGAGATGGAGTACATTGTTGCCAGAGAAAATGAGAAACTTGAAGAAGCAGCCGACAGAATTGTAATTCCTCAACTTGTCACTCTATACCTTCACAACATGCCAAAACTCAGAAGTTTCTGCCAAGAGAAGCATATATCAGAGTGGCCCTCCTTGAAAGAGTTTACCATAAAAAATTGTAAAGCTGTGGAGGTGATTCTAGGAGGAGATGCCAGTTGTAGAAAACTAGAAGACAATGTTCCAAGAAAGCAACCTCTTTTACTCGTTGAAAAGGTTTGCACTCATTCTTCTTTAATGTCATATATAGTTTGTTGTCCTAATGGTTTGAACTAAGACAATGTGAGGGTTTGTGGGGTCATTTATGATAACTTATCATTTTCTTTTACAAATCTTTGACCTCAAATTAAAAACATCTCAAAACTACTTCTTTAATATAAACATACTGAAATGTATATCAAAATTTTTTCATAAGTTCAAACAACTTAATATTATTTTCTTTCCTTTACAAATCTTAGAGTAAATTGTAGCTAAAGTACAAGTATTTTAATGAGAGCCTAAGCTTCAATTTAGTAACTTTTAATTAATCTAGAGTATAGACAATGCTAAGGATGTTGGCTCAAATTTTAATGTTAGTCAATGTAAGATCAAGGGTTAATGACACTACAAGTTCTAAAACTTGTATTGGTTCAGGACTTAAGTTATAAAATTTGCACAATTGATGCATCTCAAGACTTGTTAAGTCTGTCCCTTTTTTGTAGAAAATTTCTTCATCTTTATGATATTTCCAATCTTGCATGGCCCTTGACGTGGTGATGGAGCTTTCTCAAGCACTAAGGTAGCTGTTTCACTATTGCCACATCAAAAAATTGGAAAAAAGGAGAGTAAAAATTAGGAAGAAAAATCATCAATAATATGAAATTGGAACTAAAAGAAAGTCCTACGAGAGATCCCCAGTCCCTGGTGGGGGTGGTGGTTGGGGAAGGGCTGCATAGGCAGCGCCACTATTGCTTCCCTTCCTGCCGATGAGGGCTAGCCCTCACCATGAGCAAGCAATGGCTTGTTACCGCCCTTGGCAATTTGGGTGAGGGCAAGTGGGCTCACTTGCGTGATGGCAAGGAGCCAAGCTTAGCGATTGCTAGTGACCTGGTGAGGGTACTGAGTGCCCTAGCCATGACCGGTGATATGATTGCAGCCCTCGTTGGTGCAAAAGCCCTAAGACAAAATCAACCCTTTCTCCCACCTCGTTTTCTTATATGTGCTTTTTAAATATTTTGTCACCTTTTTGAAAGTGGCATCACCATATTCGCACCAGATTTTTACAATTAAAAAAAGGGAAAATTTGATGAAAAATGCCATATATACTTTCCATCCTCTAAAACTAATTTGGGCAATGGAAAGACTCAAATGCCAATTGAAAAAAGTTTTACTAATAAAGGAAGAAAAGTTTTAGTCCTTAAACATGACAAACCGGAATAAGTTTTAGGGGCCATTTTGTCACTATACTAGTTGTGAATATTGTGATGGGAGAATCGTTCCTCAAGTCCTAAAACATATTTATGAAGCAATCAAGTCATAAATTTTTCAGTTGATGCAATGAACTCTTAAACCTTTATCAAAAAGTGCAATCCGAATCTCAAACCTTTCAATTGGCGTAATTAAGTCATAAATTAATACAAACAAATGCAATTTGAGGTTGATGCATAGGCAATCTAAGTTATTGTGTACTAAAAGAACTTGATTATGCTTTTTCAAAAATATTTAAAACTTAAGTAAAACCAATTGAAAGGTCTATGACTTGACTACATTTCAAATATAAGATTCATACTTCCAACACACCTTCATTTCCTGATTATGAATAAAACTGCAAGTAGTTTGACATAATATTGTTCACTTTTAGGTCAAACCTAGTCAACTTAATCAAATGCTAATCAAAGGAGCTTTGGTGTAAAATTAGAATCATGGACTCAGCAAATTTTGCACCGTCGCTCCATACAAGCCAATATTTTCTTTGCTACATGCATTATATGTAAATAACTCAATTGCACTGACATGGAATCTAAGATTCAATGTGCTGTCATTCATTATCACAAAAAATTGAGGATTTTTTTACTAGGTGTATGATATATATATGTTAGCAACTGATAATATAGAATGAAATTGCATAGCAAGGTTGGTTCAGAATTATAAAATCCAAATGAAAATGAGAGAGATAGATGCCAAATTAGGCGAGGAAGAAGAAACACCAAATAGGCAAACTCATTAGTCAATGAATTCATCCTCAAAACTGAAGAAAATTAGTATCTTGGCCGATATCATAGGAAATTAAAACAAGAGTTCCTTACCTAAAAAAAAAAAAAACAAGAATTCAAACTAAGTAAGCATAAATAAGACAAATTAATAGCAAGGTGGTTGAAGAATCATGTCATATATCAATCTCCACAAAAGGGAGATTTGGATATGCACCTTGAAAGCATAAGGCTATACTAAGTAATTTAGTACCAATTTTAGTGTCACGGACTTGCAGTTCTGTGAACGATTAATAGGAGAAATTACATTCCAAATTTTACTATATTTCAAAAGGTGTTTCTCTAAATTCATCCAGATCAGTTAGTAGAATTTTACTCCACCCACTTCACTATTCCCACAAGTAGAGTCCTTATTTAACTCTTGAAGACATCGAGAGAACTTATCCATGTTGTTTTGCTCAATAGCGAACTGATTATGAACCGTTTTCTTGTCTTCTCTATAGTTTTTGATTGAATCTATTCATTTTTCACTAAAAGTGTTGAAATACTCTCTCAGACCACTAAAATTTGTTTAACCTCTTCAAGATTGTTAAGGATTTAGCACAACCACAACCACAACAATAGTCGGATTACTCCTGACTGTCGACATTATTAGAATAGCATGATAATTATAATAATAATTGCCATACCAATTGGCATAATAACCTTGATTCTTTTCAAATTTTGATGTATCAGAGTTAATAAATAATGCAACATTATTTAAAGAGAAAATTTACCAAACATAGAGTGGCTACGAATCAGCAAGCATGGCGGCTAATTTCAATAGGGATGATGCCATATATCTTCAGGAGCATATCAGATCAGAAATGCAAGTATAGTAACTAAATTAAGTACCATTGCATTGGTCCTTGGTCTAGAATAGTTGCACAACGATAATAAGTATTTAAAGCAAAGTTATGATACCAATTAATGTTGAAGAGATCTAGCTCAATGACCAATTGATGAAGAACAGATCCAGATCCAGATCCAATACCAACTCATGTTGAACGAAAGCATGACGAAAGTTAGGTTTAGATTTGTTGAAAGTGGAGGAAATTCAGATAATAAGAAAAGACGGAGAAACTAAAGAGAGATGAAAGAGATAGAAATGCCAATTTAGGTGGGCAAAAAGATACGTCAAATAGGCAAACTTAGTTATCAAATGATTCAAATCAATTAATCATTAGAACTTAAATAAAAAATTTAATTGGTTTATATTTATAGGCAACTTTAATAATAGTGATCAACTATTAATAGAAATAAATCAATATTAATATCCTTAGTCTTGATAATGTCGAATAACAAACTTAAAAAGAAACAAATCAGCTAGTGATCGAAGAATCTGGTACAACATTAATTAAACAGTACATACCTACACTCACCATCTTTCGATTTAATCGTTGGATTCTTTTCTTCAATATTTGTTTTGTTTTCTTTGAGTCTATACTTTGTTGAAAAACTTTCGAAGTGCAAGATCCATGAAGCATTGGTTCGTGTGAATTGGTTTCTATTTTGTTGTCTGCACTTAAAAGAAATGGGACAATATATTGGCTATTGTGTTTTTCAGAGTTGTAATGAGCTAAATCTAAGATGAGCTAAATATGAGATTCATGGGAGACAAATTATACACGAAATGAACATGGTTGTCTAACTAAGAAGGCCATGGTTATGCTACTACTTAAACATAATGCTTGATATATATTAGAAAAATTTATGCTTTCTACTTTTACATTATATGACGGGAGAATGAATTTTAGGGGTGACATTTGCTAAACAAAAATAACGTACGTCTAGTCTTCTTTTCTTTTTATTCTTCGATAATGTCCACATTGTGATTTTCTTTGTTCTTGAAATTAAAGTATTCTTTTTTTTTTTGAGGGAACAGAGAATCGGTTCTAATTAATTAAATTGAAAAATAACAGGTTGAGTTTCCTAGAATGGAGTCAATGAAGATCTCGCACATGGATAACATGGAGAAGATATGGCTTGATGATCTTGATTCAAATGCCTTTGGCAAACTCAAGACACTAGTAGTGGAGTATTGTGACAAACTTTTATCCATATTTTCATCTTATAATATGCTCACAAGATTTCAAAACCTAGAGAAGATAACTGTAACTGATTGTGGATCTTTAGAAGTGGTATTTCGAGTCCAAGAGTTTGAATTTAGCAAAGTTTTTTCTACAAATACTTTTCAATTGAGAGAATTAGTTTTGAAGCGGCTCTCAAAAATGAAACGCATGTGGAGTGGACTTCCTCAAGGAGGTCTTACCTTTGGACGCTTACAATGCATGGAGGTTGACAAGTGTGAGAGTCTCAAAAGTCTATTTCCAAGCTTGGTGGCAAAAAGTATGACACAGCTCAAAAGACTTTTCGTATGCAATTGTGGGGTGGAGGATATTATCACGGAGGATGATGGAGTAGGGATGAGTGCAGGTGATCTCTTCTTTCCGCAATTAATCGACCTAAGATTACTCGAGTTGCCGAAATTGAGGAGCTTCTGCTGGAATAGTCATACTTCAGCATGGCCAATTTTGAAGCAATTGCGAGTGAGACATTGCAGCAAGATGAGGTCATTCTCATTTGCTTGTGAATCCCAAAGCTACCAAGGTACAATAACCAGTGAGAACCAATCAGCACTCTTTTCTTTTGAAAAGGTACTGCCCTTATTAATGATTCTAGCTCTTTGCTACTATCTTCATTGTTTTATGTTCATAGCTCTGGGTGCAATGTCATTTTGTCTAGGAAATTGAAATGATCAAACACTTCATACTTGTTGATACTCACCTAACCACACCTGTGAATTGCTTATAAATTTAAAGATTGTTTGTAGTTAATTATTTCCAGCTCATATTCTTTGGTATATAATCTATTGATCCCAGCTTTTATTTTGAAGAAAAATACTTTTTATTAAATTAACTTACGTAGACAGTCATGCTTCTAATAAGTCGCTCATATCTTACGATTGAGATTTACCTATTTAATTTAATTTGATCAACCCTGTCCACCAATTTTTTTTTTTTAAATTAGTATTATGTTTATTTGGCATATTGCTAGCTTAGCTACAAAACAAATTTCCATCCTCGAACATCTTAAATATGGTTTGTAATTGTCAAGCAATGCAGATAACTTGCTTATCTAGTCACATGTTAGGAATTTATTAATAGGCTTCAAAATCACCAACTACTCTAATAATTTACCAACTTTTATTCTTGTGGCTCACCAACATACTTGAAATTACTAACTTGATTTGATTTTACTGAACATAATTTGATTGGTGTACCAATATTAGTCACATAAGGCTCCATTCATTTCACGAAAAATGGAATGTATGCAAAATATTTTTTGAAAAAAATAATTGCTTGTATCGCTTACAAAAATGAATGAATAAAAAATATTTTCAAAATTCACAAAAAAAATAGATATAAATTGCCATTGACAATGAAAAGAATTTTCATTAACTAATTATTATTGAGCAATACAAGTAATCATTTTTAAGAAAATATTTTTCAAAATATTAATTTTCTATAAAATACAAACTAATTTTAGTTACTTGCTACCTTATTATTCACTGACCAACTTTTTTGTCTTATAGATCTTTAAAAGTACCATTATATGTTTATACTTTCAAGCGCACAGACTACATTAAAAATATACCAATGTTTTTTCTAATGGTTGACCAACACTTTTCAAGTTACAACATTCAATTGAAATTACCAAACTTAAATCAGTGATCTACCAACACGGAATTAGGTTCCTTTTTAATCGCACAGAATGCTAAAAACATCCATTTATCTGGGGCTATGTACTTTTGGTTTATTTCGTTGTTCATTTGATGTTTCACTTTGCTTTTGTAAGAATGAACAACTTGTCTTCATTATTTACTCTTTTTTCCATTAAAATTTTGAACTATCATCTCTATCTTGTTTTATTGTTTTTTCACAAATGTCCCGTGATTTCAATTTTTCTTTTCTTCTCTTTTCTTTTCTTGTGTGTGTTTTTTTTTGCTTTTGCCAATCATTTGTTGAGTTTGAATGCATTCTTTTCAGAGTTATAGAAAAGTGAAACCATATGATACTTATGATCTATAGTAAAATAGATATGAGAACTGTAGTTTCGAAATAATGTGCAACATTGATACAACATCTTACTATTGAAACACATACACTAACTATAAAAATAACCTAATTTGTTAAAACAAGCAAATGTAATTTTTCCATTTGAATCTAATTAGTTACAATTGAAATAGCTTAAGCATCATTGATTAATAACTTTCTATATCCAAATTCACGAAATATATTGTGATTGAATTGACCACACCACATCAATAAAAAAAAAAAAAATGGGCATACCACTAACAACAATCTCCCTCCTATAATGGCCATCGATGCTTGCTCATCTACTTCCAGAAAGTTGTGTTTCCTCTTATTTCCCTAAACTGAAGGACATTTTAGTCATTGGACTTTTGGGGGCCTAATTAAACGGATTCCCTTCCGCAGGTCATTTCTCACTGGGAGGGATCAACATTGACGATGGAGGATGTTATGATGATGATGCCGCAGCATTACGTCTTCCACAATCTCAAAAAGCTAGATTTGGCATGCTACCATGATGAAAATGTCGCTTTTCCTTCCAACTTCCTTCTCCACGGATTCCCCAATCTAGAAGTGCTTGGTGTGATATGTAGTTCCTTTGAGGAGATATTTCAAGAAGATTCGTCTGGACATGAGGGAGCGACTTCCTATGGAGAACTAACTAACATGGAAAAACCTCTCCAAGCATTGCGAAATCTAAATCGACTTGACCTGTATAAGCTGTGTAACCTGAAGCGAGTTTGGAAAGATGGCTCCTTGATGGCTGAAATTCTCAAACAGATTGAAGTTCTGTGGGTTATGGAGTGCCCGAGTTTATTGATCATACTTCCATCCCCGACTTCATTCGAGAGATTGACGCGTTTGGAAATACGCGATTGCATTGGTTTAGTTCATTTGGGGACTTGCTCAACAGTGACAAGTCTGGTGCACCTTACTAGGCTAATCCTAATAAATTGTGGTGCGATGGAAGACGTGGTGACAGATGATGGAAATGGAGTGGAGGAGATCTCTTTCCCCAAGTTGCAATGGTTGACACTTGACGGTTTACCAAGCCTTGAGAGCTTCTCCACCACTAATTGCACCTTCAGATTCCCATCTCTAAAGGGTCTCGTCATCATGAAGTGCCCCAAGATGAATATATTCTGCAAGGGCGCCTTGAGGACACCAAACCTAGATAAAGTACGCCTCTCCTACGTGGGTGATGAATGGCGTTGGGAGGGTGACGAACCTTATCAACTTGAAATGATGCTCTCCGAATTTAGCAAGACAGGTAAATCTGTGTGCCTAATCATGTCTGCCTGAATTTGGTGTCATAAGGAAGAAATTTGCATTCTTCGAATTCTATATTGGCTCATATGAAGTCAGTCTTTCTGAAAAGAAAGTTCAACTAGGTTTTAAAGGAATTGTCACCCGATTTGACAATTAGGGTCTATTGAGCACTTACTCACCCATACATTCTAGCTATTCGATGAAATGCTTAGCATGACCTTAGTTAGTACAACTTCGAAGATTGTGAGGTTTTGTTATATGGGAATGTATTCTTATCCACCTCTCTGGTTAATCTTGAGGATTGTCAGTAGTTAGACATGTCTTACAGACAATGTTTGTTTCTTTCAGGTGTCATGCTCGCTACGATCTAAGTGGCTGCTTTCATTTGCTAGAAAATGTCTCTTGTAGGAAGATGTTGAATGGAGCTTTTTGCAACGTGTTCACTGATAGTGTTCTAATTATGGTGTTGATGCTTCTTGAGATGGCATCTTTGTGCCGACATGTGGAATTCATGATGGGCATGTGCTTCATTGAATATTTCATTCTTTTTCTAGTTTGGAATGTCCTCTGTATGTCATTTCCCTGATAATGGTACTGGTGTTGCATAATGGTTGGAATGCGGGGGGCTCTCTATCCTTTATCGAATTGGTATGAGTGTTGGCTTTTAGGCAGCATCGTTTAACACCAAGTTATTCTTTGGAGTTGGACTATTTGGATGACGACAACACACAACAGTGGCCATACACTGACCAAAGGGGAAGAAGTCCAAGAATCCAAATAAGCATATGTCCTCCGAGCAGTGGACCATAGCCTACATGGAGCCATTTACACAAAATGTTTTCATCTCCAAGTGCCTCATCTCGACTTCACTCACTCACAAAGTCACGTGCAAGTGGGTCGCTGTTGCAGGTACCAATCCTAAGGATATCAGAGCTGTGCTCAGTCTCAATCGGACATACCAGAATGTTTGGCCATAGGCCGGGTTAGGCAGACCAGGCGAGGGAAGTTGATGTGTGCAAGCTATCTATACTCCAAGAGAGAGGGACAAGTTTGAAGGTAAAACCAGGGCAGTAGTTTAATCTCTGATTGAAAGTGGCATTGATATTACAATTTATCTTTACTGATTTTCCTTCCTTCAGCACGATCTTGTTAATGTGCACTACTCCTAATAGGAAGATACTGACATCTTTGACATTGTTTTGAGAATATGCAAGATGTAATGTTGTTTCTTTTACTGGTTATATGTAGATAATAGTGACTGTATGTTTGGCAGTAGGGAGATTCAGATTTTGTTTTGGTTTTGTCCAAAAATTTACCTTGATCTTGGATGAGCATTGTGGTGGATATCATAGCTTCATATATATTTCACCAATTTTACATGGTGTCGGCATTGACTCCTGCTCTTGAAACATTATGAATGTCCATGCAAGGATGGTTAGTTTGGTTCATCTTCTTTTAGCAGACAATTGTTACAAGGTTAGGTCCACAGTTGTTGATTATCTGATAACATGGATTGGCAAGTAATATCCTACACGAATTATCATAACTTAAGTTAGTTTAGTTGTCTACTGTTCAGTCGTTTTACTAGAGTTCATAAAATATAGATACATAGATATTATGCCCACCTTCGTGTTGTGATGATAAATAATCAATTGACTCAATATAACATGATTTAGTTATTTTATTCTTGTAGATAATTTTGACACTGATTATAAGGTGTTGTTTAGTCATTCTTTTTGTTCTGTTTCTGAACTTATCTGATCTGCTGCTTTTTACATGTAAATTCTTGCCAATTTACTTTGGTGGGAGAAAAACGTTTTGTACAAGTTTGACCATGTCAATATGAGAGTCTCTCTAAATTGCAATGAGTTCAAGCTAGAACATCTTTAGACCATCAAAGAGAGAGAAAGGCCTTGGATCCAGTTTTCTATAGAATTTCTTTATAAACCACTCATCCCAGATTTCCGAGATTCATGAATTGCAATAGTATCCGCATTTTACTCTGATCTTTTCCCCTGGACGGTGGGCTTTATATCAGGTGAAAGAGAGATATGTCCAAAATCCTATATGCTCACCAGTAGCATCCAATATTTCCAAAAGAGATAGAGAGAGAGAGCTAGTTATTGAAGGTGATATAATTGCTTCGTGAATGACCAATTTTAGATGCATCCCCTGCAAAAGCAGATGATCTAAGGATGACTCAGCTACTGAGCATACTGTAATTTCGTATGTTTTTCAGAGGGTTGGTGTGAAGAAGAAAGTTTCACTTGCTACTTGCTATTATCAGATAATGTTCGAACTCTGCTTTTCTGCTTTTGTCGGAGTTTAGTTGTGTTTATAGCTTTTGGTGCTTCATCCTCATAGGTCTTTCCATAAGCGCCAATATGGACTATGCAATTGTTTTTTTAATTGAATTAGGAAGTAATATTCTCTCCTAGGTAGGGAAAATATCATTTGGGGTCTACAATCTTAGGAATTCTTAGTAATTAGATTCTCAATTGTTTCAAATGAGTTAATAAAATACATCGAATAGCTCACAAACTTAAAGCACCATATTCATTACCATGACATGTTTGCACTTAAAGTACTGCATATCTTTGTACTACTCAAATGTCCACAATTTAACATAATCTGTATACAATAAGAATATGCATTAAAACATTATTTATGAGTTTCTAGGACAAGCTAGCTGCATGCGATCGGGGGTATTCACTGCTGGATCACATTATTAAAATGTCATTTTCCATGCGCTTGGTTTCAGTAAAGTACAAGTGCAAGCCATGTAGATCTTGTCCGAAGCATCTTCTCCTTTCTATTCCCGCGGATGGTCACAAAGCAGAGTCGGAGTTTGGTCCTGTCGCTTCTTAATAAAAATTTACAAGTAGGCTCGAGAAACCTGGTTACTCGGACAATTTATGCTATGGAATCTGTTGCTTTCACGACCGCTACTGAAATAATACTTCGCTGTTCCCAATTTAGAAAACAAAGATTTGTTTCTGAAAGTGTGAGCTGTCCAAAATCTCTCTTCAAATGTCCTGTTTGATATGGTTCCTTGCCAAATCTTTTCATTGCTTTATCTCTCGTACTCGGGTTTATTAGGATCTTTTCCTGAGAATATCCAGAGGAGTTGAGTGTGGGCTCTCGTCCTATTTCGTTGTCACCATATCCTCTAATATGTTACTTGAGGCATTAGTGACTTGACATACAGTGAGACTTGCTGCGGGAGAATTCATTAGTCATTGAGTGCTTCGACTTCAATACTAGATCAACCATGCACATGTAGAGTAAATGCCTTTCCTCTCAACACCACCTTAGACTACCGGTCGCCTCGCGACATGTAATGGCATGGGACCCACACGGCCTCCACAGTCAGAGGCTGGAAGGTTCCGGACGTCTCAGCCTTCAGCAGGCTTGGTTGGGGCACCGCCACAGGCGGCACTGCTTGCCCACCTGACCATAAACAAGGTGTGTTGGGCGATCCCTGACGCGACCAAGCAAATGGAAGCCACTTGCTCTCAGGAGGACATTTTAGCAGCTATAGATGACACCATTGGCGATGGAGTCGATGTACTGAGCATCTCCCTAGACATCGGCAAGCCTCTCCCTTACACTGAGGACTCTCTAGCCCTTGGCACGTTCCAGGCGATGAGAAACGGCGTCGTGGTGGCATGTGCCGTGGGGAACGCCAGCCCTGCCAGGTCAACTCTATCAAACATGTTAATTTGCTCCTCGCTTATTACAGTAAACCTCAGAAGTCCATGGCAGATTTGGAGAAACTTTACAGAAAGATATGGTGCAAATCTTGCTTTACCAGCTTTTCATCAAGGCCGTGAAAAGGTGTCTGTCATTCTTAAATAGCTTAATACTCCACATTCTAACGAGCCCTTTGATCATATTCAACGTGAATTTTGCAGAAGTTGCCAGTAAAGAAGATGATTATGTAGGTCCCAAAGAGTAGCATCCTGTAAAAGTTCATTTCCAGGATGGAATCTTGAATCTAACATCTTATTGATTCTTTTTTGGTTAAAGACCTACGTGTTGATTAAAACTCGCTAAGATAAGTTAATTTCCACGATGCACTTGGAGCACATTTTTCTTAATATTTACATGTTTTTGCTCTGGACAGTGTCACTATTATTGTCTTACTGGGCGTCACCATCTCTCTTAACGCAGCAAAAGAAAATGAAAAATGAAAGTGAATGTCCATAGTCACAAACCTGCTCATAGCAATCACATAAGCGGTGCTGGTGATCACCATCGAGATCGCTTGCAAGCCATGTCTTGACAAATCAATTAACCCCGATTACAACCCTACAGATCACGATGGCATGCTCACTCTTGTACCCTGACCCTCACAACACCAGTTACGTGTGAATTTCAAATGACACTCGACCCCACCATGGCCACTAGCCTCAGGGCTCATTGCTAGAAAGTAGCTATGTCCAAGTCGCAATAGCACAATTAATTGAAAAAAAAATGAAAAAGAAAATGAAGTACCGTCTCTTTTCAATGGATGACATCATGTCTAATATATTCTTGTTGGTAGCCCAGTTTGCCACTTGAAAATCATAGGCTGATGTTGGAAAAATTTATTTTTACTCATTGCAGAACTCCTAAAATACTTTGAAGCATGCAAATATTACTTGTGAGTTTTCTCGTGACATTTTCAAAATCATCATTTCAAATGTTGCTTATTTTTCTTGCTTCATTTTTTATATTCGAACCATTCAGTATAAATAGCTGGACCAGATGAACCAGTAGAACCACATACTAGCCCATACTCTGGTTTAGCCTCTGGTTCTATTTTCAAAAAATTGGCTATACTCAGAACTGGAATAGTTGACTAAAAGCCATATGTCCTTTCTTGAAAGATGGGTACATGAAAATCTTTAATTAAGAGTCCTCACCTTTGGTTCATATTTCTATTCATCGAAATTCTTTAATGGACGACCTCACTTTTAATTTATTAGAATACCATTCCAAGTAAAGTGCAAGTTTATATGTAGATTATAACAATGGGGAATTGGATATTGTTACTTAAAACATTGCTTTGCCCTTTTACTAAGCAGGTGGATCCACCAAAAATATACATTTCAAACATGTGTAAGGAGAGATAGAATCCTATGCAAACACGTGCTAACCAAACTTCTTCGATTTGAAAACAAGAGTAAAAATGAAATTTACCATACTTGATATAAATGGCTATCTTATTATAGATTTCTAATTGTAGGAAATTTTCTCAAACCATGCCTTTTAGTCAGTGAGTTACAGATCATGGATCACCTACATGCAAATAAAAATATGGGTGATGTTCATGCTATCCTGACTCGTACTTCATTATGCTTAGCACATGAAATTGCACATGACTAACTAAATTCAACCCAACTTGTTGGGACTCCATTTACCTCTCAACCTCATGTAATAATTGATGATAGATAAAATGTCAAAAATTCTAGTTCAACTTTCCGCTTGATTGTTTTGTTTGATACATTTGTCATCCTTTTTAGATCAAGGCATCATCCTCTTTATTCTAAATAAAGATCACTAGGTACCCGGTTACAATTAATAACTTAAAAGAAAAGAAACTTCTTACTACTCCATAAACAAGAAAATATAGTAAGCATTGTTGAGCTTTCGAGAAATCATCCGTATCATAGCAAATCATCGATAACCTCAATTATCTCAATAAGTATCACCAACTCTATACGTGCCATGTCCATCATGGAACAAGAGATGTGCATGATCGCATATACATCTCCTAATTTTTTTTTTTTTGAGTAATAAATTTTCTTAGCACGCATTTAATATTGATGATTATCCAAGTGAGATTTCTAAGTTATCTCCAATATTGAAGGACATTTTGAGAGAAAATTATAGGGGACAATTTATTTTAACAAAAGACAACTCAAAATTTCGATTGATATTTATTAAAGAAATATAAGAAATAGTGCCAAGAGCAACCGAGATCGCTTCACAGTTACATACCTCACTCCCAAAGTGCACGAATTGGGGATTCAATAGAGTGTGAATTAATATGGAGATTAGTGTGGAGAAAAATTCAAAAAAAAAAATGCAAGAAATATGTAAATTGCATTGAAAAGGCACATTTCCCGGAAAACAAAATGGTCTATTAAAAAGTAAAAATAAACATAGATTGTAGATTTGCTTGATTGTGGAAAGAGAGAGCTTTGCAATCTCAAAAACATTGGTATTTACAATCCAAATAATAAGAATAACCATTCCCTCCAATACATACAAGAACCACCAACATAACTCCAATTTTTCCACCTCTTTGGAGACTCCAACTTCAAAGACGAATGATACCACGTGCAAACTCAATCATGAGCTCTCCCTAGTTACTTCCCCCAACTTGCCTATACATCTACCTGATTTGTTGCTTGCACTTTCTCTGCTTTTTCTTCCCCTCTCATAAATTTTGGATTAGCATCCATTATACTTCACTATATTTAGTAATGATAGCTAATATTTCAAAATTGTTAAATTTTCATCACAGGTGTAGCTTCTCTCTCACTTACTGCTTATGATTTTTTTTTTTTAAATTTCCTGATAAATTTATCTTCAACAAAAGAGTTCCATCTCATCTTCATTTCATCCAATCAATCTAAATGTTGCATTAATGGATGATACCTCAGCAACTTTGCAATATTAACAAAAGGACTAACTCAATAAAAAGTATATATAAATTAGAGACCATATTAGGAAAAAAGAGAATACGTGGACAATATTAAATAAATTGAAGAAGTAAAGGCACTAGTGCTT
The DNA here is from genome assembly GCA_017140475.1 of Eucalyptus fibrosa. NCBI lineage: Eukaryota > Viridiplantae > Streptophyta > Magnoliopsida > Myrtales > Myrtaceae > Eucalyptus > Eucalyptus fibrosa. Next base: position 63,975,697 of record CM029507.1, on the reverse strand, counting down.
CCATTATCCCTTAACCTTTCACATAAGTTTTATGAAATGATTTTTCTAGAGGCTATGTTATATGCTAGTGTATTGCTCGAAGTTCTTTTTTCTACAATTGTGAGTGGTCTGAGACTTTCCAGTTCAATAATTGGAAGCCACTAATTCGAATCCGACCAACTGCATACAAACCACTTTAAATTGAAACCACTTGTATAGGCGAAATGACTAAACTCAATAAGTTCGTGACACTTGTAGGTTCTTTCATGGACCTCCAAATAATTGAGTCTGCATGTTCGTATTCCCTAAATTATCAATAGAAAAATGATCAATCACAACTTTAAAGTCAACTATTACAAAATAAAATAAAATTTTTTTACCAACACATCCCAAATAATTAAATCACTTATTAAAATCATCAAGCACAAATTAAAAAATCTTCAATAATGAATGATTTCATGCTAATGATCAAGGTAAAATGTAAGCCTCACGGTCCTCCCTATTGCTTTGCACGTTCCTCTCCACTTAGTCAAATTCAACATTGACCTTACCCAAGCTTCTTCCTAGAGATTTCCACAAAAATTTCAAACACAGTATAACTTTATTATATTTCTCAATTAATCCATCATCTTGGAAGCATACTACTCATCACCAGTGAAATTTGCCAGTAAAGCAGATGATTACGGGACCATAACATAAGTATTGTGATACATTTCTTTTTTGGCCAAAGACCCTCTTTTAGCAAAAGACCAATTATTTGAAAAGGTTTACAGTCAAAAAATCAATTTACGACCATGTGTTCAAATCAAACTTCTTGATTGCAAGTTGTAGTGCATCGATAAAGTTGTGGTTTCTTGTTGCCTTGTTCCGCTTGTCTTTGTACAATATACAAGTAATTCATTGGTGCGAGCATCGGACAAAACCGCAATTCCGAATTCTATCCCCATCAGAAATTCTTTTCATTTTGATTTTTATGGTAATGTGATCCAATGAATATCCTTAAAGTCTACGAGGTGAGGCATTCTCGTATAATCTCATGTTAATGAGCACAAGTGGCATTATATGATAGGAATTCTCTAACGACTCGGTAACTTGTTAATGAGTGTGAATGATTTTGTACAAGACAATTATCAAAAAAGTCTTAAACATATTATATCTATGTCAATTTAGTCAAAAACCTTTCAATTTTGCTAATTTAGTTCTAAATATTTTCATATTTTTCCAATTTGGTCTATCCAGTCAATTTTGGTTGGAAATCGATGATGTGGATGTTAGTCGTTCGATATGACACAACCACCATTGACGTAGACATTTTAAAAATATTTTAATATTTTTTAAAAAAATTATCTATTTATTTTCATTTTTTTTTATACTGAGGACTAGCAAGGGTCACCGGCCGACCTCGCCAGCTAATATTGTCGCAACTCAAGAATTATCCGTAGCAAGTCCTTCTAATACATGAATCTTCTTTTTCTTTCTAGTTTCTACATTAGTAAATCTATTTAGTTCCCCAAATGCTAGCTCTATTTCACTCTAGATTAAGAATTTCAATAAATTTCCTGTTTTGTGGACACCTACAATGTAGCACCCTTTTAGAGAACTCAAGATTTGGTCACAACTCTCTAACCAATGATTGGTCTCCAAAAAAGATACTCTAACAGTAGCCTTCTCATCATTTTTCTGACGTGCATGTTTTCCTAAATAACATATTGAATATTTATTAAAAATCATGGATGTCAACATTTAGTCTTCGAAAGATGTCAAACAATAACTATGTGCCCCTCCATGTCATTAACTAAGCGCTCCTTCTTCACGTGTTACCTCCAATTCTTTTGAAATACTAAATTCTGATGATGTTTTGTACCTATTGGAAATCGATTAGATTAGAAATTGGCTAGCCCCATGTAGAAGAAGTTGCACTCAAGCTCTTCCATCACTATGAGGTTAACGTTATCTTTTAGCATGATCCCATTATTAACACATAAATTTTGACTAAATATTTAATATCAAAATTGCATAAAAGATTAGGACCAATTTGACTCTAACAAAAAAGATTTTCACATCACATAGGCATTAATATTATTTGCATCAGCTAAGTTTTATTTTTCTTTTATTTCCCTTATATTATTACATTTTGAATAAATATAATTTTTTTATAAATTATTACTAATTAATAAAAATGTTGGTTTTGGGGGGGCTGGGCCTAATCCCAGCCCCTTTTTTCTCTTTTCCGCGCGTGCCCAGGGCCCGTCTCGCCCGCCAGCTCGGTGACTTCGCGGCCTGGCCCTCTTCTCCTCCTTCCTTCAGTCCTTCCTTCCTCCCTCGTATTGAGGGGGTGAAGGAGAGAGAAATCGGGAGAGCTCTTCAGAGAGTAAGTGAGATCTGAGAGCTGTGAGGTGGAGGTGGAGGAGAGAGAAATCGGGGGATTTTCTAGAGAGCGAGGCCAAGAGAATAGGAGAGATCCAAGGGCGGAGAGTGAAATCTGAGAGATAGAACCGAGAGCGAGGCTGAGAGCGAGTGTTCTCTGGCGACAAATACACTTGAAACCCGGCCGAAGATCCGTCGACGTTACCCACTTCCCGAACCAAAACCACGGTAGGTTGAGTTCCGATTCTTTTGGTTGTGCCGACTTGGGGTCGGCTTCCCAAAGATCTTGGCTCGGGGGCGCGCGAGGCGGACGGACGTACCCTGATCTTCGGGCTCGTCCGCCGTCCGATGCCGTGAGCCGGGTAGGGACCCTCGGCCGAACCTCCCCTGTTTCGTGCCCTGTTTTGCCCCGTCGCGAGTTTCGCCGTTTGTCTACCGCGCACGATTTCCGGCCCCCTTCGTGTGTATGCTGCGGCTCTTGGGTTGTTGCTTGTCGATTGTTGTTAGCTTCGGCGTAAGTCGGGGCTCTGTTGGTTCGTTTTCCCCCCTCTTAAATTATTGCGACTTTCCTGTTCGACGAAACGCCTAACTGAAGTGTGCGCCCTTGTTCTCAGTCCTTCGTCCAATTTGGGCGTTCGTGGTTGGTGAAATGCGTTTTGATAGATCCACGCAGCTGTTCCTTCGCTTCTTACGTTCTTGTTTGGACGTTCCTTTTGCGCGTCGTGTTTCCGCAAGCAACCGACTCTTGACGAGCGAGATTAAAGGGTGGTGGCGGCCCCGGTCGCAGTGATGGCCCTGCGATGATTGAACACGACCGGCAGCGGTACCGGAGCTTCGGTTGAGTTTTGAGTTCCTCTTACCACTTGAATTTGCTCGCGTTATTGGTCCGGTCGTAAAGAAGATGGTCGTGGAGGAGAGGGAAGCGTGAAAGAAAGGAATAAAATGAAAATGAAAAGAAACGGCCGCCGGGGGGGAGAGTGGCGACAACTTTATTAAATAAAAACAGTCTTCCTTTTGTGTCTTGGTCACTAGAGTACAAAAGCGCGGCTCTGTATGACCACGCGCACAAGATAGGACAAGACAAGACAGAAAGCTAAGAAAAATAAATGAAAAGGGACAAAAAAGGGGCTCGGCTCTTATCTGGCCGGAGAATTATCAAAAAAAGTCTTAAACATATTACAATTATGTCAATTCAGTTCTAATTTTTTTTTTTTATCCAATTTAGTTCTAAACCTCTTATAATTGTACCAATTTAGTCCATCCGGCCAAAATTGGCAGACCCGGCCCGATGTGGACGCCGAGGACAACAGTTGGCCAGCGAGGTAATTTTTTAATATTTTATATTTTGTTTTGAATTTTTAAATATACTTTTAAAAATTTTTGATTCTTTTTTTTTTCTTGGCCTTCTTCTCCTTTCTCTAGCCGGCCGGCCAGAGGTGAGGGCCGGCGAGGAGGCTCACCCCGCCAACCACTAGCGGAGGCGAGCCTCACCCAGCAACGGCGAGGCGGCCATTGCCAGATCATGGCAAGGTTCTCGACCTCGCCATGGCTGGGCGAGGCCGAGGGTTGACCTCGCCCAATGGGCTGCGAGGCTGCCGTTGCCATTGCTACCCGCGCCGCCTCCCCTGTCCCCCCGATCGTCGGCACAATCTCCCCCTTCGAGCTCAAGCGGCCCTCCCCAGCCGTGACCGTCGCCAAAACCCTGTTCCAGCGCCTTTGGACCGACGAGGATGAGATCGAGCTCCTCCGCGGGTTCCTCGACTACACCACGCAGCACGGTGAGGCCTCACCCTCGCTAGTGGCCGGCGAGGCTGACCTCACCGGCCCTCACCTCTGGCCGGCACCGGCCAGCCATAGGAGGGAGAAGAAGGCAAAATATATATATATATATATATATAAATTACCTCGCCGGCCAACCGTCCCCGTCGGTGTCCACGTCGGCGCCGGTCGGCCAATTTTGGCCGGATGGACTGAATTGACATAATTATAAAAAGTTTAGGACTAAATTGGACAAAAAAAAAAGTTTATGACTAAATTGATACAATTGCAATAGGTTTAGGACTTTTTGATAATTCTCCCCTTCTCTGGCCATCCGGATGTGTGATCCAGGTCGGTTTATATTATCTTGTTATTTTAATTCTTTTAATAAAAATTAATTAAAAAAAATTTTAAAAAAATTCTCTAATTAGGGAAAGGCCTAAAAATGTTTTTTTGGAGTTTTTTTTTTTTAATGCATGAAAAATTTGTCAAAAAAATCAAACTTCAAATTTTAAACAAGATTAAGTATCGAAAGGACATTAGTTGATAATTAGAGTGATCAAATTCTAGATCTTAGTTTCTTTGAATGCGCAAAAGTAAAATATTTCTCATAATATTTTATTTAGATTTCTAATTGACCAACTCCAAATTAATTAATGGCAACTCCTAAATAAAAATGACTTGCAAGTTACAAACTCATATCATAAGTCGCGAATTAGTGGGCTTGAGACAACTCGAACTATGCCCAAACTTAGCGACACCCACAGTAGGGCTTCGGGAGGTCACAACATCCATTAGTGGTTTTTGCACGCAAATGCAAAGGGAGCTTTGCACCTCGAGTTTGTTGTCGACCTATATTGCAAACCCATTTTTGAAAATATAATGCAATTTCTTTTCTTATTAGTTATATGGTTCTTTTGTCATAATAGTACTAAATTGTGTATCTATACTCTGTCATTTTCCCCTTTTAGATATGGGCGTTGTAAGGCTGACTTTTGAGTTTGATTCAGCAAAATTTGGCGAAGGTCGGGCTTTGATATCAGGTGGCAGTGAAATCTCATTGGGAGAATTACCAAAAAAGTCCTAAACTTATTGCAATTGTGCCAATTCAGTCCTAAACTTTTTTTTTTTGTCCAATTTAGTCATAAACCTTTTATAATTGTGTCAATTTAGTCCATCCAGCCAAAATTGGCCGGCCAACGCTGACGTGGACGTTGGTGGAGGACAGCTGGCCGGCAAGGTAATTTTTTAATATTTTTAATAATTTTTTTATTTTTTTTTCAAATTTTTAAATATTTTTTTAAAATTTTTTAATTCTTTTTTTTTTTTTTTTTGGCCTTCTTCTCCTTTCTCTAGCCGGCCGACTAGAGGTGAGGGCCGATGAGGTCAGCCTTGCCGGCCATTGGTGGAGGCAAGCCTCACCCAACGACAGCGAGGCGGCCATCGCCAGATCATGGCGAGGTTCTCGACCTTGCCATGGCTGGGCGAGGCCGAGCCTCACCAGATCTGGCGACGGCCGCCTCGCCGGCCACTGGCAAGGGCGAGGGTCGACCTCACCCAGTGGGCGGCGAGGCTGCCGTCGCCATTGCCGCCCTTGCCGCCTCCCCCGTCCCCTCGATCGTCGGCACGATCTCCCCCTCCGAGCTCAAGTGGCCCTCCCCAGCCGTGATCGTCGCCAAAACCCTATTCCAGCACCTCTGGACCAACGAGGACGAGATTGAGCTCCTCCGCGGGTTCCTTGACTACACCACGCAGCACGGCAGGGCCTCACCCTCGCCAGTGACCGGCGAGGGCCAAGCTCGCTGGATCTGGTGAGGCTCGGCCTCACCCAGCTAGGGGTGAGCGGTTCCAGGTTCCGGTTCGGTTCCGTCTGGAACCTGGAACCTACCCTCGGGTACAGGTTCCTCAAAATGAGGAACCTGGAACCTACCCGTGGGAACTGAGAACCTAGAACCTACCCTGTCACAGGTTCCAGGGTCGGTTCCAAGTTCCAACAGGTTCCTTTTTTTTTTTTTTTTTTGTTATTTTTAGATTTGAACTATAACATATGCGCACGTTACCCAAAAAAACTATAACGTGCGCGCACGTTACCAAAAAAACTATAACGTACGCGCATGTTACCAAAAAAAAAAACTATAACATATGCGCACGTTACCAAAAAAAATATAACGTATGCGCACGTTACCAAAAAAAAACTATAACGTGCACGCACGTTACTAAAAAAGAAATATAACATATGCGCACGTTACCAAAAAAAAAAACTATAATGTACGTGTATACTACACGGTAACTTCCCATTGACATGTTATCTTGATACATTAACTTCGCACTGCACAACAATAATAGAATATAATTAGAAATTTCAAAACAAATAGCAAACTAGAAAGTAGAAATAAAACACCACTAGAACAAAAATGTCTAGAGGTACAAGTTTTGAAAACAATTTCGATTAAACCCTTAAATGAACTCAGAAAATTCTGAAATTTGGACACGTTGTATTTAAGACCTAGAGGTACAAGTTTCATGAAGAAATCGTAGTCCAATTCGTTCTGGATTAAAAGATAAAATCGATTTACTTTTCCTATTCTCTACTTGCACAGTTTTTGAAATTTTTTTTGATTAAATAGGCAAATGAACTACAAAAATTACGAAATTTAAATATGTTGTAGGGAAGACATGAAGAGAGATATTTCATGCAGAACACCTTTCCAAAAGAACCTCATACAAAATGATATAGTCCACGCATTGCAACTTACAAGATCCGAACACAACAGATTGCACAGTTTTAGAAACATTTCCGATTAAATACCCAAATGACCTTCAAAAATTATGAAATTAGACTATGTGATAGCCAAGACCATAAGGTAGATACTTCATGAAAACATCGAAGTCAAATTCGTCCTAAATAATTAAATATGGACGGTTAAAATCCCTGTTCGTAGTACCGTAATTCCAGATCTAACCATCTCCAAAGGACCACGATTTCACCTACCTATTCTTGTTTGTTTTCTCTAAATTTTTGATATGTGGTACCTTAGGATGTCCTTTACAACTTTTGTTAAGAAACCAAAGTGAAATTTCGACAAAAAGGTTGCCTTACAGTCCATGCATTCATCAAGGGTCGGTCCCAAAATCTCCAGATCCAGTCTTTCCAAAGAATAACGATTTCACCCACTTATACTTGTTTGTTTTGTCCCAAATTTGAGTATGTTATACTCCAAGAAGTCCTTTACAACTTTCATTTAGAGGCTGAAGCCAAACTTCAACTAGAACATCACATACAAGTCACTAGAACATCCAAGGTCGAGTTTTTTCTGCCCTAAGTAAACGGTTCCGGTTTCGGTTCCGAAACAGGTTCCGGTTCCGAAACAGGTTCCGGTTCCGAAACCGGTTCTGGTTCCGGTTCCAGGACCGGTTCCGGTTCCGGTTCCGGTTCCGGTTCCGGTTCCAGGACCGGTTCCGGTTCCGGCTCCGGTTCCGGTTCCGCTTGGAACCGGAACCGGAACCGAAACTCCCGGTTCCTAGAAAAAAGGAACCGGAACCGGAACCGGTCCCCCTTGGAACCGGGAACCGAACCGGACCCTCCTCCGGTTCGGTTCCGGTTCCCGGGTAACCCGGGAACCGCGCTCAGCCCTACACCCAGCCATGGCGAGGTCGAGAACCTTGCCATGATCTGGCGATGGCTGCATCTGGCGACGGCCACCTCGCCATCGCTGGGCGAGGCTCGCCTCCGCCAGTGGCCGGCGAGGCTGACCTCACCGGCCCTCACCTCTAGCCGACGCCGGCCAGCCAAAGGAGGGAGAAGAAGGCCAAAAAAAAAAAAAAAAGAATTAAAAAAATTTAAAAAATATTAAAAAATTTAAAAAAATATTAAAAAATTGAAAAAAAAAATATTAAAAATATTAAAAAATTACCTCGTCGGCCAGCTGTCCCCCGCTGGCGTCCACGTCAGCGCCGGCCGGCCAATTTTGGCCGGATAAGCTGAATTAGCACAATTATAAAAAGTTTAGGACTAAATTGGACAAAAAAAAAGTTTAGGACTAAATTGACACAATTGCAATAGGTTTATAACTTTTTTGGTAATTCTCCCTGAAATCATCTCGGTTAGTTTGTCTCAAATGCTCATTGCTTTTGGTATTTAAGAGACTACATTGAACCCTCCCACTATGTTCCCGTTGCCATCAGTATACTTGTTTGGGGGATTGTTCTTTCATGAGGAGAATATTGGCGATTGTGAAAGAAGAATGTCCTAGATTGCATGATCATTATCGTTTCCAGCAAACTGCCAATATTGCCTAGGGGTGATCGATTCACAGTCTAGTTAAGTCCCACCTAGGAATCGGGAACCGAACCGGGAGGATCGCTTCCCACTATTTGGACAAGGGATCGGACAAACTGGACTAGTTGGTCTAGTCTAATGGAACTTGCCACTTAGCCAAATAAATAAATAAATACTAGAGTTGTTACTATTGTAGGGTTTTTTTTTTTTTTTTTTTTTTTACTATTTTTAAGAACATAAGAAAATATATGTAAAAAAAAAAAAGAGTTGGTCCAGTCCAATTCTCCCTCGAAACTGGGAACAAGACCAAAAATCACTAGTTTTGTTTTTATGAAATCGAGAATTGAACTAACGCCCTTGAGAACCAGACCAAACCGGCTAGTTCAGTCCAGTCCAGGCGATTCTAGGTTTGATCGATCCAATATGCTCACCCCTAGTGTTGCCTAGTACATAGATTAGTTTCTATTAACTTGTGCTCTTGTAAAGAGTTGAGGGACAAAATCATTCATGGAATCATGAGTCAACTCAAAATGTTTCAAAAATAATTCACACATAAATCAAATCGTCAACTATTACAAAATATGACCGGACTAAATCAAATCTGGATCCAACCATGAAATGATGTATCGTGATCACTTTATTCTGGTCGATTTGCAAACGTTTGTTGGATCTTTTAGGTTAAACACTCTTCTTGCTATAAGGAGAATTTTGGTGATTGCGAAAGAAGAATGTCCTAGATTGCGTGGTCATTATCATTTCCAACAAACTGCCAAACAGATTATTTTCAGTTAGCTTGTGCTCTTGTAAAGAGTTGAGGGACAAAATCATCTTTCAACTCAAAATGTCTTAACAAGAATTCACACATCAATCCAACTGCCGACTATTACAAAATAGGACTAGACTAAATCAAATCCAAATCCGACCATGAAATAATGAATCATAACCATTTATTATTGTCAATTTGCAAATCTTTGTTGGATCTTTCAAGTTAAAATACTTTTCTCACTATGAAAAATGCCAGAGCTAGAGAAACTCCATACATATAAATTTAGTGACTAATCCTCTTATGATCTTGGGGACTCGACATAATGGGAATTCGTTTATTACGGTTTTTTTTAGGGGGGGGAGATGACGAGGTGTTAAGAGCAGTTCATGTGCTTAGTTTGACTCTTGCGTTGACTTAGGTATACGTTGGTGTTTTGGATCGAATCTTGAGGAGACAAAATGAGCGTTGGGGGTAAAGTTCTTGGAAATTTATTGTGGAGAAGGACAGATGCTGGAAGGAGTGGATAGGGATCATTATTATAATATCTTGATTGGGCAAATTTAGGAATTTCAACCCGATTGAGTAATTATGAGTTGGGAAAAAATTATAAAATCTTTTGGGACTTGAAAATTGCAGCCCATTATCTTCTTCTTATTTTTTGCGAAAAGTGTCATATATAAAAAAAAAAAAAAAAAAAAGAGGGGTTATTTTAAATATAATTAATTTTAGAAACGGCCGATTATATATTCGATTAACAAATTTAATGTTTTGAAAATTTAGTTCTCCATTTGGTTTCTTCTAGTAGGTATCTTTATATATTTATTAATAAATTCATGTAATGAAACCTTTAAATTAAAGAGGATGTATAATAAAGTTAAAAATTGCAAAGAGACAATCTATTGGTGAAAAGGTATTTGCTTTTGGCATGATTGTCTTTGGGGGAACGAAAGTAACTTGCCTTTTGCCAAGTCGTGAATCATGAGTGCGCCTTAATAGATGGCCTAATGAGGCCATCTATTAGAAATTGTTTGAATATGGATTTGAAGACAACACACTTGCCACATCTCAAGTATGCAAACCATAACCATCGAGGGTTGCCTCCCACATGAAAAAGAGGAGATGTAGAGTTCGATTTCTCACATTCTTGAGAGGGGTTGGAGGTGAGGACGTTTAGTTTCAAGTGTAAGGTATAGCTCCCACGCTCTATAAAGAGACAGCACGAAAATTTGAGATTAAGTCAAAGGTTAGAGTAAGATAGACCAACAATAAAAATAATATATATAAATGCAAACCATGACTCCGGCGATTTCCCTTAGCAATATCACTATGACTATGACCTTGCAAAAGGTCTAAGGAAAAGGAATATGCTTAGGTCCATTAGCGCTAGAGAGCAAGCAAATTATCAAGAATGTCGTGGATTACGAAGCCGTGAAATTAATAATATATCATTGGAGAGCATCAAGTTTAAGATAGGATTGACTGATCCAAGCATCTTTATGCACTTGTCAAAAGTATAATTGGAACTATCGTGCCTATGAGTAAACAATTCACTAACACACAACCTCAGCCAAGAAAATAATCAAAGACTTTTCTAGTGACACATTATCGAGAGACCCAATTTCTCGAGTATATATTGTCTACTTTTTGTCTTTAGAGAAACATGGTGTGAATGCTCTCCCGGACAGCAATTTATGCATTTACATTTTGGCTCAAATAATTTTGCCAATTTTACCTTTATTGTTAAGAATTTGTTTAAAAAACTAGCATTTGAGAGACCAACATGTCATTAATCTTTCATGGTCTAATAATGCTCTCCTTGGTCCAGTCTAAGGACCTTAAACAAAGGGCATGGTTATCGGAGCCCCTGTTCCACGTAAATAAAACGGAAGGGTTAACCGCGGGGGGAATTTGTAACAAAATTTGGAAATGATCCTAGCTTTGCTGCAGTGGCCTCTCGACGATCGCCAGTCCGGTATCTTGGAAATGATGGCAGCTAGTTACACATTTGAGAGACCAACATGTCATTAATCTTTCATGGTCTAATAATGCTCTCCTGGATAGACCAAGTCTAATTGCACATGATGGATGGGGGAAGGAAACCGAGGGGCCAATAATTTCATGAATATATTAATTTATCCACTAAATACTATGTGTCAATCTATATCTGTATTATTATATGGAAAGGGAGATCCTCTTTTTAAATGTAATAATTTGTCTATTTGACTTATGCCTATGTTTAAGTAGATATAACATTGTAATAATTTGATAATTAAAATTTTGAGTAAGATATTCATAATTAAAAATCTAATAACTTAATAAATCTTTTAGTCATTAAAATCTTTGTTTTCACTTTTTTAATCACTTTGAATTTTTAATCATGGTCATAGTCTCATTTTATTTTTTGCACACGCACAAGCTTACGCCCTTTTCTTCTTCGTGAGATTGAATGATAATTCCAGCCATTCAAACAAGTATTGGCATTTATTAACCGGCTATACCATGAGGCCATCTAGGGTGTGATAAATTAAAGAATAAAAAGCAGTTTGAAATCTCATTGGAGGGATTAAAAAGCAAACTCACAACCTTGTGATTGTATTAACTATCATGTTAATAGCACTCTATCCATTTATACAAGATAGATACAAAAAAGGAGAGAGCTTCCACCGGAAGCGCGAACTCCACACCCACGAAATTTCATGCTCAATCCCTTGAGTAATAGCACGTTCTCGCACGTTCTCGCACATGTTCAATTGTTAAACATTCAAAAGAAAGACCAAGAGACGATGATGTCGGAATGATTTTGCTACCTATCTCTCTCAACAGCGATTCCGAGAGTCAAGATCCGACTTTGGACCTTATCCATCAACTTATTATTAAGAGACGCACAATGCGTCAAGCCTCGAAGTCGTCCGAGCATTTTCCCAAGAGACTTCCTCAGACGTTTCAAACGGAGCACGACTTGAATACTTTTCTAGGTCAATCCTTCATTTTCTCTCTCATTCCCTCGTCTACCTCTCCTCTCCTCTCCTCTCTCTGCCTGACTTCCCCAGCAAAGTTGATATACCCGATGCTGGTTATGGTCATCGTAAACAGATAAACAAAAGATGGAAACGTCAAACGTGCAAATCAACACCTAATACGTGTCGAATCGCAATCCTATATCTATATATGGCAACAAAATTCATCAAGAATTCCAGGGCACGTGCAAAGCTTCGGGCTTCCAATACGGTTTTTGGCCTTAAAAAAGGAAACCGCTTTTACGTACCTTCGTTGGCCGGGTGATCGTTCCGACGTGGGTTTGTTTCGCTGGTCCGGATAAGGAACTTCGTAGCCTCAATCGAGACGTCGCAACCGTCCCCGCGCTTTGGCGTTACTGTCAACTACAACAAAGAGTGGGTGCCACAATTTTCAGCAGAAGCAATAATTGTGAAAAACAGGGGTTTTCAGAGAGATAGGAAGAGACAGGAATTGTGGGTGTGTTGGACTTGTTTCGAGAGGGAGGGAGGGAGAGAGCATGGGGAGTTGCTTTTCGGATGTGAAAGGAGGTCAACAAGCGGTCGGGGGACCCGACAGGGCCCCATGGGAGGAGTAGGAGTCGGGGGAGGAGGAGGCAACAACGGCGGGCACAACGACGCAGTTGACCACTTCTTCCAAGCTCGCGGTCAACCCGCTCTCTTCTCTCAAATTGAGGTTTGTGCCTCTCGCCTTCCCATGTGATCGTGCGCGCTTTCTTCGCTGCAGAATCTTTTTCTTTTTTGCATAGTGATGCGCTTCGTCTTCTTCAGGCCCAAGTCAATGTTGTCACTTGTCGGTATTTTGTTCTTGTCGCTTCGCGGACCAATGATGTGGCCAGAAAAAACCTTTCTTTCGGAGGATGATTCGCAGAAAAACTGAGAATCATTTTTTACAACGTGGATTCTGCTCAAACCTCGCAATTTGAACGACATGATGTAGAATTTTGCGCCTAAATTAAAGAAAACATAGTCGTCTAATTGGAGTTTTCTTCTTGTGTTCCTCATTAGACTTGACTTCAGTAGATTTCATTTCTTTTCTTCAAACCAAATTTTTTGTCTGCCTCTTGAGCCGTGGCCTTTCGGAACTCATGCAAATGACGAGAATTACAGACCACGACAAGTTTAATCGGAATTTTTTTATCAGTTTATTTAAACAGGGCTGCTAAATTAAGAAGCCTAACTAGGCCTTGGACTTATACACAATTTTTAACTATCTAAATTGTGTGTCACCTCATGAAATTTAAATTTAGTGTTGCTAATTAAGCATAGCAGGGAGGGAGCTTGAACAAATTAAGTACACGAACTTTCCAACGACAAACTTCTTGCATTGCAGATGGTGTTCTGCATGAGTATCTATCTTGAAATATAGTGCCCACAGTTTGTATGATGTGCTGTATTCTATTTACTGCAGTTATTCTTATCGGCTTCAAAATTACGCAATCCAAACGTCATGTCAAAGGTGAGAAACTTCATTAGCATTTTCAGCGGACTTTCGGATATACTAGAGATGAACCACATACTTACGATCACTAAAGAACCATCAAACCAATCAACAGATGGCAACAAAAGCATTCAAATTCATTTCTAAGAGAATCCACTACAGGGTGTCCAGCTCATCAAGCTCGCAAGATAATACCCAAACATGTCCCAGTAATATTGGGTAATCAAAACCACACTCAAATGAGTATTAAACTAGCACACCTCGTAATTAAAACAGCGAAATCAGCAAATACAGTAACAAAATCAGAACATTAAAGGCCGAAATTCATGATTATTTAGTAAGTAATTGACCTAAAACATATCTTCCTACAAGTGTATATGGGCTCATGTGATCAAGACGAAAACAAATTGAAGTCAAACGACGATTATCAATGCTTGTACAGCGGGCACATGCTTAATTTCAGCAAATTAAAGCAGGACAATATGACTATCTCTCTTGAAAATTAACATGGATTCCTCACCTTAGCTCATATGACTAAGATAACATATAGGCAAGTCTTGGCGATTGTAGTTTGAACATCGAATGGATATGGACAACAAGCATAGACATGAATCTAGCAAATTTAAGTCACCGACAACATATATAACCATGAATCCAAGGTGTGATGAACATACAAAGCATTCATAGCCAAGAAATCAACATATTCTTGAGCATGTACAACAAGAAAAACAATGATTTTAATAAATTTGAGCCATGTATAGTAAGAATAGACGTATTCAGTGAGCCTACAATGCAGCAGATGTGCAAATTCAAGGAATAGCACATCCTACAATGAACATTGTGTAAGCTAATGGTGACAACCAAGATAAACCACAATGTACCTGCACATACATCGGAAGCAAGACACAAACAATACTCCAACGTGTCCATTGCATGTGAAGCGGAGTCTCAACCAACCCCAATACAGAGTAGTAGTTAGCATTCGAAAGAAAAACTTCAACTCTAACATATGAACAATTTGCAGTCATAGAGGATTTCTCTACATTAACACCTAAACGATAATGATAAGTGCACTTTGAACACCTCAAGCTCAAAAATAAATCAAGGGGCTCTTGGTTTAGAGGACGATTTAGCCACGCTCCTAAAGCAGTATTTAATTCACCGAGAACAAAGTAAACGGAAGCACCAAGGGAAGGAGAACTCTAGGCCATCAAGGTACGAAGCATCAATTTGCACTACATGATCAGCACACTAGACAACAACATACAAATCACCCCCTATTCAATCCCAAATCGATCAATTAATTCATCGTTGTCATCTACGAGGCAAAACGTTGAACAGGTGGTGAGCATGAAAGGCGAGGTTTTACACAAACGGGAATTCCTATCAATTGGTCAGGAATATAATATGAGAAACCCTGCTAAAAATTGCTAGAGAGGAATCGTCATCTCGGTCCGTGCGTTGTGTTCTTGCTTCGCTCGGTTCCTCAGCTCTCACGCGCACACCAAGCTTCAGAGAGTGTGCTGCGGTTGTTGCCGTGAATTCTCCTGCAGACCGTGAATTCATCAGCTTCAAGGGAATCTCCAACGCGTTAGACGAGAGAGAGCAAGAGCATGAGAGAGAAGTTCGATTGGTAGGGTGGTGATGACTGTCAGATGCTCTACTCCGTTACGGCCAAGGCTGCAACGGCCAGCAAGGGAGATCTGATGGCGGCTGTTACTGATCGGAGATGGAAGATGATTATCACCACCACCAACCTTTCACTCGCAGCTATGTCAAAAGAAAGATTCTGCCTGAGACTACCTGCACGCTCTGCAAGCAACATCCAAGAAACCACTGAACATCTCTTCCTCCTGTGTCCGTGGACACAGCAACTTTGGGAAAACCCATCAATCAATATCAGAATCGACATTCACGGACTGAGCAGGTTCGAGGCATGGCTAGCGAATTTCAAACACGCCTCGGTCTCGCTCGAACTCCTCTCTTCGTTATTCTGGCAGATTTGGAAAGCCCGCAAAAATCTCGTGTTCAGAGCTCAAAATCCGAACCCCCCCTGTTCATCATGGACTCGGCCCCTCGCGATGAATCGAAACATTACCTATTGGGTGGCGGTAACTTCGTCGAGGGATCAAAAGAAGAAGCGATTTTACCCCAGGTTTGGACAGCGCCAGCTCCTGGCGTGTTCAAACATCAACGTCGATGCGTCGTTCGTCCCAGAACAGGGGAAGGCGCCATAGCTTTCGCGTGCCGCGACTGTCATGGAACGCTGATCCGACGTCGTGCCCGCTTGGTGACCATCTCCTCGGCGATTCAAAGCTGAAGTAACGGCAATTCCAGAAGCCCCGAAATACTTCATAAGCCCCAGCAAAGTGAAGCTGCTACGTGAACTGAAGTAGGAACTCGAGGCAGATCAATCTGATCTGGTAGCTGTGATAATCGATACCGCAGGCGGATCAAGTTGGGAACTAACTGCTCTTATCACCGACGCCCAGGCCTGCTCCCCCAACACCCAAACCCCCCCCCAAAAAAAAAAAAAAAAAAAAAGAAGCCTTTCGAATTTATTGTGTCCTGCAGCAAATTTTATGCATTCTCGAACTACTTCTTAATGAGAATTTCATTTATAGGATTGCATTTAAAGGAATTGAGCAGATCGCATTACATTTAGATAACATCAATTAGATTCTAATTTCCAAATATCATAGTTTTTACGGAAATACTTCATTTAATATTCATATAATACCTCACGTTTGCATATTGATTTATTTTTCTTCTTCTTCTTCTTTTTTTAAGCGACGGTTTATTTTGGAGAGTTCATATTGAGTTTCCATTTTTAACTCAAGATTCGCCCCAGTGGCCATCCTTCCAACATGAAAGGGGGAGGTGAGAGGTTCAAATCCCCACATTCTCAGGGGAGATGGGTTGAAAGGGGGAGGTGAGGGGTTCAAATCCTCACATTCTTAGGGGAGATGGGGTGGGGTCGCGTAAGTTTGACTCAACCGGGTTTTTATTTCAAGACCGCCCACTACTTAACTCAAAATCCGAGTGAGTGTAGAATTGGAATAGAGTAGGACCGACAAAAAAAAAAAAACCGAATTTTTACCGAAAGTCCAAGTGTCCATTTTTTGCAAAAAAAAAAAAAAAAAAGAATGAGATAGCAAAATTAAACATAAAAAAGGATATTAAAAATAAAGGAGCCCAGCCCCTTCGCCCTTTTAATTCCCAACCCCTCTCTTTCGGCCATTTTTCTCTGTTCTTGAAGCCAACAACTTGAGCCCAAGAAGACAAGAAAGGAGCCCAGCCCTTGTAGCCCCTGTCTCCCATCTCTTGCGCACAGCACGCCTGTGAGCGTTGAAAAATGAAAAAGAACAGTGACGGTCACCGAAGAAGGGCCGGTGAGCGAGGGATGAGTAACGAGCATGTGACGGAAGCGGATCCGAGAGAAACCTTCTAGAACCGCGAGCTGGCGAGGGATAAACAGAGAGAGATAGAGAGATGTGCAGGTGTCTGCTCTCATCACCCTCCACGTCGAGGCCTCCACCTGATCACCATCTCCGGCTCGACTTCAAGAGCTTCTTTTCTTCCTTCTTCTTCTCGAGCGCTCTCTCGTCGCCGCCTACTCGGCTACGACGGCGCTCTCAAAGTTCCGAGTTCTCCTAGCCGCGTAGAGTCTCCCTTCTCTTGATTGGCGCGTGGCGACGTTGCTGATAGTAGTTATCTGGCGGCGAGAGCGAGCTCGAGAGTTCGAGTATCGAGAACGCGAGATGTTGTCGATTCTGAGACGAAAAGCTGCCGCCGGAGGCTCGGATGCTGTGCTGTTACAAAAGAGAGGCTGCGGAAGAGTTGCGCGCCACGGCGGCGACCCGGTTTCAGGGCTATGCTACTGCGGCGAAAGAGATGATGACTGTGAGAGAGGCTATGAATTCGGTGCTTGACGAGGAAATGTCTGGAGATCCTAGAGTCTTTCTAATGGGAGAGGAGATGGAGACGACGCACAACAGAGAGGGGAGGATCGGCTGGCTGAGGGTTTAGCTCGAGAGGAAAACAGAAGGAAAGAGGAGAGAGAGAGAGAGAGAGAGAGAAGAAGAAGAAGAAGAAGAAGGGACGTCGGCCATTAATGGTTTCAGGAAAGCTTCGCTGGAAAGAAAGGAGAAGCCAGAGAAGAACGAGAAAAGAGAGGATGAGAAAGGTTCTCTCGATGAAAATTTTCTGGAGAAGTTGAGCCTTCTCATCAGTCGACGTCCATTGCAGCCGAACGCCATCTTCATCGATTTTGGGTTGCTGCAACTTCTTCGTGAACGCAGGTAATGTCCTCTACTTGCTCAAACCGAGAACAAACTCTAGTTGATGTTTGCAATTCGAACGTGTATTGATCCGAAATAGGTTTTCATCTTTTGTGATGGCCGAGAATGAGCCGTTCGTTCTAGAACTTAATATAGGCATCGCGGTTGAAATGCACATAACCTGTTTGATTAAATGCCTCAGGGCACAAGCAGAAAATGATCTGTGATCTTGTTCAAATCTGACAATATGTGGATGTAGGTTGATTACTATGGATTGATTTGCTAGCCTCTAGAGTCGATATCAGTCATGTTTCATTCTTACTACGACCACATCCGAACGTTCCCTTTTTGTTTTTGCCATCTTTATGCATTCCTGCGGTGGTCGCCGGTGGTGTTATTCCGGCAATTAACGGTGGAGGTCCGGCGATAGGAGACGGTGAAGAGCAAGCGTCGAGTGTGCGTTGATTACATGCTGAGATACGTATGTCTTCATTCCTGTGTTTTTAGAGTGCTGAGTCTTGATTGAAGATCAGTGTGGTTTCGGCGATGATAGTCTCTTCGGGAAGAAGACCTGCAAAAGGAGATGAAGAAAAAATAAAATATAAAAAGAGGAAAAAGATTTTTTTTTTAAGGGAAAAATATTTTTAAAAAATCGGTTTTAATCCAACGCAGGTCAGATCCAAGTAGGGGGTTGGGTCAGTGATTTGGATCGGGTAAACCCGGTCCAAACCTGTACCCCAAATATAATAACAATAGTAAAAAAATCAAAATAAAAAATAAAAATCACTAAAATCATTAAAAAAATCCGAAAATATTAAAAATTATCATACTCTTATCTCCTTTTATAGCTAGAGAGAGAGTGAGGGGTTCGTTTTTGGATATGAGAGGAGACCAACAAGCTGTTTTTTTTCCGGGGGTAATCACCCATTTTATATTCTTTATTGCATTTAGACATTTGAAACATTTTTTAGGTCTAGACTAATGCATTTGCATCAAGTAAAGCATGAGGCTAATTGTGAACTCCTTTTGAATCGACCCGATAGATGGCCCTACATTCATGCTAAGTCTAGGCTCATTCCCTCATTTAAAGTGGAGTCCATGAGTTCGGTCCCTTCTCCCTCTCCCCCCAAATTCAAGCACTTTCTGCTCCCTCTGTTTCTTTGACCGAAGTGTCATTTGATCATGCCAAATAAGTATGACTCCATTTCTTACCAACTTAGACCATTTTAAGCAAAGCAGTAACCAAGGCATCTGAGATGATGGGGATGCTAAAATTGACAGGGAAAGGATTAAATTTTGTGCACTTAAAAGGGGGAAAGAATGAATAAGAGCTGGACTGAAATTAGAAGGGGAAAGCTGGAGATCTCGGGCAGAAAGCAAAAGGAACGAGGCCGTCACGTTTTTTTTTTTTTTTTTTTTTAAATCCTGCATCATCACTAGACAAATGAGTATCTCCTCACTTACTGTTTTACACCAAAATTCCTAGTCTGCAGATCTTTCGTCCACCTGTTCGTTCTTCTTGGGAACTCAAATGGTGCCGTAACACAAGCAACAGTTTTGGCAGTTTTACAAGGAGGACGCCAATCTAGCATTGTAAAGAAGGAGCGATGGAGGAAATGGAAAAAGATAGGAAAGGAAACGGATTTGGTGGCTCAGCAGAACGTGAAAAAAAGGACAAGAAGAATGTGGGAAGGTCGTGGGATGAGGAAAATAAGAACAAAGATGGAAGGGAGTGGGAGACTCGGTGGAGGTGCACAATCACTCACATTCACGATTTCATATCCATTCTCTTAATCTCGCGCATCAGAAGCCGAGGAGACTCGGGCCAGAAGAAGCAGCGCTTCCAGCTTCCTCCGTTGTCCCCGGAGTCAATCATGTGAGAACTAGAGCCATTAAACGGGTGGGTCGGGTCGGGTTTGGGTCGGGTCATTAATGGTCCGACCCAAATTGACCCATTAACCCATTTATGCTTAATGTAAATATTTCGACCCAAACCTGACCCGACCCATACCAAACCCATACCGAACCTGACCCAACTCATATTAATAAAATGTTTCATATTTAACAAATTTAGAAAAACTTATTCTTATGTTTTTTTTTAAAGATTATATTATTAAAATACTTCCAAGCTTTTATATATATATTTTTTAAATTATATTAGTAAAATAGTTTTATACAATACAAATTTAATGGACAATTTTTATAAATTTTAAAATAATTATTTTAAAAAAAATCGAAATTTAATTATTTTTTTTAAAATTAAATTTTTAATTAATTTTATTTTTAAAATATAATTTTATTTTCTCTTTTCTTTTTCTCTTTTTTCTCCTCCTTCTTCTTCTTCTTTGGCCGGCCGCCGGCACGACAATGGCCAGCGACCGCGACCGGCCACGGCGAGCCTCGAGCTCACCGGCGTCGGCGAGCTCGAGGCTCAAGCCTCACCAGGCGTCGGCGAGGCCTCCACCTCGCCAGATCCGGCGAGCTTGAGCTCGCTCGACGCCAGCGAGCTCGAGGCTCGCCTGGCCGGTCGCCGGCCATTGCCGTACCGGCGACCGGAAGGAGGAAGGAGAAAGAAAAAAAAAGAAAAGAAGAAAGATAAAAAAGGAAGAAAAGAAAAGAGAAAATAAAAAAATTATAATTTCGATTTTTTATAACATTAAAGAAAGAATGGAGGGATTATAATGTTTTTGTTGAAAATGAGTTCTTAACCTAACCCATTTAAAAACCCACTTAAGACTCACCTATCTTAAACCTTTAATTGTGAAACCCATTTAACCATCTTTTGTTATAAATAAGTGACCCATTTTAACACCTCTAGTGAGAACCTATATTCTTTAGCTATGCGATGCATGTCCTTGCGTTTGCTCAATTTTCGGTTTATTTTCTTTATGCTGGGTTCATTGTAATCTCATAATTAAGTCTTTTTCTAGGTATCAGTTCGTGCCGATTGTTCTCCATGTTTCAATAAATGTGGCCATAACAAATATAGGAAAAATCTGCATCGTGTAGTCCATATTTTTGCACAGTTTAGTACCCCTATCCAGGCCAATCCATGGCCGGAGAAGGAGTAGATATTCATTTTTTGCCCCAAAATTGGTTTCTGTTCCCATAATTCGCCTTTACAATTGAAATAGTTGCACACATCGCCATTGGTTTTTCATTGCATTGGTTCGAACCTAATGCCCTAGTTTGTGTGAACGTGCTGAACACCACTGTCCGATCCATGGATAGTAGGAATTCAGATATTTTTCACCAGCATAATACCTCCCAGGCCTCTACCGACATGTATAGTCATGGAAAAAACTGCCTAAAAAGTCCTAAAATTATTGTCCAGCGGTCAATTCAATCTTAAACTTATAAATTTTGACAAATTGTCATAAGGTTTAACGTTTAAAACTATTTGGCAAAATTGAAAATTTTACTTTGGTTAGGATCTTTTGAGTCAATTATCCCCTATAGTCATGTTATCTTGCATGTTTACTATGGTTATTTTGCTTCAATTTCCAGCATCATTTTATATTTATTTTCATCGCTTTCCGGTGTCACTAATTTCGATTGAGCTGAACGCGACATTCTAATGTATTAAGGTTTGAGTCAATCCATCATTATGATGTATCAAGGTGACTGGAGATGAACCACATACTTACATGCACCCAAGGACCATCAAACCAATCAACAAATGGCAACAATATCATTCAAATTCATGCCCAAGAGGATTCGGTGCAAGGTCCAGTTCATTAAGCTCGCAATATTTACAACTTACCCATTCCAATAATACCCAAACATGTACTAATAACTAGCAAATCAAGTATACATTGTCACATTATCATGGGTTATCAAAACCACACTCAAATGAGTCTTGAAATAGCACAACTCGTAATTAACACAGTGAAGTCAGCAAAATCCAAAACAAAATCAAAACAGTAAAGTTCGAGATTGATGATTCTTTTAGTAAGTAATGGACTTGAAACATATCTTCTTGCAAGTGTACATGCACTCACGCGATCAAGACGAGTACAAATTGAATTCAAATGAAGATCAACCATGCTTGTACAGTGGATACATGTTTAATTTCAGCAATTAAAGCATGACAACATAATTATCTCCCTCAAAAATTAACATGGATTCCTCACATCAACTCATATGACTAGGATAACACATACGCAAGTCTTGACAATTATTGTCTGAACAACGAATGAATATGGACACATGAAAATGAATACAGCAAATTTAAGTCACAGAAAACAGTTATAACCATGGCTAAAGCATGTTATGAACCCACACAGTATTCGTAGCCAAGAAATCGGCATACTTTTGTTCAACACTCATAGCCAAAAGATCAACATATTTTTGAACATATACAGCAAGAATAACAATGACTCCAGTAAATTTGAGCCATGTACCATAAGAATCGACATATTTAGCAAGCCTATGATGTGGCGAGTACACAAATTCAACAAATAGCACATCCTGAAATGGATATAGTGCAAGCTAATGGTGACAACCAAGATAAACCACCATGTACCTACATGTACATTGCAAGCATGACATAAATAATACTCCAACATATCCAATGCATGCGATGTGGAGTCTCAACCAAGCGCAAAACAGGGCAGCAGTTAGTATGTGAAAGAAAAGCTACATCTGCACCATATGAACAATTTGCGGTTATAGAGGATTTCTCTACATTAACAACTAGATGATTATGATACGTGCAACAATTCAAGCTCAAAAATAAATCCAGAGGCTCTCAATTTAGAGGAAAATTCAACCATGCTCCCGGTATTTAATTCACCGAGAGCAAGTAAACGGAAGCACCAGGGGAAGGAGAACTCTAGGCCATCAAAGGATGAAGCATCAATTAGCAACATATGATCAGCACACTGAACAACAACATACAAATCACTCCTATGCAATCTCAAATAGATCAATTGATTCAACATTGTCATCTCTGAGGTAAAACGTCGAACGGGTGGTGAGCATGAAGGGTGAGGTGTTACACAAATAGGAATTCCTATCAATTGGCAAGGAATATAACGTGAGAAACCCATTTAAATTTGCTAGAGAGGAATTGTTATCTCAGCCTCTGTGTTGTGTTCTTGATTCGCTCGGTTCTCCAGCCCTCGCGCACGTACCAAGCTTCGAAGAGCGTGCTGTGGTTGTTGTTGTGAATGTTCTCCAGCAGAGCGTGAAATCATTAGCTTAAAAGGAATCTCCAATGCCTTAGACGAGAGAGAGAAAGAGCATGAGAGAGAGTTTTGATTGGTGGTGATGGTGATGAGCATTAGATGCTCTGCTCTGTTACGACCGAGGCTGCGGCGGCCAGCAAGGGAGATGTGACGGCGGCTGTTACTGATCGGAGATGGTAGACCATCAAATTGATGGCGATGGAGCTGAAATATGGGCTGGTTCATGGATGTAAGCTTTTAGCTCATATTTATTTCAGCACTTGGTTTCAATTTTGTGTTTAAAATGTATACAAAAAAAAAATGGAAAGGTAAAAAAAAAAAAACCAAAATAAATAAGAATAGATTGCATCTCCATTGAAAAATACATCTAGGATTGCATTTAAGGGAACTGTAGCAGATTACAGTGCATCACATTTAGATAGCATGAGTTACATTCTTATTTCCATATATCATAGTCCATTTAGGGAAATAATTCATTTAGTATTCATATAGTTTGTCATATTTGCATATTTGTTTTTATTAGCGGTGGTTTATTTTGAAGAGTTTATATTGAGTTTCCCTTTATGGCTCACGAAAGTCCTATCTGAATATTAATAACAAGGCTTTATAAATTTTTACCCGAGGCTCGGGTTCTTTATTTCTTTCCACCTTTATTTATTTATTTGGTTCATATTTATTATTGCTTGCTTGTTTAATTTTTACCTGCTGGAGTGCTATACCTTTACATATAAGAGGATTTAGGGGAACATAATTGAAGAGACCCCATAAAAATCATTTTATGAATGGTGTCAAAAGGGAGTGCGTGCCCCTCCTTGAGCGGTTATTTGAGAAGTGCCACTTCTATCGGGGTTTCTTGAACATCAAAAAAGATAAACAAAGGACAGATTATGTTCATGCTCGATTTGTGTATAGCCGCCACTAAAGGTTTAAAAGTCTGTAAAGAGCTCTATTATTTTATGTCAGTGCAACTTCTTTAAAAACTAAAAAAATAAAATAAAAATGGGAAGGACATAAGCAGTCTCATTGCGCAAGTGTTGTTTATGTAAATTGCTAATTTTACTACTAGTAGGTGAATATGATTCACCTTTTCTTGAATACAAGTATAGTTTAGTTTTGTAGTTGTTATCGAAGTACCTACGTGTGATGAAGGAAAATTTGAAAAATTAATATTGACACATAAATTTTGATAATCCGTTTAATCATTTTTTAATTGCATAAAAAATTATGAATTAATTTTAATCCCTCACAAAAAAATGATTTTCATTAAATTGCATCGCATTTAGGTATTAGAAGCATTGGTATTACTAGTATTAAAATTTTGAAAAATTTAAAAAATTATTGTTATTTTTAATTTTTTTTAAATTATCATTTAAATAAAAAGAAAGCAAGACTGGGCCGGGGCACGCCGTTCCCCGCCTTTTCTTCTTTTCCCACGCGGGCCAGCCCATTTTCCCTTGTCCTTGGCCCGGCCCGCGGACCTCTTCCTTCCTCCTCCTCCCTCACGCCTCGCACGCAGTCAGCCAAAAGGAAGGAAGACGTACGGAGCAGCGGAGGGGGCGTCGAGCGGGATGTTTGGTCGGGGGCAGGCCGGCACGGCAAGCTGGCAGTTGCAGGGCCATTCGCGCCTGCCGCGAGCTTAAAAGACGGAGAGAGAGAAAGAGAGATTCGGAGGTGGAGAGATCGTGAGAGCAGCCGAGGGAGAGAGTTTGAGAGCGAGGAGTCCTCCGGCAGTCCGGCCACGCCCGACCCCGTCCGACGACTCCTGACCGCGCTCTCAAACCCGCGGCTCCCATTCCCCGCGCCAAATCTCCGGTAGGTCACGTTTCTTTTCTTTCTTTGATTTTTCGCAGGACGAGCCATTTTTCCGAGGATCCCGGCTCGGAGGCGTGCGAGGCAACCGAACGTGGTCCGATCTATCGAGCTCGCCCTCCATTCGCCATCACCGAGCCGGATAGGGACCCTCGGCCGACCCCCTGTTTGTGCCTTGCTTTGCCCCTTTTTGAGCTCGCCGGACCGGGCTTCTTCGTTGTCCGGTTCTCGCGAGCACCGGCCCCGTTCGTCCGTGTGCCGCTACTTTGGCTCACTACTTGTTGATTATTGCGAGTCCCAGCGCAAGTTGGTCGGTTTTTTCCCCATTTAGCCAGTGCGCTTGAAACGTTCGATGAAATACCTGAACCAAATCCGTTCGGTTGAATCTGGACTTTTGAATTGTTGAAAGGAGCCCGTGAACATGTGTGATGCGATGTAGCTTCTCTTGTGATTAGCAAGTACGTTTTCGGTCATATTTCATTTCTACCGAGTTTTTTTGGGTTGCTTTGCTTCGTGCCTTGGTATATCCCTGCGGTTGTCCTTGGTGTTTGGGGTGCGGCTGCGAATGGGAGCCTCCAGTGGTTGCTCGGTGGCTGAAAGTCGCTTGCTGTGAAGATGCGGGGATATGGTCACGTCGTTGACGATGAGAAGAATATTTTCACATTATGGTTTGGGGAGAGTCTCGGTTGTGGATGTGTGGGGGCTCATCTCTTAGCTTTTACCGAGCAAGAGCAGCTAGATTGTTGGTGGTGGCCCCGTAGCTTGATTGTTGAGTACGTATGGTTACTGTTTTGATGGTTTGGTGTGTAGAGGTTTTTTTTTTGAAAGGATAAAAGAAATAAAGAAAAGAAAAAAGACAAAATAGAGAAGGAGACGACAATAGCGGCTCAAGTTGCATTTTGTCGAATCTGGGCTAATTCAATGAATGAGTAATTTTGGGCTTGAGTGGTTTTAATGAATTCGGGTTGGCTTCATTTTTGGAAGTGATTGGGCTGAGTTCTTTTTAGTAATATGGGCTTAGTGTACTCAGTTACAAAGGAATGGGCTTGGTGTGGCTTTGGTGGAAGAGAGTTGGCTCACTTGGGAGTTTTTCCCAATTAGGCTTAGAAAAAGGGTAGAAATGGAGAGGCGAGAAAGAAAGTCACGACTGTCTGGAGCTTGAGGATAAGATCAATCGTGCCCTCTAGTCTGAACTGTGAGTCCAAGTTCATCCATGTTCTGGCCAGGTCCCTATTTTCAGACTACTAATTATTTGAATAAAAAATATATTTTTAAAAATTAATTTTATAAAAATTAATTAAAAATTCCGGAAATTTTTTTCCTAAAGTTAGAAAATGCTTTAAAATAGTCTTTTAGGGTAGCCTTCTCTTAAAGTTATGGGTAGCCTTCTCTTAAAGTTATGGGAAAATCATTGATAAGAAAATTGTGCTAAAAAATTAAACAAGCCCTCATAGGGTCCCGATTGTCCTAAAAACAAATACCCTTAATAACGTATTTTCCATGTTGATTATGATTTCGCTTTAGCTTAGTTAAGATGGTAGGCTCCTTATTTGATAATGCTAAATTCTTGCTCTTCCAATTTAATTTATTCGATGCTGCTTTGGTTGCTAATTGTCATGTTAATGATTGGGCATTCACATGGTCACCTTATGTATTAGTGGATTCTAAAATCAACATAGATTGCCTCACAGAAAATATTCTTGAAATGAACAAGATTAGGTATCGAAATGACACTAATTATTTAATTAGTGTGATCAAGTTTTCGACCCTAGACTCTTTGATTATGTAGGAAGTGAGGTATATTCTCATATCTCATTTGATTTCTAGGCAACCTTAATAAGTTAGTGACGACTCATTTGAAATTTTTTATGAATACTCCAACATCGTGGGAGGTACCGCACCTAATCATGGACCATAGAGATGTCTTTTAGGTAATACCCCTAAACTTATTTCCCTCCGTATTGAGGGGTAGGTCGAGACAAGTAAATATTGATCTTGCACTCTTCATCAATTGGATGAGTACATATACATAGATTTATTCAATGCTACTCTAGACCTAAAAATTGGATCATTGGCAATCTATCTTTATACACATAGAAGTGGATATTACTCGTGTGAAAGTGACCCATGTGGCAGCACATGCGCTTTCTTCATCTGATCTAATTTTTATGGTAATTTTAGCATATTTTATTAGTTTATTTAAATTGACGATTGTTGTGAATTTTCAAAAAATTTTAACAATATAGGGAATACATATTATGCTATGATATTCATTTGACCTTAATTCGAGGACTATGAGGTTTTCGTTAAAAGATTTTCACAATATTGAGATCCAAATTATGACGTGATAGCCCATATTTGGTAGATGATATTATCGCGAATCAATAAAAATAAATCCATTGCTACCAGAAAATTTCATCACAGAAAATTAATTTCATGTATATTGCAAATAAGTAAATATGAGAAAATGATGAAAATAATCATTAGCAAAAGTGTAGATAGAGTAACCCACCGTTAAGAAAAATTAAATTAGAAAAAAAAAAGCATTAGATGACATGATAGCACATAATTTTGTATACAAATATGATAGCTCTTGGGATTAAATGCATGATCGTAATCACTAAAATCAAGCCATACCCTAACACTTTCAACCGTTGAAGAATGCTATTACAAATGAAGTACCAAACCTCCACCTATTAGCAGAGATATTTTCAAATGCAAGCCGGCCATTGCAATGACGGTGGAAATTCCTAATCACGAGCCATCTATTATCATAGTTATTTTCAAATATGGAGTAATTAATAGGTAAATTTTGTTCTGTTAAATGGACATGGTGGCAAGGAAATTATTACATAAGCCCTTTCGATTATGCTTTGTCTTCGTAGGAACCGTAGCCTAGAAAAAGAAATGCTAATCACTTTTCCAC
The DNA here is from genome assembly GCA_017140475.1 of Eucalyptus fibrosa. Classification (NCBI taxonomy): domain Eukaryota; kingdom Viridiplantae; phylum Streptophyta; class Magnoliopsida; order Myrtales; family Myrtaceae; genus Eucalyptus; species Eucalyptus fibrosa. Next base: position 63,947,889 of record CM029507.1, on the reverse strand, counting down.
GCATTATGTAAGAGAGAAAGAGGAATCTTATGGCGAACTCATGTGAAGAGTTGCTTATCAATCAAACCTGTCCTTTTTAGATGGGAAGGGACCAAAGATAACATCTCAGTTTCTACAACCCACACCACCCATAGTCGTTGCCTTTGTTTTGTTTTGTCTTCTGTGTTCAATTGTCGCTCGCTATTATTGATCTGGACAAGTAGGACGGACCCAAGAAAATAAAGAAAGAATTGACTCATGTGTATCATCCTTTGCGGGGCATGAGAAAAGGCAAAGATCTTTTTTTTTTTTTGTGAGGTCAAAGAAAATTTTATTGAAATTGCGAACATGGTCGAAAGAGTTCCAAGCTAGGGGAATCTAAACAAAGAAGAGAACAAAAGGCTTATGGAGGAATAGAAAGGCAGTTTTGTGGAAGAGAGCCAATCCGTCGAGTCTTTGCAACTTAGTTTACAGGCAACTTAGTTTACCGGCCCACATCTGTAAGAACAAAAAGTGTCATAATCTATATCTATATCACCAAATGGAAAGGCAAATCATATTTTAAAGGAAATAATCTATCAAAAAGTGTCAAAAATCCTCAATTCCAACAGACAAGTTGGTAGAATTTGAGGGTGATTTTCATGTGAATCCAGGCAAATTTTAAACCTTAGGAACCAACACATCACTAGCCCGCCTCTCTCAACCGTGCATGAGAGTCAAATTTGCGATTTGTCAATATATTTGAGATATTACTAATGAGAATATGAAATTTACGGTTCCCATAAGTGGCGCAAACGGTTGGGATATAAGAGAATTTCAAGTTTGGGAATTGGAAGTCATATGTGCAAATCTCATAAGATACGTAATAAATTATTTTGGGTTATGGTCATCTGCACATGCAAAATGAAATCTTTAAATCATGAATTAAGAAATTTTAATTACTAATGCTTTCATGCTAACGTGAATGTAGGCAAGAATGTAAAAACCTCATGCTCTTGTGATAGCTCTTCGTGTCTCCTCTGCATAATTCAAGAAAGAAATCAGCCAAAAACAAGTCGACGGAAGCCGCCCCCACGGATTATTACAAAAAAAAAAAAAAAAAAAGATGGCATAAGAGATGCACCCGATGTTTTCTCAGTTGTTCCCTCTCTACGGCAATATCTGCCCATTAATCCGTTCTAAAATGAATACTAAAATCAAATTTCAGAGTGTTTCGTTTTCCTTAAAAAGAAGATAATATCTATGTCTATGCTGCATATTCAGGGAAAAGCATAGAAGTTGGTCTCTCTTTCAAGAGTCCAATAATGCCCTTCAAAGAATATTCATTGTTCCTGCACTTTGCAAATGGTTGAGGATACAAAAGGGGGTAGGTTGAAAGTGGAAAATGACAACTAGCGGTTGCGATTTAACCATCTGCTTTGGTTGGTGGTTTAGTGGGACTTAAGTGAGGGAAAACTACCTCTAGTGATAAAGTCGCAAGCAAACAGATTTTGTATCGAGATAATTTCATTACTCCTTATCAAAACTGTTTTGTTTTATCTCCATAACAAGATTGGGACAAGATTATGATTTTATAAAACATCACATAATTAACAGTTTTATGCTTAAATGGTCCAAATGCCCATTTCTCCTTATAGGGAGGAGTAGAGACAATTGAGGAATTCATTGAATAATTTATATCTACAAAAGCGTAGGAGTTTGGATAATTGACATCCCTCCATAACAGAGATACAGACCTCCCACTTTTCTACACCACTTTCAAGGATCGCTAGGCAAATATTATTGCCAATAATAATATCGCAATGATGGCCGTGCTATCTAGTTTTCTAAAGGGGCTTATTAAGCATATTTAATAGAAATTTTTGCAATTGTATTGGCATGAGATGATAAAGCAATCAACCACTCAAAATATTCATCGTAAGAATAGGTACATTTAACTATGGAACAAAAAGTGCTTGATATACTAGTAATTTTGCGCCAGCATTATGAGAAATACTTTCTCATTGCAAAAATTCAAGTGTTTTGAAAAATCTTATAAATAGAGTGATGGAAAAAAGGTGTCTTATAACGACCAAATTAAATGAGAGACAATCAAACTGATGGGTTAGAACTTTGAACAATTCAAAGAGTCTAAAAGCCGTCAGACTTGAATTTTATTCGCAGTAGGTGGAGAAAACATGCAAGTTGTGACAAGTTAGTCAACCATCACCATTCTCCCTTAGACTTGGCCAAAATGGTACCAAAGGCAAAAGTGAAAGTGACCCTGTACCAAGAAAAGCACCTTGATTCTCTTTACCCTGCTAGACTACCCAGTAATAATCATTTCATGTCTTCTACATTTGTTTTTGGGTTTTCACTTACATTGTTTTTTCTTTGTATCTTTGGTTCCTTTTCCCCTTTAAATTCGACATCATTATGAATTTGAAGTCATGTTCCTTTTTACTATCTTCGTTTCTTTAGTTGGTAATGGTAGATTGGCTTCAGCTATCTTGTAGTCCACAGGAGCGCTATGTCCATGTAATCCTGGAAAAAAAAAAAAACAAAATGAATGCATTGGAGGATCTAATGTTTCCGTGGGAATTCGAATGTTAAATGGCAATTAAGTAATCAGGACTTGAAATTACACTTGTGATCATGCTTATTGGGCAGATATCGACTAATGTTATCAGATTACTTTGGTTTCTGTTTGCCTTTTGTCTTTTTGTGTCAGGAAGAAGAAAACTCAATGGAATATTCATTGGAGAGGTTTCTAGGAGAAGCTAGCTATGTGCGGTCTCTAATGCTTTTGATTCTGTTATATATTTTGAATAGACAAGGTACATGTCCATTTTTCTTAAGATGGCCGATAGTAAGAACTATTACTATGAAACAATAATAAAAATTTACAAGATAGTTATGAGGGTGAAGGTTGACGATGCTCAACTATTTAGGATGCCATCATGCCATCTAATTTTAGTCGGCGCACATGATCTGCTCTTTTTAATTGACTGCCTTTCCTCCCACTACACATGCACCTCTTTAAAAAAAAAAAAAAGTTGATGAGGCTTTATCAATTGCTTCAATCCTTCACGCTCCAAGTTTTTAGTGTGAGATTCTTCTTATTTTACACTTTACTGTGCACTATATATTCTCCCTCTGTGAGTCTATTAAGCCAAGGCCAACCGTTGCCAATTTATACATGACCTCCTCTTTCGATAATCATGGAATACTCCTTTCTATCCAAAATCTAAGATGTGGCATTTATTTTCACCTCATATACGCACTCAATATAGGAACACTTTAATATGTATTTACTAATTGCCAAAGTAAAAGAAAAAAGGCAAAACCTTCAGTAGGCTGTAGATTTGTTTGTATTGCCAACTTTCAAGCCTTTTGTGTTTAGATTTAGGGAAAATGATCACTCTAAGCCCTCAAATGATTCAAGTGAATTTTTTTTTTATTTGTGAAAATAGTCAAATTAACTAACAAAAGCTCCACATGAAGTCCACATGGTCCAAATGACATAGGCTTGTAATCTATTACAATATAGCTAGAAATTTTCGACCAAAGAGCAATTAATAAATGATTTTAATTTATTGTGTGGGAATTGTAGCTTAGAAGAAGAAACAATTAGTCTCCTTCCACACATTTTGTAAGCGAGGAAAAAGTCTTGGTCATTTGCAATTATTGATTTGGACAAGTTGGACAGAACCACAGTGATGAGCTCCATCCTCAAAATTTCTGAATATCCTCTTACAAAGAGAACAAAGAAGATAATCTTATATGTCTAGAGGTAGGGCTTGTTTTGCTGGTCTTGGTCAGAAGTTGAGGTTGAACAAGTCCATTGCCTCATCAAAGAGACGCAACCACCACAAGATTTCGTATATACCAACCACATCCGGTTCATCCTTCGGGACGAGAAAAAGTAAAGCTTTGTTCAAGTGCAAGGGCTTGTGCTTGGAGACAAGAAATACATCGGTAAGAACAGTACACTAATCCCAAAAAATCACCGAGATGCCAATTTCTTGTTCGTCCTAATATATTTGGTTTGATGACTCCAGATTGAGACGAGAAGACAATCCTTGGATTGCACTGCATTTCTGGACTCGGACACAACTTGATCTTGCTTCAAGGTAACTTATTCTCAAACACAAAACTCATCACTGTAACTTTTATCATCTTTGCCTTGCTCCACCAAGAAAGCCCAATCTTCATTCTCTAGTTTTTATATAATTGCTAGGATGAAAAATATCTGATTTCTACTCATTGCAAAACACCTAAGATCCTTTGAAGCATACAAATCTTACGTGTGAAATTCATACATCACTTTTTCAAAATTATTGTCCCATGGATTGCCTTTGTTTTCTTAATACACTCTTTCCATTCGAACCCATTGATAGAAACAATTGGATCGGTTGAATATGGTGGATTTGCATATCGGCCCCCATTCTAGGACGGTTTTCAAAGCATTGCTTTGATCATAGACCAAAATGGTTGACTTTACAGTAACCCACTTATCTCTTGAAAGTGGGTAATTTAAAAACTTCAACTTTTTCCCTTCCCTAATTGTTACACTGGGACTTTGTAGAGGGAATGCTATTGCCAATAATAAACAAATTTCATTTAGTAAAGTCTCCACTTGCACGACCAAAAAAAGAAAAAAGAAAAAAGTCCCCACCTGGATGCACGGCCTAGATAAACAAGTGCATCTCTAAAGCCACGAGTTCTTTATACTTCTTGGCCGAGTTCTCAATAAGATCGACTAAGTCGATTCATTTCATTCTTTTAAGGCTACACGACAACAAATTATCAAAGTGAGCGCCAACATTACATCAAACATATCTTAAATTGACACGATAGTAAAAGTTGGATTCCAACAATTTGTTCTTAATGTTTCTATCCACTTTTGTTTGTGCTGGCATGTGTTCAGTTCATATTAGATACTCTTGAACGATGTAACATCCATTTAGACTGTATTATATGTTTTTTGTTTGCGCATTTGTTCGAATGAACATAGTTATTCCGTGTGAATTTTGTTTTTGTCACTTATTCAAAAAGACTAAGTGAACTAAGTGTATCTTGCTTACCAATTACTAAGAGAAAGAATTTTGTTTTGGGGATTTAGAACCCTTTGGATCTCCTCTTTCTAAATGCAGAACTTATTCATTTGCTAGCAAATTTTAACTTGATCCTGTGAACTAGGGCAAGGTGGTCCTAGAATTTTTTTGGGCTTTTATCATATTGGGAACTTATCACAATTTGGCCTAGCTTGGTTGAATTGCATGTTCAACTTAGCTAGATCGGGGGACCACCATTCTTTTATGATTTCTTTTTCTCTTTCTTTTTAAAAGCCTTTCAATGTGTTGTAATTAACCACAATTTTACTTTTCCTTTAACCAATTTTTCGAGGATTTTTCAATAACAAACCCTGTTAATGATGGTGTTTTTTCGAACACTAGATAGTTAGCACGGTCTATTTATTTTTCAAAACTTAAATAATAATTTTCCATAACATCAAAGATATGTTGCTCTTGTGAGTTGTGTCCTCAAGCATCAGCTTGAGCCATTGACACCAATGTTAGTTCACTTACTTGAAAATATTCATCTTGGTTGTCCAATTCTTTTAAAGGTTAAATAACACATTAACATTACTCCATCCATTTCAAGTCATGAAAGCATTTTTATTTTAAAAGAGCCGTAAAGTAAATCAATATATAGACCATTTGTTCGTACACATGATTTTCAAATGGGCAAGATTATAATAATTCTCTGGAAACATTGAAGTGCTTGGCCAATTAGCCCACCAAAAAGATTTCCATACGAACAATATATAAAACATTTCGCATACCTAAATATAAAAAGGTTAGGGAAGATTTATGGTGGTTTTACCCAAATCAATGCCTACTCCACTTATCGAGACCATTCGGGAGTTGTGCTTGTTCCACTATTATCTGATTTCTCGTACGGAGGTTGTTTTACGATGGAGCCAAGACTCACTGCAAGCAAAGTGAATTCATCTACAAACAATTTCTCTCACTAGAAGTTTACTTGCAAAGGGAACACGATGGAGATTTTGCAAGTATTTTCATGTACACAAGTCCAAGACAATAGGCCTACCTTATTTAAACGAAAACAAACTCCCGACCAATTTCCATCTTGGTGGCTGTCTGCAAGCTGTTACTAAACACTTCCAATGCCTAGTTTTTCGACCGTTGAGACTTGCGAATGTCTACTCAAACTCAAAAATGGCCCAGACACTAGCCGGGTTGGGCGAGCGAAATCCAAATTTAAACTTCAGAGCTGGGTATTTCCTCTTTAAACTGCAGAGCGAAATCCGAGTTGAAAAGATTTTCTTTTAATTTATAGGGGACATGGCATCTGCTGGGCGCTAGGAATTGATCGTAATCCCTCCTCACGTAAAAAACGTTTAGTGGTCCTGGACTTCCACGTCAGCCCCATCTCGTGTCTCTGAAGAGCTTTCACGGACCCAAGCTCATCGTCTTCATCAAGCATCAACTATGGGGAGGAGAAGAGACAAACCCCTGAATCACCCACCACCACACCCTCCCCTCGTCGCCTTCCTACTCCTTCTCGTCCTCCTCCTCCTCCGACTCCGAGTTCACCATATTTCTCTCCCCCGCTCCCCCTCCACCCTCTGCGTCGCCTACGAGCTCTTCTACAAGGGCCAGCTCCTCCCCCTCCACCTTCCCCCCCCCGCCTCTCCATAGTCCGTACCCTCCTCGCCTCCTCCTCCACCTCCCACTCCGCCACCACCTCCTCCCACGACTCTTCCGGCAGCTCCACCACCTCCTCCGACCAAGATCTCGCCTAAGGATGTCGACGACGGCCATGGACAAGCGTCGGCGTCGGTTGCGATCCGCTCATCCAGATCTGGGTCTGGAGAACTCCAGATCTCGAGATCAGCCCGTCACCGGGTTCGGCTGCTGGTTGGTGCGGCCGGGACGGGTGGCGAAGGTCTCCGACTTCTTCATCTTCGGCGGCCTTTGAGACCCGGCTTTTTAATTGCTTCGAAACATGAGAAAATCTTTATTCGCCCATTGATGGAGTTTCGAAATTGGACGTTGAATAAACCAGATGGGAGAGAAACCCGAACAGTGGGTCCGCTCAGACACGTGCTACGTGCTCCCATCCCCTTCACTTCAAATATTCAATGTGAGATTTTATTAATTCCCTACATCGCATGTGCACTAGATATTCTCCTCCTTATGTGTGAGTCTCTCAAACCGGGCTTAGCAATTGTCAAATGATACTCGAGCTCCTCTTTTAAAAATTATTGCGTACTTCTTTGTATCCCAAATGTCAAATGTGGCATTTGTTTTCACATCATACGAGCACTTCATAAAAGAACACTTCAAAAGTTTTGGGAAAAAAATTAAAAAAACAAAATAAAATTTATTATAATTATATCGATTCAATCTTATTTTTTTTTATCAATTTAGTTTATTTAACTAAATTGAGTCACCTGCGCCGTCCTATTCACGCTGATGTAGTAATTTTTTTAATAATTTTTAATTTTTTCAATTTTTTTTTTTTTTATTTTTTATTTTTTCTTTTCTTTTCTCTCTTCTTCCACTTTACCTTCTTTTCTCGTTGTGGCCGGCGAGCCTTTAACCAGCAAGGCTTTGGCGAGGCTCGCCGGCCATTGGACAAGGGCCGTGACGTCGCCCAGCCTCACCCACCCTCGCCAGTGGCCTCGTCCACGACTGGCGAGGCTCGCCGACCTCTCGAAGGAGGAGGAAGTCCCCTTTCCTCTCTTTTTCATAATCTCTCGCTCCTCAATCTGTCTTCTTCCTCCTCCTCTCAGCTAGCACCAGGAGCTTCTCTTGATCTCCTCCATTGCATTCCATCCCCTCGAATCTCTCTCTCCCTTCCTCTCTCTTCCATAATCTCTCACTATTTGCCTCGTTATGGAAAAAGTAACCATCACAAGATTTCATATATACCAAGCCCGTCTCTTTCAACCTTCGGGGCAAGAGAAAAAGTCAAGCTTACTTTAGGAGGCGAGGGCTTCTACTTGAAGTGGAGAAATCACGCTAGTAAAAAAATCACTCATATGCTCCTTTTTGTTTTGAAATATTTACTTTGATGACTATAGATTGAGACGTGAAGGTAAATCCTCCAATTATATTTCTTTTTGGGAAGCAGACACGACTTGATATGTTTTAAGAAAATTTATTCTGAAACACAAAACTCAATATAGTAAATTTCATCTCTACATTGCTCTCTAGAAAAGCCCCACCTTCATTTTCTTGTTTATTAAAATTTGACAGGGTGGAAAACATTTGAGTTTTACTTGTTGCATGACCCTCTACATCCTCTAAAGCATACAAATTCACAAATTACCTTTTCATCTTTTGGGGGCAAGGGAAGAAGTAAAGCTTTGTTTCGCTTGTGCTTGAAGAGGAGAAACTGCATTGGTAAGAAACACCACGCTGATCTTGAGAAATCACTGATACACTCCTTCTTGTTCTGAGATATTTGCTTTGATGACTACAGGTTAAGGTGTGAAGCTAAACCTCCAACCTTATTGCATTTAAACACTTGGACATGACTTGATTTGTTCAAGGTAACTTATTCGGAAACACAAAACTCATTATAGTAAATTTCATCTCTACATTGCTCCTCCATAAAAGCCCCACCTTCATTCTCTAGTTTATTATAATTGATGGTATGAAAAATATTTGAGTTTTACTTGCTGCGCAGTACAAATTCACATATTACTTTTTCATCCTTTGGGGCAAGAGAAGAATTAAAGCTTTGTTTGGCTTGTGCTTGAAGAGGAGAAACCACATTGGTAAGAAACACCATGCAAATCCTAAGAAATCACCGAGATGCTCCTTCTTGTTCTGAGATATTTACTTTGATGACTACACGTTGAGGCGTGAAGTTAATCCTCCGATCGCATTGCCTTTCGAGACTCCATGACTTGATCTATTTCAAGGTAACTTATTCTAAAACACAAATCCTATTATAGTAAATTTTATCTCTATATTGCTTCTCTAGAAAAGCCCCACCTTCATTCTCTAGTTTATTATAATTGATTAGATGAAAAACATTTGAGTTTTTCTCATTGCATAACACTTTACATCCTTTAAAGCATATAAATTCACATTACTTTTTAAAAATAATCATCACACATATTGCTTCTTTTTCTTAATACATTCATTCTATTCAGAACCAATCGGTATGAACTGTTAGTTTGTTTGGACATGGTGGAATCGCATACCAATCCTCACTCTAGAGCAGTTCTTGAAACATCTACCTTTGACCTCTGGAATAGCTGACTTTAAAAGGTGGATAGCGGAGAATCTTTACTTAGGGGACCTCAACTTTGGTTCTCGTATCTATGCACAAAAATTTCTTCAATGGATGAGCTCGCTCTTAATTTATTAAAGCTTTCATCCAATGATGCCAAAGTAAAGTGCAAGGTTATATGAAAGTTATATCCACGGGAAGTTGGACATCGTTGCTCTAACCTTGCTTTGTCTTTATACTATGTGAGAGGATCCACAAACGGATTACTGATTTGGAAGTGCGCAGAGAGAGAGAGATTCGTACTTATGAGCCGTCGGACTAGCTATATTTTCATTCATAGACTAATTAATAAATAAATTCATTTTAGTATGAGAAAATATATATGGCGATGAAGTAATTAATAATAAAATATTAGTATTTTCCCACACATTTTTAAGTGAGAAAGGGGCATTCTATGGAGAGCTAATGTAAATTATTGCTCATTAATAAAATCAAATAAAAAAATGTCCTTATTAAATGGGTTGGGTTTGCGGATAACTTCTTAGCTCACAGGACCACACCACCCCCATAATTTCCTGTATGAATACATTGTCTCTAATGTACGTATCGATTCCTTTTTTGCCAAAGACCTAAGTGTCGAGTACGGCGTCATTTAGTGAAAGACCAAATATTAGACAACGTCTATTAGCGAAAGACCAATTTGAAAGCATACTTCTTTCGATTGATTGCCGAAAGTTGACCATAGCATTACTCGGTTCGAAAGTTTCCTCACGCCTACGAGTTCCAATTGCAAAAAAATTGTGACTTTTTTCCTTGGGCATGCTTCATAACTTCTTTCATGATGGAACGTTTCTCCAAACTAATGAAAACTAGTCTTGCAGAATACTTTTAAAGTGTTTAAAAAAATTAAGTTGATTTCCACATTCAACCCCCCATGTATTACGCTACAAATTTGTTCATCTTTTAGGAATCATGAACACGAGTTTTCCTTATCTCTTCCAACAAAACGCTTTCAAGAAGTATTTGACATGTCCCAATGTACACCAATGCGTATTTTACATTTATTCATGTGGATTAGTTGACTTTAAAAATTTAGGTACTTTACAACAAAAATAGTAGATAAGGACAAATCAAATTATCATTTTCTTCATCTAGGACGAGGTTTCCCAGATGAAAATTCCGAATGGATAAAATTTTGTGTAATATTATTGGGGAAAAAAATGATCCCCTTTTCATATGTCTTCTAAAAAAGCACTTACTCTTAATATAGAGACGGAGATGGCCCCTGTTATATTTTCTATCCAAATAAACCCACGTGGCAACCAATGTGATAAACACCGCTTGCATGTAACCAGGATCGGTCGTTTTTTATCGCTAAAAAATGAGAAAAAAGAAAATTTGTCCAAATTTTTTTTAAAAATATTATACGATTGCTAATTGAGTTTTAAGTTTTTTTAATTTTATCAATTTAGTTATAAACCTTTTAATGATTTTTCATTTTAGTTCATCTGGTCAATTGTCACTAGAAATCACAAGGGTGAACGATTTTTATAATTTTTTTCTTTTATTTATTTCTTTTATTGAATTTCCACCCAGCAACTGGCGAGAAAAGAAAAAAGGAAAGAAAGGGAAATGAAAGAAAAGTGCAAACTTGAAGATTTTAAGTAAAATTGTAAAAATTATTCATGTCAACATTAATCTTGCTATGTAAAACAATCGACATTGATTGGACTATCATGTTAGCAATTTTTGATTATAGAAATCACAAAAGTGACAGCTAGTTATCACCATTGAGATTGCTTGCAAGTCTTGTCTCAATCGATCTCTCAGCCTCGATAATGACTCCAACGACAACAAAGGCAACCTCGCGCTTGCGCCTCTTGAATCGCCCACCTTTACCCTCTCCTTGTATATTTAAATCGGCAGCGCATTGAGGGAAAATCGTCCACATCTTCTGAAACTGTTTGACTAATGCTCTCTCTCGTAGGTATAACGTCCAATTTATAACGTTTTTTTCCCTTCAATCATTACTCTTGTTCGCTATATTTTGCTTTTGTGTTTGCATCTTTCTGCAAATCGAAAAGAAGAAAGAGAAGGAAACTGTGACATTTGGTTTTGCTTCAAGATTCTGTTACTCTCTTTCTTTTCGTTTCTCTTGGATAAAAATCATTTTGTTTTAAGTTCAAAATCATCTTCATTTTGCCTTCTACAATAATAAAAAATCGTCAAGTCAGCTTACCACGTGAGCGCCATTTGCCCCGTAGGTTAGTTGGGAAAGATGATAGTGGCGATGTTCATTCACTAGAAAAAAAATACATGCTTTTTTTTTTTATTTATGTAAATACATGTTTTTTTCTGGAGTTGACCCACCAGATATGTGAGAACTTTAAATGGCATTGCAACCCACCGAGGCCATTGAAACACAGCCCTCTATGTTAACAACTTGCTCTTTCCAAGTCGCAATAGCATGGTCGATTAAAAACATGAAAAAAAAAAGAAAAGTGTTGTCTCTTTCCGTTCCATCAAGAATGAAGAAAGAAAGAAAAAATTAAGATGGTCACTATTGAGTAGTTGGTAACGATCGACTCCATCTAGACTGCAATTGAAACATATTTTCAGGGAGATTGAGATATGGTGATATATGCCTCTCTCTGTCATTTTCTTATGATATTTCTCAACCAATCGATTTTTTTTATAGCAAGACACATGTCGATAAGTTGTGATTTTTTGTTGCCGTTATTTTGCTTTGTCTTCGTTTGATGGTCATTTGCAATTATTTATCTAAGTAAGTTGGACAGAACCATATGATGAATTTTGTCCTTAGCATTTTCCCCTAGAATTATGCATTTCTCAACTAATCAGTTTCTTAATTGCAAGTTATTCGTTGATGAAAATGGAACATGAGTATTTGAGTTGCATGAGAGAGAGAGAGAGAGAGAGAGAGAGAGAGAGAGAGAGAGAGAGAGAGAGAGAGAGAGAGAGAGAGAGAGAGAGAGTTTTTGAACATTGTAAAAATTACCTCAAGCCATCCTATTACTATTAAGATGAATAGTTTAGTTACATTTAAAAATGAACAATCTAAGCAAATTAGTATTTATGGACCAAACTTACAAACTTAAAAGTATTACAAAATTTAATCCATCATAGTTTAAAAAGAAGATGAGAGAAGCAACGTTGACAGTGAGAAACAAAAAGTATGGTTAATTAACCATTAATTGATTTTTACTCATAGAAGAATATTTTAGTCAATTAATAATAAACATGAAAGGTGAACAGAAAAATGAGACAAAAAAGCGGATGAATTGACTATTGACCTTGTTTTTTTCCTTAATAATAAATTGATAATAAAATGTGCGTATCAAGCTAAAGAAGAGGTGGAAATAGCCCTGCATTTTATTTTTTTTAATATCAAGTAAAAATATATAGACTTTAATTCGATGCATTGTTCTTGTTTAATTTAGAATTTTCCACATTAAAAGGTACCCACTTCAAAAAGATTCTCTTTCAATTTATAGGGGACATGGCTTACGCCGCGTGCTTAGAATTGATTATAATCCTTCACAAAGAAAATATTAAGTGATCCTGAACCTCCACGTCAGCCACTTTTCATCTCTCTGAAAAGTTTTCCCCGACCCAAGCTCATCGTCTTCATCAACCGGTCAGCAAAATATTGGGTACCCTTGCTGCGCCCAATTAGCAAAAAACGAATCCATGAGTTAAATCGACAGTGTCAATGAAGCTTACATTTTAGATTTTTTCAAAAATTCTTTTCTCAATCGGTTTATTTCTTCCATAAACGCCCTCTATCTCTCTCCTTCGTCTCTCTCTCCGTCTCTTTTCTTCGGAACCAGAGGTGGCCTCCATCGACCGGCCAGCGACGAGGTTGTGGAAGAGGCCGAGATCTTTGTGCGGGAGAGAAAGGCGGCGGCGTGGTGGAGGTCAAGCATCTCGCCGCGGACCTTGTCGGACTTTGCGTCTACGAAGGCCAGCTCGTCAGCGAGGCAGGTGAGGATTTTCTAGGCGATGGCCATGCCGACGACGCCGACCCCAACGACGACCATCTTGGCGTGTCGCTTGGAGGGCGACGGCTGTGGGGTGTTTTGGGTCGGCTTGAAGAAGGCTTGGGTCAGGTCCAAATCGCCGGGGCTGAGGTAGGAAGAAGAAAGAGGATCGCAGATGAGTGTTTAAAATTGAGGGTTGGACAGCGATCTTGGCGTGGCGCTTGGACGACGATCTTTGTGCATCTGCTGTTTTGAACTTGAGGGTTGAGAGAGAGGAGCGCGGCTGAATGAAGAAGAAGGAGAAGAAATAGGGAGGGGTGTTTATGGAAGTTAAAAGATTAGTGAAAAAAGATTTTTGAAAAAACTGAAAGGCGGGGTTTCATCGGACACTTGTCGATCAACTAATGGACTAGCCTTTTGCTGATTGGGCACAATAAGGGGTACCCAATATTTTCTCGCGAAAGATGCTGAATCACTCATTCCCACACCCTCCCTTTTCCTCGCCTTTCCACTCCTCCTCCTCCTCCTCCTCCACCTCCGACTCAGCCACCACCTCCTCCCGCGACTCCTCCAGCAGCTCCACCAGCTCCTCCGACCAGATCTGGCCGAAGGACGCCGACGACGGCTATGGACGAGCGTCGGCGTCGCAGCCGCTCGTCCAGATCTGGATCTGGAAAACAGCCCGTCGCCGGGTTCGGAAGCCGGTTGATGGGGTCGGGAACGGGTGTCGAAGGTCTCCGACTTCATCATCTTCGGTGGCTCTTGAGACCCGCAAATGGTCACCCAACTGCATTGAAACATGAAAAAATCGTTGCACGCCGTCAATGGTGTTTCGAAATTAGACGTGAAATAAGCGGATGGGAGAGAAATCTGAAAAATGAGCTCATGCTGACACGTGTCGAGGCCTTGGGGCACCCAATATTTGAAAAGTGGGCCCACTCAGGGAAGTGGTGAAGGTCAGGAGCACCCACGATTTTTCTATTTAAATCCAGATGGTGGATGGTAGAACATCCACACATGTACCAGCTATTAAATGTTATTTGTTCACTAAATTTTTAAAAAGGACTAGTTTTCCTGCAAAATCCCGAAAATGAAAGAAATGTTTTAAGCTTTAAAATATTGAAAAAAAGTTCAAAATAATTCAAACTGTTAATACTCAAAAGAATCGGTAATAATATGCATGTAATGTTTCTTCTCATCCTTTGGATTTAAATTGGAACACACTTCGACTTTCTTTGCGAGGAATTGTGATGGAGACTGCAAAATTCGTTGGGTCTTTGAAGAGTCGTCCCCATCGTCAAGAAACATAAAATAAAGATGGGATATGTGCATTATAAGTCTTAAAATTTATTGTAAAAGTGTAATTGAGTCCTAAAATTTTCAAGAAATGTAACCAAATTCTAAAATTTATTAAATTGGTGCAATCGAGTCTTTTCGTTAATATTGTCAATTTATCTAACAAGAAATGATGACGTTGCATTTTTAAATTAATTTATTTTCCTATGTGGCAATTTTATTTTTTCTTTAAATCTTATTTAAATAATAGAAAAACTAAAAAAGCTAAATGATTTTTAAATTATGGAAAAAAGAAAAAAGTTGCAAGGATCGTGGCTATTGGCTGGGCATTGCCGCCGTTGCCCATTGCTAAAGGGTGGTTGGTGACCTTTGCTGGCCCTAAGCAATGCAAGCCCCAGGCAATGGAGGGGGGCCAACCCTCGCCAGCCTAAGTGAGGCTCGCCCAAATTTGGGTGTTGCCTTAGTTGGGGCCAACATGTCTTGGCCAAATTAGGGCAAGTGTTGGCCCCAGGTGAGGGACGACAACCCTTGCTAGGCTTGAGCGAAGGCTGGTGTAACCCAAATTGGGGCACGCCTTAGCCGGGCCTTGCAAGGTTGCTGGCCTTTTCCTCGGGCTGGCGAGGCTTGAATGGATGACACTAGCCCTTGCCCAAGGTTGACGATGGCTGGCCACCCTTCTACAATGGCCAAATGATTTCAGTGCCCAACCAAGTGCCCAACCAGATCCTTGCCCATTTTTTCTTTTTTATATTCCATTTTTTAGCATCATTTTAGTTTTTTTTAGTTTTTTGCTATTATTTAAATAATATTTAAAGGAAAAAGTAATAAAAAAAGCCAAGTAAGAAAATAAATAAATTTTAAAATGCCACATTAATATTTTTCATTAGATAAATTAATGATATTAACGGAAAGACTTGATTACACCAATTTAGTAAGTTTTAAGAATTGATTGCATTTTTTTTTTTCAAATTTGAAGATTCAATTGTATTTTTATGATAAGTTTTAAGATTTATAGTATACATATCCCAATAAACAAAAGAGGGACGACGGAAAGAAAATAAAATGAAAAAGGAAAGAATTAGCCTTCCATTGCACGTGGTTAACCAAGTAACGGGTTGCTTGCCCACGTACGATCATCCGCAAATTGTCCACGTAGACCAGTACCGTGTTGCTCGCTTGGGTGCACCAAGTGCAGTTACTGTACCTTTTTTTTGGCATGCTCTCTCTCTCTCTCTCTCGTGTTTGGTTCTGTTTCGCCGTTCAAATTTTTTATCACTTTGCTCTTCCTTTCTTTTTATGCCTCGCAAGTGATTAGTTCTGTTCTGTTCAGTTTCCTTTGCACAGATTTGTTTAAGAAAAGAAAAGGAATTTCTAGCCAATAAAGAAGAAATTATGGCGGAATTTGCTACCTCTGTTGCATCGAATCTTATGTCAAAACTAGGTGAGTACCTGTTTGCTCCCATTGGACGCCAATTTGGATATGTGTTGTGCTACAAGAGCTATGTCCAAGATCTCGAAAATGGAGTCAAGAAGCTGGAGAATGCGAAGAAAAGGGTGCAGAGCTCCGCCAATGAAGCCACGTATGATGGAAAACCTATACACAATGATATTAAGGAGTGGTTAGATGAAGTGGATAGTAGGACCGGAGAAGCACAAAATTTGTTAAAACAATGTGAAAGTGCAAAAAATGCTTGCTTCCGTGAGTGGCTTCCCAACCCCATGGTGCGCCATCCTGTTGGCAAGAAGGTGAAGAAGATGACTCAAGTCATTCAGGGACTTCATGATAAAACTGCAAATAATAACTTCCAGAAGGTCTACTATGAGAGTACTCCGACAGGAATTGTCACTACTCCCACTTTCGCTCCAAGATCTGTTGACAAGACAGAAGATGTCTTGGAGTCAAGGGCTAAAATCATGGAGGAAGTAATGGAGGCTATAGCTGATGACAAGCTCTGTGTGATTGGGGTGTATGGGCTAGGTGGGGTTGGCAAGTCCAAGCTTCTGGAGGACGTTAAAAGGCGAGTCAAGAAAGAGAAAATGTCTGATGTGGTTGTCATGGCGAATGTAACACGCAATCTGGACCTACAAAAAATCCAAGGAGAAATTGCTGATGCACTTGGCCTGAAGCTAATGAATGTCGAAAGTACTCGAGGGAGAGCAGATCGTTTGCGTGAAAGGTTAGAGTGTGATCGGGAGAAAAGAATTCTCATCATTTTAGATAATTTGTGGAAGAAGCTGGAGTTAAAGGAAGTTGGAATCCCTTGCGGTGATGATAATAAAGTAAGAGGCTGCAAGTTATTACTATCGTCTAGACACCAAGATGTTTTGCGCATTGACATGTGCAGTGATCGAGCATTCCGACTCAATGAGTTAAATCATGGAGAAGCACAAAGACTTTTTGAAAGGATAGTGGAGGACAGAGTCAACGATCTTGATATTAAACCATTGGTGGATGGAGTGATCAAGAATTGTGGTGGCTTGCCTCTTTTAATTCTATCGGTGGCAAAAAGGTTGAAGTATGGAGATTTGGCTGAATGGAGGAATGCTTGGACCAATATAGAATTGTCGGATGCAAAATCAATAGTGGAACTAAATTACAATGACTTACAAGATGAAAGGATCAGATCATTGTTCTTGGTTTCTGCTGTAAACTCAGGAACGATTCTCATGAGGTGTACCCTTGCGTACTGCATGGGTTTGGGTTTATATAAAAAATTCAAAACCATCGAAGACGCTAGAGATAGGTTGACTGTGGATCTACATAGCCTCCGAGACTCTTCTTTGTTACTAGATAGTGATGACATGAAACAATTCGAAACACGTGACATGGTAGAGTTCAAAATGCATGACGTATTCGTTGACGTGGCCATCTCTATTGCTTCCACTCAATGGAACGCCTTGGTTGGGAGGGAGGATTATGGGGTTAAAGAATGGTCCGAGGAGGAACGCAGGAAATGCACGGCCATGTCCTTCCCTTTTGTAGGCATTGATGAGCTTCCCGAAAGATTGGATTGCCCAAACTTGAGGATGCTTCTGTTATCCGAAAATAACCCATCTCTCAAAATTTCTGAGTCATTTTTTGAATGTATGAAGAAGCTCCAAGTCTTGGACTTTACTGGCTTATCTTTCACATCTCTACCTTCGTCCATTGAGTACCTTGAAGACCTCAAGTCGCTCTGTCTTGATTACTGTGATCTGGAGGATGTGACTATTCTTGGAAAGCTGAAAAGATTGCAGTTCCTAAGTTTCTATAGTTCCGCAATTACTCGTCTACCCAAAGAAATAGGTGAACTAATTGAATTGAGATTTTTGAACTTGACAGGGTGCACTGAGCTCAAAATTATTGAACCTGGAGTACTTGGAAGATTGGTTAATTTAGAAGAGCTGTATATGGAAGACAGTTTTGACAATTGGGAGGCTGAGGACGAAGTACGGCAAAGCAATGCGAGCCTGGCTGAGTTGAAGAACATGAAAAAGTTGAGCACTTTGCACATTGCCATCCCTCATTCTGCCTATCTCTCGAGAGATCTGCCATTTCAGAAACTAAACAAGCACAAAATCCAAATTGGGCGCATTTGGGATTGGTCGGGTAAAAACACAGAATCTAGAATTTTAAAGCTCCAGCTTGATTCGGGCAATCTTCTTCTTGAAGAGTGGGTGTCGAAATATTTACGGAAAACGCGAGATCTCCACTTGGATGGATCACAAGATGGCATTGATAGCATTCACGATTTGTGTGACAAAGGATTTCAGGAATTGAAGCATCTTCACGTACAAAATAGCCCCTCATTTCAGTATGTTGTTCGCTCCACAGAGAATGTCGAGAGCATTACATTTACTAGATTGGAATCTTTGTTTCTTGAGAATCTGAACAACTTGAAAAAGTTTTGTCACGGCTGTCTTGCCCTGGAATCTTTCAGCAAATTAAAGATATTGAAAGTGGATAACTGTGGTGAAATTAAACATTTGGTTCCTTTGTCTATGAAGAGGATAATATTGCAACTTGAAGAGATTGAAATAAGCAGTTGCCACTTGATGCAGCAAATTATTGCGGGTGTTGAGGCAGATGACGACGGAGATGAAATATATGATGATACCAAAGTGAAGTCATGCAATTTGCGTAGGCTGACACTACGAAATTTGCCAAAGATGATGAGCTTCTGTAAAACTGCAGAACATTCGGTTGATTTCTTCGACGAGCAACAGGTATGTTATTTGTTTTTGAGATTTTGGGCATGGATGCGCTAGGATACAATAGGACATAGAAAATTGAAGGCAGTATATATAGCCTATATAATTTTTCTGACCTTTATTTAAAAATGAATGGACATATGTAGAATTCCATTATATCCGATTGATCAAAGTGAATGAAAGAACTAAAAAATATTCAATAGGTAAATTTAATTGTTAATATTCAATAGGTCAATTTGTTTTCCTTACCCCTGGTTGTATTATGGACCTTCTGTGTGGTGATCAAATCTCCCACAAATCTACATTCTAACCACTTTTCTAATATTACTAGTAGAATTTATCTGCGTTGCACATGTTTAAATTTCTTCTTCGTTTTTTTTTTTTGTAATAAAATATTCAACTTTTCTAAGTATTAATTAGAAATAAATCGAGCATTCATTTGTTCGCTATTGCTTGATTATAATAGTTTCTGTAACTATCCTGCTAGGATAGAATAAAAATTTAGGAAACCTTTTTAAAATTATCTTAAAATTATGTTTATGGAGTGACCCCAACTGCAAAAGCATGATGCTGGACTAAAATCATTTATTAAATTAAGTAACTCATTTTCTTGGCTATATGACTAACTCACCACATAAATTATTCTTTTCGTGACGAGAAGGGGTATCCTAGGTTCTTATAGAGGTAGAATAAAATCCATTGCTGAAATTGACTTTGATGCCCATATGGTGCTGCTGCGACCAGTTCATGGATCTTATGGTCAACCATGGATCTTAAATTGATGAACCCCTTTTTGCCTTTGGTTCGATAAGTCATCCACTCCGCATTACAGTTATACTAGAACTTTAGCTCATGTTATGCACGGGGACAACAATTTTTTCTCTATTTCATAAATTTATAATTAATTTTTACTTTCAATCTTTTGATAAGGCATGTTTTTTATTTTTTGGAATACTTTGAAGAAAAATGCCAGATGTCAATCACACATTCTAATAAATTAAAAGTATAGTTTTAATCGGTTTATCAATTACAAGCCCTTTAAATCATGTTCACCGTTATGTTTAATGTTGTTCTATGTCTTTCTTTAACTTAATATGTTGTTAGGTCATGACCTTTTGGTATAAATAATTGAGATTTTTTTTTTTTTACATAGTCGTTTGAAATATTATATAAGACCACAATTAATGACTAACAAAAATTAATTGAGTCTATGCCCTTAATTTGTAAAATTAGAAAGCACAATATGTGAGCGTGAATTCAATAACATCAATAACTCAAGCATTACAACTTCCTCCTCTTGTCTTATATATAATAGAGCCCCAGCAATAAGGTAAATGATAAGTCAAGTGTAAAAGTTGATAAAACTTAAAGAAGTTAAAGGTGAAATTCAAAAATCACTACTCGGCCTTTTTTCTGCCATCTTCAAAGCTATTACGTGAGATTATTTCCTTTATTAACATTTCACAGACAACGCCTGTTCGTGGCTTTTAGTTATAAACATGGTGAGATTGTGTGGTGTTATCTACTCCTCGCTATTAAATTAAAATCGATGCATATGCCATCATAACGTGATTCTCCTTTTGAAGGTATCATTGCCGTGGTTGGATTCCTTGACACTGTCTAAACTTTCCAAAATGAAAGAGATATGGAACTCTCAATTTCCTTCAGATATCAGCAACCTAAAATTTCTGAAGGTAGAGGATTGTGCGTTCCTCATGAGCATCTTCCCATCCAATTTGCTAATAAAGCTACAGAATTTGGAAGCCATCGCCATTGAAAGATGTCAGTTTATACAAAAAGTATTTGACCTTGAAGGACTGACAGCCAGTGAAGATGTCGAGATTCTATTGCGATTGACCACATTAACCTTGAGTGACTTACCAAGGTTGGAACACATATGGAACAAGAATCGAAGAATAGCATTGTGTTTCCGAAACTTAAGGGTACTGAAGGTGCAAGATTGTGAGAACTTGAGGTTTATTTTTTCTTCTTCCATGGCTAAAGCACTCCAACAAATAAAAGAAATAAAAATAGTGAGATGTAAACTGTTGGAGGAAATTATGGATGTGCAAGAAGAAGATTCAAAGAAAGCTGCATCTATGCACACTTTAGAGTTCCCTCTATTATCGTCATTATCTCTTGAGGAATTGCCAAATCTGAGAACATTCTCTCATGGGACACACTGTATTCACTGTCCAACCTTAACAAGATTGAGGATATCTGGATGCCCTAGAATGATGACATTCTCTTCATTCGAAGGAAAGCAACAAATGATAATAGCTAATACAAGTTTACAGCAAGCACTTGGTGGTGTCAACTCTAGCTTGTCCTTGCCTATACTCTTCGATCAAAATGTGCGTAAATATCTCTGGAATTTTTCTAATATATGTTTATCGTAGAAATTATTCTTGGTAACTATAGTCTTATTGCGGATGAAGCATTAGAAAACTCTGTCTACATGTCCTTTAAAGCCTCTTGCTATTGCATGCGTTTGTTGTTTTTCTATGACGATGGGAATGATTCTTGAGAATATATTATCGAGCATATTATCATGGGTAACCAACTTCGTCCAAATCAGGATTTTTAGGAGTTCTTGGTTGAGAAACTAACATATGGTCGTTTCATACAGATTCTTTTTCCGAGCTTGGAGGAGCTGACCGTGGTGTCGTGTGGGTTGATGAAGATATGGCACGATGAACTTTCTAAAGAATCGTTCCCCAAACTAGCATCCATCACAATCCGAGATTGTGAAAATTTGTCTCATATTTTTCCATCAAATATAATAGAGGTGTTCCAGAGCCTGAAAATAATTGAGGTGGTCAATTGTACCTCTTTGGAATCATTAATGGAACATGTTGCCGTCAATACTAAGAAAAGGCCAAAAAGTCTGGTCTTCTTAAACTTAAACGAAGTGAAGTTGTGGGACCTGCCGAGGCTGGATGCGTTAGTGACAAGTAGGTCTCAAGCAACGTTGAGTCTTCCTAGTCTGACTACCATTAGCTTGCGCAACTGCCACAGTTTGAGATATCTCTTCACATATGATACATTCAGGACTCTTGATAAACTTGAGATGCTAGATGTTTCTGATTGCAATAAGATGCAAGAAGTAGTTGCCATTGAAGAAAGTGAAGAGCAAAAGTTGAAGGCAATGAAGTTTCCTTGTTTACAAACATTGAAGCTTTGTTCCCTTAAGAGCTTGATTAGTTTCAGCTCAAGAAGTTGTGCATTTGAGTTTCCCTCCCTAAGAAATCTCTCAATTCTGAAGTGCACTGAACTCAAGGCATTCATACTGAGGCAACAGACACTAAGAGTGGAGATGATAAATGAGGGATCTGCCGGTTCTGATAAAAGTTCACATTCTTTATTTGACGAGAAGGTTTTCCTCTTTCCTTTATCTTAGCTGTATCTTTTCTCATGTGATTTCATTTCTTCTTTGTGACGCATTGGATAGATGATCAAGTTTGCGTCAATGCCAGTCATGTTGACTTTAGCTAGGTGATGCTTCTATAGGTTGTGTTTCCCAAATTAGAAGAGCTACTTCAAATAAGAGTTCAATCAAGAGATTTTGCGTAATTTTAACAAATTATATGCATTTATCAACAAACGACAAAAATTGTCCACTAACATATGTTTTGTTTAGTGTTTTGTGTTCAAAGGCATTCAGTTTATTCGAATTTGATTATTTAGATATTTAATTTATAAACACATTAAAGTATTGATTTTAGAATTATCCTCAATTTATTCTTTGTGGAAATGTGGCTCTAAATAAACTTCCATTATATAAATGTTTTTATGCTCTTATATGTTAATTGATGGACTATTATGTGACTACAAAATGAAAAATCCAATATAATATTCAATAGGCCAATTTGTTTTCCTTACCCCAGGTTGTAATATTGACCTTCCGTTGTGATCAAATCTACTACAAAAATATATTCTAATCAATTTTCTGATATTACTAATAAAATTTATGTGCACTGCACATGTTCAAATTTTTTCTTTTTTTGTAATAAAATATTCATGAAAGTATTTGTTAGAAATACATCTAGTATTCATTTGTTCATTATTGCTTGGATACTATTATAAAAATATGGGAAACCTTTTTTAAATTATCTTAAGATTATGTTTATAATGTGACCCAAACTGCAAAAGCATAATGCTCGGCTAAAATCATTTACTAAATAAAGTAACTCCTTTTTCTTGGCTACATGACTAACTCTCCACATAAATTAATCTTTTCGTGACGAGAAAGGGGGTATCTTAGGTTCTTATATAGGTAGAATTAAACCCATTGCTGAGATTGACATTGAAATGTTAAGTAAGCATCTATAGTTTTTTTATTTATTATTTAATTCAGCATTCATCTAGTTTTGGTCGGTGAGGCAATTTCTTATAAACTAGATAATCATTCTGGGCCAAAACTTTAGCAATATGGTGCAAGAACTAACTCATGATGTTGTCCATTTCCAAAGATGCCCCTAAATTATAGGCATAATAAATTCCGTACCAAATATTTCAGTTATTCAACATATACAAGGTTTGTACGCAGGTTCTTTTTCCAAGCTTGGAGGAATTGAAGCTTTCATCCATGTGCCAACTAAAGAGGATATGGCACAATCAACTCCACAAACAGTCCCTCTGCAAACTTGCATCCCTCACTGTTGAACTTTGTGAAAATTTGTCACATATTTTTCCATCAAATTCAATGGACATGTTGCAAAGCTTGAGTAAAATTGAGGTGGTTGGATGTCCCTCCTTGGAAGCATTATTTGAACCGGTTAGCCTCATCTCTGAGGAAAGGCAAAAACCATTGGAACTCTCTGCATTAAAAAAAATGAAGCTATTGAATCTACCAATGCTGACAGACATTTTGAAGGGTGACTGCGAAGTAACCTTGACATTTCCTAGTCTGATGGAAGTGAACGTCAGACGTTGTCATAGTTTGTCATATCTCTTCTCAAGTACCATGGCCAAAACTCTCCATGAACTCGTAATGCTTGATATTTCCTGTTGCAATAATCTGCGGGACATAATTGTGATGGAAGAAGGAAAAGGGAAAACCACAGAGATATTCGAGTTCCGTCATTTAACCAAACTCAAGCTTGGTGACCTTAAGAGTTTGATTTGTTTTAGTTCAGAAAATTGTGTGGGTGATGGTTTATATCCTCTATTTGACGAGAAGGTATCATATCCCAATTTATCTTATTTGTTATATTTCTTTTGTTTTTTTTTTTTTTGTGATTTGACCCTAATTTATTTTGGGTATTTTCGATTTATCTCTATACACTTGTAGCTTGCATTTCCAAAGTTAGAAGAGCTACACATTGAGGGAGTTCAACAAGAAGAACTATGGAACAATAAAATCCCTGTGGAGTCCTTTTGTTGTCTAAAGGTCCTCAAGGTGAAGCAGTGTCACAACCTAATGAATGTGATTGCTTCATTCATGTCAGAGAGGTTGCTTCACTATATGAAGTCCTTGACGGTTGAGGAGTGCCCACGTCTGAGAAACCTTTTTACAGTGTTTATGGCAAAAAGTCTAGGACAACTCCAATATCTCGGTCTTGGTGGTTGCGGAGAGATTGAGTACATTGTCGCCAAACAAGAAGAGAAACCTGAAGAAGCAACCGACAAAATTGTAATTCCTCAACTTGTCACTCTGAATCTTCACAACATGCCAAAAATCAGAAGTTTCTGCCAAGATAAGCATATTTCAGAGTGGCCCTCCTTGAGAGAGTTTACTATTGAAGATTGTAAAGCTGTGAAGGTGATTCTAGGAGATGCGAGTTGTAGAAAATTGGAGGGTAGCGGTCCAACACATCAACCGTTTTTACTCGTCGAAAAGGTTTGCACTCATTCCTCTCTAATGGCATATCTAGTTTGTTGTCCTAATGGTTTGAGCTAAGGGTATGAGCAATCACTTACGATAACTTATCATTTTCATTTACAAATCTATGAACTCAAATAAGAAACATCTCAAATCTACTTCTTTAATATAAAAACATTAAAATGCATATCGAAGCTTTTTCATAAATTTCAAACACTTGATACTTTTTTTTTCTTTTCTTTTCAAGTCTTAGACTAAATTGTAGGTGAAGCACAAATAATAGGGAGAGGCTAAGCTTCAATTAACGGCTTTTAATTAATCTAGAGTCTAGACAATGCCAAAGATGTCTGCTTAAATTTAAATATTGTTCATTGTAAGATTAAGGATTGACAACACTACGAGTTCCAAAACTTGTGTTGGTTCGGCACTTTAGTTCTAAAATTTGCATGATTGATGCATTTCAAGACTTGTTAAGTCCGTCCCTTTTTTTGTAGAGAAATTCTACATTTTCATCATATTTTCAATGTTGCATGGGCTTTAACGCGGTGATGGAGCTTCCTCAAGCACAATGGGAGCTATTTCACTATTGCCACACAGAAAAATTGAAAAAAAAAAATTAAGAGCATACTAAAAATTAGAAAAAAAAATAGCACTAAAATGAAACTGCAAATGAAAAAAAGTCCCATGAGGGATCACCAGTCAGAGGGGGAAGGACTGCATAAGGAACGCCACTATTGCTTCCCTTCTTGCCGACAATGGCCAACAACCCTCACCGAGAGCAAGCAATGGCCTGTTACCGCCTTTGCCAATTTGGGCGAGGGCAAGTGTGCTCCCTCATGTGGTGGCGAAGAGCCAAGTTTGGCAATAGCTAGTGGCTTGGTGAGGGTGGCGAGCACCCTAGTTGTGACCTGGGGAATGGCTGCAGCCGTCGTCAGCCGTCGCCAATGCAAAAGCCCAGAGACCCCACCCCCGCAAGCCCCTTCTTTCTCTCTCCCCCCTTGTTTTCTTATATGTACTTTCTAAATTTTTTGTCCTATTTTTTAACGTGGCATCACCACATTAGTACTACATTTTTACAATTAAAAAAGGGAAAATTTGATGAAAAGTGCCATATATATTTTGGGCAATGGAAAGACTCAAATGCTGAATTGAAACAAGTTTTACTAGTAAAGGGGGAAAAAGTTTTAGTTCTTAAACATGCCAAACCGGAATAAGTTTTAGGATCATTTTGCCACTATTCCTAAAATCAATTGTAAATATTGTGACGGGAAAATCATTCCACAGTCCTAAAACATATTTATGAAATGCAATCAAATCTTAAATTTGTAAGTTGATGCAATGAACTTTTATACCTTTATCAAAAAGTGCAATCGAGTCCTAAACCTTTTGGTTGATATAATTAAGTCATAATTAATACAAACGAATGCAATTTGAGATCGCCGCATAGGCAATCTAAGTTATTGTGTACTAAAAGAACTTGATCATGCTTTTTAAAAAATATTTAAAACTTAAGTAAATCAATTGCAAGGTCTAGGTCTTGACTACATCTCATAAATAAGACAAATAAACAACAAGATAGTTGAAGAATTATGTCATATATCATTCTTCACAAAAGGGAGATTTTGATGTGCGCCTCGGAAGTATAAGGCCATGCTAAGTATTTTAGTACAAATTTTAGCATCATGAATTTGCAATTCTATGAATGACCAAAAGGGGAAATTATGTTCCAGATTTTAATTAATTTCAGAAGGTTTTTCTATAAATTCATCCAGATTAGTTAATAGAATTTTACTACTCTCACTTCACTATTCCCACTAGCATAGTCCTTATTTAACACTTGAAGACATTGATAGCACTTATGCATGCTATTTTCCTCAATAGCGAACTAATTTTGGATCGTTTTCTTGTCTTTTTTTTTTTTGACAGTTTTTCATTGAATCTATTCAATTCTTGCTAAAATTGTTGAAATATTCTCTCAGACCACTAAAATTTGTTCAACCTCTTGAAGATTATTATGGATTTATGATAACCACAATCACAACAATTGTCGGATTACTCCTGACAGTCAACATTGTTAGAGTAGCATAATAATAATAATAATAATAATAATAATAATAATAATAATAATAATAATAATAATAATAATAATAATAATAATAATAATAATAATTGCCATACCAATTGACATGATAATCTTGATAAGCCCTACTCTTTTCAAATTTAGAAATATGAGAGTTCATAAATATTGTAACATTATTCAAAGAGAAAATTTACCAAGCATAGAGTGGCTACAAATTAGAAAGCCTAGCGGCTAAAGTTTCAATAGGCATGAATGCCATATATCTTCATTAGCATATTAGATCAGAAATGCTAGTGTAGCATCTAAAAGAAGTACTATAGTGTTTGCCTTTGGTCTAGAATAGTTGCACAACGATAATAAGTAGTTAAAGCGGAGTTTTGATACTAATTAATGTTGAAGAGATCTAGCTTAATGACCAATTGATGAAGAGCAGATCGAGATCCAATACCAACTAATGTTGAATGAAAGTATGTAGAAAGTTAGGTTTAGATTGTTGGAAGTGGAGGAAAATCAGATGATAAGAAAAGATGGAGAAATTAAGGAGATATGGAAGATATAGAAAGGCCAATTCGAGAAGGGGGGGAAGATATGCTAAATAGGCAAACTTAGTTATTAAATCAACTCATCATTAATACTAAAGAAAAATATTTAATTGGTTTATATTTATAGGCAACTTAAATAAGAGATGAACTACTAACTGGAATAAATTAAGATTAATACCTAAGTCTTGATAATTTCAAATAACAAATTTATGAAGAAACAAATCAGCTAGTGATCAAAGAGTCCTGTACAACATAAATTAAACAATACATACTTGCATTTACCATCTTTGATTTAATTGTTCGATCCTTTTCTTTAGTATTTGTCGTGTTTTCTTAGAGTCTATACTTTGTCGAAGAACTTTTTAAGTGCAAGATCCATGAAGCATTGGTTTGTGTGAATTGGTTTCTGTTTTGTCGTTTGCAATTCAAAGAAATGGGACAATATATTGGCTATTGTGTTTTTTAGTTTTGTAATGAGCCAAATCTAACATGGGCTAAATTTGAGGTTCATGGGAGACAACTTATGCACGAAATGAATATGGTTGTCTAACTAAGAAGGCTATGGTTATGCTACTGCTTAAACATAATGCTTAATATATATTAGAAAAATTTATGCTTTCTACTTTAAAATTATATGACAGATGAATAAATTTTAGGGGGTGGCATCTGCTAAAAAGAAATAACGTACGTCTAGTCTTCTTTTCTTTCTATTTTTTTGATAATATCCATCCTGTGATTTTCTTTGTTCTTAAAGTCAAAGTATTCTCTTTTTTGAAGGAATAGAGAATCAGCTCTAATTAATTAAATTAAATATAACAGGTTGAGTTTCCTGCTTTGGAGTTGATGAAGATCTTGCACATGGATAACATGGAGAAGATATGGCCTGATGATCTTGATT
This sequence comes from Eucalyptus fibrosa, assembly GCA_017140475.1. Lineage (NCBI taxonomy): Eukaryota > Viridiplantae > Streptophyta > Magnoliopsida > Myrtales > Myrtaceae > Eucalyptus > Eucalyptus fibrosa. The sequence goes on along the minus strand of CM029507.1, from coordinate 63,919,823 downwards.
CAAATGCCTTTGGCAAACTCAAAACACTAGTACTGAAGCATTGTGAGAAACTTTTATCCATATTTTCATCTTATAATATGCTCACAAGATTTCAAAACCTAGAGGAGATAATTGTGACTGATTGTGGATCCCTAGAAGTAGCATTTCAAGTCCAAGAGTTTGAATTTAGTGAAGCTTGTTCTACAAATTCTTTTCAATTGGGAGAAATAGTTTTGACGCGACTCCCAAAAATGAAACATGTGTGGAATGGACTTCCTCAAGGAGGTCTTACCTTTGGATGCTTACAATACATGGAGGTTGTCGAGTGTGGGAGTCTCAAAAGTTTATTTCCAAGCTCGGTGGCAAAAAATATGACACAATTCAAAGAACTTTTAGTGATCGATTGTGGGGTGGAGGAAATTATTGCGAACAAAGACGAAGTAGGGATGAGTGTAAGTGATCTCTTTTTTCCACAATTAACCGACCTAACATTAGTTGAGTTGCCGAAACTAGGGAGCTTCTATCGGAATAGTCATACTTCAGCATGGCCACTCTTGAAGCAATTGCGAGTAAGACATTATGGCAAGATGAGGTCATTCTTATTTGCTAGTGAATTTCAAGGCTGCCAAGGTACAACTACCAATGAGAACCAATCTGCACTATTTTCTTTTGAAAAGGTACCGCCCTTATCAATGATTCTAACTCTTTGCTATTGTATTCATTGGTTTATGTGCATAGCTCTTGGTGCATTGTTATTTTCTCTAGGAAATTGAAATTGTCAAACATTTCATGCTTGTTGATGCTCGCCTAACCACACTTGTGAATTGCTTATAAATTTAAAAATTATTTGTAGTTAATTATTTCCAGCTCATATTCTTTGGTATATAAATCTATTGATCCCAACTTTTACTTTGAAGAACAACACTTTTTATTAAATTAACTTGCATAGATAGCCATGCTTCTAATGAGTCGCTCGTATCTTATGATTGAGATTTACTTATTTAATTTAATTTGACCAACCTTGTCCACCAAATTTTTTTCAAAAAAAAAAAAATGGTATTATGTTCACTTGGAATATTGCTAGCTTAGCTACAAAACAAATTTCCATCCTCAAACATCTTGACCATGGTTGGTAATTGTCAATCTGGTCACATGTTAGCAACTCATCAATAGGCTTAAAAAAGGACAAACTTTTTTTTCTACTTTCAAATCATCAACTACTTTTAATTTACCAACTTTTACTATGGCTTACCAACAAATTTGAAATTTCTAACTTTATTTGAAGTTACCAAATTAAATTTGATTGGTGTACCAATATTAGTCACATTTAGACTTCATTTGTTTCACGAAAAATGGAATTTATGCAAAATATTTTTTGAAAAATGATCGCTTGTATTGTTTATAAAAATAAATGAATAAAAAATATTTTTATAATCTACAAAAATATTTAGATATAAATTAACATCGACAATGAAAAGAATTTTCATTGATTAATTATTATCAAGCAATATAAGCGATTATTTTTAGGAAAATGTTCTTTAAAACATTTATTTTTTATAAAATACAAACTAATTTTAGTTACTTGTCACCTTATTATTATCTTGTTATGTTGGAAAGTAACAACATTTTCAAAATTACAAACTACTTTAATAATCAACCAATATTTACTCTTGTGACAAGCCAACGCCTCTCATATTACAAACTTAATTTTGAAATTACAAACGAAAATTTAATTGATGTACCAATAATCATCAAATTAAGATACCAATGGATTTTATTCATTGACCAACTTTTTATTAGATCTTGAAAGGTACTAATATATATTTATATTTTCAAGATCACCAACTACATTAAAAACCTACCAACATTTATTCATATGGTTGACCAACACTTTTTCAAGTTACAAACGTTCAAATGACCAAACTTAATTTGAGTGGTAAATTAGTGATCTAACAACACGGAATTAGGTTCCTTTTTAATTGCACAAAATCCTAAAAACATCAATTTATTTGGGGTTATGTACTTTTGGTTTGTTTCTTTGCTCATATGATGTTTCACTTTGCTTTTGCAAGAATGAACAACTTGTCTTCATTATGTACTCTTTTTTCCATCTAAATTTTAAACTATCATCTCTATCTTGTTTTATTGCCTTTTCACTCATGTCCTGTCATTTCAATTTTTCTTTTCTTCTCTTTTTCTTTTCTTTTTTTTTCTTCCAATCATTTGTTGAGTTTGAATGCATTCTTCTCAGAGTTACACGAAAATGAAGCCATATGATACTTATGATCTATAGTAAAATAGATATGAGAACTACAGCTTCGAAAACAATGTGCAACATTAATGCAACATCTTACTATTGAAACACATACATTAACTATAAAAATAACCTGATTTGTTTAAACAAGCAAATGTAGATCTTCCATTTGAATTTAATTAATTACAATTGAAATAGCCGAAGCATCATTGATTAATAACTTTCTTTATCCAAATTCATGAAATATATTGTGATTGAATTAGGCACGCCACATCAATCAAAAAATAAAAATAAAAATTGGGCACACCACTAAAAACAATCATCCCTCGTATAATGGCCATCGATGCTTGCTCGTCTACTTCCTGAAAGTTGTGTTTCTCCTTATTTCCCTAAACCGAAGGACATTTTAGTCATTGGACTTTTGTTGGCCTAATTAAACGGATTCCCTCCTACAGGTCATTTCTCACTTGGAGGGATTGACATTGACGATGGAGGATGTTATGATGATGATGCCGCAGCATTACGTCTTTCACAATCTCAAAGAGCTGGATTTGGTATGCTACCATGATGAAAATGTTGCTTTTCCTTTCAACTTCCTTCTCCACAGATTCCCCAATCTAGAACGGCTTAATGTGGGATGTAGTTCCTTCGAGGAGATATTTCCAGAAGATTCGTCTGGACATGGGGGAGCGACTCCATGTGGAGAACTAACTGACATGGAAAAAACTCTCCACGCACTGCAAAATCTGAGGCGACTTGAGCTATTTATGCTGTGTAACCTAAAGCAAGTTTGGAAAGATGGCTCCTTGATGGCTGAAATTCTCAAACAGATTGAAGTTCTGTGGGTTATGTGGTGCCCGAGTTTATCGATTGTACTTCCATCCACGACTTCATTCCAAAGATTGATAAGTTTAGAAGTACAGGATTGCGTTGGTTTAGTTCATATGGGGACTTGCTCAGCAGCGACAAGTCTAGTCCACCTTACTTGGCTAGTCCTAAAAAATTGTGGTGCGATGGAAGAGGTGGTGACAGATGATGGAAATGGAGTAGAGGAGATCTCTTTCCCCAAGCTGCAACAATTGACACTTGATGATTTACCAAGCCTTGAGAGCTTCTCCCCCACTAATTGCACCTTAAGATTCCCATCGTTGGTGTGTATCGTCGTCATGAAGTGCCCCAAGATGAATATATTCTGCAAGGGTGTCTTGAGGACACCGAACCTAGATAAAGTACTCCTCTCCTATGTGGAGGATGAATGGTGTTGGGAGGGCGACCTTAATACCACCATCCGAACCTTATCGGCTTGAAACGATCCACTTCGAATTTAGCAAGACAGGTAAATCTGTGTGCCTAATTATGTCTATCTAAATCTAGTGTCAAAAGGAAGAAATTTGCGTTCTTCAAATTCTATATTGGCTCATAGTAGGTCGGTCTTTCTTTAAAGAATGTTCGACTAGGTTTTAAAGGAATTGTCACACGATTTGATAATTAGGGGCTTTTGAGCACTTACTCACCCTTGCATTCTAGGTGTTTGATGAATTGTTCAACATAGCCTTTGTTAGTGCAGCTTCAAAGATTGTGAGGTTTTGTTATATGGGGCCGTGTTCTTGCCCACTTCTCTCGTTAAATTTGATGAATGTCTTATGGACAATGTTTCTTTCTGTTAGGTGTCATGCTCGCTATGATCAAAGTGGCTACTTTCATTTGCTAGAAAGTGTCTCCTGTTGTAGGATGTTGAAGCAAGCTCTTTGCAACGTGTGCACTAATAATGTTCTAGTGCACGGTGTTGATGCCTCTTGACATGGTGTCTTAGTGCCGACATTGGTATTCACAATAGGTGCTTCATTGAATTTATTATTCTTTTGCTAGCTTGGGATGTCTTCTCTATGTCATTTCCTTGATGATGGTACCGGTGTAGTAGAATGGTTGAGCAAATAATCAATTGAATGTGGGGTACTCCAACATTTGTCGAATTGTATAGATATTTTGTATGAGTGTTGGCTTTTAGGCAAAAGTTTCTCTGGAGTTAGACTATTTGGATGATGAAAGTAACTAAAAGGGCACGAAGTCCAAGAATCCAAATAAGCGCATGTCCTTCAAGCAACGCAACATAGCCTACATGGAGCTGTTCACGCTAGATGTTGTCATCTCCAAGCACTTCGTCTCTACTTCACTCACTCACAGGGTCACAAGCAAGCAAGGCGCTGTTGCGAGTACCAATTCTAAAGACATTAGAGCCGTGTTGATGTCTCGATTGGACATACCAGCATGTTTGGCCGTAGGCAGATTTTGGCAAACCAGGCGAGGAAAGCTGATGTGTGCACTGCTTCCTATACTCCAAGAGAGAGGGACAAGTTTGAAGGAAAAATCAAAGTAGTAGTTCACACTCTGATTGACAGTGGCATTCATACTAAAGTTTATCTCGACTGATTTTCCCTCCTTGAGCACGATCCTGCTTGTATGCACTACTCCTAATGGAAATATACTGACATCTTTAACATTGTATTGAGAATATGCAGGATGTAGTGTTGATTCATTTGTCAGTTACATATAGATAACTGTGACTATCTGTTTTAGTAACAGAATCGGATTTTGCTTTGGCTTTGTAGAAACATTTACCTTCTAGATTCTTGAATATGAGCATTCTGATGGCTATCAAATATGAGCATCCTGATGGCTATCATAGCTTCACATATATTTCTCCAATTTTACATGGCGTCTGTATCGACTCTAGCTTTTGGAACATTATGGATGTCCATGAGAGGAGGGTTAGTTTCATCCATCTTCTTTTAGCAGACAATTATTTATGCAGCTATCAAAGTGGCTGCTTTTAGATGCTGGAAAGGTGTCTCCTATAGCAAGAGGTTGAAGCAAGGTTTTCACAACCTGTGCACTGATAGTGTTCTAGTGCATGGTGTTGATGCCTCTTGACATGGTGTCTTTGTGCCGACAGGTGGTATCCAGAGTGGGCAGGTGAATTCGTTGAATATCTGATTCTTTTACTAGTTTGCGATGTTCTCTCTTTGTAATTTCCTTGATAATATTACTGTTGTAGCATAATGGTTGAGCAGATAATCAATTGAATGTGGGGTTGCTCTATCCTTAATCGAGCTATGTACGGATATTGTATGCATGTTGGCTTTTAGGTGACCATGTTTAGTGGTTAAGACTTTAGTTTTTAGTTTTTGATTTTTATAGTGCTCTCCTAGGTCCTTCATTTCCTAAGATAGTGCTGGCTGGTAAGCTCGACACTATTGTCTGAACAGCCTCATTTAGCACCAAGAAGTTTCTTTGGAGTTGAAGATTACTTGGATGATAACAATAGCTAGCCATACAATTACCAAAAGGGGAAGAAGTGCAAGAATTCGAATAGGCACATGTCCTTCACAAAGCACACCATAGCCTACATGGAGCCATTCATGCTAGATGTTTTTATCTCCAAGCACTTTGTCTCAACTTCACTAACTCACAGGGCCACGTGCAAGCTGGTTGCTGTTGTGGTTACCAACTCTAAGGACATCAAAGCTGTACTCAAGTCTCGATTGGATATAATTGCCTGTTTGGCCATAGGCCGGATTTGGCAGACTGGGCGAGGGAAGCTGATGCGTGCACCGCTTCCTATACTAAATCAAAGCAATAGTTCAGTCTCTGATTGACAGTGGCATCAACATTAAAGTTTATATTGACTGAGTTTCCCTCATTGAGCGTGATCTTGTTTATACCTTGTAGGTGTATACCAACATCTTTGACATTGTTTTGAGAATGCGCAGGACGTAGTGTTGGTTCATTTGCTGGTTAAATATAAATAATGGTGACTGTTTGTTTGGCAGGTGCAGAATCCAAATTTGTTTTGGCTTATTGAAACATTGACCTTCTCGATTCTTGAATGAGCATTGTGATGGCTATCATAGCTTCGTATATCTTTCTCTCATTTTACAGGGTGTTGATATTGACTCCTGCTTTTGAAACATTAGGGATGTCCATGCCATGATGATTGGTTTCATCCAATCTTCTTAGCGGACACTTATTTACAAAGTTAGAACCACAGGTCTTGAGAGTCCAAAGTACTATCATCACATGGATTGGCAAGTAATATTCCACTAAAATTATCATAACTTAAGTTACTTTAGTTGTCTATTGTTCGTTGTTTTACTTGAGTTCATAACATCAAGATACATAGATATTACTTCGCCTGCATTTGTGACTTGATGGTACATAATCAATTAACTTGATATCACCTGATATGGTCATTGTATTCTTGCGGAAAATATGAGACTAAATATAAAGTGTTGTTTAGTCTAAATATAAAGTGTCACGCCCCGAACCCCGAACGCGTGTCCATCCCTATCTGGTCGATAATAATTTGCGACTTCCCAGGACGAGTCGCCGACCCTTTCCATTTTATTGCACATGCGGAAGCGAAAAGAAATCTCCTGACAGTAATCATCTCGGGATAGAAAAGCAGGATACGAATTCATAAACAAACATGCTTTTATATATACACTGAGTCATGCACAAAGGTCTATGGCCAAAAGACTACAAAAGACTAGCCTTCCAAAAAGAAGCAGTCCTAACTGACCTACGCTTCCGATCACCTTCTCTTAACTCCAGGTCCTCCACTCGATGACCCTGAAAATGTTGTCCCACAATGGGGTGAGATATCATCTCAGCGAGTCTACGCTCTAAACCCCAATTAGGAGGGAAATACGCCAAGAAGTGTCCTAATCACACAATCACACAATCAAGGAGACTTACCTCGTCTCAGATCCATCTTGCAGGTCATTATAATTTATCTCACAAACAACATGAGAGCATGAGCAACAAATAAGCTCCAATAACTGAAACGCCACACTTAATTAATCATGCGTTCCTAGTTTTGATCTCGGCATATAGCACGGCCTACTCTTAGTTCGGTGGTCTTCTGGCATTGCCAGGCTTCGTCTCACCCCATTGAGCATGGCACGTCTCTTTCTCAGACGGCTTTCCCGAAGGAGCATAGGGTCCAGAATCAACTGCGACCGGCTTCCCGTTGTCCAGGGGGTATCCCGAATAGGGATAACATTAAGCTTAACAGCCCGGGACGATTTCTCTTAACCAACACATGATCACTCAAATATGACCCAAGGCATTGTGCATTGCACTCAAATGCTTCAATTAAAATGGTGAGTCTGGCCTTTTTCTTCATATTAGAATTTCACATGAAATTACTCGTGTGTGGGTACACGGTAAATTTGACCTCGAAAAATTGATATTCTCCCTTTTTGAAATCCCACTATTTCATATAGTACTAAAAACCATTTTCGGTGTCAAAACCCGACACTTGGGATTTTCTGAATAAATATTGGAAATTCACAATTTTTGGAATTAAATACCAAAAATCCAATCGGCACTCAATTTGCATAATTTAACACTCAATTGCAGAAATGAATCACACCATTGAAATCAGCACGAAATTCCGGTCATCGGCTATCCCGGCCTAATTTCCGGAAAAATAATTAATAATTAAATAATTACTGTAATTAATTAAATAAGTCAATTTAAATTCTAAAATACTAACCTAGGCCAGAATCATTAAATTAATAACCAATACGGACTCAGAAAATTCCCGAACCCTTCTAGATAAATAGTACACTTTATTTAGGCCTTAGCTAAACCATGCTAACCACCTAACATGCTCAATTAAATAATTACATTTCTAATTTAATCTAACTAACCAACTAATTCCTAATAAAATAAATCTAAACACCTCTTAAACGTCATTAGCCTACTAAGCAGAGTTTAGAGTATAAACTCACCGGTTAATTGTGGAAACCGGTTCACTTCGACGGCGGCGCGACGGCGGCCGAAACTTAAATTGCGGCGGCGTCGAAGAAACTCGGAACGGGCCTAAAATTCGCCCAACAAATCTCAGCCCAAATCTGAGATTTGTTAATGACTTGGACTGGGCTTGATCTGGGCTTGGGCTGCTTTGCGGGCCTCAAAATCGCGGGCTGACCTCACGGGCTTGGACTGCTGAAAAAGACAACTTGCTGGGCTTCAAAATTGGACTGGACTGCTGGGCTTTTGGGCTTAAAGGAGCTGCTGGGCTTCAAGTGGGCTGCTTGCTTCGGTGATGCTGGGCCCTTGAAATTTCGTGGGCTGAACTGCTGCAAACCGAAGCAGTAACGGAGGAAGGAGTCAGCTTCGCGGCTTGCTCGGTGGACGCTGGATTTCGATGGAGTGAGAAGCGGACGAAGAGCAGCCAGTTGCGTGGGATCGCTCGAGCGTGGGAGTCGTCGGGGCAAAATCACGACTTCGCTGGCTGCCGAGGGACGCGCGACTGAGGAGCGGCTCTGGTCAACAATCCAACTGAGGAAACAACAAGATTGACCGAAGGAGGCACGCGGCTGAAGACACGGATGGATGCAGCTTCGCTGGGTCTTCAATTCGGCTGAAGAAGACCACGCGGGCAGTTGGCTGGCGTCCACGAATTTGCCTGCAGCAGGGAGTTGGGCTGTGCGATGCAAACGTGAGGTTTCGGTGGAGGTTTGGGTCAACACCGGCTTCAATTGCTGACTGAAGAAGGTGGAGACTCGGACGCGTGGGCGTTGGTCTTCGTGAGGGAGAGAGGGACGCTCGGTGAGTGGAGATGTGGGCGAGTGATTGTGGTTCGGTCAGTGGGGACAGCAAGAGAGGCAACGGGGACTTGGTGATTGATGAAAAATAAAGGGAAAATGAAAGCAAGCGTAGAAGCCAACGGAGAGGGAGAGAGAAATGGTCGAGCAGGAAGAAGATGATGAAGACCGAAGGAGAAAGGAGCGTATGGGAGAAGCTTGAGGGAGAGGAAGCCAAAATATCCAATTAAATATCTCACATTCATCATTGTTTGGTCCCACTAGGCCTCCAACCTTATCTTCATAGTCTCCTAATACTTTCTAGCTCAATTTTCACTAATTAAACCCAAAAGATGCCAAAATGCAACCCTTCTCTTTTTGATCCGAATTTTACTCTTTGATCTCTAATTTCTTTAACAATTTTCCCAAATTCAACGTCCAAATTTTGATGGAGAAAAATCCCACATAATTTCTACAAGTCTCTTTCGTCATATAGCTCGGTTTGCAAGTCGAAAATCTCTTCAATTCAGCCAATCTGAATTTCTGTTATTTTTCTGCAACGTCTGAATCGATATTCCATAAAAACCTTGGAATCTTTGAAAATTCTTTGGAGAATGAGTCGACGCGTTCAAATAAATAGCTCGTGACACCACGTAACTTTCAATTTTTGAAATCGAGTTTAAATTCACGGTTATTTTCAATCCGGCGCACTTTTAGCGTGACCTAATCTACCGGGTAACTTTTAGGAATTTTTGGTGCAATTGACCCGTGATCGATTTATCTTGAGTCACAATGTACATCTCCGACACATTGGTGACCTTCGATTGTCGTGAAAATCTCGAGGTTTTAATTACGGGCACCGAGTACCAAAACAACAGAAAATCAATTTAGTGTCAATTGATGAGAATTTTTCAATCAAGTGGAATCACCTACAATTTGATCACATATCTCAGTTAAATCGACCTATCTCTGATTTCTGATCGATCTCTGACAGTGCCGTAATGACCCTTGCAGATCAACACGGTCGAGTAGTCGATTCTTGGTCGAATTCTCAAGTCCAATTGCATTTAGATTCCCTAATTGCTTCCCCAGATAGTCCAGTTATTTCATGAGTGATCAGCTCAGAGAATAGCACTATTAGCGTTTCGATGAAAGGCCCGATTTATTTAATCAAAAACAAATTCTGAAAATTCAGGCTTTCACATAAAGTGTTGTTTAGTCATTCTTTTTCTTCTGCCTCTAACTTTGACTCTCTTGGACAAAAAGAGAAGGCCTCATCGAAAGGTGAGTTATATGATGTGCTGCTTTTCTAATGTTATTTCTTGCCGATTTACTTTCGTGGATACTAAGAAATTTTTTTTGTACATATTTGATGCCGTTCTAATATTCCTGTGTTTTTACCACAATAGTAGTATCGCCCATGTCGACATAAGAGTCTCTCTAAATTGCAATGAGTTCAAGCTATAATATCGTCAAACCATGAAAGAGCGAGAAAAAGGCATTGGATCCAGTTTACTGTAGAATTCCTTCATAAACCCCTCGCCCCAGCTTTCTGAGATTCACAGATCACGATAGCACCTGCATTTTACTCACTCCTCTCCCCTGGCGGTTGAGCCACATATTAGGAAAAAGAGAGATATCCGAAATCCAATATGCTCACAGATGGAGTACAATATTGACATGTAAGGAAAGTAAGCTAGTTGATTGAAGGTGATCTAATTGCTTCGCAATTCACCTATTTTAGATAAATCCACTGCAAAAGCAGATGATCTAAGGATCACTCAGGTGTGGAGCCTATTGCAATTTCATATGTTCATTGGATGGCTAATATGAAGAAGAAAAGCTCACTTGCTAGTTGTTATTGTCAGATAAAGTTTGAATTCTGCTCGTCCTTTTGTTGCAATTTTAGTTGTATTCATTGCTTTTTTGGTGCTTCATCCTCATAGCTCTTTCCATAAGTGCCAATATGGACCATCAATTGTTTTTTAATTGGATTAGGAAGTAATACTCTCCTAGCTAAGGAAAAATGTCACCTGGGCATCTTAAGAGTTCCTAGTAATCTGACTCTTCCATTGTGTCAAACGAGTTCATAAAATACATCAAATAGCTCACAAACTTAAAGTACTATAGTCATTTCCATGACATGTTTGCACTTAAAGTGCTGCATATCTCTGTACTAGTCAAATGTCCACAATTTAACATAATCAATATATAATAAGATATTGCGCAGCAAAACGTTATTTCTGAGTCCCAGGATAAGGTAGCTGGGTCTGGTCGGGGGTATTTACTCTTGAATCATATTAAGAACGTGTCATTTTCCATGCACTTGGTTTTTGAAAAGTACCAAAAAAATCCTAAACCTATTGCATTGGTACCAATTCGGTCCTAAACTTTTCAATTGGACCAATTTAGTCCTAAACCTTTTGATATTGGTACAAATTAAGTCCATCCGGCCAATTTTGGCCGGCCGACGCCGACGTGGACATCGGTCGGTGGCCGGACGCCGACATGGCAATTTTCATGATTTTTTATTATTTTTCGAATTTTTTTATTATTTATTTTTCTTTTTTCTTCCTTTTTCCTTTTCTTTTCCGGCGGTGGCGGTGAGCCTCCGGTGAGGCTCACCGCCACACCGGGTGAGGGCTGTGAAGCCCTCGCCTGCTGCCGGCGAGGGTCACAGCCCTCATCCGGCCTCTCCCAGGGTCGCCAGCGAGGCCATGGCGACCATCACCAAGGCGGAGGCGAGGCCTGTGAAGCCCTCGCCAGCCGGCGGCGAGGGTCGCGGCCCTCGCCTCCACCCTAGCGATTGCTGCCATGGCCTCGCCTGCTGCTGGTGAGGCCATGGCGACCATCGCCAGGGCGAAGGCGAGGGCCGCGAAGCCCTCGCCAGCTGCCGACGAGGGTCGCAACCCTCACTCGGCCTCGCCTAGGGCCGCGGGCGAGGTTGAGCGAGGGCCGCGACCCTCGCCAACAACAGGCGAGGGCTTCGCGGCCCTCGCCTCCGCTTGGCGATGGCCGTCATGGCCTCGCCGGCGGCCCGGGAGAGGCCGGGCGAGGGCCGCACCCGCCGGCGGCAAAGCGAGGGCCGCGGCCTCGCCCGGTGGCCGAAAAAAGAAAAGGAAAAAGGAAAAAAATAATAAAATAATAAACAAAATTCGAAAAAAAATAATAAAAAAATCATAAAATTTGCCACGTCGGCGTCCGGTCACCGGCCGGCCAAAATTAGCCGGATTGACTGAATTGGTACCAATATCAAAAGGTTTAGGACTAAATTGGTCCAATTGAAAAGTTTAGGATTGAATTGGTACCAATGTAATAAGTTTATGACTTTTTTGGTACTTTTCCCCTTGGTTTCAGTGAAGTACAAATGCAAGCCATCTATCTTGTCCGAAGCATCTTCTTCTTTATATTTCCTTCAGATAGTCACAAAGCAAAATTCGGAGTTTGACCCTGTAGCTTCTTCATAAAAATTTATAAGTAGGATTGAGAAACCTGGTTATCTGATTATCCATGCTGAGGAATCTATTGATTCTAGGACCACTATTGGAATAATATTTCTCTGTTCCCAGTTTAGAAAACAAAGATCCCTTTTCTGGAAGTTTAAGCTGTCCAAAGTCTCTTCAAATGTCCTGTTTGATATTGTTCCTTGCCATATCTTTTCATTGCTTTATCTCTTTATTAGAATCTGTTCCTGAGAATGTCCAGAGTAGTTGAGTCTGGGGTTTCTTGTCCTAGTTCGTTGAAGCTGTCATCATTCGTCTAATATGTTACTGGAGGCACTAGTTGACATACTTTAAAACTTGTTGCAAGTGCAAATGCCTTTTCTTATGCAGTTTGTAGTACTTGGGCTATCTGTATGTTAATTTGCTTCTCGCTTATTACAGTATACCTCAGGTCCATGGCAGACTTGGAGAAACTTCACAAAATGGTGCGAATTTTACTTTACCAGCTTCTCTTCAAGGGCATGAAAAGGTGTCTGTCGTTCTTAAATAGTTCACTACTCTTCATTCTAGGGAGTCCTTCGATCATATTCAACATGAATCTTGCAAAAGTTGCCAATAAAGAAGATGATTACACAAGTCCTAAAAAGTACCATCATGTAAAAGTTAATTTCCACGAGAAACATCTTGAATCTGACATTGTATCCATTCATTTTTAGCCAAAGACCTAGTTGTTGATTAAAAGCTAATTTCCACAATGCACTAACAGCACTTCTTGCTCGATATTTACATGTTTTTTTTTTTTTTCGCTTGGACAGGGTGTCTATTCTTGTCTTGCTCAGCCTCACCATCTTTCTTATCACTCGGCAAAAGAAAAAAGATTAATGAAAAGGAATTGCCGTAATCACAAACCCGCTCATAGCAATCAGATGAGCAATGCTAGTTATCGCCATTGAGATCACTTGTAAATCTTATCTTGATGGATCTCTCAACCGCGATTATGACCCTACCGACGACAATTGCAAGCTCACGCTCATGCCCTCGTAATCGATCCCTGCAACACTAGCTATGTGTGAATTTCAAACGACACCATAACCCACTATGGCCACTTACTCCAGCACTCAATGTTAGCATCCGGCTATGTACAAGTCGCATCCGGTCAATGGGGAAAAGAAAAACTGAAAAAGAAAACGAGGTGTCGTCTCCTTCCATTGCATGACATCATGTCTAATATCTTCTTGTTGGATGACCCCGGCGTGGATTTGCTTGAGTTCGCTTTGCAGTCTTTGAGGTACGAAATGAACGATGTCGGGTCGGAGAGAGGGAGTCGGAGGAGGAGTTGAGGAAGCGTCTTGACCAGAAGTGGCCAGGTGTTGGCAGAAAGAACAGGACTCTGACTCCAGCCAACATGTGCGAGGCTCAAAACTCAAACAAAATTTGGGGTTTTATATACTAATGCAAAATGATGACGATGACGTTGATTTAAAAAAAAAAAGGATTTAAAAAAAAAAAAGGATCTAAAGTGAATATTGTCTCAAATAAGAGCCTGAAGTGATTAACTTAGGGTAGATTTTGTTTTTTTTTAATAGAAATAGTCCTTTTATATTTCTATTCTTAACAATTTCTAAGTGAAAGAACATGTTTAGTAACTACATAAAAAATTTGTTCTCGGAATTGAGAAAGAATAAGAAGGCATGTTTTATGCCATAGAATTTCCTTTTAATTAATTGAAAAGGATTTTTTTCCCCTCTATTCTTCTTCTTTCGCCTCCTTTAGCTTGTGACTGGCGGATGGCTGATGGCAACTGATGACCAGCAGCAGGTGATACCGCTGACCAACAGCGGGTGACGGTAGAGGATAGCGGGGGGCAATGGGCAACGATGGAGGACGGCGAGGGACAACAGGGGTAGTAGACATCGAGGAAGAAGAAGAAAAGGAAAAAAAAAAAAAAGGAAAGAAAATGGCTTATTTATAAAAATTGTTTCTAGAAATAAGAAGTTACTTGTTTCTACTTATTATTTATATTCTAAATCTATTCCATAACTGCTTTTCTGTTTCGGATAATAGAAAAATTAATTGACGTTACCAAATGAATTTATATTCTTTTTCTATTTCGAGGAATGGGGAAAAAAAACAAAAGAACAAAGAAACAGGAACATTGCCATACAGTGCCTTAGTCAATCTCAACTTAAAAGTGAGCCAAATCTTAATTTTAGCTAGGGTATTTCCATCTAAAGACCTTGTTTTTGTCCTTTCTTCTTTTATTTCTTTCCTCTTTCTTTTCTTCATCGTCCTCGTGCGTCCACCTTCTTCGCTCTCTAGATCGCGCTTTGCAGAGTCCATCTCTATCTTCCCTACCAACCTCGCCATCGACGCCCTCAACCTCCCCCGTTAGTGCCCTCAACAACAATTCCAGTACCTTTGTGAAAAGATGGAGGTCTATCCGAGCCCTAGATTGAGCACGAGTGGGCCAAGATGTGACACTTTGCATGGTTTGACCCCCACATCTTGTGGTCGTGGTCAAGCATGGCGAAGTTTAATCCATTAGCTCGCTGTCCTTGTCATCGCTGATGCTTGAACTCAAATTCGTCCTCACGCAAGCTATGATCAATCTCAACGAGAAGCTGGATTGAAGTCCCTAAGCCAAATTTATTAGAGGTGTTTTGAAGAATCCCTATGATATTCATGTGCACCAATTCATTCAGTGAAATGTGCGATTTTGGGGATTTCTGAGCGATTTTCCATTTTAATCATCTTATTATTCTCTCTAAAATCTATGAAGATAATGTTTTAGAGTTAGAGATGCAAATTTGTTTCTACATTTGTGGAACTAGAATCATCTGTTTTTGAGATTGGGTGCTCTCTAATTCGAATCACTACTAGCAACGAATATCTTCAATTATGAGTCAGAATGATTCAGCAACCTTTGTAGATAACCAGCATGTGCTACACAATTGGACTCTCCCGAGAAGCCACATATTCCACCTAAATGCAAGGTGCGTCTATCAATGTTATGAATAATCCAACCCAAACCCAACATAACATTCCCTAGAAACTGTGAGTGAAAGTTATCACAGCATAGCCAATTTCATTAGCTGGGAGAACATGAAATTGTTGCTCTAATTACTAGTATAAGTCCTTACAAGCAAAAAGAATAAAAACAAAACCCATTTATGGATATTTCTCCATTCTCAAGTTTTTCATTATCATCGGAGAAGGTGACTGGTGGCGAATAACTTCAATCCAGCTTCTGCTAAAATCAAATAGTGCTGGGTGAGGACGCGAAATTGCAAAATGCAGAGAATGTACGTTGAAGTTTGCTGATGGGGAGGCTGCAAAACTGAAGCACGCAATTTGAGTTTTGGAAAATTGCAGGACTTCTCGAATATCTTTCCATTCTCTTCTTTTCCTAAATTGTTCAAATTGTTTTGTGCTTGTGCAAACTCGTGCATGAGGAGTCTAACGCAGTTGTCAAGAAAGAGGTGATGCAACCGGAGGAGGAGGCACAAGCAAGACGATGAAAGAAAGAAAAGAAAAACAAAATGAAAAAACAAAAACAAAAAAAATAAAATCCTTAGATGAAAATACTCCTAGCTGTAAATAAGATTTGCCTGACTTTAAAATTGAGGCTCTTATTTGGGACTAAGTTTATCATTTCAGACCCTTATTTGAGATAAAGTCTACTTTAGGTCTTTTATTTTAGAAAACAGTTACACTTTGGGTCTTTATTTGAAATATTCCTTATAATATATGATCACAGCAATGCTTAGGCTTGACTGTCGCAAACTCTTAAGTGACATAGGCTTAAGATTAGTCCGGACAAAATAATTGAAGCTACCTCATATATGCACAACGCACTTTTAATTCAACGGTTCATTGCGGAGAACTTTTGGTGCCATTCACTCAGCCTGACACGACCAAGAACTTCACACTAGGAACAGCTTAAAATCTCGAGAAACATCAAGAATGGTTTCTTCAAATCCAAATATAAAATAAATCTGGAAAACAAGGCTCTCAGAGGGCATTGTTTAGTAATTCTATGGCAAACTGTTTACTAATTTCACAAATTGAAACACTGTGTACTTGTTTGTCCGACTATTTAGATTGCATTAGAGAAGTCTACTTCCGAAATGACCATGATGTTTCCAGCTGTTTTCTCTTTGTTTCCTCTTTTGTTGCTAATTGTCCATTTAACTTCACAGAAAGCTATCAGTAGAAACCATCCAAATGTCTTTCTCTATTTCAATATAGTTGGATATCTTTCTCTCTTCAAAAATCCTTGAAAACTCTTCAAGAATGATTTTCAAGAAAGCTTCCAATTTTACCGTTTCAGCAGTTGAGCTAAATGACAAGAAAGTATTATGCTTCAACCATGACAGCCCAAAATCACAGACCTGCACGACGATAAATTTTAGTGAGGATGCAAATGATATTTTACTGCAAACTTTGATCATCATTCACATCAAAATCACAGAGCACATTACTGATGGACATTGCATCACATCAGCAAGTTTGGTAAATCTAGAATCATCCACATCAGGTTTTTATACAAATGTAAGTTCATGTATGGCAGTGAAAAGAGAAAATGAGAAGTCAGAGTCTACAATAAATAAAGTTCACATGTTATCCTAGAATAAGCTAATAAAAGTCAATATCAAGCACATCTAAGGTGCTCACAATGTCGAAAAGAGTATTTGAGAAAAAAGAGAAAAAGGCAAGTAAGACGTTAGTAGCACTTAGGAGATGGATGAATGATATGCACGCAAGAGAATAGCTTGATTTGCTATTTAAAGAATTGGACGAATGAATAAAAGTGTCAGGCTACATTAATAAATTTTACGTACTTTGATGATCTAGTTTTTGTCAACAAGAAGATTTGGTGATTTCAAATCTCGATGAACTATTGTTGGGACGCTTGTGTCCAAGCAATTCATTCCCCGTGCCTGTAAAATTTGCATAAGCACTTAAATCGATATCAGAAAAGCAAATCTCTATATCTCCAACAACAGAGAGAAGGGAGACCAATTGTTTCATACCAAATCAAGGGCCGTTTTTATCCTGCGTTTCTCATTAAAATGACAGTGAGGACGATGTATACAAGCTTCCCCCGGAGAAGTAAACAAAAGTAGATAGATGAGCCGCATCCCCCTAAAAACAAGTGATGCCGTTCCCATACTACCAAGGTTTTTTGAGGTACAAAAAATTGTACCTTGGAAGATACTCCATAATGATAAAAAGATGTTCAGACGGGCCACAGCACCCATGAAAAGAACAACATTTGGATGATGCAGTCTACGGATCATCTGCACCTTGGAACTGAAGAAGAAGACACACTGTCAGTTATCTTCCTAGATATATCGGAAAGCATTTGTTGACTCATTGCTCTGATTGGTCATCATTTCTTTCCTTGCTAAATAAGCAAATTAAGCAAACAAATTAATCGTTGAGCACAACTATTTCCATAGACGTGGACAGATCATGGAATCCATGAAAAGTATGACACTCTGATGACACTGTCTACGCATTATCAGTAACCTTGGCACAGAAGCAAAAAGCGCGGTGCATACTCATTTATCTTACAGTTGCTGGATAAACAGGGAAAGCATTTCTTTGTCCTCAGTTTTATTCTTGCTCAAAATGCAAATCAATTACTGAACACACTAATTCATCAGCTTCCAAAATACATACAGATACACATAAACTAAACTGAACTTGTGATCTGTGGATCTTTCTCTTTTGTTTTCAACTATCAGACTTCATGTGTCATTCAGATCTTATGTAAAGAACATTAATTTAATGTCTCAGCATTATACAGATCACCAAAAAAAGCAGACCAAATCACCAACTCTATGCCAACATCAACAAAGCAACGGGAAAGAATATTGCCCCTTTTCTCCTGTAATATTTCTGACAATACAGAATGCACGGTGTGATAAGGTAGTCTTACTGTGAAACTCATGTCTATTAAGCGGCCATGCTGTTCTTTCCTTTACAATGTTCAACTGAGTTTTATTCTTTACAAGTTTTGAGTTCTCAATAAATCTGGAAGATTTTGTCCCCACAAAAAGAAAAAAAAAAGAACTGGAAGATAAAAAGCACAAATGAAAGACCTATCGATAGCTTACTTCTCATCTGAAGTTATCCAAAGCAGCACCTGAGAGATCCTGATCCAGAAATTTCTTCACAGCCACCTCCGGGTGAACGAGCAAGACTCAAAGATGGATTGCAATTTATCTGAGGTCTCATGATGCATTATAGATTTTAAATATTAAGAGCACATCACCAAGTATTTTGCAAAAAGAAATTTTTAAATTGCAAAGTACCGATAATAAGTGCAAAAAATTCTTTCGAAAATGTTAAAAAGAGAGAGCCATCTGCTGCTTCTCTTTCCATTTCTTGATATTTAAGATTTTAAGTAATATACACTAGGGGTGTATTTCATGCAAAAAGGGAATTTTTTGGATAGAATATATGAAAAATACAAAAGAGAATATCACGTGTGGTGCAATGATATATTCAGAGAATTATGCACGAGTGAAATTGGAAATAAAATACGCTTCAAAGATCTAAAATTTTCCCCTATAAAAGGCGTTGCGCACGTACGGACAAAGGGGTGGAATTTCGCAATTTTTGAGAGCAATTACGTGAGGAGTTCTTGGGGTTTGGTGAGCGGGGATTCGAAAGAAAAATCAAGAAAAGAATTGTTTTCTTCCGTTTGTCTTCGGTTTGTCTTGAAAAGAAAAAAGTCAAAAAAAGAAAAGTCATGACTGCAGAAGGGAAACAGTAGAGAGAAAGTACAGCAGGAGAGAGAGAGAGAGCAGAGAATAGACGTGAGGTGAGAGATTGCGAAAAAAAGAAAAGAAGTGACGTAAAAAAAAAAAAGAAAGAAGAGCCCCCCCCCACGCGACTGTTCATCTTCCTCGCGGGGGGTGGGTCTTCGCCGGCGCCATCACCATCCGCTCCCTCCCGCGTCCGACCGCGCCATCCCAGCTCGCTCGTGCCGGCATCCGCCCCGACACTCCACCGCCTCCGAGCAGCAACGCCGCCCCGCCTTAGCCGGTGATCCGCAGCTAGCCCCCGACGCCGGAGCCGTTCGGCGATCCGTCTCCACCACGGTCGCACACCTCCGCGCGCAGTACCGCCGCGCCGCTGCATCTCCGAGCGACGCCTCGCTCCGCCCGTGAAGTCGCCGCTGCCGCCGAGCCGAGATCCAGACGCCGAGGTCTCTCCGCCTGCAGGTCCGAAGCCCCGGCGCTCTTGTCCCGACACCGCCGTGCCGCCCCGATCGCCGATTGACGGAGCCCGCGCCACGATCCGACGTTGCAGCAACTCAGACGCCCGCGACGCTCGCCCCCGGTGCCGTGACGCCGCCGCGCCGATCCCCGAAGCGCTGTGCCGCCATCGCGCCGCTCCCGGTGCCCTCGCCGGAACCCTAGCCGGAGGCTTCCCCTCGCCGGACCTACCAGCTTTATTTTTTTTTCTTTTTCTTTTTCAGGAAAAGGAAAAGGAAAAAAAGAGAAGTAAAAGAAAATTTAGGTATTTTCTTTATTTTATTTTATTATTTTTGCTATTTTTATTTTGTCTTTTTAGTGTAATTATTCCTTTAATGTGAAATTGAAATTCCATGATATGAAATTGCCTGGAAATTAGTGATTGTCAGTCCGATTTTCAAGCTCGAAATCCGACTCGCAATTACTTAAAAAATTGCCAATCCGATCTCCCGCTCGAGATCCGATTCGTGATTTATGTGAAATTGGCCAACCCGATCTCATGCTCGAGATATGGTTCGTCGATTTGGGTATCAATATGGCTTGATTTGCTGTAGTGTTACTTAAATTAGCTTTCTTTAAAAAAAAATCAAAAAAATGTAGCTTTAGGGTTTGCATGTTCACAATAGGTATTTTATTTCGAATTTTCAAAAATAAAAAAATCAAATCAATTCATTTAGGTTGCTAGTTCTTTTAATTTGGATTGCATGTTTAATTATTTGGCAATTATTAATTTTGAAATTAAAAAAAGGGAAAAAAGGAAAAACATAAAAAAATCATCATGCATAATTCATGTAAAATTAGGGTATATTTTGCACGTCATTGCATATTAGGATAGAAATTGCACTTAAGTTAATTTATATAATTTCTTAATTTACTATAAGTTTAGGTATTTTATTAAATAGATTGCATTTTAGGATTATCTAGGTTAAGATAATATTTTAGTTTAAATTAGGATGTGGCTCAACCTAATTCCTAATATAAATTAAATAGAATCTTAATCTAATTAGGTAATTTTCACATTTCATCTAATTTCGAATTTCAAGAGAAAATACCAAAAATGCCTTAGAATAAATTGATTTCATTTTTTAGATGGATTGCATCTAGGGTTAGAATTTATTAAGTTAAGATAACATTTTAGTTTAATTAGGATTTGGTTTAACCTAATTCCTAATATAAATTGAATAGAATCTTAACTTAGTTAGTTAATCTCCACATTTTTTCTGATTTTGAATTTCTTGAAAAATACAAAAAATGTCATAGGTTAAATTAGTTTCATTATTTAGGATAAAACGCATTCTTTTAGGAAAATGAAAAATCATGTGCTCGTCATCAATTTAGGTCATTCAATAGTTGTCGCATGTCATTTTAGTTAATATTGCATTGCATGTTGCATGATTTTCATTAAATAAGTGAAAGCAAAGAAAAAGAAATTGCGTGTTAAGTAGAAACCATATCTAGGGTTGTTGATGTGGATTTTAAATTAGCATTGCAGATGCTTTCGTTGCTTTGAGGTAAGTTTTGCATTATTTAATTGATTTCTTGGATGTTAAATTGGTGGTTTGCGCACTCGCATGATCGCCTCACATGTTAGGAAAATAGATTTAAAATAAACCCAAGCTGCTTGCAAAAAAAAAATTTTTTCAAAATAAAAGAAATGGTACCAAAAGGGCGTTAGAGAAATCTAGCGTAACCAAGTCCCCGTACCCAAATCTCTGGTTCGTAGGAGTAAAGTAAATCTCCCATTACTTTACTTGGGTTTCTAATCGACCCACCAAAAATAGATTAGTGGCGACTCCTAATTAAAAATCAATTGCATGTTAAAAACTTGAACCTAAAGTCGCGAATTGGTATGGGCTTGGGAGAGCCCGCGTTAAGTCTAGGCTTAACAATCCATTAGCCAAACCCTAGGTGGCTCATCACCCAAAAAATTGGTCGCGACAGCTTGGCGACTCCGCTGGGGACTTGAGTTAAAACTCTTAGTGGACTTAGGCCAATTTTTCTTTTCTTTTGAAAAATGTTTTTGTTTGGCAAAGAGGATCCCAGGTACGTCCCTAACATTTAAGGTGTTAAATGTTTTTGCAGGATGGGAGGTATAAGGGGAAGTGTTTGCTAACCTTTGTTTTGTAGGGAGGTGTAGGAATGTATGGTTTATTTTCATATATGAAGTGTTGCTTGATATAAAATGTTGTGCATGCCTTGCATCTAGCACTACACTATTGCACACACAACCTGCCGCCGGACCTGGGCCGCATTAGGATCATCTAGGATGGTATTGAGATGTTTGCCACTCCGACCGCATGCTCGCGGTACGAGTCGCCCATCTCAATCCCGAAGTTTCTTTCATGGTGTCAAGAGTACCCACCTCGGTCCGCATGCTCGCGACCCGGGTCGGCTCTTTGATCAAGCCGGAATCATGAGGACCCGACATAGTCCACAAGCTCGTGGCTAGTCCGATCATCCTTGTGGCTTCACTTTGATAAGCCTTATAGAGTAGAAATCGAGCCACTTAACATGCGCATGTCTATGTGATTGCCCATCATTGGTAAAGTAAGTTCTCTAAATTTTTGGCCTTTGCAATTTACTTACTTTATCGCATTATTTTGTTGGTCCATGGCATTAGGATTGTCCTGAGTCTTGATCAATATACAATGGGGACACCGGACATTCGAATTATTTCCCCTCCAAGGGAAGAGCTTAGCATTTGGTGGGACAAGTTAGATCAAGATGGCCGTCAGTTTGTAGGGTCACATATTGGTCGACTGCTTCCACTGCTGCGTATCAACATCCATGTCGGCCTCGTCCAAGCACTCGCCCACTGTTGGTGCCCCGAGACTTCTACTTTTATCTTCGGCGGTAAGCATGAGCTCACTCCCACCTTGGAAGAGTATAGCATTGCCATAGGAAAATCCTTGAAAGCTGAATTGATTAGTCCGTCTATCGGAATAGATCCTGTTATGACCTTATCTAATTTTCTGAGAATTAAGGAAGACGATTTAAGAAAGGTTTTAAAGGCTAACCGCAATGCATGTCCTTTATCTTTTCTGAAACAATGTTTTGAGAAAGGCACTTCATCTCAAATGCGAAGGGTTTTCCTTTTGGCTTTCTTTGGGTTTATAGTTTTCCCTTACTGCAAGAATGCTATTAACCCTTTGATCGCTCAATTAGTTAAACAAGTGTTGGAAGGAAAGAATTTTGTAAACACTATTCTAACTGAAACTTTCCTTTCCCTCACTCGGTTTAAAGGAGGCGGTGATAAGACTTTCCATTCCTCTCCTGAACTTTTGCAAATTTGGTTTCTTTCACATATAAAAGGGTTTGGTGGTCTAATGACTATACATGATGTTAGTAATTCCAACCACCCTATTATGAGATTTGAGAACAACCAAAAACATGCACCGGATTATCATTATTCTAGGTGGCTAGCTTTCATGAAAAAACCAACTTCCAAGGGTTTCCTATGGCATGCTAAATGGTTCCAAGTTCGGGTAGCGAGACTCTCGTGTGGAGGAGTTGGCCCAATCCCTCTATTGGGATTCACTGGAGCATTGGAGTACTATCCGACTAGGGTGACTCGTCAATATCAAGTCGTGCAAGAGCTTCCCCCGGCGTTACAAGTAGAGCCACTCCAAGTCAGTTTTGTCGATGGAAGCCGAGGCCATGAAGATTCCATTCTCACTATCAAATCGATGTGGGACATGTGCCATCCGCGAAAGCTCAAATGGCCCGAGGAAGTACTATGCCTCGATTAAATATATCCAACAACACAAGATTCCCGAGAAGCTACTTCCGAAGATACCGGAGGTGCCATTGAAGATCACCAATCAAGCTGAGAATAAACGCCTCAAAAGAGTTGCTGAAAAAGCTCAAGAGGAGAATAAACGATTGCGCCGAATGGTGTCCCAAATGTATATTGATCAAGCCAAATGAAGTGCTTGAATCAATCTTGCTATTCTCATTTTTAGATTAATGTTTAGGGAGTTGGGGTCATTTACTTTCCTAGTTCGTTTGTTTAGGACATATCGAATTTCTAGGCTTGTCAAAAGCTCCATTGATGAATAAAATTTCTAGAGCATTGCCATGGATCGGCGTATTTTCATATGATACTTATTTGTGTTCATTTCTTAATTATTAGGTGATAACGGATCCTCCACGCTCTCCCATTATCACGCGATTAAGAGCAAGAATGGCCGAACAAACCGAAGTGCGTGATCGTGTCTCCGCTATGGAAGGCCAACTCCAACAGTTAGCTGCCTCTATGGAGCTTATAACAGCTCAACTTCAATCCCTCCAAGTGAATCCGGCTCCTGTACCCACTCTCCCCGAGATAACCTTCCCGAAGCCGGCAAACAAGGCCCAAATGGGTGAGGATGACATGCCCGAGCTGGAAGATGATCCATTCCCGATCAATGTGGAAAAGGTTAAGCTTGTCAACATCCCTAAGACGGAGCAAGATGAACGCTTGGCGAAAATGGAAGAAAAGTTGAAACAATTGCAGGAGTCACAGAGTTCACTCCCATTCGACTTGTCCGTGTACGAGAAAGTCAAGATGCCAAAGAAATTCAAAATGCCGGATTTTGAGAAATACGATGGTACTTCTTGCCCAAAAGCTCATTTGCAGATGTACCACGTACGCATGGCCCAATATGTCAAGAACGAGCCTCTCATGATCCAATCATTCCATGCAAGTTTGACCGGACCTACACTAAGTTGGTATGTCATGAAGAATGTGAACCTTCTCAACACCTGGAATGAAGTGGCTGACGCATTTCTCAAGCAATACAAGTTCAACATGGATATTGCACCTTCCCGAGAGGATCTTGAGAGGATGGAGAAAAGGAAGAGCGAGTCATTCAAAGAGTATGCCGTGAGATGGCGAAATCTGGCAGCTCAAATCACTCCTGAGCCTACTGACAAGGAGCTGAAGAAGTTATTTATCAAAACTCTCCCATCTGAATTCCGTATCCGGATGGCCAGCACGTACGTTGAAAGCTTCAATCAGCTTATTTCTGTGGGGGAACAAATCGAGATGGGGATAAGGGAAGGATGGTTTACTGAACCATCAAATAGAAGATTCTCTGCCAAGAAAGAGAAGGAGGCTGCTGTAGACGTAAATGTGGCTTATAGCCAGGAAAGTGCCAATCGCACCCCGGCTATCCAGATGAATCCGAGGCAACAGCAAGCTACCGGCCGTCAATCGTTTGCTCAAGCAAGAAGGCAATTCTCTCCTCTCCTAGGATCTCCATCCCAAGTCTTGGCAATCCTAAGGAAGAAAGGATTGCTTACTAGCGAACCGAAGCGCCCTAACCGCGAAAACATTCATGGTTACGACTCGACCAAGAAGTGCGACTATCATAGCGGTGAATTGGGACATTCAACTGATGAATGTTTCACCTTGAAACATAAGATCCAAAATCTCTTAGACACGAAGGCCTTCTCATTTCAAACTACTCGACCGAATGTCCAAAAGAATCCACTGCCTGAGCACGAAGGTACAGTCAATGCTATCTTAGAGCCTGAAGTAAGTCAGATCAAGAACTCAAAGGTACACGTAGCAGATGCTTACAACGGGCTGATAAGAGCTGGATATTATCCAGATCAGGAGGGTGTTCCTCTATCACTGATGAAAGAAAGAGTCACTAGGATGGTGGATGACGGAATCATCGTTTATGCTGACCATAACTGCATAGTTTCCACTATTTCCCCCATCATTATTGATTGGGAGGAGGAGCAAGCGGCACTCGATGATGATAAAGAGGAAGTTGATCCTTCACTTGTTGACATGCCCTCACTTGAAGATGCATCCGACAATGAGATAGTGATTGAAATGCCTCAACCGTATGAATATGTCAACAATAAGGCAGTCCCTTGGTCCTATGATCTAGATGTTGACCTCGTTACAAGGTCTGGTCGGACTTATGCTCAAAATAATGCTCAACCTGCAAAGCCCGTCACTGACGAAGAGGCTAAGGAATTTCTGGCTGTGATTAAAGCAAGTGAGTATAAGGTGGTCGAACAGCTACGAAAGATGCCCGCTCAAATTTCTTTGCTTGAACTCCTGCTTACATCCCCTGTGCATCGAAAGTCACTAATGAAGGTGTTAAGTGACATTCGTGTACCTAAAACGGTTGAGGCGGATAAGCTGGAAGATTTTGTGGGATCGATCCTTCTTAAGGACATGATTGCCTTCTCTGATGAGGAATTCCCTCTTGAGGGTAGGGGGCATAATAAGGCATTATATGTATCTGTCAAGCATAAGGCTTCTCATGTGTCCCGAGTACTCATCGATAATGGGTCCGCCCTAAACATATGTCCACTGGCCACTCTTCATCGCCTCAAGGTGGACCCGTCCAAGATACATGCCGCGAAGACTTCTGTTCGAGCTTTTGATGGTACGAAGAAGGAGGTGCTTGGGGAGATTCATCTTGATGTGCAAATAGGGCCGGTGGTTTTCAATGTTCCTTTTCAGGTAATGGATATCCCTACTGCCTTTAATTTCCTGTTGGGTCGTCCCTGGATTCATACTGCTGGGGCGGTACCATCAAGTCTACATCAAGCTGTGAAATTCGTAATCAAAGGGAAGCTGGTCACTGTCTATGGCGAAGAAGATCACCGAATTTACCATGAGACAGCTATCCCCTATGTAGAACCAGACCTTGAGTTCGAATCGAGCTACCACTCATTTGAGTTGGTATCCACTATTCATGCTTCTAGAGACTCACCACCACCAACCCCTGAAGTTTCAAATGCTACTCTCATGGTGGGAAGGATGATGGTTGAGAATGGCTTTATTCCTGGTAGTGGCCTTGGAAGAAATGGTCAGGGGATTCGAAACCCCATTGAAGCCCCTCAGAGGTCCCGTGCTGCTGGATTAGGGTACCATGGAAGAGGTGGGGAAAGTTCTGGAGGACGAAGACAGGAAAGGCGAAACCCGCCACCTGACCACGGGCGAGGAAGGCAAAACCCGTTACCCCCAAACATTCACGAGACATTCCCTGGTCCTCCGATAATGATGCAGGATGAAGCAGAAATAATGGACACCCTGGGTCAGCCAAGCGGAAAATTCGACTATCTGGTGAAGTATTCGGCTCCTCCCAGTTTCTACATTGATCCCCGCGACATTGTCCCAGATGGATGGGGTGGCATGGATGATCCGACACCCCCGGAGACCGAAAACCCCGAAGATGCATTGGAAGGAATCTCTAGTCTCTTCGATGATGTCTTCATAGGGGCCATTGACGAAGGACCTCAGGAGAAGATGGGCTCTAGCCCACAAGAGTAACTCATTTACTGCTTTCTTACATTCCCCTGCGCGGGAATTTTTATCGCTTTCTAGGGCTTGTTTTTGATTTCTTCCTTTTCGCTTTCTTTTTAGGGCTTGAAAATTGCATTTCCATTCAATAAATGTAATTGATTGATGAATATCAATAAAATTACAAGTTTTATTTTGAGGGCATGATGAGGTACACCAAACCAGCCCGGTGATGATATCCAGCCGATAAAAGAAAAAGAAAATCCAAGGAGAATTCTGAGGCCTGGGCTCCATCATGCTTTCTCATGTTAAAATGTTTTTAAAAAAATGTTTTTGCCAAAATTTCAAAAAAAAAAAAAAAAAACAACAACAAAAACATAAAAACAAAAAGATAGATTACTTTGTTTGTCTTTCTAATTTATTTACTTCATGTCTCAGGAGCAATCTTACGGCATACAAAAGTATGGAAATGGCCCAGCCCAATGCAACAAATGCTGACATTGACGACCTCGATGACTTGAATGAAGATTCCATTGAGGTGCAGCGAAGCTGGGAGCAACATGAAAAAGCCAAGGCTCTCACATCCGAGCAGACTGTCACCATTAATTTAGGTGACACCGAAGAAGTCAAGGAAGTTAAAATTGGGGCAAATCTCCCCAAAGATGAGGCCGAACGCCTAACTCAACTATTGAAGGAATATCAGGATGTCTTTGCATGGACCTATGCTGACATGCCTGGTTTAGACCCATCGATCGTCGAGCATTGCTTGCCTACCAATCCGGACATGCCACCTAAGAAGCAAAGGCTACGGAGAACTAAACCCGAGCTCTCGAAGAAGATAGAGGAAGAGGTGATGAAGCTTTTGAAGGTGGGATTCATCGAAGTTTCGCAATACCCTGAATGGGTGGCCAACATTGTGCCGGTGATGAAGAAGGATGGTCGAGTTCGAGTTTGTGTCGACTATCGAGATTTGAACAAGGCCAGCCCGAAAGATGATTTCCCACTGCCTCACATAGATGTCCTCGTGGATAGTACCGCCGGATTTGAACTATTCTCGTTTATGGATGGGTTTTCCGGGTACAATCAGATAAGGATGAAGGAGGAAGACAAGGAGAAGACTGCATTTATCACCCCGTGGGGGACCTTTCATTACAAGGTCATGCCTTTTGGACTCAAGAACGCAGGGGCAACTTACCAGCGAGCCATGGTAACACTATTCCATGATATGATGCATCAGGAGATTGAAGTCTATGTTGATGATATGATCGCAAAGACTCGGCCTGGAAGAAGCCATGTGGAAACCTTGAAGAAATTGTTTGATCGACTCCGTGAATTCAAGCTTCGGCTAAATCCCACTAAATGCGTGTTCGGGGCAACATCCGGTAAATTACTCGGATTCATTGTAAGCAGTAAGGGGATTGAGATTGACCCTTCCAAGGCTAAGGCCATATGCGAATTGCAATCTCCATCAACAGTGAAAGAGGTTCGGAGCCTCCTGGGAAGACTGAATTACATAGCCCGGTTCATTTCCCAACTTTCTGAGACTGCCAAGCCATTCTTCAAGCTCCTAAAGAAGAATGCACGAATCAACTGGGATGATGAGTGTCGAGAAGCATTCAACAAGTTAAAGCAGTACCTGATGAATCCACCAGTTCTTGTCCCACCATCACCGGGGCATCCCTTGATTCTCTACCTCACCATTCATATTGAGTCATTGGGTGTAATGTTGGCTCAGGAAAATCCTGTGGATAAAAAAGAACGAGCCGTTTATTATTTGAGTAAAAAGTTCACTGTATCAGAGCTGAAATATTCTGATGTTGAAAAGACTTGTGCGGCATTGGTGTGGGTATTGCATAGATTGCGACAATACACACTACATTATCAGACATTTCTCGTAACTGAAAACGACCCCATCAAGTATTTACTTGATCGGCCAGCTTTGGTGGGTAAGTTGGCCAAATGGCAAATTTTGATCTCCGAATTTGATGTGCAGTACATACCACAGAAATCGGTTAAGGGTCGAGTGATCGCCGATCTATTGGCCGGAAATTCACGAGTCTATAATGACGATGACGGTTTCCTTGATGACCGTATCTTGAGTGTAAATGAAGACTCATGGAAGATGTTCTTTGATGGAGCTGTAAACTTGTCCGGTTTTGGTACTAGAGCGGTTCTGATATCCCCAGATGGACAGCACTATCCGGTAGCTGCAAAATTGATATTCCCATGCACTAACAATGTGGCCGAGTATGAGGCTTGCATCCTTGGACTTCAAGCTGCAATCGAGATGGGTGTGGCCAAGTTATTGGTGTTTGGAGATTCAGCACTGATCATATTACAGACTGTAGGTGAGTGGAAGACCAAGGATGCCAAGTTGCTCCCGTACCACAAGTACTTAGAAGATCTGGTAAAGGAGTTTGACGAAATTTCATTTGAATACTTGCCAAGGTCTCATAATCAATTTGCGGATGCACTCGCGACTTTGTCGTCTATGTTGCAAGTCACTGACGGGTTAGATGTTGAGCCTTTAAAGATAGAGGTTTTGCCAAAGCCGGCTTACTGTATGATTATAACTGAAGAACCTGATGGAAAACCATGGTATTACGATATCATGAACTACATTAAAAGGCAGGAATTTCCCAAAGGAAACACTCCTGCTGATAGGAAGTACATCACAAAGATGGCCTCAAAATTCTTTGTCAGTGGCGAGAATTTGTACAAGAGATCTTATGATTCAGTCTTGTTACGGTGTGTGGATGCAACCGAAGCCACTCAAATCATGCAAGAAGTGCACGAAGGAATATGTGGCCCTCATATGAATGGGCACATGATGGCTAAGAAGATTATGAGATTAGGCTACTATTGGCTCACACTAGAAAGTGACTGCATCAAGCATGTACGGAGTTGTCATCGTTGCTAGATCCATGGTGACAAGATAAATGTTCCTCCAACCGAACTACATCAGTTTTCCGAGCCATGGCCCTTCTCAATGTGGGGCATTGATGTGATCGGCCCAATAAACCCGAAGGCTTCCAATGGGCACCGATTCATTTTAGTGGCCATAGACTATTTCTCCAAATGGATCGAAGCTACATCCTTTGCAAGCGTCACTGCCCGCAATGTTGCAAAATTCATCAAACGCGACATAATTGCTCGCTATGGCGTCCCCGAAGCAATCATCACTAACAACGGGACAAATTTGAACAATAAAATTGTTGATGAGTTGCTCAACGAGTTCAAGATTAAGCATTTGAATTCGTCCCCTTATCGCCCTCAAATGAACGGGGCTGTTGAAGCGGCCAACAAAAATATTAAGAAAATCTTAGCTAAAACAGCCGAGAATTATCGAGACTGGCATGACAGATTACCCTTCGCACTAATGGCATACCGGACATCGATCCGTACTTCCACTGGGGCAACCCCATTTGCTTTGGTGTACGGCATGGAGGCAATTCTACCTGTAGAAGTGGAGATTCCTTCTCTGAGAGTTTTATCCCAAATGGAGTTGTCTGAAGCTAAATGGTCGCAACAAAGACTTGAACAGTTAAACTTGATTGATGAGAAGAGACTGAAGGCTCTTTGTCATGGCCAAGCTTATCAGCAAAGAGTTGCCAGATCCTTCAACCGAAAAGTACGACCAAGACATTTCGAGGTAGATGATCTTGTTCTAAGGAAGCTGTTGCCAATTTTCCCCGATCCTGGGGGCAAGTTCGCCCCAAATTACAGTGGTCCATATGTGGTGAAGAAGGTACTTCCTGGAGGTGCCTTGATCTTGGCAGAAATGGATGGTCGCGTGTTCTCCACTCCAGTTAATTCTGATACTGTCAAGAAGTATTATCCATGACAGAATTTGCCATGTCTTGTCTTGAATTGCAAGCATTTTATGATGAATAAGATGCCTCGATCAATTGAATTGTTCAAATTTGTTGCAAATCTTGCATTTTTCTTCGTTGATGAATTGTGTGAGATAAATTGAATGTGTCAAATGAGATACCTTGGAATGATGAAGGGCAAGCCTTATTCCATACACTATCCCATACACTAATCCTTGGTGAGTTGTGCGAAAAAATTCCATGCCCGCAAGGAAAAGGGTGATCTCGCAAATGGTACGTCAACCAAGGTGATGAGAGGCCGTTTCTTCTTCTACCCAAAACACCACAGGTATACCCATTGTTTAGCCCTTCGAACCCACACACATGAAGAATTTTTAAAATCATCCCTGTCAAGGATCATCCCACATTGGGACAGAGTTTGAAATGAATGATAGGAATTTTCTTACTCACACTTGCATCAATCTTCGAGTATTGCTTTCGCGTTATAACTCGTATGATAGTTTAAAGTGCCTTAGGATGATGAAGAGCAATCATTTCTCTATCCTACACACTGTTATCCATTGCATAGCCCACTTGAGCCTATGAATTCATTTCATATTAAACCCAGTTGGTGATCATCCCCCACACTGGGGCAAGACAAAAACACTCAAGTAGCATGAACTAGAATGCTGACAAAAATGGAGATTTTGTTTTAAAAAAAAATGCAGAAATGGGGCATAAAAAAAGCAGTGTGCCTAGTAAAAGCAAGGCCGATGCCCAAAAGAAAAAGAAAAAAAAAACTCAAATGCTATTGCAATCAATGAGTGCAAAAAAAAAAAAAATCTCTCCGACGATGGAAAAAGAAAGTGGTGGAAATGTCAAGATGATCACTAACTTTGACCCTCTAAACACTTTTTGAGCCTAATGATCCTTTCATTTCATAACCCATGAACCAAACCTACGTTACGTCCCTTGCAAAGTCTCTTCAGATTAGGGCACTTGGATTAACGTAAGAGTTTGTATGTTTGAAAGCATCGCTTGAAGAAGTGCGAGTAAAATAATTACTGCCTCATTTCATATATTTCTTGACTTGAAAATCCCAAGACAGTTACGAAATGTCATTTTTTCAAATAACCTTGACTCAAAAGAGTCTCCTTTGTTAAGCCGTTGACTAAGCCCACATTACGGTCCCTTTTAAAGACCTCTCAGATTGGTGAAATCGTACCACTTGCGAGATTGCTCAGACCCTTGTTTGGCATGACGATGGTGAGATTGAGTGATTGACAAAATCCTGCATCAAAGGTCAGGATGAAATTGCCATTTTGATGAGGATGAGAG
Source organism: Eucalyptus fibrosa (assembly GCA_017140475.1). Taxonomy (NCBI): domain Eukaryota; kingdom Viridiplantae; phylum Streptophyta; class Magnoliopsida; order Myrtales; family Myrtaceae; genus Eucalyptus; species Eucalyptus fibrosa. The sequence continues at coordinate 63,887,887 of CM029507.1, read as the reverse complement.
AAAAGTCCTTTCAGACCAAAGGATCTCTCATTTGACACATTCATGACACTCATGTGTTCAGAATGGAAATTAGGGGGTGCAAGATTAATGAAAATTATCATGAACCTCCATTATATTGATGCATGTTTACAAATGCATGTTGCCTCTCCTACGACCATGTTTTGCAGGAGACGTATCCCTGAAGATAGGAGATGTTACCAGGTAAGTATATCTCTATCTATACCTTGAATACTTGTCATTACACAGGTATTCCCTTTTAAGCATACCGACACTCAATTGAGTTGTCTCCCAAAGATTTTTCCTCCAGATTCAATTTGATTAAGGCGACCGAAGAATGGTTCGGGTCCTGATCAGATGATTTCTGTCGCAAGGTTGGGCGACCGAAGAATGGTTCGGGTCCTAGCCAAGCAAAACCTCAATCTAGGCGACCGTAGAATGGTACGGGTCCTAGACAACATTTATTGCTCTAACAGGCGACCGTAGAATGGTACGGGTCCTGGAAAAGCAATTCCCTCATTCAGGCGACCGTAGAATGATACGGGTCCTGGAAAAATAATTTTCTTCGTCGAGGCGACCGTAGAATGGTACGGGTCCTTGACAACACCCATTCCTTATTCAGGCGACCGTAGAATGGTACGGGTCCTAAACAAAACATTTCTGCCGTACTGGGCGACCGTAGAATGGTACGGGTCCTGGAAAAGCAGTTCCTTATAAAACTCTTCTGCCGTATTGGGCGATCGTGGAATGGTACGGGTCCTGAGAAAGCAGCTCCTTTCTGCCATACTGGGCGACCGTAAAATGGTACGGGTCCTGGGAAAGCAGTTTCTTCACAAAGTCATGTTACTGTTCTAGGCGACCGTAGAATGGTACGGGTCCTGGATAGGTAACACTCACTACCTCGAATTACTCTATCCTCCTCGAAGGTAAGTTATTTCAGGTAGGTTCATCTATCATTTGCATTAATATTTTGCATTAAAAATGGAATTCATGTTCCAACAAAAAATCATTCATTGCATGAGCATTCCCAAAATTTAGATCTCAATTTGTCTTTGAAGGCAACCTCTGCGAGCTCACCTTCAAAGAGGGGCAGCTGTTGACACCTAAATTTTTGGGGTTAATTTTTTGCTAAATAATATAAAAAAAAAAAAAAACACACACACACACACACACACATGGCATATAGTTTAGAAACATTTTATTTTCATTTTTTGTTTTATTTTATTTTATTTTAGGCTGCCGATGAAGGAAAGATTTTTCACATATTCCGTTCAAACTTTTCATATTTTTAAGTAATATACACTAGGGGTGTATTTCATGCAAAAAGGGAATTTTTTTGGATAGAATATGTGAAAAATACAAAAGAGAATATCACATGTGGTGCAATGATATATTCAGAGAATTATGCACGAGTGAAATTGGAAATAAAATATGCTTCAAAGATCTAAAATTTTCCCCTATAAAAGGCGTTGCGCACGTACGGACAAAGGGGGTGGAATTTCGCAATTTTTGAGAGCAATTACGTGAGGAGTTCTTGGGGTTTGGTGAGCGGGGATTCGAAAGAAAAATCAAGAAAAGAATTGTTTTCTTCCGTTTGTCTTCGGTTTGTCTTGAAAAGAAAAAAAGTCAAAAAAAGAAAAGTCATGACTGCAGAAGGGAAACAGTAGAGAGAAAGTACAGCAGAAGAGAGAGAGAGCAGAGAATAGACGTGAGGTGAGAGATTGAAAAAAAAGAAAAGAAGTGACGTAAAAAAAAAAAAAAAAAAAAGCCCCCCCCACGCGACTGTTCATCTTCCTCGCGGGGGGTGGGTCTTCGCCGGCGCCATCACCGTCCGCTCCCTCCGGCGTCCGACCGCGCCATCCCCGCTCGCTCGTGCCGGCATCCGCCCCGACGCTCCACCGCCTCCGAGCAGCAACGCCGCCCCGCCTTAGCCGGTGATCCGCATCTAGCCCCCGACGCCGGAGCCGTTCGGCGATCCGTCTCCACCACGGTCGCACACCTCCGCGCGCAGTACCGCCGCGCCGCTGCATCTCCGAGCGACGCCTCGCTCCGCCCGTGAAGTGCCGCTGCCGCCGAGCCGAGATCCAGACGCCGAGGTCTCTCCGCCTGCAGGTCCGAAGCCCCGGCGCTCTTGTCCCGACACCGCCGTGCCGCCCTGATTGCCGATTGACGGAGCCCGCGCCACCTTCCGACGTTGCAGCAACTCAGACGCCCGCGACGCTCGCCCCCGGTGCCGTGACGCCGCCGCGCCGATCCCCGAAGCGCTGTGCCGCCATCGCGCCGCTCCCGGTGCCCTCGCCGGAACCCTAGCCGGAGGCTTCCCCTCGCCGGACCTACCAGCTTTATTTTTTTTCTTTTTCTTTTTCAGGAAAAGGAAAAGGAAAAAAAAAAGAGAAGTAAAAGAAAATTTAGGTATTTTCTTTATTTTATTTTATTATTTCTGCTATTTTTATTTTGTCTTTTTAGTGTAATTATTCCTTTAATGTGAAATTGAAATTCCATGATATGAAATTGCCTGGAAATTAGTGATTGTCAGTCCGATTTTCAAGCTCGAAATCCGACTCGCAATTACTTAAAAAATTGCCAATCCGATCTCCCGCTCGAGATCCGATTCGTGATTTATGTGAAATTGGCCAACCCGATCTCATGCTCGAGATATGGTTCGTCGATTTGGGTATCAATATGGCTTGATTTGCTGTAGTGTTACTTAAATTAGCTTTCTTTAAAAAAAAAATCAAAAAAATGTAGCTTTAGGGTTTGCATGTTCACAATAGGTATTTTATTTCGAATTTTCAAAAATAAAAAAAAAATCAAATCAATTCATTTAGGTTGCTAGTTCTTTTAATTTGGATTGCATGTTTAATTATTTGGCAATTATTAATTTTGAAATTAAAAAAAAGGGAAAAAAGGAAAAACATAAAAAAATCATCATGCATAATTCATGTAAAATTAGGGTATATTTTGCACGTCATTGCATATTAGGATAGAAATTGCACTTAAGTTAATTTATATAATTTCTTAATTTACTATAAGTTTAGGTATTTTATTAAATAGATTGCATTTTAGGATTATCTAGGTTAAGATAATATTTTAGTTTAAATTAGGATGTGGCTCAACCTAATTCCTAATATAAATTAAATAGAATCTTAATCTAATTAGGTAATTTTCACATTTCATCTAATTTCGAATTTCAAGAGAAAATACCAAAAATGCCTTAGAATAAATTGATTTCATTTTTTAGATGGATTGCATCTAGGGTTAGAATTTATTAAGTTAAGATAACATTTTAGTTTAATTAGGATTTGGTTTAACCTAATTCCTAATATAAATTGAATAGAATCTTAACTTAGTTAGATAATCTCCACATTTTTTCTGATTTTGAATTTCTTGAAAAATACAAAAAATGTCATAGGTTAAATTAGTTTCATTATTTAGGATAAAACGCATTCTTTTAGGAAAATGAAAAATCATGTGCTCGTCATCAATTTAGGTCATTCAATAGTTGTCGCATGTCATTTTAGTTAATATTGCATTGCATGTTGCATGATTTTCATTAAATAAGTGAAAGCAAAGAAAAAGAAATTGCGTGTTAAGTAGAAACCATATCTAGGGTTGTTGATGTGGATTTTAAATTAACACTGCAGATGCTTTCGTTGCTTTGAGGTAAGTTTTGCATTATTTAATTGATTTCTTGGATGTTAAATTGGTGGTTTGCGCACTCGCATGATCGCCTCACATGTTAGGAAAATAGATTTAAAATAAACCCAAGTGCTTGCAAAAAAAAAAAAACATTTTTTCAAAATAAAAGAAATGGTACCAAAAGGGCGTTAGAGAAATCTAGCGTAACCAAGTCCCCTTACCCAAATCTCTGGTTCGTAGGAGTAAAGTAAATCTCCCATTACTTTACTTGGGTTTCTAATCGACCCACCAAAAATAGATTAGTGGCGACTCCTAATTAAAAATCAATTGCATGTTAAAAAACTTGAACCTAAAGTCGCGAATTGGTATGGGCTTGGGAGAGCCCGCGTTAAGTCTAGGCTTAACAATCCATTAGCCAAACCCTAGGTGGCTCATCACCAGAAAAATTGGTCGCGACAATTGTATTATACTGGCCTATGCTACATCCCAACATTAGACTATTCTTACTGGAAGGATTCCAGTGACTACTCTCTTTGATCAACTGATTTGTAACAATATCGTTACAAATAAACCCACGCCAACATTTGCCAATCAATACATGACCTCCTCTTTTGAGAATCATTAAATCTTCTTTTTATCAAAAATGTCAGATGTGGTATTTTTTGTCACTTCATATGTGCACTCAACAAAGAAACAGGGAGAAAGGAATAATATATCACAATCGTACGAAGAAGAACACGTATAGTGATATCCAAATATCGAATATTAAGATCATGAACTAATCGCCTCACTATTTTAGTAGATACGTCATTCCTCGTGTTAATATCCTCAAACCGTCCTGAGGATTATAAGAGAAAATATCATCCAAGACTGATTCTAGAAGGATAATGAGAGTCCCATCCATATAACACTTGACAGCATTTGGATAAATCTCCTCAAGTTTTAGAAAATAGAAACTCAATCCACCATAAGTTCATAACCGTTTAAACCAGCATAGAATTGTAAGTCTAGCTTTCGGCCTTTTAACACGCTTCTAGGGTCAAATTGCAAATAACTATCGAAAGAAGCCCGTTTTGGGAAGTGTAGTTCATTGAACCCAACTCTTGGAGGACCCGACTCGACCTCTTCTTTTCTTTGTGTCGTTGATCCCGGTTTGATGGATTCCCTTCTTCCTAGCTCTATATTCAATCCGAATACTCCGAGGAAAGAGAGGATTCTGGGGAAAACAGGGTTAGGTTTTGAGTGTTAAGGATGGAATCGAATGGATTTAGAAGAAGGGTTGGATTTTGAGGAAGATCGAAGTGAAAAGGACGTGAATCTTGCCTTTGATTTGAAGAAATTCGAAGTAAAATGGAGTGGGTGATGAAGATTTGAGTGAATGAAGGTTGGAGGTAAGTGAGATTCGTGGATTTAGAGAGACAAATCGTGGTTTTACAAATAATTAGTAAAGAATATGCAGCAAACAAAAGTTAACCTAAAATCATTCAATATTCACCATTTTTATTTTACCCAAGGGCTTAACAAAACTATCTGCTATTTAATTATTGGTGTCCGCAAACTCTACCAAATGTTGAATTAGATTTTTGCACAAGCTAGTAGCGAGGCTATAGTCAAACCTAGCGGGAACATCCTTTTTTTTTTCTTACATTTATTCCATAATCACACGATTGATGTTTCACCCACAAAATTTGAGCACAATAACTATTCGCAACAATTAATTTGACTTCTATAATTTAAATAGCAATCAAAATTCTTTGAGATTTGTGTACTAAAAATCATAAGATTTATTGTGAAAGTGCAATTAAATCCTAAAAATTCAAAAACGCAGTCAATTTCTAAAATTTATTAAATTGGTACAATGAAGCGTGGAAACATAATTTTTACCGTCAATTTGATTTTTCTGTGAAAAAGGAGGAGGAGGGGATATAAAAATCAAATGAATAAAATAACAGTGAGAAATAAAAAGAAAAGGTGCTTAAATTGCTCTAATCCATCGTTATGCCTCAACCCACCAGACCAAGATCATTCAAGTTCTGTTAGTTCAATTTCACGAGGAATTCGTCCGGCGAGCTTCTGAAAAAATCTGCTGCGGTTCAGATCATCTTTCTTGGCTCTTCTATTCCAGCGCCCGATCGCTCCCGAAATCCAGTCGAAGCTACACCCCCCGCGCTCCAGGTCTCTCACCATCACTACCAGTCTACCGGTCCATTTCGCCGGAGAGCAAGTCGAGCGAAAAAGAGATTTCTGCTCCCTCTCGGACGAGAATTCTCTGAAGCATCGAGGCTCCAAGAACGAGAATTCTCTTCTGGATACTCTTGATTGAACCTACGACGTCGACTCCAGTCCAATCTTCGGCCGCCGCAAACATTCGAATCTCCGTCGACCGAGGCGCCTCCACCTCTGGTCGCTTTGAGCTCGGCCAGGTCGGAGAGATGAAACGAAGTATTGACAGAAAGATGCCGAAGTCGCGGCCGATCGAAGCCGCTTCCGAGCTTCACTGATCGCATATCCCTGTTCTGCTCTGTTTGTCCTTCGGAGATCTCGAAGTGCCTTGTACTCGCTTAATCCTCCTTTGTCAGGTCCGATCATCTCCAGCGACACACCCAGGACTCCTTGTAAGTTCAAGCAGCTGATCGCGACTGCAATTGCACATCATCAAGGCAAAACTGTTACTGTTTGTGTGAAAATCGGCCACGATTGAGGTTCTATTGAGGATTTAAGCTTCTTCCGATGTTGTTCTGATGATCTAAAAGTGAGTCTTCGATTCATATTCTTGTACAAATTCCTTGATCGAATGCATATCACATGTTTGATGAAATGCTCGAACCAGATTCGTATGTGTTTCTATTAATCATTGAGCCGAAAGTTGATACAGCTCAACTGATTCTTGGCTTATTGAGACCTCATTGTGACTGATTCAGTTGGAATACGATGCTCATTTTTTTATTGAATTAGTGTTATTATTCTCATGTTGGAAATTGCACCTTGATATATCTGGTTTGAGTTGAGTCTTCTATACGAATGGAGTTCAGTGTTGAAATGTTGCATGTTCAGATTTCTCTATTATATCTCATTTTCCCATTTCCATTTTCGGTATTACTCTGACGTGCCAACGTTGTGCATGTCGTGTGGCCTGCGAACAATGGTGGTGACCTCAATCTTTGGACTGGTCATCAAGCGAGAGCTTGTCTCTTGAAATAGAACCTCGCTGACTGTGCTTGCAAGGCCACAATAATAACTGTGGACTCTCTATCCTTCCCTCTGCATTTAGTTGTCTTCATTACATGTGTTTCTTCTTTTCTGTCCGCCATTCACATCTTTGTTATTGTGCTGTTTCAAGGCCCCGCGAGCACGAAGTCGAAGTTGTACAGCAGCAACTGGCGAAACTCCTGCTCTTTCCCCATCGGCATTGGTCTCAGCTTGAAAGGTTTGAGTACGGGTATATTCATGTAAACTTGGTAAGGAAAGATCAATTCAGTACAAGTGAATTCTCCTTTGCCTATTCTCTCTGGTTTTAGTTTTCCCTTGCTATCCCGAGTTGCTTTTTTGTCGTGATTGTATTTGGAAAGCTTGAGGTCCTGAATATTTTAATTCCCAAAAAAAAAAAAAAAAATTGTAGTAGCTGCGGTTCTTTGGGAAATTATTGATTGGTTTAGGGTAATTGATGTCTAGCGATTTGCGAAACCAAGCTTTTAGTAGGCTTTGCTTAACATTTGCTTCTCTTCAGTCCTACCAAAACCCATCTGGCATGTGATGAAGCTATATCAATATGATCTCTTACCTTAGCATTTTTATGGATACAGAAACTCATTCGATTAATCGAAGCCAGAAATTAAACTGAAGTCTTGATTGATATTAATTCATAATTGGAGTGTGTGTTTTGTGTTCTGTTTTGCAACCTGGACGTTTATTCATACTTGCATATGCTTCATAAAATGGGCGGGCAATGAATGGGTGTTAAGAATACATGTCAATTTTGAAAGAGATAGGACCATTGTCATGTTTGATCATGCTGAAATGAACTTTGAATTTGTTGACTTATCTAATTGGAGTTCAATTTCGATGCGTCATTATGTCATTTTTATCATGTGAACATGTATGTTTCTTAGCAGGTTGGACAATGAGGCCAAGATCACAAGTTCTAGGGCGCCTGGGCTACCCGTTTAGCCCAATAATTAAAAGTAGGCCCATTTAGAATTGCATCTAATTTTTTCTATATTGCATAATACTTAGTTTGCTTCCGACACCACGTTTTCACAAGCGACTCGTTCGAGAAGGAACCAATTCCTTGTGAATCTCTCTAGTGTATCAATCCCTTAATGATATTTGGACACCATGTGTTCATGTAAACTTAGGGAATGATGTAGAACTAGAAGTAGAACGAGGCGTGAAATGTAAACTAGGAGTTAGTATGGAACCTATCGGTTTCCAGGGAATTGGGAACTAGGGTGTAGTTTTGAGGAGGAAACAATTTCATTGAGTTCGGATTTTGGATTATAAGCCCGAACCAATCCAAAATGTAAGCAAGAAGCTCAATTAGGAAACACAAAATCACAAGCGCAACTCCTTTGAGTTATACCGATTTTGTATCACCATGTGTCCTTTCTGGGTACAACATATAAAGACTTATTAAAATCGTTACATACCAGTGTTACTAGTGATATTTTGATATCTATATAAGGTGAGGAATTTTTGTTGTTTGTCTCACGAGCACAACTAGTTATCAATGAATTTAGTTTGATTTTGGTTTGACATCTTTTCAAATTGAACTCGATAACTAGTCGATAAACTGATAGCCTTACAAATTTCAAACAAATTCCTTGGGAAAACAAACAAGGCCCTCACGTTTTCGTAATTCCTGGAGCATCACCGGACAAATGAGGATCTCCACACTTAGTTTTACACCAAAAATCCCTCGTCTGCAGATCTTCCTCCACCCTTTCATTCTTCACGGGAACTCAAATGGTGCCGTGACGCAAGCAACAGCTTTGGCAATTTTAAAAGGAGAACGCCAATCTAGCATCGTAAAGAAGGAGCGGAAGAGGAAATGGTAAAAGATAGGAGAGGAAATGGATTTGGTGTCAGCAGAATGTGAAAAAGGACAAGAAGAATGTGCGAAGGTCGTGGGATGAGGAAAATAAGAACAAAAAGGTGGGGAAGAATCGGTGGAGGTGCACAATCACTCACATTCACGCTTTCATATCCATTCTCTCAGTCTTACGCATCAGAAGCGGAGGAGACTTAGGTCGGATTGAGCAGCGCTTCCATCATCCTCTGTTGTCCCTGGAGTCGTCTACGTCAGAACCGAAATTCCTCAGTTTACTTTGATCGTGTTCAGCTCGATAGTAGCCCAAAATCATCTTCTCTAATCAAGAAACTGATTGATAGGGTATGTGTGCATGTCTGAACCCCAGCATGTCGACCCTAAATAATTGGTCACTGCTGTTTCTTCACTGGGTTTGGTTGGTGAACCGTGGACATAGCGGTTGCAATGCGTGTCCTTGCATTTGCTCGTTTAATTCTCAATTTATTTTCTTCACTGTGTTTGTTATAATCTCATAATCGAGTCCTTCTCATTGTTCTCCTTATTTCAATAATCGTGGGCATAACATAGTAAGGAGGATCTACATCATGCACGCATGTGAGAATATATCTCTGAAAGTTGACCATGTGTGACTAGAGGGGTCACCAGAGGCCTGTGCCCTTCATCCCTTAGATAGGTACTTTTTCATTCTTAGAAAAAGCTAAATTAGAGATGTTCAAATGGTTATTATGTTTAGTTTCTAAAGGGAAACTAAAAAGTACTAATGTTACCAATGCGAAATAACATAACCTATGGCTAATTTTTTAAGTATCTAAACAATTTCATACAATTTGGAGGTTTTTTAAGTATAAACTATGATTTTTGTATTTATCTCATATTGTTCCCGTGCAACGCGTAAACTTAATTCCAGTATCCTCCATTGTGGATGATGAAGGCATCTGCTGGGTGACCAGAATACCACAATTCAGAAATTATCCTTAGCGAGTCCTTCAAATACCTGAATCTTTTTATACTTTCTAGTTTCTCCATTCCTTACATGTTTAGTCCACCAACGCCAACTGCATTTCACTCCAGTTTAGAACTCCAGTAACTTTTCTATTTCGCCAACATATGTAAATGTAGCACAAATTTACAGAGCTCAAGGATTGGTCACAACTCTCAGAGTGATCAAGTCTCCAAAACAGATGGGGAAGGGAAATCTTTTTATAGATACTACAACAGTAGCCTTCTTATCATATTCTGACTTTTGTGTTTTACGATATAAGAGGTAGAACATTTCATCAAATTATGGAGCTCAATATGCTTCAAAGCTGTCCAACTGCAACTATGTGCCACTCTGTATCATGAACCAAGTGCTTCTTCGTGTGTTACCCCCGATTTTCTCAAAATACTGAATTCTGATGATATTTTGCAGTTGCTGGAGCAGTTGCTGGAAACGGATAAGATGAGAAATTGGCTCGTCCCATACTGAATAAGTTGTATTAAAGCTCTTCAGCTTTCCTTGATCACCATCTTGCGCAGTGGCTAAATTCTCAAATCCTGCTTGGATCTTTTCTTTTTGTTATTCTTCTTCCCTTTTATTCTGAATTAAATGACCCTTGTCCCGTGGGGAACTTGCTTGATTATCGTTCGGACATTTCATTGGATTTGTGATGCAATGCTATCAGCACACAAAGCCATGGACTGCCATTTTCTTGGCGTTTGGCATGTTGTAATTAATTTCTTCATCCACTCCACTGTAGCTAAAATGATTGTGGTCTGGCTTTGTGTGAGATTCATTACTCATAAGACTTCCGGAAGCGCACGTGACAATTATTTCCTTAAGTCTAGGTTCTCAATTCTCTCGTCCATTACTATGAGTCTGGAATTCTCTTCAGCATGATCAAATTGATGGTTTTTGCATGCAAATGCAGGAGGAGCTCTGTGCTACGAGTTTGTCATTGGCCTATGTGGACACACTTTTGTGAATATAGTGTAACTTCTCTTATCAGTCGTCCGGTTATGAGCACTGTACTCCAACAGAGTTAGGTACCGAGTATGCTTTGACGAAACTTGGCGAAGCTCAGGCCTTGATATCATGTGGCAGTGAGATCTTTTGGGTAGTTTGTTTTGAATGCTTATGCTTTCGGAATTAAAGAGACCACTTTAAACCCTCCTATTGAAATCACCATCGCCATCAGTCCACCTGTTTGTGAGGAGAATTTTGGTGATTGCTGAGGAAGAATGTCAGATTTAGGATCCCTTTGTTTTGCGAAAAATAACTTCGAGAAATTTTTTTTTTTTTTGAATTTTTCAATGTTCATTTCACGGAAAATGAACTCATTGGGAAAAACATTTTCCATCAACAAAAATAAGCCATCTAAAATAAGGGAAAATATTTTCTACATTTCCAAATGAGGAAAACATTTTTCTCACTCACTTTCTCTCATATCACACCCATGTTTACCTTTTCATCTTCATTTTTTTTCTCTTTTTTCTCCATATTAAAAAAATTCAAATTTTTAATTATTTTCTTCTTCTTTCTCTCTCTCTCTCTCTCTCTCTCTCTTTTTACTTCCGTTTGGCAAGTCCTCAGTTACAACAACGGTCGGCGACCAGCCATAGGTGAGCCCCCAACAAGCTAGGCGAGTAGTGAGTGGCACGCTTGAGCCTCGCTAGATTGGAGAACTTGAGTTCATCGACATTGACTGAGTTGGAGCTTGCCTTCAACCTATCGCTATCCATCACCATGGTTGGTGAATGGCCAAAGGAGAAAAAAATAAAAAGAAAGAAAATAAAAAATAATTTAAAAATATATTGTTTTAAAAAATAATAATTTAAAAATCAATTTTTAAAAGTAAAATGATAAAAAAATTATTGAAATAGAGTGCATGGAGGAAAAGATTTTCTTAACTGTACGGCAAAAATTATTTTCCACTTCATTTTTAGATTTTAGCCGGACACCGAAAAATAATTACATTTCTCACATTTTTCACAAAACGAATGGAGCCTTAATAGTCCTTACCATTTCTAGCTAATCACCAGTGGCCTCGGACACAGATTATTTTCTATTAGTTTGTGGGCAGATCTATAGGACATACACAAACACATATTTCACAAGCAATGCATTTATCAAATTCAAAATGGATTCGCTTTGTAAAGAGTTTAGGAAGAAAATCATTCACAAAATGATCAGTCAACTAATAATTTTTGTACTTCAGCAGAAATTCAAGAGTCAATTAAACCTCGGATTAAAGCAACAAGCAGATAAGACCTTGATACTGTACGAATCAAATCCGGATCCAACCATCAAATGATGGAACATAGCCATAGTATCAGTTTAAGCATCTTCCCGTAGTATCAGGTTAACTATATCCCTGAATTGCCTTACAGTATAGCCAGTCAGCAAATGCCAATATTCATTTGAACAGCTGAAATTACCATTCGATGTTACGATAAAAACTGGCACAGGCTTTAAAAGTTCAATTAAGTAGATGTTCAAATAAAGACAGAAGACAATGATTTCCGATCGATTTTGTAGAAACATAGCAAGTAAGTAGACGTTCACCAGGAATTCCCGAACACACGCAAAACTTCGAGCTTGATTTAGTTCCGACACCATCCGTAGCCGTCCAAAAGGAAACCAAATCTACATCTCGTCGCTGTGTGTGCGGATCGTTCGACGCACGGATAAGACCGTCGTAGTTTCAATCGAGGAGTGACGACCGACCCCACGCACTAAAGGCAGAGAGCGAGCGACAGAGAGAGAAAGAGAGATGAGAGGAGGTCAACAAGCAGTAAGGGGGCCCGACAGAGGCCCGTGGGAGGAGTATAATCACGCATTTCGTATTCTCTATTGCATTTAGACGTTTGAAACATTTTTTAGGTTTAGATTAATGCATTTGTGTCCAGTGAAGCATGAGGCCGACTGTGAATGGACTCGATAGACGGCCCTACGTTCACGCCAAGTTTCATTCCCTCATTTAAAGTGGAGCCCACATGTTCGGTCCCCTCCTCTCTCTCTGTCTGTCCAAGTTGAAACACTTTCTATTCCCTCTATTTCTTTTATCGAATTCCACGTACATATGACTCCATTTCTTGCCACCTTAGACCATTTTAAACGAACCAGTAATCAAGGCATTTGAGATGATGGGCATGCTAAAATTGACAAAGGAAAGGATTAAATTTCGTGCAGTTAAAGGGGGGAAAGAATGAATAAGAGTTGGGACTGAAATTGGAAGGGGAGAGCAGGAGATCTCAGGCAGACAGCAAAAGGAACAAGGCCCTCACGTTTATTATATCTTTTTAAATAAATCCCGCATCATCATCACAGAGGCTAATGGCTTGCTCAACCTAAGCTTAGCTCGGGCTCTCTCAAGTAAATCAATTCGCAACTTATGATTTGAGTTTTTAACTTGTAAGTCTTTTTTAGAAGTTAGTGGTGAGTCAATTAGAAAACTAAATAAAATATTGGAAGAAATATTTTACTCTTACATAACCAAAGAAATTAGAATCAGGGATTTAATTACACAGTTAATTAACTAATACTATTTCGGTACCTCATCTTGTTTAAACATCAAGTAAAGCATTTATGCCAATCACGGGTCATAAGATTTAATTCCTAACTAGGCTGAGGAAATAGCACTCCATGCATAATAAGGGCGTAATCAGAATAAAGGAAATGTGTAAACAACAATTTCACATTTGCTTCCAAGAACTTAAGCACATTCATTTTTTTTTATAGAGGATTTTCACACATTTTAAGAGAAAACCACTCAAAAACCATTTTTAAAGCTTTTTCCTCATTTTTAGAGAAAACATAATTTTGAAATTTTTTTATTTTGATTTTTTTAGTTTTTTAATATATTTTTAAATAATTTTTTATTCCATAGTTGGGACCCGGGCTGCGCCTTCGAGCCCAGTCCGAATACGGGCTGCCGTTGGTCTTCCGATTTCGGGCCCAGGCCTAAAGGCAAAGAAAGGAACGGACTCAATCCCCAGCCCACTCAACCAAAAGCCCAAAACCAAACAAGCCTGATCGGGCCCAAACCTCACTAGCCTTGTAGTGAAAACGAAGCCCAATTTTAGTGAAAATTCACCCAAAATACACTCATGCCTCTCTTGCTATTTTAGCGAAAATGAACCCCAATTTTCCCTAATTTTGTTTCCTTCTCTCTTTCTCTCTAAGCCTTTCAACGTGTTCTCCCTATCCCACGACAAACCCAGAACGCCCCAACATGCACGACGACTGCACGAGGGCTTCAGCAATCAAAGCTCAGCCCACGTTTGTTATTACCCCACTTTCTTGCTAATCTCTCCTCTCACCTTCGCGACTTCACAGAAGCGTTCATCACGTGCTTCACCTTTTTTCCTAAAGGACCGAGAACGTTGGCGGATGCAAACCACTAAAAGGACTTAAGCTTTGACCAAAATGGTTCGGGCACAGCCCAAGCCACGTCCAGCCACCACGCGGCTGTCATTCGTCGCCATAAACACCATCACCCTTCAGCTCCGCCTTCCAAGAACCGGTCACCTGGAAACACGACGCGCACACAAAAAAGCGCCGAAACATTGACATACAAAGCGAAGGGTACTAGCGGGGCTCTATCAAAACTCTTTTAGCAAGCCACGAGCACCCAAGACGGACAGAAAACTAAGAGCATCCTCACGGATCTCACTCGGGCGTTTCATCAAACACACGGAGTGCACTGGCTAAAAAGAGAGAAATCGAACCAATTGAGACTCGAGATCGCGTTGGGACTCATAGCAATCAACAAGCAACGCCCAACAATTGCAGCACACACACGAACGGCGTCGGGAACTCACATGAGACGGACAAAACAGTCCGGTCCGGCGAGCCCGATACAGGGTGCAAACAGGCGGATGGCCGAGGGTCCATACCGGGCTCGGCGACGTTGGACAGTGGACGAGCTCAATTGATCGGGCTACGTCCGTTCGCCTTGCGCGTCTCCGAGAGGGGATGCTCGGGAAGACGACCCCCAAATCGGAACAATCGAGGAAAAAGAAACAAAAAAGGAGGTTACGGCGGTGAGTCGCCGGCCTTATTCGTCGCCGGTGGACGCTCACTCGCTCCCAGTTTCTCAATCGGCTGTCCCTCACAGCTCACCCTCTCTCACTCAATTTTTCCCTCCCAAGCTCCCCTTTTTCACTCTCCCAATCGCCCCGAGAAGGCCGGTCGGTGAAGGCGCTTCGGCCGCCGGTCCTTGGCGCCCTGACTGGCCCCTCTTGGTCGAACCGGCGTGACATCGCCCGTCACCTCCGTCGCCGTCCGCCTGCTCCTCTGTCCCTGCTCTGCGCCGCTCCTCTGCTTTGCGGCATCCTTGTTGGCGTGAGCAAGAGGAGGAAGAAAGGGGGGAGACGCCAATCTAACATCGTGAGGAAGGACCGAAAGAGGAAAAGGTAAAGGATGGGAAAGGAAATGGACTTGGTGGCTCAGCAGATCGTGGTCAAAAGAACGAGAAGAATGTGGGAAGTTCGTGGGGAAGGGGCTGGAAGAATCGGTAGAGGTGCACATTCACGCTCTCATGTCAATTCTCTCAATCTTGCACATCTGAAGCGGAGGATACTCGGGCTAGCAGGAGCAGCGCTTCCACCGTCCTCTGCTGTCCCCGCGGAGTCGTCTATGTGAGAATTTAAATTCCTCAGCTTACTCTGATCGCGTTCAGCTCGGTTGTAGCCCGAAGACATCTTGTTTAATCATGGAACTGATTGGAAGAATAGGTGCGCAAGCCTGAGCCCCCGTTTGTTGATCCTAATTAGTTGTTCACCGTTGTTTCTTCGTTGGGTTTGGCTGCTGATGTATGTCCTTGTGTTTGCTCGTTTAATTTTCAGTTTATTTTCTTTTCAATGTGTTCGCTAGAATCTCATAATTGAATCATTTTCTTGAAATCAATCGGTGCCGATTGTTGTCGGTGTTTCAAATAGCGTTGGTATAACATAGTAAGGGAGTTCTGCATCATGTAGTCCATTTTTTTGCACAGTTCGTACCACTATGCAGGCCAATCCATGGCCTAGACAAGGAGCCGTTATTCATTTTTTGTCCCGATATTTGGTTTCTGTTCCCATCATTTGCCCTAATAATTAAAATAATTTCACGTTTCTTTCAGTTAATTCACATTGATTTTTCATCATATTGGTTCAGACTTAATGCCTTAATATGTGAGAATGTACTGAACAACACTGATCCATGGATAGTAGGAATTAAGACATGTTTCACCTACATGATACCTCACGAGCGTCTTCCAACACATGTGGTCAAGGAAAAAATTATCCAAAAAATCTTAAATTCATTGTACAATAATCAATTCTGTTTTAAATTTGATATAATCAATTACTCTATATCATATGAGTTGGTCATTGTATTCTTGCAGAATAACACTAAATATACAATGTTGTTTAGCCACTATTTTTGTTCTATTTACTGAAATTTGACTATCTTGGATAAGAAGGGCAGCCATTCTTTCCTTTTCTTTTTCTTTTTCTTTTTCCTATTTTTTGAGTTCAACAATCTTGGAGAAGAAGAGTAAAGGCTCATAGAAAAATGAATTTGTCTGATCTAATGCTTTTATAATTTAGTTCTTGCCAATTTACTTTGGTGGGCACCAAAAATACTTTTTGCACAAATATTATGCCATCTAATGTCCCTATATGATTTTAGCATAATAGTAGTATCAGCCATGCCAATGTGTGCGTCTCCCTCCATTGCATTCAGTTCAAGTCAAAAAACAGTCTGAACCATCGAAGAGAGAGAAAAAGGCACTGGATCCAGTTTTCTTTATATTTCCTTTATAAATCTTCCCCCAGCTTTCTGATATCTACCATCCAAAATTTACCGAATCCTCTCCCCTGGAGGATGGGTGACGTATCAAGGAAGTGAGCTTAGTTGATTGAAGATGATTTAGTTGCTTTGCAAATCACCCATTTTAGACGCATCTACTGGTGATAAACCTCGCAAGATTGGGCTTGGCCTGAAAACTCATAGGCCTCAATCACAAACCCACTCATAATGATCGCATGAGTGGTGCTGGCAACCACCATCGAGACCGCTTGCGAGCCTTGAAGGGACAGCGGTGGGGAAGCCATCGACAGGTCTCTCACCTTCGATTATGACCTGACGATGACAATGTGGGGCTCGCGCTTGTGTCCTTTTTAATCGTCCACCCTAGCCTTAATTTTGCATATTCTAATCCAAACCGCATCGACGGTAGCTGCTTTATGTCTTCTAAAATTACTTGATCAATGCTCTATATTGTAGGTATAGGATCTGATTGATAAATGTTTTTTTTTTTTTTTCCTTCTATCATTCCTATTTTTCACTGTTATTTTGTGTATGTGTTTGTAATATCTAAAGAGAAAGAAGGAAAATGTGACATTCGGTTATGCTTCAAGATTATGTTACTTCGTTGTTCTTTTCTCTTTGATAAAGATCATTTTTTTTTTAATCCCAAACAATTAATTTTATCTTTAAAAAAAAAAAAAAAAAAAAACGCCACGTTAAGTTAGCAGGTAAGTGTCGTTTTCCATGCAGGCTCCTAGAGAAAGATAATAGTCGCCAATTAAATTCTGTCGATCAAGGAAGATTACGTGGGGGTGGGGGATATTTCAAAAGCAAGATCATTTTTTATCCTTCTGATTTGATAACATGATTTTGTTTTTCTAGATTTGGCCACCAGTAATGTGAGAACTTCAGATGTTGCTTCCGCCCACCGTGATCACTGGGCCTCAACACTCTTCATTAACAACTTGCAATGTCTAAGTCACAATTGCGTGGTCAACGAAACAAAAGACGCAAAAGAAGTGCCGTCTCTTTCCGCGCTGTCGAGAATGAAAAAGGAAATACAGTGAGTCCATTGCCGTCGACAGGTCAGAAACAACCAATTCTGTTTGGGCTTGGTTGAAAATGTCTTATAACATCGAGATAAATGGTGACATATTCGTCTCTTCGTTGTTTCCCTCCAATATTACACACTACTTCTCAAGATGAATTTCTTAATTGCAAGTTGTGCGTTGATAAAGTTCTGATTTTTTGTTGCCTTGTTTTGTCCCTGTCTGATGGTCATTTGCAATTATTGAACTGAGCAAGTAGGACAGAACCACATTAAGAATTCTGTCGTCGTTATTCCCGCTAATATTATGAATTTCTAAACAATGAAAGTGGGTAAGTGTGTTGCATGTGAGAGAGAGAGAGAGGGAGAAAGTTTGGAAAATGCCAAGGGATGGTTTCTTGGGAACAACACATTGACCTGTTGACTGCTAATGGTGTTTCTTGACATGTGAAGCGGCACATGGCTTGTGAAATTGTGTATGGCAACCTCGCCCAAGTAAAAAAGTGGAGTCAGTAGTGCTCATTATCAAACTGACCCTTCAAAAGATCGCTCTTTAGCCAACTTTTCTATTGATCTCACATTTACCGATATCGGCATCAGAACGAGCACGAAGAGCAAAAGGTAAATAACTTTTATACGGAACTTCTAAAGATGGCTTATGTTTAAAATATCTGAAAATTTACTTAAAGGCAATCCATCACACACTTGGCGCGTGTAAAAATGAAGATCATAAGGAAGAGAGATGCTTAGCCGATTAATCCCGGTTCGAGCCACATGATGAAGATCATATATATATATATATATATATATATAGGGAAAATGTGATAGAGCCACATGATGATTCTGTCCTTATCATCTTCCTCTAAAATTCTTTTCTCGACTAAACAATTTCTTAATTGCAAGCTGTTTTTGGATGAACCATGAATGTGGGCATTTGTGTCGCACGTGAGAGAGAGAGAGAGAGTTTGGACAATACCAAGGGATGGTTTCTTGAGAACAACACATTGACCGGTTGACTTCTAGTTGTGTTTCATGATATGTGTAGCAGCACATGGCTTGAGAACTTGTGTATAGCTGCCAGTCCAATAAGCCGGGCTAAGCATTTGATCTAGGAATAGCCTGAACTACCTAATTTAAGCTTGTCCTCTAGCAACCTCGCTCCAGTAAAAAAGTAGAGTTAGTAGTGCTCATTACAAGAAGTTGATTTGCAAAGTGAATAGAAAAGGGATTTTGTTTGTATTTTGCAAGTATGCACATGCCCCAGACAAAGCGTTACTCTATTTGTAGAAAAACAAACTCAACGAACCATTACTAACTCTTCAAACAGCTAGTTTTTTGACGGTTGAGAATTCTTGACATTCGTAGAATATGACCAGACACTTGTTGGATTGGGTAGGCAAATTCAAATTTGAACTACAGAGCTAGGTACAGTACCAAACTTGGCTGAATGTCCAGCTAGCATGGTACTGGCCGGGTATCCAGACCTATATTGAGATAGGGTCGGGTATTCTTTAACCCTTAGAAACTTACAAAGCTTGTAGAAAATGTATCGAAATAGTTCATAACAATTATGAATGTGTAAAAGTTGAGCTCTAGAATTATAAAATATTTAGGGTCACAAGTGACAACTTCTATATAAAGATTGCAACTAAAGATCCGGTATTACTACTGAAAATGTAAATATTATTAAAGAACCATTTTGACAATCTAATTTATTATATGAATGGGAGAAAACAGAATCTAGAATATTTATTTAATGAGCGACGGTTTTGAGGTTACTTGTGTGAGCTTCATCTTCACTTATAAGTAATGATACTAGGAAAAATGGACAAAAGAGCGAGGATATGACTTTACTACAAAGTTTTGTTGGCAATATTAGCTTCTTTAAAAAAAACGAAAAGAAAAAAAAAAAAAATTTAGCTTCTGTTAACTCTTAAGAATTAAAATGGTACGTGTCCATCTTTCTTAACATAGGAGATAGAAAGATCTCAAATTAGCCATTTAATATGATGCCATGCTTTTATTAAAATATAGAACATAATTATGAGGAATGGAAGTTCATAATTCTATTTGTTGAGGATGTCCTTATGCCATCCAATTTTATTTGGTGCACATGATCCAATCTTTTTTTTGGTAGGTTTTCTTTCCTCCTAATAAACATTTACCCTCTTTCGACAATTTACGTGCTAATGAGTTAATATCAATTCCTTCGACCATTTTTACTCCAAATAACTAGTGTAAGATTTTCTTTGTTTCCCATCTCACATTTGCCCTAAATATTCTCCCTCACTACATGTGAGTCTATTGAACCAGGGCCACCCGTTGCCAATTGATACACGAGCTCCTCCTTTGATAACGATGGAATACTTCTTTTTATCCCAAACGTAAGATGTAGCATTTTTTTTCACCTTATATGCACACTCTCAATAAAGGAATGCTTCAAAATGTATTTTCTTACGCAAAAAAAAAAAAAAAAAAAAAAAAAAAAAAGCAAAATATTCAGCGGGCCATGAATTGTTTTGTATTGCCAACTTTCTAAAGCTTTTTTTTTTTTTTTTTTTTTTTTTTTTTTTTTTTTTTTTGGGGAGGATCTAAGCACTTACGGTTCATCCAAACGTACCGCCCTTCGGAATCCGGACACAATTTTGATATGCTCCAAGATGACTCATTCTCAAACGCAAGAGCTGTGGCATCCCTTCCACCTTCGTTTTGTTTTGTCTTTGTTCGAGGGTCCCTTTCAATTATTTCATCTAGGACAAGGTGGGCAAGACCACGCGACGAGTTCAATCTGATTGTACCGCTTTTTGAGACTTGAACACCCCATCTTCTTTACAAACATAAACCCATTACGATAATCTCATCTTTCCGTTGCTCCTCTATGAAAGAGAAAATAACACATTTCAATTTTACTCTTTGTGCAACCCCTAGCATCCTTTAAAGCATTCGAATACTTCACAGGTGACTTTTTTCAAAATCATCATCATGATGCTTCTTTTACTTAGAACATTCCTTTTATTCCAAACCTGATTAGTACAAACGATTGGACCTAGTGGAATCACTACCGGCTTGGTGTGATTCTCAAAACATTACCTTCAACTAAAGACCGGAGTGGTCGATTTATAATTCACCTGTTTTTTTTTCTTGAAAGGAGGGCACACGCAAATCTTTATAAGGGGCCCTCAACTTTGATTCATGCATACATGCAGAAAAATCTCTTTATTGTACAAACGCGCTCTTAATTTACAAAAATTTCATTAATTTTATTCAAGGTATAGTGTAAGCATATAATGGGGATTTGGATATCTTTGCCTTACACTTGTTTCGTCCTATATTCAAGGGTTACATCATGTAGGAAGATTAGCATTTACGTTAGTAATTTTTAATTTAAGTTGGTTAAATGAACTCAATTGATATCAATATAAAAAGATATATAATTTATTTGGAGTGACCAAATTGGCATTAATGCAATAACTTTAAAACTTTTTTTTTCCGGAAAAAAACAATTACATGAGAACGTCTATTAACAAAAGACCAATTTGAGACCATACGTCTTTCAATCAAATTTCTTGATTTTTGTTGCCTTGTTTGGTTCGTGTTTGTACGATACGCAATCATTTATCTGGGCAAGATGGGGCAACTATTCATGACTGGTTTTGCCTACAAGGTGGGGTATTCTTGTACAATCTCTTGTTAAAGAAAGCAGAGTAGTACTATGTGACGGTAATTTTCCGAGTCAGTAGTTTTTTAACGAGTGCTGCTAATTTTGCATTGATGGAAATTTTTTAAGAAGATCTTGTATCAAATAGTGAGAAGACTATCAACCATCTAGCCTTAAAAGCATCTGCCTATAGTAATGGCCGTCAGAATCTACTCGCAGAATTCAACCCATTCTAGTCTAAACACAGTTCACTATGGACGGGATCATTTTAGCAAGCAATTTGAGTGAGTTGCACATCTCAGATCTCTGAAATCCATTTTGACCCAAGTTTGAACAATAATTTCTGAAAAAAAAAAAAAAAAATCCTCATTTTAACTCATTAAAAGCTGGTAAGATAGGGGGGAATAAAAAAATTTATCATCGACTTGGTAAGTACCACACCAACTTTTGCGCATGGCAACTAAAACCATAAAGTTTTTTTTTTTTTTTTAAAGTGAAGTGATCACATAGCAAGTTGTAGATTGTTTTGTATTGCAGACTTTGAAGCTCCTTTTTTTTTTTGGTTCAATTTAAGGGAAGTGATCACATTGAACACTCAAATTATCTAAATGAAATTGAATTCTCATGAAAGGAAATAAATTAATCGACAGAAGTGAGTCTATTTGGTCCGATAAAATAGGCTTCTAATCTTTTACAATATAGCTGGAAAACTTGGACCATAGAGTAATTAATAAATGATATTATTTTATTGTGTAAGATTCATAGCTTAGAAAAAGAAACATTAGTCCCATTCGAGTTGGGGTGTGATTCAGAAGGCACAGAAAAAGTCTTGGTCATTTGCAACTGTTGATCCGGACAAGTTGGACAGATCCACAGCGATGAGTTCCGTCCTCATCATTTCTGAATTTCCTCCGCTTCAATTTGCGTGGCCTTTTTGTCCAATTACCAGACAGAACAAAGAAAATATCTTCCATGTCCAGAGGAAGGGCCTGTTTTGCTCGTCTTGGCATTAAAGAGACGCAAGAGAAAATAATGTGCACGGATTCATTCAGTGTTACCATAAGGTTAAGATTGGATCATTGACAATGTATCTATGTACATGGGAAAGTGGTTATTACTTGCCGCATACCAGCATGTGCGCTCTTGCTCTCTTGCGAGCTTTATCTAATGATCAAATTTTTATGTTATTTTAGCAAATATTTTGCTAGCTTACTTTAATTTGAGGATTACGATGAGTTCTCAAAAAGAAAGTTAACAATATAGAAAAAGGGTGAAGGAAAAAGGCCGCCATGCTCGTAATAAGAAATTAATGGTTAATTAAATAAACTATAATTGGACGACAAGAAGTCGCCAATTGTCAACTCCACATAGCACATGTACAACACATTAATTGTGAAAAAAATAATAATAAAAGAAAATAAAAATACACTCAAGAAAACTAAGAGACAAGAACATCAAATATTATTCTAATCATTTCTGTTGATAACAGGAAATATCAGGTGATCATAATGAAAAACCAAAACAAGCGAGGAGTAACGAGGGATTAAAAGGAAAATGGCAACAAAAGGGAGATGCATAAGAAGATAGAAGTGAACTGCCGATGGATTGTTAGATTAGGTCTTTCTTCAAGTTTTGGATGATGGTGGGTTATCACATCTCTTGACATGCAGTAGAGAGTAGATCGAAATGTGAATCCTCCCTCTCAAGCAACAAAGGCCCCAAATCTTACTACAAGAATGCTAACTGCACCACAAAGGACACGGCTTGCTGCATGCCCGATAACACCATTGAACTCGAGGAACCCTAGTGCAGGTTGCTGATTATTCGAGGATGTTGACGTGTATTCTTGTCAAAATCATGTGAATTCTTACTAGTCGATATCTATGGATGTTAAAGATATGGTGCTTTTACCCGTTTGTGATGCGAGCGCACAAGTACATATAGAGGAGACACAATTGCAGTGGACAACCGAAAATAAAGGGAAAACCATCGGCACCTGCACCGAATATAACTTTACAGCATTTTTCTATGGTTTCGTGATTGATTAGCTGGCAACTAGTAACATTCTTCTTCAATCGATGACTTTCTAAATTTGCATAACCATTCTCCTCGGACTATTCTTCTTATATTTTTGGAGTAAACTTTCAGCAACTTGTATTAAAACTTGGTTTTATGTCTTCTTATGCATATGAAATTAAGACATGAAAACATATGGTATATGCATTAATGGTTAATCTTTGTTATTTGCGCCTGCCGGAGTGTTGCTGAATTACTTTATGATGGGAAGGCTCATTTGTGCCACAGAAAACACTTTTAAGAGAGTCTTTGCACTCGTACGTTATGCTATTTTCTTTTTGACCTGTATGCTTCACATGCGGCAACTCTCATCTGCCAAAATTTCTGCCATAGCACTTCAACTCATGTCAAAACTAGCATGTATACTTCTAATCAAGTTTCGGGCGACGACATGAGAAACCTAAACTAATATAGTTAAGTAGTTCATAATTCCAATGAATAACTGATTCAAAGATATTTATGCTTGGTTGCATTCCCCCCAAATTTGAGCTTGCTTAAAGGTTTTTAAATTTTGATAAGTGGATATATAAGTGCAAAAAATTCAAAAAAGAGAAAAAGAAGAAGAAAAAAAGACACTTAAGTGCCAAAGTGCCAACAATGAGCCACATTAGATTACCGCCAACCATGTAAACCGATTTTTATTAATAAAATTTGAGGTTGACACCTAAGTGTCCAATTTTCAAAAAAAGTGATACTTAAATGTACATCTTAGAAATTTTGGCACCTATGTATTTACTTGTGCTAAATTTTGACGCTTGAAATGTGCTTCTTTTTGTAATAGGACAATGCTTTTCCTGGGGTGGATTGGCTTTAGATATCTTGGAGTCTACATAATGTTATGTCCATGGAATTCTAGGAAAACAGAGCGAATGCATTGGACGATCTTACGTTTGCGTAGGGGCTCAAACACGAAAATGGCAATTAAGCAAAATGTCCTACAATTAACCTTGCAATCATGCTTATTTGGGAAATATTTACAAGTCTATTCAGATGGCTTGGGTTTCTATTCACTTTATATCTTGGACGAGGAGCTTCAAGGAGAAGCTAGCTGTGTGCTATCTAGATCCTTTAACTTCCATTAAATTTTATGAATTAAAAAGGTCTATGTCCATTTTTCTTAACACGATAGCTAGTGAAATTTTGAATTAGCCAATTAATACGGTGGCACTTGCTGAAATTAAAAACATCATGAGGCGTGGAGGTTAATAGCCCCTTGGTTGTTTAGGATGTCATGATGCCATCCAATTTTGGCTAGCACACATGACCCAATCTTTATGAATTAAACTATTTAAGTGAAATTCAATTCGCATGAAAATGCCCAAATTAAATAACGAAAGCTTTATCATGAGTTCATATGGCTTGTTATTACTTAGAGTAGCGATGGAGGTTCATTAGTTTAGATATTATCGAGTAATTAAGATATATATATATATATTCTGGTGTGCGCAATAGTATGAGAAGATGCTCGTGGCGATGAAGAAATTATTACTCAAGCCGGCCGGCCAACCAGCCTTCTTGCCGAAGGACTGGCCTCGTCATTCTCCTGTACCCAGCCTAGTATGCTAGGAGAAGGGCATCGCGGGAGTCAGAGGGGGTCACCACCCTTGTTCAGGGTCGGCCGAAGTTACCCTTGGGGATATTATCCCGTGTTTCTTCCCCTCATTTGCCTTTAAATGGCTTGTGAGGAGGAGACTCCCAGGGATATCCAATTCAGGGAGGAGCAGTTTAAAGACCTGCTCAGGTCTAAGTCCTTTAGATAGTGGGCAAAAAAAAAAAGTCCTTTAGATTATATTTTTCTTTGAATCGTGGCTTAAGAAAAAAACGTTAAGTCTCTTTCCACGCATTCGTTGGAAAAGGGAATCTTATGGGGAGCTCATCCATCCGTTGAGGAAAGCATCACGCTTTATGGGACCCACGCCCTCACCGTGATTGTTGCCGTGTTCGTTTGTTTTGTTGCAGCCGTTTCAATTATTTATCTGGACAAGGTGAACAGAACCACGTGATGAGTTCTGTCCTCGCCATTAGAAATATCCTTTTCACTTACTCGATCTGTGTGGCCACGTGGCCCATTTACAAACCGAACTAAGACAATATATCCTTAGAGTCTACGATGCGCATGGGGGTATTCTTGCCGATTAACAGGAAGGGATTGGAAAAGGGGAGAGCTAAAGAAGTAAATTTACCTTATTTAACATTTCGTATATGATGAGCACATATGGTTCATCCAAATGTACTGTTGCCCTTCAGAATTCGGATACAGCTCTGATTCGCTCCACAATAACTCATTCTCAAACGCAACAACCCATTACCTGCATTACACCTTCGTTTTGTCTTGTCTTTGCCCGAGGGTCGCTCGTAATTTATTTCATATGGGACAAGGTGGACAGGACCGTGCGATGAGTTCTATCCTATTGTACCGCTTTTTGAAACTCGAACACAATTTGATTTTCTTCTCAAACACGATCCTATCATCATAATTTCATCTTTGCATTGCTCCTTCACAAATAGAAAAGAACACATTTCAACTTTACCCATTACACGGCAGCTCACATCCTTCAAAGCTTACGAATTCTTCATACCTGACTTTTTCAAAATCATCATCACGTTGCTTCTTTTTCTTAATACATTATTTTTATTCAAACCAAATCGCACAAACGATTGGACCTGGTGGAATCACATACTAGCTTAGTTGGTTCTCAAAACATTACCTTCCACTGGAGAGCGGAGTGGTCAATTTAGTCAATTTCTAATTCACCCGTTCTTTATTTGAAAGGAGGGCATGCAAAAATCTTAGAAGGGGCCCTCAACTTTGATTCATGTATTTATGCATTTTCTGCATAAGCTCGCTGTTAATTTACAAAAATTTCGTCAACTTTATTCAAGGTGTAGTGTAAGCACATAAGGTTTTGGATATTTTTGCTCTAAACTTCTTTTGTCCTCTATTGAAAGTTTATATTATATAGAACAGTTGGCGTGTATATTAGTAATTTTCAATTTAAAATTAATTGGATAGACTTAAATGGTAACAATGTAAAAAGATATAAAATTAAACCGGTTCAATTAAAAGATTTATAATCGAAATGATATAAATACAATAAATTTAGAATACTTTTCTTTCCCACCAAAAGACCAATTACGTGAGAACATGCATTAGCCAAAGACCAATTTGGGACATGTCTTTCAATCAAATTTCTCGACTTTTGTAGCCTTGTTTGGTTTGTCTTTGTACGATATGCAATTAATTATCTCGGCAAGTTGGGCAATCACTCATGACTGTGTTTTTGTCTACAGGGTGGGGTATTCTTGTATAATCTCATGTTAAAGAGCACAGGGTAATACTATGTGATGGTAATTTTTCAACGAGTCAATAATTTTTTAACGGGTGCTACTAATTTTGTACCGTGAGAAATTTTTTAAGCTTAAAAGCATTTGCCTAGAGTCATGGCCGTCATACTTTACTCACAGAATTCAACACAGTCTAGTCTGAACTAAGTTCACTATGGCCAAGATCATTTTACCTGGTGATTTGTGGGACCTACACAGCTCAGATTGCTCAAATCCATTTTGAATTGCAAAATGCTCATTTTAACTCATTAAAAGCTGGCAAGACGGGAAGAATGACAAAATTGACCATCGACTTGGTAGTTCGTACAAACCACACCGACTGATGGACATTGCAACCAGAGCCATAACTAATCTTTTTCTTGTTTTTTGGATTTAAGGGAATTGATCACACATGGGGTGGAAGATTGATTTGTATTGCGAACTTTCAAGCTTTTTTTTTTTTTTTTTTTGATTTAAGGAAAGTGATCAACTAAGTGCACAAATGATATAAAACTTGTGAAACAGGCCAGATTAACTAACAGAAGCTTCCCATGACTCCACAAAGTCCAAAAAAATAGGTTAGATCTGTGTTTGTTGAATCTATTCTACTTAGTCTCTGTACAATGATGGTGTAGAGGAACCCAAGCCAAGGTGTGCATGACCAACTGGCAATGCCGTAATTATTGGAGGAGAAATTTCTAGTGTGTGCTTATTATTGACAAAGACACGAGATTCAGTGATCGGCCGTCCATGTGGAATAAGTTTGTGCTTGACTTTGCTAGTACTCCATCAATCCTCCTTGCGTTCTCGTTTGGCTTTTTTCAATATTCATACTTTGTTTTGATTTGATTTATCATGAAAATTAAATGCTTATGCATTCTTTTGAGTAATGAATATAATTTTCTTTCGACAAAAAACAAAATATGGAGAGAGAGAGAGAGAGAGAGAGAGAGAGAGAGAGAGAGATCTATGCAAACACGTGCCAAGAAAACTTCCTCAATTTAATAACAAAAGAGTAAAAATAAAATTTGTTATACTTTATCCAAAGGGCTATAATTTTCCCATCCTTAATTGAAAAAAACTTTCTCAGAACATATCTTTGGTCAGTGGATTACAAATTATGAACATAACACACATGTAAAGATCAATGTGGATGATGCCCATGTTATCCTAACTTAATGCTTGTATCTATTACTAAATTATCTAACTAGAAATGGCCCAACTCATCAAGACTCCATCTATCCACAATTTCATGTCATAACTAATGTTAAAACAAAAGTTGGAAATTGTAGCCCAAATTTCAGCTTGATTATTCTATTCAACATATTTTGTCATCCTTTTTTAGATCGAGGCATCATCCTCGATACTTTAATAAAGATTGATACATATCTGGTTACAGTTAAAAATTTGTCTAACTAAAAGAATAAAATGCTTATTGTCTCCATGAACAAGAGGTTATAGTAAGTATCGTTGAGCTCTAAGTGATATTATTTGGACCTTAGTGAATCCTCTATAACCTCGAGTTATCTTGATAAGTAGTGCCACGAGGGATGAGCATGGATGTAGACACATCTCCTAATTTTTTTTTAGTGAGAAATTAATTTTCTTCATCACATGTACAAAATCAGGGACAAATTTAATGACATATGTAGGATTTGTTAAGTTGACATGTGAGAGAAATTTAAAAGGGACAGTCCATTTTAACAAAAGACAGTTTAAAATTTTGATCAAAATCTATTAAATCCACCCAACCATGTGCCAAAATCCTAAATAAAAAGAAATTGCGTGAAGAGCAACGGGTCGCTCCGATGTTCCTTACCTCGCTCACAAAGTACACGAAGTGGAGATTCAACAGAGTTACAAATTCTGTGAAGCGAAGTTCTAAGAAAAATAAAAATAATGGACAAGAAGCATCCACACAGCTCCATTATTCATTCCACATATTAAAAAAGAAAAATAATAATAAATTTAATAAATAAATTATAGAAATTATAGAAATTATTAAGTCATACTACATAGAACGATTGACATTAACTAGATCACCCTATTAGCAATTTCCTATTAGAATTTGCTGAAATGATTAAATTTACAAATGATAAAAAGGTTTAGGACACATTAATCAAATTAAAATATTTATAGTTGAACTGACACAAATATTATAAGTTTAGTTTTTTTTTTTTTTTTAAAGTTTCCTATTATAAATGACTTCAGGAATCAAGGCAAAATGTGATCCTTGCACTCCTAAGAATTGCCTAGCTCTTCCCTCTCATAATGACCAAGAGTCAAATCTGACATTGGTCTTTTCAATCAACTTATTAAAAAATGCAGGTGTGCCCATGACACATGCATCAAGTGTCAAAGGTCATCCAAGCTTCTTCCAAGATATTTCCACAGAGCTTCGAACATGGCATTGCTTTGGCAAAAATGCTCAATCAATCCATCATTTTCAAAATATAGCTATTCGACATCTTAGCTCTAAAGGATGGCATCATGCAAAAGCTA
Source organism: Eucalyptus fibrosa (assembly GCA_017140475.1). Taxonomy (NCBI): domain Eukaryota; kingdom Viridiplantae; phylum Streptophyta; class Magnoliopsida; order Myrtales; family Myrtaceae; genus Eucalyptus; species Eucalyptus fibrosa. The sequence goes on along the minus strand of CM029507.1, from coordinate 63,858,822 downwards.
ATTTCCAATATGAATAACTTGACTCTATTATGTGTATCGATTTTTTTTTACCAGAGACCTCAGGGATTGTTAACGTTTCTCTAAGCAAAAAGTTATCTTTGAAGTCTTTGGGGGTGGATATACATGCCAATCCAGAGGAAGGGATTTATCCTTTGGGGCAAGAGAAAAAGTGGTTTCACTGTGAACACCTCGTAAAAGTTGCCAAGTAAAGGAGGTGATAATTTTCACTATCCACACCTTGACTCTGACATAAAGTATGGATTATTTCATTTAGTGGGGGCAGGGAGAGCCCATTTTTCGCTTGATTTGTGGGGCCGCCTGTTTTAATCACGAGGACAACTGACAAAATGTCATTGGATTCTATGGTGGGGGCATTCTTGTCAATTCATAATTTGCTTTTCCTTCAGTCGTTACCTCTTTTTCACTGTTATTTTGTTTTATGTTTGTGATCTCTTTGCAAATTGAGAAGAAGAAAGAGAAGGAAAATGTGACATTTGCTTTAGATTCTATTAATTTCTCAGAAATCATTTTAATTTGATTTTAAAATCATTAACTTTTCTTTTCTTTTTACTTTTTCAGTAATAAAAAATGTCATATCAACTTAATACGTAAATACCATTTGACACGTAAACTCATTTAGATGGAAAAATAATAATGGCTATTTTTGTCTGTTAAAAAAGAGCACGTGCTTTTCTTGAAGTTGACATCATATTTATCTTCAAACATAAATAGTTTATCTTTTTTTCCTAGATTTGGCCCACCACTTATATGAGAACTTTTTTTTTTTTTTTTGAACAGATACGAGAACTTCAAATGACACTCTACCCACCGTGGCCACTGAGCCCAGCGCTCTTTAGCAACTTGCTATGTTTTTGTCGTGATAGCACATTTTCAAAGAAAATAAAAGTAAAAGGACAAGAAATACCGTGTTTTTCCACCACACCGAGAATAAAGGAAGAAAGATTGACACTTGCTATGTTTATGTCGTGACAGCACATGCTCAAAGAAAGCAAAAGGAAAAGGACAAGAAATACGGTGTTTTTCCACCCCACCGAGAATAAAGAAAGAAAGATTGACGTGGAGGTCGTTGTCTTGTTTCGTCTGTCATTGTCTGATGGTCTTTTGCAATGGTTTTATCTGGGCAAGTCGGCAGAATTACAGGGATGAATTCTGTCTTCATCATTTCCCAACTAATCATTTTTTAGATTCAATTCGTTTAATAGAAAATAATTTTAAATATATATATATAGATTTTTTTGACATTCATTTCATGTAAAATAAACTAATTAAGGAAAATATTTTTTTATTATTGAAAAAAATCTTCAAAAGTAAGGAAGATGTTTTTCACTTTTGAACCTCTTACACCTAACTTTCTTTTACCAATGCATTTTCATTTTATTTTATTTTCTGTTTTCTTTTTTTTACTTTTTAGAAAAAATCGAGTTTTTTTTTTTTTTTTTTTCATTTTTATCTTCTTCCTTAACCTTGGCCAGTCACTGGCCACAACAATGGCCGGCGGCCGGCAAGGCTCGTGGTCGCTAGATTCTGGCGAGGTCGAGGCCTGCCGGCTTGTGGTGAAGCGACAAACTTGCCTGAACCCAGTGAGGTTGGCGCTCGCCAGATCTAGCAAGCTGGGCAAAGCTCGGGTCTTGCCCAAGCTCACTAGAGGTATGTCGGGCTCTAGCGAGCCGCGAGCCTGCTAACCTCGGGTGGAGCTCAAGCTCGCCTAGATCGGGTGACCCGCAAGCTCGCTGACCTCAGCAGGTCACAAGCTTGTTGGATTTGGCAATCTATGTCTTGGTCAACCACTAGGTAATTGGCCATCATCAAGCATGTTATCATCAAGCATGTGGCAGTGGAGGTGAGGGAGGAAGGAAAAGGAAAAGGAAAAAATAATTAAAGATACCGAAAATTCATTTTTAAATAAAAATAATTAAAATTCAAAATTTTTGGTAAAAGTTTCCTAGAAAATCAAATTAGATAATGAATAGTTAAAAATATTTTCCACTCAAATTTCAAATTTTAGCTGAACACTGAAAAATATAATCATTTTTTTGGAAAATGTCTTTCCGGAAATTATTTTTCACACATGATATTTTCTACGAAATGGATGGATCCTTAATGGCAAGTTGTTTGTAATTCTCAAGTCAAAAAGTGGAGTCAGTAGTGCTCGTTATAAAAGTGGCCGACCAAGCGCCTGCCCTTTAGACGTATTGGTTCAAATACATTCTCGGCAATTATATGTGTCATTGGTCCATTGCAAGAACTGAGCAAAGATTCCCTTCAGCCTCTAGTCATTCCAAGTCCAAGCTAAAGGTACCGTAAGATCTCTCTGGATTACATTTTTTTCATAAATGAATTTTCAGTTCCCTGCTGTTTCCTTGCCCCAGAGTGTCCACTTGTTTTTGCGTTGTGCAGATATTTCCACTTATATTCTAGTGTTATCAGGAGTGCTTTTGGCCTGCGGTCCTCTTCATCCATCTTCACAGACAAGCTAGTAGCCAAAAAATCTCAGCTCCTCTTGCATCCTTACGTTGAAGCCACTCCTGGTATGTGTTATCAGTGCTTGTTTCACTTTCGCCCTCTTTGTTCAGTTATCTGGTTCTATTGATTAAACCCAATAAACCTTAAAAAGGGAAGAGGAAACAAAAATGGGTAAAAGAACCTGCAACTGATCAAACCCTAATAAACATAAGGCATCCGTTTTTTTTTTTTAAAGGTGGTTTTGTGAAAATCTTTAATTAAGGGCCCTACCTTAAGTTCATATATCTATAGATAAGATTTGGTTGATGGACGACTTCGCTCTTAATTCATTAAAATTCCATCTGCTTTATTTGAAGAAATTATTGCTTCGGCTCTTACAATTATGCTTTATCTTATACGAATCATAGCTTAAAAAAAAAAAGAAATATTAGTCTCTTTCCACAAATTGTAAGTGAGAAAGGGGAATCTTATGTCAAGCTCATGTGAATTAATGCTTATTAATCAAACATGTCCTTCTTACATGGGAAGGGTTTGAGGAAATTGTGTTAGAGAACGATATCTTTTGGTTGAGTAAAAGAAAATAATTTGAGGCATGCTATTCAACATCTTGCCAAAATTGCCAGTACAAGCGATGGCTACGGGTCTCTCTAGAAAAGTATCGTTTTTTGTTTGTTCAAACAAAGACCTAAGTGTTGATTAAATTGTCTTTTAACAAAAACCAATCATTTGAGAACGTCTATTAGCATGAGACCATATTTCTTCTTGTCACTTAAAGGTTGATCATAGCATTAATTGGCAGTCTCCTCATGATATCCAATTTGCCAACCCACAAGCTCCAATTGCAACAATACGGTGATATTTTTTGCTTGATTATGCCTCAAAACTTCTTTCTCGAGGAAAGCTTTCTCCCGTCTAATGAGTGCTGGTGTCGCAACAATTATTGAAGCGTTTTGTGAAATCATGGTTTTTTCCACATTCAATTCTAAATAGATTATGCAGTAAATTTGTTCAACCTTTAAGAATATTTAACTCGAATTTTCCTTTTTCTTCCTCCTATAAAAATGTTTATAAAAACTATTTGATAAGTCTCGATGTGTATCTTTATGATTTACGTACGTTTATGTGAATTAATTGGCTTTAAAAAGTTCAGCTACTCCATGCTTTCATTTAATAAAAGAAAAAAATATTTCATAAGGAAAAATCAACTATTTTATTTTCTTTTATTTAGGACAAGAAGGTTTCTAACATGAAAATTCCTAGTTTGTAAAATAATGTACACACATATGTATGTATATCAAAAAGGCAAAAAAGACCAAACTCTCAAAAGTCCACAAAAAAATGTAATTACTCTTACTCGAATGTCTACCGTTAATTTTTTTCCATTCAGATGAACTTCGTGGCAAATCATGTGACAAACAGCTCTTAGATGTAAGCTGACATGTCTTTTTTATTATTAAAAAAGAAATAAGAATTATATACTAAAAATAAATTTACTTTTTTCAGAGAGAAAAGGAAAAAAAGAAAATGAAAACTAGAAGTGGCAAGAGTAGAAAGGGGTGCATCAGGGGGTTTGTCGAGTTAGGCATGACCACAACCATCATCGCGTCAAAATCTCAGTGCTCTTTTCAATTCTAGTGGTTGATGCCTTAGTTAGTTTCCCAAGGGAACATAGTCTGCAAACGCTAATGTGCACATAATTAAATATTTAAGCTTTTTTTTTTATATAATTGACAATGATCTTACAAAATCTCACTTAGTTGTCATGATATCTTCAAACTCTTCCTAATGCACTTCGTCCGATTATGTTCGCCATTAATCAATTTGTAGTTAATTGATTAGAAGCCCTAGTAAAATATTGAAAGAAATAGTTCACTTTTGCACAATCAAAGAAATTAGGGTTGAAAAATTAATTACACCAGTTAATTAACTAAAAGCCATTTTTAAACATCATGGTTTGATTTTTTCTTTTTCATGCATTTTCAAGAGAAAAGCACTCAGAAGCCATTTTTAAGCCTTTTGCTAATTTTTTAGAAAAAATAAAATTGTTCTGATTTTTTTAAAATATAATTTTTAATATTAAAATAATATTATGATATACAAAAAAAAACGTGTTGGAACCGACCCGAGTCGCCAACCAGCGGCCCAGATAACCCTGAAACGCGGGCCCAGTCCGGCTTAGAGAGAAAGGCCCAACCCTTTAAAAACAAATTGAACTAAGCCTGGCCCATTAAAGCAGAATAAGCCCAATATGCCTAAATCATCCCAGCCCGAATACCAAACCCTAAAGACCTAACCCAGATCCACTCCGACCCGGATCCGACTCGGTACCCAGGTAGACCTGACTTGCTCTCCTTTCCCAGCCTCTCGCGGCGCTCTGTCGACCTCGCCCCGACGGGGGCGGCCGCGGCGAGTGGCACCGCTCGCCTCGGGCTGGCCACGCGCCCAGTCCGGCGACGTCTCGGCTAGCCCAGGCCGAGGGCCAGTTCTCGGCCGACCACCGTCGCCAGCCGAGAACCAGCTCGGCCTCCCCCTACTTCGGCCGAGATCTGGCACGGCCAGGCATGGCCAGCGAAAGCCGCTCGACCCGAGGCCTCCCCAACGCCGTCTCCCCCGTCTCGACCCTCCGCGCGACACCCAAACGGCGAGTAGACGATTGATCGGAGCTCGGGAGACGGACTTTCTCAACACGAACTTTCAGATCTAGCTGAGGCATCTCGTCGAGCGGATGGCGCGCGACGCGTTCGGGGGATCAGGATACCTGGTGAGGGTGGTGCCTCACTGACATGGGCAATGCTCGAGCCCTCACCAAAGAACATGAGGGTGGCCTCACGTTGGGCTGGTGAGGGTGAGGCTCGCTTGTGGCCAGTGAGGTGCTCTAGTCGATCGTTGAGTTTCAGCAACTAGCTAGAGCAAGGTAAAGAACAAAAGAAAAAAAGAAAAAGAGAAAAAAAAAGAAAATAATAATAATAAAATTTTGAATTTATTAAAATTTATTTGCATCAATACCAATTATGCCACGTAGGCTGATGTCCACATCGGCACCATTCGACTAAAATTAGCCTAAAAGGCTTAAAAAATTTATAACTAACTTGGCATCAATAAAATATTTATACTAAATTGATATGAATACAATAAGTTTAAGACTTTTCTGACATTTTTCCCACCTAGTCACAATAGAAGGGTTAATGAAAAAACAAGAAAAAGAAAAATAAGTGCCCATGCCATCGAAAATGAGGAAAGATGGAAAAACGTTGAGTTCGTTGCCGTCCACAATTCTAAAATGACCGATTACATCTTAGCTTGGGTTGATATGTATTCTAAGGGATCGGGATGCTAGGTAATATGTTGTCATTATTATTTTCCTAGGCTCTGTTTATTTTGTGGAAAACAACTTTCAGGAAAATGCTTTCTAGATTTTTCGGCGTTTATTTTATGAAAAATGAATGATTAGGAAAAAAAATTTCATCAAGGAATAAAGTCTTCTAAAATGGAGGCAAATGTTCGGAAAATTTTTTCCTCACTCATGGCGCTCTCTCTTCCTCTCTTCTCTTCCGTATGGGCATGAGCCTTTGGCTCCTCGATCTAGTGAGTGGCAAGCTCCAGCTTGCTTTTGGTCAGTCACCGGCCATAGTCGCCGACCTTACAAGAAGAAGGAGGAAAAGGAAAAATGAAAGGAAAAAAGAAATAGAAAAATTAAAAATTAGATTTTAAAAAATATAAAATAATTATTAAAAGGAGTGCATGAAGGAAAATCAAATCAATTTTTTTGTATTGAGCAGTAGAAAATATTTTCAAGTTTCAGCCGAATACTGAAAAATATTAACATTTTACTAGAAAATGGCTTTCTTATGCATTATTTCTCAATTAATCTGTTTCTTAATTGCAAGTAGCATTTTTCGTTTCCATGCTTTGTTTGTCTGTATCCGTTGGTGATTCGCAATTATTTTTGTGGGCAAGTTGAAGGAACCACGTGCTAACTTCTGTCCCCATCATTTCCCTCTCATATTATACATCTCTCCACACATCAATTTCTTAATCGCAGGCTGTTTGATGATGAACAATTAACAATTAACACGGGTATTTGCGTTGCATGTGAGAGAGAGAGAGAGAGAGAGAGAGAGAGAGAGAGTTTGGACGGTGCCGGGGTAGGGTTTCTTGAGAACAACAGCCAACCACGTGCTTTCCCTTTAGACAAACCGGTCTTAATATATTTGTCTACAATTATGTGACTTCCCCTCTCTCTATCTCTCTATCTCTCTATCTCTCGCTGTCATCGGCCCATTGCAAGTACTCAGCAAAGAATCCCTTGATCCTCCGGTCGTTCCAAGTCGAAGCTGAAAGTATTGTAAAATCTTCCTCCATTACATTTTCAATTGAATGAATTTTCAATTCTCAGCTGTTTTCTTCGCCCACAGTATCCACTTATTTTTGTGTTACACTACTATGTCCGCTTGTATTCTGGTGTTATCAAAACTGGTTATGGCCTGCATTACCCTTCATCCATATTGCACACAAATTAGAAGTGAAGCCAAGAAATATCAGTTCCTCTAGCGTTACAGTGAAGCTACTTTTAGTATTTGTGTCATTGTATATCTACCTTTCTTGTGCTATCAAAGCTATGCTAATTTGTCCATTTATATTCTTGTGTTATCAGGACTTGCTATGGCCTGCGTTGCCCTTCATCCATCTTGCACACAAGTTAGAAGTGAAGCCTAGAAATCTCAGTTCCTCCAATCCTGGTATGTGTGTCATTGTATATCTACTTTTCTTGTGCTATCAGTGTTATGCTGAGATGTCTACTTATATTTTGGTGTTATCATGACTGGTTTTGGCCTGTATTTGCCTTTATTACCCTTCATCCATCATGCACACAAGTCAGAAGTGAAGCCAAGAAATCTCAATTCCTCTTGCATTATAGTGAAGGCATTCCTAGTATGTGTGTCATTGTATATCTAGTTTTCTTGTGCTGTCAACGTTATGCTTATATGTCCGCTTATATTTCAATATTATCAGGATTGCTTTTAGTTTACATTGCCCTCATCCATCTTGTACACAAGTCAGGAGTGAAGCTAAGGGCCTGCATGTTTTTGTTCTTTATTTCTGTTCTTGAACACTTTTTTGTTTTTATGTTCCTGGGAACAAAAAACGAACAGAAATGCATTTGGTTGCGTTTTTGTTCTTTTTTTGTTTTTTTGTTCCCGGAACAAAATAGGAACAAAAAAAAGAAACAAAAATTTTTTACTTCTTGTTCCATAAACAATTTTTGAGAAACGTTTCTCTTCTCTCTCTTCTTCTTCTCTTCTTCTTTTCTTCTTCTTTTTTTTTTCTTCTTTTTTCTTTTGCCGTAGCCGGCCTCGCCACGGCCGGCGACCGTCGTTGAGGGCCGGCGAGGCCGAGCGTCGCCGGGGCCGGCGAGGCTTGGCCTCGCCGCGCCGGCGACACCAAGCCTCGCCTTGGCCGGGCGAGCTCGGCCTCGCCGGGGTCAACGAGCCTCGCCGTGGCCGGGCGAGGCTTTGTCGGCCCCGCCGGCCGAAGTTCTTAGGGGAGGCCGGACCGGCCGAAAAAAGAAAAATAAAAAAGAAAGGAAAAAATGAAAAATAAAATAAAAATGTTTAAAAAATTAAAGAAACAAAAAAAGAATAAAATTTACCAAACGTGTTTCTATTCATTTTTTATTCCCTAACAAACGTTACCAAACGTGTTCTTTTGTTCAAAAATTGTTCCTCGAACATAAACACTTTTTTAATTTTTTTATTTATGTTCCTTGGAACAAAAAAGAACAAAAACGTTACCATTTGCACTCTAAGGGTGTGCATGGAAACGTTTCTAAGAAACGTTTCCGCACACTTCCGTACGGAAAGTGTTCCGGGAAAAAAAGAAACAAACGCGTTTGGTTGCGTTTCTGTTCCTTTTTTTTTTTTGTTTCCGGAATGAATTAGGAACAAAAAAAGAAACATAAATTTTTTGTTTCTCGTTCCGAAACGTTTCTCTCTTCTTCTTCTTCTCTTTTTCTTTTCTTCTTCTTTTTTTCCTTCTTTTTTCTTTTGTTTGGTCGCCGGCCTCGCCATGGCCGGCGACCGCCGTCCGAGGCTCGGCGTTGCGGTGCGGCGAGCCCGAGCCCGAGCTCGCCCGGCCAAGGCGAGGCTCGGCCTCGCGGCGCAGCGACGCCGAGCCTCGCCTTGGCCGGGTGAGCTCGGCTCGCCCGATCCGGCGAGGCCGAGCCTCGCCATGGCCGGGCGAGCTCGAGCTCGCCGGGGCCGGCGAGGCTCGGCCTCGCCCAGCGCGGCGAGCCTCGCCGTGGCCGGGCGAGGCCGGCCCCATCGGCCGATCGCCGGAGGCCTGGACCGGCCGAAAAAACGAAAAAAAGAAAAGAAAGGAAAAAATAAAAAATAAATAAAAATGTTTAAAAAATTAAAAGAAACAAAAAAAGAATAAAATTTACCAAACGTGTTTCCGTTCATTTTTTATTCCCGACCAAACGTTACCAAACGCATTCTTTTGTTCAAAAATTGTTCCGGAACAAACACTTTTTTTTGTTTCGTTCCCAGAACAAAAAAAGAACAGAAACAAATCCATGCACACCCTAAGACATCTCAGGTCTGCTTGCATTACGGTGAAGCCACTCTTGGTATGTGTGTCATTGTATATCTACTTTTAGTGTGATATTAGCACTTGTTTCACTTTCACCCTCTTTGTTTGGTAATCTAGTTCTATTGATTGAACCCTAAAAAACATGAAAGAAAAAACAAAAAAGGAAGAAGAAACAAAAATAAGTGAGATAACTGCACTATAAACTCATTGTAGAGGCACCAAGATGTCTCTCTTAACTTTATTTGTTTGTAAAATGATAGTTGTATGACATCATGTTTACCATCTTCTTGTTGCTAGTGTAATTTGCGACTTTTAAATAATAGGATGAACTTGGAAAAATAGCAAGTCTCTTCTCACAGGCATTCAAATAATCCAGCCTATTACAATTGATGGGGAAAATTGATATTTAATAATTGCAGAGGACCTAAAATCCTTTCAAGCGTACAACTTTAACTTGTGAATTGACACATTAGATTTTCAAAAGGGAAAATGACATAAATAATCCCTAAACATTGATTCAGTGTGCAATGTTATCATTGGAGTCTTAATTCATTCAATGTGGTCATTGAATTACTCCTAATTATTCAAGATAGTGTCTTTATATTTAATTTATTCAATCTAGTCCATCAACTTTCCAAGAAAGACAAATCAATTTTTTTATTAGTACTTATAAGTTTTCATAATTACACTATTGTAAAGATTTTAGAATATTTTTTCTTTTCGATCCTTCTCCTAAATGAATAAAATATATATGCTATATTTTCATTACCTGTTTTTTAAAACATTTTTACTCTTTTATAAATATTATGATAGTTCCATTCAAGTAATAGCTTATGATCTTTATAATAATAAAGTAAAACATTACGTATAATAAAAGATTGGAATGATTGACTAAAAGTCATCCGTTTTTCCTTAAAAGGTAAATATGTAGTAGTAGTAGTAATAATAATAATATTTAGTGATTTCTTTCATTGACTAAAATTCCATATTCTTTATTTGAAAATGTATATTATACACACACACACACACCTATATATATTATCCTTACGGGGAACTGGGCATTATTGCTTTATACTTGCTTCGTCATTTTACTAAGCGAGAGGTTTTACAAAAAAAATAAACATTTTGAACACATGGAAACGACCGATTCCTTCTAGGCTAAGGTTGAAACATGCCTTCAGGGAGATCGAGATACATGGTGATATATGTCCCTCTTCGTCATTTCCCTCTAATTTTACACACCATTTCTCAACTAATCAATTTCTTATTTGCAAGTTGTGTATTTTTTGTTGCTTTGCTTTGTTTATCTTTGTCCAATGGTCATTTGCAAATATTTATCTGGGCAAGTTGGACATAACCACGTGGTGATTTATGTCCTCATCACTTCCCGCCTACTATTATACATATCTATTATACATATCTCAACTAATAATTTTCTTAATTGCAAGTTGTTTATTGATGAACGATGAACCTAAGTATCCGTGTTGCATATGTGAGAGAGAGAGAGTGGGGGGGGGCTCACGTTGTCCTATTACTATTAAGATGAATAAAATAGTCACACTAAAAAACTAAAAATCTAATCAAAGTACTATTCATGGATCAAACTTACAAACTTTAAAGTATTGAAAAATTTAATTCATCATAATTTAGAAAGACAATGGGAGAAGCCTGATAGTGAAAACCAAAATTTATGATTAGCTAACCATTAATTGATTTTCACACATTGAAGGATATTTTAGTCAATTAATAATAAACATAAAATGCAAAGAGAAAAGATGAGAGAGGAAAAAGTTGGATGAACAAGTGATTAACTTTATTGATCATAAATTGATTTTTTGGTCAATTGATAATAAAAAAATGTGTATAAAATTAAAGAGGAGACGGCAGAAATAACCCCGCTTTATTTTTTTTAATTTTTGTTTAATACAAAGTCACAATATTTATACTTTTATTCGGTGCAATGTTATCGTTCAATTTAGAATTTTCCACATTAAGAGACAGTCAGTTTAGAAAGATTCTCTTTTAATTATTAGGGGACATGGCATGTGCAGTGCCCTTAGAATTGATTACAGTGGTCCTGGACCTCTGCGTCGGCCACTTCTCCTCTCTCTGGAACGCTTAACCCAACCCAAGCTCATCGTCTTCATCAAGCATCAGCTATGGGGTGGGGAAGCGAAGAGACAAAACGCTGAATCACCCACTCCCCCACCCTCCCCCTCATCGCCTTCCCACTTCTTCTCATCCTCCTCCTCCTCCTCCGACTTCGAGTTCACCATCTCTCTCTCCTCCCGCTCCCCCTCCACCCTCTGCGTCGCCGACGAGCTCTTCTACAAGGGCCAGCTCCTTCCCCTACAGCTTTCCCCCTCGCCTCTTCATGGTCCGTACCCTCCTCGCCTCCTCCTCTACCTCCCACTCCGCCACCACCTCCTCCCAGGACTCCTCCGTCAGCTCCACCACCTCCTCCGACCAGATCTCTCCTGAGGATGCCGACGACGGCCATGGACAAGCGTCGGCGTCGCTCGCGATCCGCTCATCCAGATCTGGGTCTGGAGAACTCCAGATCTCGAGATCAGCCCGTCACCGGGCTCGGCTGCTGGTTCGTGCGGCCGGGACGGGTGGCGAAGGTCTCCGACTTCTTCATCTTCGGCGGCCTTTGAGACCCGGCTTTTTAATTGCTTCGAAACATGAGAAAATCTTTATTCGCCCATTGATGGAGTTTCGAAATTGGACGTTGAATAAACCTGATGGGAGAGAAACCCGAACAGTGGGTCAGCCTGCGCCGTCCTATTCACGCTGATGTGGTAATTTTGTATAATATTTTAGGGTTAATATCCTGAAAAATCACAAATTGGTACATTTGTGACAAATTTACCCCAAATTATTTCTTTGACCACTAAAAACCCCAAATCGATATACCTTTGACAAATTTACCCCAAACTGGTATACTTGTAACAAATTTACCCTCTGTTAGTTTTCGTTAAATTTTATTCTTAAATTATTAAGTTAAATGACACGTGACAACTTGACCAAGATACCAATGTAGGATTTTACGCTCCGTTTGTCACCGTTTACAATTTTTGTGATTTTTTTTGTGATATTAATCCAATTTAGCATATGATATATTTATCACAAATTTACTATTTTAGGGTTTTTTTATAGTCAAATAAATTAGTTTGGAGTAAAATTGTCATAAATGTATCGGTTAAGGTTTTTATAGTCGATCGGGGTAAGGTTTTTTATAGTCGGTCGGGGTAAATTTGTCACGGGTATATCGGTTTGGGATTTTTCATGGTCAAAAAAATAGTTTGGGGGTAAATTTGTCACGTATGTACTGGGTTTGGAGTTTTTCGGGGTATTAACCAAATATTTTATTTTTTTATTTTTCCTTTTCTTTTCTCTCTTCTTTCTCTTTGCCTTCTTTTCTCGCTGGGCCGGCCGAGCTCCGACCGGCAAGGCTCGGCGAGGCTCGCCGCCATTGGAAGAGGGCCGCGACCTCGCCCACCCTCACCCACCCTCGCCGGCCGCCGCTAACCAACGGCTGGCGAGGCTCGCCGGCCTCTCGAAGGAGGAGGAAGTGCTCTTTCCTCTCTCTTCCATAATCTCTCGCTCCTCAATCTGTCTTCTTCCTCCTCTTCTCGGCTAGCACCAGGAGCTCTCTCGATCTCCTCCATTGCATTCCATCCCCTCGAATCTCTCTCTCCCTTCCTCTCTCTTCCATAGTCTCTCGCTCCTCGCCTGGATTTCCCAAACCATTCTCCAAGGACTCGCAGGTGGGTGAGTGTGTGTGGTTTTTTTCGTTTCGCCGAAATCGCGTCGCTTTCTTTGAAATGTTCCGGCTCCGCCTGTGATCCGAATTCTGCTCGCATCCCTGCTTCTAGGCTGGATTCTCGTCCTGGCGTCGAATTTCCTCATTCTGCTCTCGCTTTCTTCGCAATCCGCGGGCGAGGCCACCGGTGAGGGTGGGTGAGGCCGGGCGAGGGCCCCAACCCTCGCCGGCGGTCGGCGAGGACTTCGTGGCCCTCGCCCTCGCCGTCGCCGGCCACTGCGGGGAACAGGGTCAAAAGAGGTAGAAGAGAAAAAAGAATGGAAAAAGAAAAAGGACAAAAATATCATTAAAAAATTATTGGCCGGTGGGCGTCCACTAGTTGGTTAAATTTGATCAGATAAATTGAATTTACACAATTATAAAATTTATAATTGAATTATGTTAAGTTTAAGACTGTTTTAGTAATTCTCCCACGCTTTGGTGTTTTGAATTAAGGAAAGTGATCACACCAAGCACTCAATGAATTATTGGGTAGACTAATGTATTAAAATGTAGAAATTTTTTTAAATAATAACTTGAAGTGAGATTATTTTAAATAAGAATTTGAAGTGGACTTTTTGTCTCAAAGAAGAGCATGAAATTAGTTTCAAAATAGTTCCAAGCTTTGTTGACGTCTAGGGATATTTTTTCCTTTTTCTTCTTTTTCTTTTTTCTTTTCTATTCACCATCTTCTTCTTCATCGATGATGACGACTTGGGCCTGGATTGAGTGTTTGTGACAGAAATGTATCAATGAGCGATAAGAAGTGGCTTCTGTGGAGGTCATGAGATGTGAGAGCATCGACACGCGACATGGACACGTGACACGACACGACACAACACATCGACACGTCATTTCTAAAAAATAAAGAATTTCGACACGTTGCGATATGTTATATATTAAATAAATATTTTTATTTTTAATTTATTTAATTTAAATTCATAAACAAATAAATAATTTAAAAAGAGCCTATAATAAATTTATACTAATAATATCAATAAATTAATTTATTAGAAATTCGAAAGATATATTCATAATTAATGCGAAACATGTTTTTAATTTTAATAAAAATTATTGATGAAATTAATGATTAATAGAAAATTAGAATCAATTTATTTAAATAATTCCATAATTTTCTATAATAACCAAAATTGATCATTATTCAAAATTTAACACTTTCATTTTTCGAAATTATATTTTAATCTTATTTTTTAATTTTTCAATTAAAAACAAATCCCCAAGTGTCCACCCTTCTTTCCGTCGTCCTTTCCCTCCACCCCAAATTTTTTTACTTTTTTCCCTCCCCACCACCTGACAGACAGCCTGTCATTTCCCCTCCCCCAAATTTTTTTTCTTTTTTTTTTTTGGGTCGAACCCTCCCCCCAAATTCAAAAGTCTGGCATCGGTACCCTTTTTTTATTACTTTTAATTCCCTCAGCAAAACCCTAGCCACCCTCCCTTTCCTCCTCCTTCTCACGGCTGGCCGCACGACCCCCTCCCCTTCCTCTCCTCTTCCTCTTCCTTTCGATCCTTCTCCTCCTCCTCCTCCTCGCCGCTCGACCACCTTCCTCCTCCTCGTTGCCGATCCATCGCAACAGTGGCGGCCCTCGCCTGAGTTTCTGCTCTCTCTCGCCGTCTCACGCCGTCGCGGTGGTCCGTTGTGTGGCTTTCTCTCTCTTCTTTCTCTCTGTTTGGCTCTTTCTCTGGCCGTCTCTCGCCGTCGCTCGCGGCCTGTCTTTGCTCCCTCGGCCTCCCTCGCCTGAGTCGCCTCCACCCTCCTTCGTCTTCCGGACACGCGTGTCGAAGCGTGTCGAGAAACGTTGACCGCGTGTCCGACCGTGTCGCCGACACGCTCCAACACGTGTCGGACATGTGTCGGACACGGCACGGAAGCACGGACAACGTGTCTGTGCTACCTAGATAGAAGGGGAGGAGGTGGAATAGATCGGAGGAAACCATTGAAGTGGACATGGATGAGCTTGGTTTGGATACGCGGGTTTCAGTTTTCAATCAAACCTCATTTTTGGCATTTGAAGCGTTCCACGATCGACACGCAGATGAAGGAACAAGATCATGGGAAATGCACACGTCATTGTGCTTTCTTTTTTTAAAATTTGAACACGGCAGACACACATGTCGTCGCTGTTGATCGTAGAAGAAAGGGCAAGGCATGGAGGAAGAGAAACCGTGGAGGGCACATTGAGTTCTCTAGCGCAAATACGTTGGTGTGATTTTTTTCTTTTTCTTTCTTTTTTTTAGGAAAATTATTAGTGTCCGGTGAAATCCTAATCAAGTATCAATTTTTTTAGGAAAAAGATGAACCTGAGAGTTTTCCGATGAACGAGGAAGAAGAAAATGAATGGAGAACAAAAAAGAAAAAAATGAGAGAGAAACAAAAAGCCTCTGAATGAAAATGCTCATGAGACCTTTATTTAAGACTAAGCTGATTATTTTAAGTCTTCATATATTAAAGAAACGTCATCATTTTAAGTTTTTCTCTGAAATCTTTTCAAAACTGTATATGACGATGAAGATGTTATTAATCGGGCTCTTCACTAATTACGTTTTGAAAAAGAACGTTGGCCTCTTTCCAGATGAATCTTATGGCGAGCTCTTATGAATTGTTGCTTGTCAATCGAAACCCGACAATGGTTCGGGGCAAACGTCTCACTTAAAAGGGACCTAGGCTACGCCACACCATAATTGTTGGCTTTTTTTTTGTTTTTGTTTTTTGTCTTTGTCCAATGGTCCCTTGCGACTTTTTGGTCTGCACACAGAGTACCGGACCACGTGATGACTGCGGTCACATCATCATCAGTCGTAAATGTCCTTTTCACTTCGATTTCCGTGCCACGTGGTCTAATCACAAAGAGACCCAAGAAGGATATTTTGATAGGAGAATAATATTATCCCTTTATGATACATAATTTTTTTTTTCATGGATTTGGCCCGCATATTAAGTTAGAACTTCAAATCACACTCCAACCCACCGTGGCCACTGGCCAACACCTTCTGTTAACGACTTGTTATGTCTAAGTCACAATGGTGGGGTCAGCGAAAAAGAAGGAAAACAAGGGCGCGTTTGGTTGTGTTTGCTTAAAAATCGTTCTGAAATAAAAAAAAGTGTTTTACGTTCCTAACAATTTTTGAACAAAATACGCGTTTGAAATTTGTTCTTAATAAAAAATAAACAAACATGTTTGGTAAATTTGGATAATTTTTTTATTTCTTTTATTTTTTCTATTTTTTTCTTATTTTTCCTTTTTTTCTTTTTTCATTTTCATTTTTTTTCTTCTTTTGGCCGGCCGACCGCCGAGGAGGGCCGAGCTCGCCCGGCCGGGCGGGCGCGCGCCGCCGGCCACCGCAGCGAGGCCGAGGCTCATCGGCCGGCCGGCGAGCTCGGCCTCGCCGGCCTCGGGCGAGCTCGAGGCGGATCCGGGCGAGATCGAGCTCGCCCGGCCGGCGCGAGGTCGGCCTCGCCATGGCCGGGCGAGCTCGAGCTCGCCAGATCCGGCGAGGCCGACCTCGCCAGGCCGGGCCGGCGAGCCTCGCCGTGGCCGGGCGAGGCCGCCGCCCTCGTCGGCGGCCGCCGGCCATGGCCGAGGCCGGCGACCGCCAAAAGAAAAAAAGAACAAGAAAATAAGAGAAAAAAGAAAAAGAAAAGAAAAGTGGCGTTTCTCATTTGTGTTCCAGAAACAAAAACACAAAATTTATGTTTCTTGTTTTGTTTCTTTTTTGTTCCTGGGAACAAAAGAACAAAAAAGGAACAAACGCACCCAAACGCTTTATTCCTTTTTTGTTCCCAGGAACAAAAAACAGAAAAAGTGTTTAAAAACAAAAAAAAGAACACAACCAAACGCAGCCCAAGTGCCCGTGCCATCAAGAATGAGGAAAGACAAAGACGTTGAGGTCTTTGCCGTTGACAAGTTTGAAACGACAGGTTACATCTCAACTTGAGTTGAGAATGTCTTCAGGGTCGAGATAACCGGTGATATCTCTTCCTCCTCCGTCATTTTTAACAATATCACACACATTTCTCAACTAATCGATTTCTTAATTGCAAGTAGTATTGATGAAGATGCGATTTTTGGTTGCTTTGTTTTGTTTGTGTGTGTCCGTCAGTGATTTGCAATTATTTATATGGTCAAGTTGGAGAGAACCACATGTTATCTTCTGTCCGCATCATTTCCCTCTAATATTATACATTTCTCCCCTAATCAATTGTTAAATCGTAAGTTTGTTGATGAACAATGAACATGGGTATTTGTGTTGCTCGCTCCCGTGCGTGTGAGAGAGAGTTTTTGGACATCGCCAATGTAGCGTTTATTGAGAACAACAAATTTACCTATTCGCCCCTAATTGTTTTTCTTGATTTGCTTGGCAGCACTTGGCTTGTGAAATTGTGTATACCTGCCAGTCCAATAAGTCAGGCTGACAGGCTTAGGATTTGACTACCCAATGCCAGCTTGTCCTGAGTTGGAAGTGCCCATTATAAAAATGGCTAACCACGTGCTTGCCCTTTAGACATATTGGTCTCAATATAGTCTCGGCAATTATATGTGTTTTCTTCTCTCTCTGTCATCGGCCCATTGCAAGGACTAAGCAAAGAATCCTTTCATCATCCAGCCGTTCCAAGTCGAAGCTGAAGGTATTGAAACATCTTCCTCCGTTGCATTTTCTCTTCCATGATTTTTCCGTTCCTCACCGTTTTCTTCCACCCCAGTGACCACTTGTTTTTGCGTTGTATTGATATGTCCGCTTATATTATAATATTATCAGGACTGGTTTGGCCTAGATTGCCCTTCATCCATCTTGCAGACAAGTCTGCACCCAAGAAATCTCTGTTCCCCTTGCATCCTTACGGTGAAGCCACTCCTTGTATGTGTGTCATCATATATCGACTTCTCATGTTCTATCAGCTCTTGTTTCACTTTCACCCGCTTTGTTTGGTAATCTGGTTCTATTGATTCAATTTTAGAAAAAAAATGCAGGAAAAAAATGAAAAAGAAACAAAAATGGCTGAGATAACTGCAATATAAGCTCATTTCAGAGGCACTAATATTTATCTCTCTTAAGATTTTATATTTCTCTAAAATGATGATTGCATGACATCATGATTAACTGCCTTTTTGTCAGTTGCATGATACGGGTCTTGAAAATAGTAGGGTGAACTTGGAAATTAGCATGTCTCTCTACTCACACACATTTAGACAATTCGGCCTATTACAATTGATGGGAAGAGTATCATTTCTAAATACTTAAGACACTAAGACTTATAATTGCAACAATAACATAATAAAAGCTAAAAGATAATAAAAAGGATATCATTTTTTTATTTAGGAAAATGGGTGACATGAAAATATATTTGAAAATCTGGAAAATAGTGTAATTATGAAAACTTGTTAATAGTATTAAATGATCTGTTGACTTTGTTACTAAAAGTTGAGGGATTAAATTGGACAAATTGAAAAATTAGAGATTACATTGCATATTTAAGATTAGTTGAAGGACCATATTGAGCAAATTAAAAGTCCAAAAATAATATTCCACATTGGGCTAAAGTTTAGAGAGTTTTGTGTCAATTTCCCCTTTTCAAAATTATAATTACACATATTGGTTATTACTTTATTCTTTATACTCCACCCGATAGGTGTAAACAGTTGTACGGGTCGAATTGGTGGAATCACATGGCGGCCCTCACTCGTTATGCTAATTATAAAACATGGCTTATAATTAGAGACCAGAATTGTTGACTAAAGTCATTGGGTTTTTTCTTTAACGGTGGGTAAGTACAAGTCTTTAATTAAAGGTCCTCACCTTAGTTCATCTGCACGTAAAATTCCTTTAACAGACGACCCGCTCTTAACTTACTAAAATTTCAATTGCTTTATTCGAAGTAAAGCGCGAGTAGATTTGTACATTATACATATGAAAAATTGGACACTGTAGCAAGTTTATGTGTCGATTATGGGTATTGGATGTTGTTGCCTCTAACCTGCTTCGTCTTTTTCTAAGTGGGAGGACTCACCCCAAAAAAAAAAAAAAAAAGTTTCGAACACGTCGGTTATTATTATTATTTTTTTGGGGAGGGGGGTTGGTTTCGGGGGTTACAGAGAGAGTCTAATGCTAATACGTGCTAACCAAACTTTCTAGATTTTATAACAAACGAGTTAACTAAAAAATGTACCATATTTTATGTTACCCTGGCTTGATGCTTGTATTTGATTATGCTTAGCACATGGAATTGCAGATAACTACATTATCTAACTAAAAAGGGCCAAAGTTGTTGAGGCTTCATCTACCTCACAACTTCACGTGATCCCTAATGATGGAACAGATAATTGATATTCAAATATGATAAATATAACTTTTTGGCTGTCTTGAATTAGGGCAAAAAGAATACAGTATGTTAGAATAGCATAGCAAGTAACAACTAAGGGATATATATGGCGTGTGTGAACTTTATCTTCACGTATAAGTAGTGATACTCGGAAAAACGGGATAGAAGAGTGAGGATACGACCATCTTACATAAATTTGGAGAATGATGCCTTTTGGTTGAGTTGAGGAAAATAATTCGAAGGATGCTATTTAACATCTTGCAAAAGTTGCCAGTAAAGGAGATGGTTACGTGGCTCTTGAAGAGTAGCATCAACTGAAAATCAATTTCCGCCGTGAGCTCCCTCACTCTGACATGAGTATTATTCTTTTTTGGCCCAAGTTAAGTGTTGATTAAAACATCTTTTAGCAAAAAGACAAATTATTTGAGAATGTCAATTAACAAAAAACCAATCTGCAACCATAGCATTAATCTACTTATAAATGAAGAGATCAATTAGACGTTGAGGTTGCAATAGCATGGTCAATGAAGAAAAATGAAATTAAAAAATAAGTGCCGTCTCTTTTCATGTCATCGAGAATGAAGAAAGGAAGATGTTGAGATCGTCTCCATCAACAATTCGGAATTCTATCTAGACTTTAGTTGAAAATGTCTTGGGGATCGAGATGCCTGGCCATCTCTGTCCCTCTTCGTCATTTCCCTCTAACAGGATACACTAGTTCTCAACTAATCAATTTCTTAATTGCAAGTTGTCTCGATAAAGTTGCGATTTGTTGTTGCCTTGTTTTGTTTGTCTTTGTCCGATGGTCATTTTACAGTTATTTATCTGGGCAAATATGACAGAAGCACGTGATGATTCTGTCCTCATCAGTTCCCTCTAAAGCACAACTAAACAATTTCTTAATTGCACGTTGTTTTTTTGATGAACAATGAACGTGGGTATTTGTGCTACACGTGGGAGGGAGGGAGAGAGTCTGGACAATACCAAAGTCTGGTCTATAGAATACAACTCATTGACCTGTTGACTCCTAATTGTGTTTCTTGATGTCTGTAGCAGCACTCGGCCAGTCCAATAAGTCGTCCTTAGTCTTTTTTACTTTTCTCTTTTTTTGCTAGAAGGTCGGGCTTAATCTTTCCTGCAATAACTCAGCAAAGAATCCCTTCATCCTCTAGCCATTCAAAGCCGAAGGTATTGTAACATCTTCCTCGATTACAATTCGAGAAAATTGTCCAAAAAGTTCCAAATCGATTGTACTTTTGTCAATTTAGTTATAAACTTTTTAACTTTGTCAATTCAACCATAAACATTTTCATTTATTGTCAATTCATTCCATTCGGCTAATTTTTATCAAAAAGTGTTGATGTGGACGTTGGCGGTGCCACGTAGGACCGCTAATGCTAACGTGGACAATTTTTAATAATATTTAAATAATTTTTTGAATTATTTTTTTTTTCTGTTTTCCCCCCTTTTTTTTTTTTTTTGGCTTTCTGTTTGGCCTTTTCCAATGGCCGGCCACCAGCCACAACCAGCCAACTGGCCTTGCTCGCCACAGGCAAGGCTTGGCCAGGCGAGGAGGAGCCCTGACGAGGGGAGCCCTTGCCCAAGCGTGGCCTGGCAAGGGTCGCCTGGGCGAGGTCGACCTATGCCTAGGCCGGGTGGCCTCGCTAGGCCGTCGGCCGGGCAAGGCCATCCCGGCATGGGTGAGGGCTGGCCTCGCTAGAAGGGGAGCCCTCGCCGAGGCTCGCCCTCTCCCAGCCGGGTCTCACCCGTGGCACGACGGCTATGGCCGGTGGCCGGTTGTCACCTATGGTCGGTGGTTGGCCACCGAAAAAGGCCAAGAAGAAAGCCAAAAAGAAAAGAAAAAAAAGGGAAAAATAGAAAAAAAATTCAAAAAATATTAAAATATTATTAAAAATTGTCCATGTTAGCATCGGCATAACCACCAACATCTACGACAGCATTTTCCGACCAAAATTGGCCGAATGGACTCAATTGGCAAGTAGTGAAAAGCTTTAATACTAAATTAGTAAAGTTAAGAGGTTTATGATTGAATTGGCAAAAATGTAGTAAGTTTATGACTTTTTGGATAATTTTCCCGTTACAATTCTCTTCAATGAATTTTCAGTTCCCTGCTGTACTCTTCCCCCACAGTGTCCACTTGTTTTTGCCTCATGCTGATATGTCCACTCATATTATGGTATTATCCATCTTGCAGACAAGTCAGAGTGAAGCCAAGAATCTCAGTTCTCCTTGCATCCTTACAGTGAAGCCACTCCCGGTATGTGTGTCATTATTGTATCTGCCTTTCGTATGCTATCGGCTCTTGTTTCACAGTCAACCTTTTGTTTGGTAATTTGGTTGTATTAATTTCACCCTACAAAACCCCAAAAGCAAAAAGAAAAACATGGAAGAAGAAATAAAAAGGGCAATATAATTGCAACACAAACTCATTTTAGAGGCAACAATATTTGTTGCTCTAAGCATTTATACGTAACCAAATTTAGTTAAATCAAACTATGGTAATTTTATAAAGACAAAAAAGGTAATAAAAAGATACTATATTTTTTTTTTGTTAATTTAGCAAAAGAATTGAAATGAAAATATATTCTAAAATATGAGAAATAGTGTAATTATCAAAAATTGTGAATGCTATGGAAGAATTAATTTGACTTTATCATACAAAGTTGAGAGACTAGATTAAACCAATTGAAAGTTTGTAATATGGAACATTCACAAATACTTTAAGGACTACATTAAATAAATCAGAAGTCTGAGGATGACATTATACACATTGGGCTAAATTTTAGAGATTATTGGTGTCAATTTCCCTTTTCAATATATTACATATATTGCTTATTACTTCACTTTTTATATTCAAACCGATCAGTATAAATAGTTGAATTGGTTGAAACAGTGGAATCACATATTGACTTTTACTCTGCTTATATTGGTTTCAAAATATTGCCCATAATCAAAGACCAAATGATTGACTAAAAGTCATTTCTTCTTTTCTTGAAAGGGGGGTATGTGAAAACCTTTAATTAAGGGCCCTCACCTTCGGTTCATATATTTATACATAAAATTTCTTCAACAGGCAATCTCACTCTTAACTTACTAAAATTCCATCTGCTTTTTTCGTAGTAAAGTGTAAGTGTGTATGTAGATTAAATCCATATGAAATTGGGCGTAGTTGTTTTAAACCTTCTTTATCTGTTTACTAATCGAGAGGATCCAACACAGATAAACGTTTTCAAACATGTGGGGAGAGAGAGAGAGAGAGAGAGAGAGAGAGAGAGAGAGAGAGAGAGAGAGATCTATCTTTGCAAACACATGCTAACGAAAATTACTCGATTTGACAACAAAAGAGTAAAATACAAATTGTAACATATTTTACGTCTCCTTGACTTGATGCTTGTATTTTATTATGCTTAGCACATGACTACATTATCTAACAAAAAAAGGCCTAACTTGTTGAGGCTCCATCTACCCCACAACTTCACTTGATAAGTGATGAAAGATCAAATGATAAAAATTTAAAATATGATAAATGTAACTTTTTGACCTTCTATTCTATTATATGAATCGGGAGAAACAGAATCTGATATGTTAAATAACATATCAAGTAACAATTTAGGGTTTTGTGGTGGCTTGTGTGAGCTCATAAATCATGAATGAGTAATGATACTCAAAAGTAAAAGGATAGAAGAGCGAAGATATGATCGTCCAACGAAATTTTTTTGATAAAATCTGAATTTTAGAACCTTTAGCTTTCGTTAAATCTAATGGATCAAAAACATACATGTCCCTTTTTCTTAACACGACCAATAATAAGATCTTGCATTTGCCCATTAATATAATGCATTAACTGTATTATAAAACATAATTATGAGGGGGTAGAGATTGATAACGTCGATTATTTAGGATGTCACTATGCCATGTAATTTTGGCCAGTGAACATGATCCACTCATTTTTGTTAACTATCTTTCCTCCTAATTAATATGGACCCTTTTATTAAATTTATGAGTTGAAAGTTCCAGACTACAAGCCATCCATTAGCTATATATTTTCAAACACACAGTAATTACTACGTAAATTTATTGGATAGTGCGGAATAGTGTGAGAAAATGTGTTGGGCATTGAAGAAATTATTGCTTAGGTCCTCAAGATTATGTTTTGACTTGGTTATGCCTCATAGCTTCTTTCTTGACGGAAGGTTTCTCCAATCTAGCGAGTGCTGGTACAGCATATATTTTTAAAGTGTTTCGCGAAATTGAGGATTTTTCCATGTATGATCCCTAATTGATCAAGCAGCAAATTTGTTCAACTTAGGAAGCATGAACACGAATTTTCCTATTTCTCTTCCTACAAAAATGCTTTTAAAAAGAATTTTTTTTTCGTTGAGTTTTTAAAAAAGAATTTGATAAGTCCCGAAGTACATCAATTCGGTAATATACATGCATGCGTGTGGATTAGTCGACTTTCAAAGTTCAAGTACTTCAAGTTTTATAATATATATATATATATATATATATATATATATATTTGATAAGGAAAAATAAACTTTTCAATTTTAATTAGGATGAGAAGTTTCTTTAGATGAAAATTTTTAGTCCATAGAATATCTTATAGGATCATCGCAGAAGCATTGACATATATCAACTTTTCAAATGTCTCAAAAAAAGACATTTACTATCAAGGGATAAAAACGGGCCATCGTTGTTTTTTCCGTCCAGGAGAACTACGCGGCAATTGTCGTAAACAAATGGTGCTTAAATTACATATATGCCTGACGTGTCTTTTTTTATCATTAAAAAAGTAAAAAAAATTATTTTTATCAAAGAGAACATGAAAAACAAAAAGGTACAAGCAGTGAGAAAATGCGTTTTTTTTTTTTTTTTTTGGTGACATATTTAGAAAGTGAAATCAACTTGACCCCTTTGATGTCGATACATAATTTTTTTTTTCTTTTTTTGGCTTTGACCCACCATTTATGTGACAACTCAAAACGGCACTCCATCCCACCGTAGCCACTGGGCCCCAACTCTTCTCATTGACAACTTCCTGTGTCCGAGTCATAGACAACCGGCTCCGTCTCGGCTCAGGTTGAAAAATGTCTTTACGGAGGATCAAGATATCTGGCAATACATGTTTATGAAATTTTGATAAGATCACTGTTAATTGTTCTAAAAGAAACATAATTTAATATTTAATTATTTTAACATTTCCCTTCACACTTAATCTAATCTTTTTGTCTTGCATTAAGCGCATATATATTTAATTGAAGAGGTAAATGGTGCTTGGAAAAATTCGAACTCATAATCTCTAACTATGATACTATGTGAGATTTTAGTGAGGTCACTGCCAACTGTTCTAAAAACTTAAGTTTTTAAATGAATGCGTGATTTAATATTTAATTATTCTAATACTGCTCCCCTTCATCATTTCGTTTCCATCTAATATTTCTTGACTAATCAACTTCTTAATTGCAACTTTGATGATGAAGTTGTGATTTTACGTTGCCTTGTTTTGTTTGTCGTTGTCGGACGGTCATTTGCTAATTTATCTAGGCAAAGGGGACAGAACCACGTGATGATTTCTGTCCTCATCATATTCCACTAAGATTATACATTTCCTAGCATTTAAATATCTTAATTGCAAGTTGTCTGTTGATGAATAATGAGCATGCGTACTTGTGTTGTGTGCGTGCGTGTGAGTGAGAAAAAATTCGGACTATGCAACTTTGCTCCAAGTCAAAAAGTAGGAGTGAGTAGTTGTCAGTATAAGGGCCTGTTTGATAAAATTGTTTCTATTCCCTGGAACAACTATTTTTGTTCTTTTGTTCAAGGGAACGGAAAAAGAATAGAAATGTGTTTGGTAAAATTTTTATTCTCGGGAACAAAAAACCTATTTTTTTATTCATGAGAATAGATTTGGAACACAAATAAGAAGTAGAAAAAAAGTAACTTCTTGTTCCTAGGAATAATTTTTTATTTTCTCTTCTTCTCTTTCATTTCCTTCTTCCTTTTGGCCAGTCGCCGACCTTGGCCATGGCCGACCACTGACTGACGAGGACTGGCGTCCTCGCCAGAGTGTTGCCGGCCCTCGGCTATGTCGAGCCATGGTGAGTCTTGGCCTCGCCTTGGCTGGTCTGGCGAGGCCAAGCTTGCCCAGCCAAGGCGAGGTCGAGCCTTGCGGTGGCTAGGCGAGCCTCACCAGCCCTCGCCTTGGCCTAGCAAGGCTTCGGTGAGCTCGCCGGACCTCACCCAACTAGTCGCCAGCCGCCGATGACCGGCCACAAAGGAGGAAGAAAGAGAGAAAAGAAAAAAAAAAAGAAAAATATAATAAAAATATTTAAAATATTTACAAAAATATAATTATACAATTCTACCAAACAAATTTCTTTCCCGAGAATAGAAATTTTTATGTAATTATTAAATGCGTTCTTATACTTAGAAATTGTTCCTGTGAATAGAAAAAAAAAATCATTTCGATAAAAATTTGTTCCCTAAAACAGAATCATTACCAAACGTACCCTAAAATTGTCATTACAATTAAAATGTATAGGAAAAATTGTATTAAAAAATTAACAATCTAGGCAAAGAAGTATTTTATTGACCAAAATTATAAACCTAAGAATTTCAAACATAGGAGGATATATTACAAAAAGTACGTTTAATTAATCCATCTGAAATTACAAAAAGTACGTTTAATTAATGATAAAGTGATTTTCAAACACAAGAGGATATATTAGTCAATTAATAATAAACATAGAACGTGACGAGGAGTTGAGAGAGAAAAAGCAGGGTGAATTGGTGATTGACCATATTTTCAAGCATAGAAGGTTATTTTGATCAATTGATGATAAAATATTTGTATCAAACCAAAGAGGGGGAAAAATGGCCTCACCCTATTTATTTTGTTTTAAATAAAGCAACAATATCAAAAATTTTAGTTGGTGCCACTTTGTCCTTTAAATTATAATTTCCCACAAACATCAAACAGTTACCAGCTCTCCACCAAAAAAAAAAAAAAAAAAGGTTACCAGCCATCAAAATAAAAGGTGGATGGTACAAACATCAAAACAATCACCAGCTATTTAAGAAGTACACGGCATCTTTTAATTTGTAACCTCTACTTATTGCTTTCTTGCGAAATCATAAAAATGAAAAGAAATCTTTTTTACTTGGAAATACTGGGAAAAGGTTCTAAATGATTCTGACTGTCAATTTTCGAAAGAATCGACAATTGTTGAACTAGTATGAAAGAAAACAGGGACTACAGGAGCAAAAAAATGAAAAATAAAAAATAAAAAAATCTAGCCTTCTACTGCACATGGTAGACCAGTGAAGTGTTGCTTGTCCTCGTAAAATAATCAGCAAGTTGTCCACGTAAACCAGTAACGTGTTACTTGGATGCACCGAGTGCAGTGAGCCACCGTCGTGGAGCGACCAAGTTTTTTCCCAACTGTACGTTCTAAGTTGCTCTGGCCGATATTTCCCAGTCCCTGTTTATTTACATCGCTTATGCTTCCGTACACTCCAGGCTCTCTCTCTCTCTCTCTCTCTCTCTCTCTCTCTGGTTTTATTTCACCGTTCTAACTCATTAGTTCTGTTCTCTCTTCAGTTTCCTTCGCACCCATTTGTTCAAGCGAATAACAAAAGGAGGCAACAAGAAGAGGAACGAAAGAGTGAGGGGAAAAAGGAAATTCTAGAAATTAAAGAAGTAATTATGGGTGTGGAACTTGCTGCTTCCGTTGCATCGAATCTTGTGTCGAAACTCGGCGAGTGCCTGATTGCTCCTATTGGACGCCAATTTGGATACGTGCTGTGCTACAAGAACCACGTCAAAGATCTCGAAAATGGAGTCAATGAGCTGAAGACCGCACAGGAGAGGGTGGAGCACTCTGTCAATGAAGCCGTGTATAACGGAAAACCTATACACAAGGATGTTGAGAATTGGCTGAAGAGTGTGAAGGAGGAGACAGAGAAGGCAAATGACCTGTTAAACCATAACAAAAGTGCAAAACATGCTTGCTTCCGTAGTTGGCTCCCCAACCCTGTGGTGCGCCATCCAATTGGTAGGAAGGTGAAGAAGATGACTCAAGTCATTCGAGGACTCCATGACAAAAGCAAAAACAATATCTTCCAAAAGGTCTTTTATGAGAATACTCCCATAGGAATCGTCACTGCTACCACTTCTGCTGCAAGATCTATTCTCAGGAATGAAGATGTCCTGGAGTCGAGGGCTTCAATCACAGAGGATGTAATGAAGGCTATAGCTGATGACAAGGTGCATGTGATTGGGGTGTATGGACCAGGGGGGGTTGGTAAGTCCAAGCTTATGGAGGACATAGAAAAGCGAGTTAAGGAAGAGCAGCTATTCAATGTGGTTGCCACGACAAATGTATCACGCAATCCAGATCTAAAAAGAATTCAAGGAGAAATCGCTTATGCACTTGGTCTGAAGCTAACAAATGAGGAAACTGCTCGTGGAAGAGCAAATCTTTTGTGCAAGAGGTTGGAGGAATATTCTGAGAAAAAGATTCTCATAATTTTAGATAATTTGTGGATGAAGTTAGAGTTGAAGGAAGTTGGAATCCCTTGCGGATATGATAATAAAGTAAGAGGTTGCAAGCTATTGCTAACGTCTAGAGATCGATATGTTTTGTACACGGAGATGGGGTCTGATCAAGAATTTCCACTCAATGTGTTAGAGCATGAAGAAGCACAAATACTTTTTGAAAGGATAGTGGGGGATAAAGTTAAAGACCCTAAATTTAAGACCTTGGTGGATGGAGTGGTCGAGAATTGTGGAGGCTTGCCTCTTTTGGTTCTCTCGGTAGCAAAAAGGTTGAAGCGAGGAGATTTGCCTGAATGGAGGAATGCTTTGACCAATAAAGAAGGGCCGAGTGTAAAATCAATAGTGGAACTAAGTTACAATGACTTAGAAGATGAGAGGATCAAATCATTGTTCTTGGTTCTTGCTCTACACTTTGGGAGATGTGACATAAGGGATACCCTTATCTACTGCATGGGTTTGGGTTTACATAAAAAATTCAGCAAGACCATGGAAGACGCTAGAGATAGATTAATTATGGATCTACGTCGCTTGCGTGACTCTTCTTTGTTGCTAGGTAGTGATCTGGAATTGTTGAGCATGCATGACTTATTTATTGACGTGGCCATCTCTATGCGTGACAAATTTATTGACACAGAATGGAACGCTTTGGTCGGGACAAAGGATTTGGGGTTTAAAGAGTGGTCAAAGAATGATCTCAGAAAATGCACCGCAATGGCCTTCAATAATATTGGCATTGATGAACTTCCTGAAAAATTGGACTGCCCAAACATGAGGATTCTTCTGTTATTAGAAAACAATCGATTTCTCAATATGCCCGAGTCATTTTTCGAAACTACGGAGAAGCTCCAAGTCTTGGGCTTGAATGGCTTATCTTTTACCTCCCTACCTTCATCGATGGAGTTACTTAAAAACCTCACGTCACTATGTCTTGATTCATGCCGTTTGGAGGATGTGACTGCTCTCGGAAAGCTGAAAGGATTGCAGTTCCTCAGTTTTCGTTACTCTACAATTGCTCGGCTGCCCAAAGAAGTGGGTGAACTAACAGAATTGAGATTTTTGGACTTGACTAGTTGTTACATGCTCAAAGTCATTGAACCTGGCGTGCTTGAAAGCTTGGTTGATTTAGAAGAATTGTTTATGCAATACAGTTTTGATCGTTGGGAGGCCGAGGATGAAACCCCACGAAGCAACGCTAGCCTAGCTGAGTTCAAGAACATGAATAAGTTGAGCACTTTATACATTGCCATTCCTTGTTCAGCTAGTCTCTTAGGAGACCTGCCATTTGGGAAACTAAATAAGTATAGAATCGTAATTGGGGACGTTTGGAATTGGTCAGATGTGTGCAAAGAATCCAGAACTTTAAAGCTCAACCTAGATTCAGGTAATCTTCTTCATGAAGAGTGGGTGCAGAGATGTTTGCAAAGAACAGAAGATCTCAACTTGGTGGGATTGCGAGATAATCACAGCTTACACGATTTGTGCTTCAAAGGTTTTCAGGAATTGAAGCATCTTTACGTACAAAATAGTCCCTCAATTCAGTACGTCGTTCACTCCGAGAATATCCAGTGCACCGCATTTACAGGATTGGAATCGTTGTGTCTCAAGAATCTAAACAACTTCGAGAAGATTTTTCACGGCCGTCTTGCCCCAAAATCCTTTAGCAAATTAAAGATTGTGAAATTGGATAACTGCAGTGAAATCAAACATTTGTTTCCTTCATCCATGATGAGAATATTCTTGCAGCTTGAAGACATCGAAATAAGTAGATGCCACTTGATAAAGCAAATTATTAGAAATGCTGGGGCAGATGAAGACGGAGATGAAATAGATGTTGATCACCAAGTGAAGTCATGCAATTTGCGTAGGTTAACATTACAAAACTTGCCAGAGTTGATGAGCTTCTATAAAACCATTAACCATTCAGTTGTACTCTTCGAAAGACAACAGGTAAATTTTATTGTTTCTAAAATGGTCATAGTTTCCAACATTGAGATCATCCTAATTGGAGAAAACTTTCTCTGGCTAGTCTTAAGATCCATACGTTACAAATAAACATTGCCTTCAATTGATTTAGTTCCCACACATTGTGTGGACTTTAAATAAAATTGACTTGTTGAAATATTTACCTTGGAGATACAATGTGAGGCTTATCGTGTAATTTGACAAAGTAATATGCATTTATTAAGTATACGAAAAAAAAATTAGCAACATTTGGATTGTTTAATATTTTGTGTTAAAAAATGTTGATTTTATTCAAATGTGATTACTTAAAAATTTGACTTATAAACACATTGAAATATTGACACTAGAGTTATCTCAATTTGCTTTTGATATATGGGTGAGTACTAATGTGATAGGTTTTGCATTTTATAGTAAATAAAATTTTATGCATGGTTATTATAGAGGAGTCTAATAGCACATATAAATATTTTGTTAATTAAGACAAAATAATGATTTAATTTTTTCAAAATGTAATTGCTGTGTGATGTGTGAATGCATAAAAACATCTATATTAGCTAATTACATCTATATGTGTTATGTTATCAACATAATTAAAGAAGCACCATACGATGTATCAATTTTTCAAATAATCTAAAAGTTTATCATTGCTTTATGGTAAAGTATATACACATACAGTTATGGATGTAATCGTAACTTAAAGAAAGTATTTACGACCCATATAATTTGTATGAGCTTCTTATATAATTTGTATGAGCTTCTTTTAGTAATCATGGAAAATTGTAGGATTATTATATCCGCTTGATTAAAGCAAAAAAAAAAAACTTAAAATAATTCCGGTGAATTTAACTTAGTGATTGTGTGAAATAACATCTAGATCACTTGATTACACAAAATTATTTTGCAATTTTCGTCTTATGTACATTAATGCTAGGGTAATTGAGACGACTAAGTAACTGTGTTTTTCTTTCCAATAATTGTAAAAAGTTGGGGTAGGTGAATGGACCTAAGTGGAAATGTAAGTTCCATCATATAAAATTTTCTATACTCTTATATGTGAGTTGCTGGAACTATTATGTGACAATGGAATGAGAATTCAATTATAATGTTCGATAGGCAGATATGCGTTTGTTACCCTCGGTAAAATGAGATGTTAGTGGAATAATTAAATTTTTTTTGTTCTGATTTATGTGAGCTATGTAGTGATCAAATTTACCACAGATCTTCATTCTAACAACTTTTCTAATATTCCTGGTAGAATTTATCTGCGGCACATGTTTAAATTTCTTCTTTTTTTTTTTGCTGTGATAAATGTTGCTTGAAAGTATTAACTAGAAACACATCTGGCATTAATTTGTGCACTGTTGTTTGGAATTAACAAATTTTATAACTATTCTGTTAGTATAAAATAAAAAATCGGAACCCCTTTTCTGGCTATTTTTAAAATTAGGTTTATCACGTGAGCCAAACCACAAAAGCATGATGCTGGACTGAAATCCTTATCAAATGAAGCAATTCTTTTTCTTGGCTACATGACTAAAACTTTCTACTTTCCACATGAACTAACCTTTTTATGACGAGGAAGCGTATCTTGGGTCCTTATATTTTAAAGCTAAATCCTTTGCTGAAATTGACTTTGATGACCATACGGTGCTGTTATGACCAAATTCATGGATGTTATGGCCACCAATAAATCTTATGGAGATGAACCCTTTTTCTAACATTTGGTCAATGTGGCATTTATTCCGCTCTACATCAATACCGGAAAATGATGGATCTTATAGTGCCATGCATGGGGACATTAAAATCTTAAGATTACTTTAGTATTTCTCTCATAAATTTATAATTAGCTTTTTACTTTTACTCTCCCAATAAGAGATACCTTTTTTTTCTTCTTCTTCTTTTGGAAAAAATGCCAGGAAAAAAAAAAAAAAAAAAAAAAAAAAAAGTCCCAGGCTTAATTTACACCTACAAATCAACTAAAAGTATACTTTTATTTTTTTTTTTTTTTTTTTTCAGTTTATCAATTTAGTTCATAACTATTTAGGAGAGAATTATTAAGATTTTTTTTTTTACACTGTCATTTGAGATATTATATCAGACCACATCGAAAAATCAATTGAGCCTATGCCATGAATTTCTAAAATTTAGGCAGATTACACAAAATGTGAGGGTAAATTCAGTAACCTCAATAATTGATCCTCATTAACATAATGTATAATAAAGTCCAAATACATAATAGATATATGATAAGGAAGTGTAAAGTAGGTAATTTTATAGAAGGATAAGGGAAAATTTAAAATCACTACTCCGCTTTGTCTTCCATTATTTTTGGATCTACTATGTAAGTTTACTTCTTCAGTTATTATTTCACATGCAACTCGTATTCATACTTTCTAGTTAATAGCATTATTACAAGATTATGTGGTGTTATTCACCCCTTGCAGCTAATAAGGCTGCAGAACTTGGAAGCTATAACAGTTGAAAAATGTCAGTTAATACGGGAAGTATTTGACCTTGAAGAACTGACGACTAGTGGAGATGTCAAGATTCTATGGCAATTGACTAGATTAACCTTGAGTGGCTTACCAAGGTTGGAACGGATATGGAACAAGACTCCAAGAAGAGCATTGTGTTTCCAAAATTTAAAGGCACTGAAGGTGCAAAACTGCGAGAGCTTGAGGTTTCTTTTTTCTTCTTCCATGGCTAAAGCACTTGTGCAGATAAAAGAAATAGAAATAGTGAGTTGTGCATTGATGGAGAAATTGTGTATGTGCAAGAAGAAGAATTAGAGGAAGCTATGACCACCGACACTATTGAGTTTCCTTTGTTAACCTCCTTGTCTCTTGAGGAATTGCCAAACCTCAAGACATTCTCTTATGGAAAGTATTATATCCATTGTCCATCCTTAACAAGATTGACAATATCCGGATGCCCCAAAATGATGACATTTTCTTCATTCAAAGAAAGACAACAGTCGATGACAGCTGATACATGTTTACAACAGGCATCTGGTTGTATCAACTCTAGCTTGTCCTTGCCTGGCTTCTTCAATGAAAAGGTAAGCATCTATAGTATTTTTTTGTTGATTCATTCTTCTAGTTCTAGTCAGTGAAGCAATTTAGTAGATACTAGATCATTATTTTGTACCCAAAGATTGACACTTCACGGCAGAGAAACTAATTCACTACTAGTCATTCCCAAAGTTGCCCCTGAATTTCGACATAATAAGATTCTATATGAAAAATTTCAGCCATTTTACATATACAATGTTTTCACGTAGGTTCTTTTTCCAAGCTTGGAGAAATTGAAGCTTTCTTCCATGTGCCAATTAAAGAGGATATGGCACAATCAGCTCCAAGGACAATCCTTCTGCAAACTTGCATCCCTCACTGTTGGACTTTGTGAAAATTTGTCACATGTTTTTTCGTCAAATTCAATGGATATGTTGCAGAGCTTGAATAAAATTAAGGCAATTGGGTGTCCATCCTTGGAAGCATTATTTGAACCAATAAGTCTTAGTGCTGAGAAAAGGCAAAAGCCATTGGTTCTCCCTACATTAAGAGAATTGACGTTGTTGAATCTATCAAGGTTGAGAGACATTTTGAAGAGTGACTACAAGGTCACCTTGGCATTTCCTAGTTTGATGGAAGTGAAAGTGAGGGATTGTCACAGTTTGCCATATCTCTTCTCAAGTGCCACGGCCGAAACTCTCAATAAACTTGCAGTCCTTGATGTTTCCTCTTGCAATAACCTACGGGGCATAATTGCAATGGAAGAAATAAAAGGGAAAACCTTAGAGACTTTGAAGTTCCATCAATTAAGCACAATCAAGCTTGATGACCTTGAGAATTTGATTAGTTTCCACTCAGTGAGTTGTGGTAGTGATGTGTTACATCCTCTATTTGATGAGAAGGTATCATATCCCAATTTATCTTTTATGTCATTTTACTTTGTTCTTAGTGCTTTGTCCTTAAGCAATTTTGCCTACTTTGTGTTTATCTCTGTACATTGGTAGGTAGCATAATAAAATTATATACCAAAAATTTCAGCCATACTAAATATACGATGTTTTTATGCAGATTCTTTTTCCAAGCTTGGAGGAATTGAAGCTTTCTTCATTGTGTCAATTAAAGAAAATATGGCACAATCAAATCCACGGACAGTCCTTCTGCAAACTTGCATCCCTCACCATTAAACTTTGTGAAAATTTGTCACATGTTTTTTTGTCAACTATAGCGGATAGGTTGACGAGCTTGAATAAAATTGAGGTGGTTGAGTGTCCCTCCTTGGAAGCATTATTTGAATTGGTAAGTCTCAGCTTTGAGAAAAGGCAAAAGCCATTGGTCCTCCCTGCATTAAGAGAAATGACGTTGTTGAATCTATCAATGCTGAGAGACATTTCGAAGAGGGACTGCAAATTAACCTTGGCATTTCCTAGTATGATGGAAGTGAATGTGAGGCATTGTCACAGTTTGCCATATATCTTCTCAAGTGCCACGGCCGAAACTCTCGATAAACTTGTGGTCCTGGATGTTTCCTGTTGCAATAACCTGCGGGGCATAATTGCAATGGAAGAAGGAAAAAGGAAAACCATAGAGACATTCAAGTTCCCTCATTTAACCAAACTCAAGCTTGATGACCTTAAGAGTTTGATTTGCTTTAGTTTAGAGAGTTGTGCTTGTGATGGGTTACATCCTCTATTCGATGACAAGGTATCTTGATTTATCAGATCTGTTATTTTTCTTTGTTTTTAGTGCTTTGACCCTAAGCTGTTTTGCATATTTTTGTTTATATATGTACATTTGTAGCTTGCATTTCCAAAGTTAGAAGAGCTACACGTTGAGGGAGTTCAACATAAAGAAATATGGAATGATAAAATCCATGTGGAATCATTTTGTCTTCTAAAGGTCCTCAAGGTGAAGCAGTGTCACAACCTAATTAATGTGATTCCGTCATTTATGTGGAAGAGGCTGCTTCACTGTATGGAGTCCTTGACAGTTGAGAAGTGCCAACGTCTAAGAAACATTTTTACAATGTCTATGGCAAAAAGTCTAGGACAACTCCAATATTTGGTTCTCGGTAATTGTGGAGAGATAGAGTTCATTGTCACCAAGGAAGAGGAGAAACTTGAAGAAGCAGTTGACAAAATTATAATTCCTCAACTTGTCACTTTGTATCTTCACAATATGCCAAAACTCATAAGTTTCTACGAAGGGAGGCATATTTCATAGTGGCCCTCCTTGAAAGAGTTTACAATTAAAGATTGCAAAGCTGTGAACGTGATTTTCGGAGACGTCAATTGTAGAAAATTGGAGGGTAGCGTTCCAACACATCAACCACTTTTACTTGTTGAAAAGGTATGCACTCATTCTTCTTTCATGGCATATCTAGTTTGTCCTCCTAATGGTTTGAGCTAGGACAATGTAAGGGTCTGCAGGGTCACTTATGATAACTTATCATTTTCTTTTACAAACCTTTGACCTCAAATCCAAGCTACTTCTTTAATATAAACATATAGAAATGTATACCAAAACTTTTTCATAAGTTTCAAAAACTTCATATTTTTTTCTTTCCTTTTTTTCTTTCCTTTTCAAGTCTTAGACTAAATTGTAGCTGAAGTACAAATATTAATGAAAGGTGAAGCTTCAATTAACAACTTTTAATTAATCTAGAGACTAGACAACGCCAAAGATGTCTGCTTAAATTTAAATATTGTTCAATGTAAGATCAAGGATTAATGACACTACAAGTTCTAAAACTTGTGTTGGATCAGCACTTAAGTCCTAAAATTTGCACATTGATGCATTTCAAGACTTGTTAAGTACGTCCCTTTTTATAGAGAAATTCTGCATTTTTATCATATTTTTAGTCCTGTATGGGCTTTGACGTGGTGATGGAGCTCCCTCAATCACAAAGGGAGCTGTTTCACCAATGCCACATCAAAAAATTGAAAAAAAATAAAGAGTAAAAATTGGGGGAAAAAAATAGCAGTAATATGAAACTGGAAATAAAAGGAAGTCCTAGGAGAGATCGCTAGTCAAGGTGGGGAAGGGCTGCATAAGGAGTGTCACCTTTGCTGCCCTTCCTGCTGACGAGGGCTAGCCCTCACTGTGAGCAAGCAATGGCCTGTTACCGCCCAGGCAATTTGGGTGAGGGCAAGTGTGCTTACTCATGTGGTGGCAAGGAGCCAAGTTTGGCAATTGCTGGTGACCTGGCAAGGGTGCTGAGCGCCCTAGCCATGACTTGGGGTACAGTTGTGGCCCTTGCTGGTGCAAAAGCCCTGAGACAAACCCTCCCTTCTCTCTCGCCTTGTTTTTTTATATGTACTTTTTAAATTTTCTGTCTCCTTTTTTAAAGTGGCATCACCACATTCGCACCGCATTTTTACAATTAAAAAGAGGAAAATTCAATGAAAAATGCCACATATACTTTCTATCCTCTAAAACTAATTTGGTCAATGGAAAGACTTAAATGCTAAACTGGAACAAGTTTTACTAATAAAGGAAAAGAAAGATTTAGTTCTTAAAGATGCCAAACCAAAATAAGTTTTAGGAGTCATTTTGTCACTATACTTAAAGTCACTGTAAATATTGTGATGGGAAAACCATTCCATTAGTCCTAAAACGTATTTATGAAAGGCAATCAAGTGATAAATTTTTTAGTTGGTGCAATGAACTCTTAAACCTTCATCAAAAAGTGCAATCGAGTCTCAAACCATTTAGTTGGTGTAATTAAGTCATCAAGTAATACAAACACATGCAATTTGAGGTTGCCACATAGGCAATCTAAGTTATTGTGTACTAAAAGAATTTAATTATGCTTTTTAAAAATATTTAAAATTTAAGTAAACCAATTGAAAGGTCTAGACTTAACTACTTTTCAAATATAAGATTAATACTTCCA
The DNA here is from genome assembly GCA_017140475.1 of Eucalyptus fibrosa. Classification (NCBI taxonomy): domain Eukaryota; kingdom Viridiplantae; phylum Streptophyta; class Magnoliopsida; order Myrtales; family Myrtaceae; genus Eucalyptus; species Eucalyptus fibrosa. Next base: position 63,822,156 of record CM029507.1, on the reverse strand, counting down.
ACGCACCTTTATTTATTGATTTTGACTAAAACTGCGAGTAGTTGACATAATATTTTTCACTTTTGGGTCAAACCTAGTCAACTTAATCAAATGCTAACCAAAGGAGCTTTGGTGCAAAATTGTAACCAAAGGACTAGGCAAATCTGCATTCGTGGCTCCACACGAGCCAATGTTTTCCTTGCTACATACATTATATGTAAATTACTCAATTGCACTCACATGGAATCTATAATTCAATATGTTGTCATTCACTATCACAAAAAATTTGAGGAGCTTTTTACTAGGTTTATGATAAATATGTTAGCGACTACTAATATAGAATGAAATTGCATAGTAAGTTGGTTAAAAATCAAACTAGATAGTAATAAACTATGGAAAAACAAATCAGAGATAGTAATAAACTACGGAAAAACGATAGAGAAGAAACTAGAGGAAAAGCTAGAGAGAGAGATGCCAAATTAGGCAAGGTAGAAGAACACCAAATATGCAAACTCATTAGTCCATGAAATCATCCTCAAAATTGAAGAAAATTAGTATCTTGGCTGATATCATAGGTAATTAAAATAAGAGTTCCTTACCAAAACAAAAAACAAGAGTTCATACTAAGCAAGCATAAATAAGACAAATAAATAGCAAGGTGGTTGAAGAATCATGTCATATATCAATCTCCACAAAAGGGAGATTTAGATATGCACCTTGGAATTATGAGGCTGTACTAAGTATTTCAATGCAAATTTTAGCGTCACGAATTTGCAATTCTATTAATGATCAACAGGAGAAATTAAGTTCCAAATTTTACTAAATTTCATAAGGTGTTTCTATAAATTCATCTAGGTTAGTTAGTAGAATTTTACTCCACTCACTTCACTATTCCAATAAGTAGAGTCCTTATTGAACTCTTGAAGACATTGCAAGCACTTATCTATGTTGTTTTGCTCAATACCGAATTGATTTTGGACTGTTTTCTTGTCTTCCTTACAGTTTTTGATTGAATCGATTTAATTCTCACTAAAATTATGGAAATATTCTCTTAGACCACTAAAATTTGTTTAACCTCTTCAAGATTGTTAGGATTTAGGATAACCACAATCACAACAATAGTCAGATTACTCCTAATAGTCAACATTATTAGAATAGCATGATAATCATAATATAATAATTGCCATATCAATTAACATAATAACCTTATGAGCCCTACTCTTTTCAAATTTCAATATATCAGAGTTAATAAATATTGCAGCATTATCCAAAGAGAAAATTTACCAAACATATAGTGGCTACAAACCAGAAAGCATGAAGGTTGAAGTTTCAATAGGCATGAGTGCCATATATCTTCATGAGCATATCAAATTAGAGATGCAAGTGTAGCATCTAAAATAAGTACCATAGAGTTGGCCCTTGGTCTAGAATAGTTGCACAATGATAATATATATTTAAAGTGAAGTTTTTATGCCAATTAATGTTGAAGAGATCTAGCTCAATGACCAATTGATGAAGAATAGATCTAGATCCGATACCAACAAATGTGGAACGAAAGCATGAAGAATGTTGGGTTTAAATTCGTTGAGAGTGGAGGAAAATTAGATAATAAGAAAAAGACAGAGAAACTGAAGAGAGATGAAAGAGATAGAAAGACCAATTTAGGTGGGGAAAAAGATACATCAAATAGGCAAACTTAGTTATCAAATGATTCAAATCAACTCATCATTAGAACTAAAAAAAATATTTAATTGGTTTATACTTGTAAGGAACTTTAATAATAGTGATCAACTATTAATAGAAATAAATCAAGATTAATATCCTCAGTCTTGATAATTTCGAATAACAAACTTATAAAGAAACAAAAAAGCTAGTGATTGGAGAATCTCGTACAACATCAATTAAACAGTACATACCTGTGTCACCATCTTTTGATTTAATTGTTAGATTCTTTTCTTCAGTATTTGATGTGTTTTCTTTCAGTCTATACTTTGTCATAGAACTTTTGAAGTGCAAGAACCATGAAGTATTGATTTGTATGAATAGGTTTCTATTTTGTTGTCTGCACTTCAAAGAAATGGGACAGTATATTGGCTATTGTGTTTTTCATTGTTGTAATGAGCTAAATCTAAAATAGGCTAAATTTGAGGTTCATGGGAGACAAATTATGCATGAAATGAATATGGTTGTCTAACTAAGAAGGCTATGGTCATGCTATTGCTTAAACATAATGCTTCATATATGTTATGAAAATTTATATTTTCTACTTTAAAATTATATGACAGGAAAATGAATTCTAGGGGGTGGTATTTGCTAAAAAGAAATAACATACAAGTAGTCTTCTTTTCTTTCTATTCTTTGATAATGTCCATTATGTGATTTTCTTTATTCTTGAAATTATTCTCTTTTTTTTTTTAGGGAATAGAGAATCGGCTCTAATTAATTAAACTAAAAAATAACAGGTTGAGTTTCCTAGTATGGAGTCAATGAAGATCTTGCACATGGATGATATAGAGAAGATATGGCCTGACGATCTTGATTCAAATGCCTTTGGTAAACTCAAGACACTAGTAGTGCAGTATTGTGAGAAACTTTTGTCTATATTTTCATCTTATAATATGCTCACAAGATTTCAAAACCTAGAGAAGATAACTGTAACCGATTGTAGATTCTTAGAAGTGGTATTTCAAGTCCAAGAGTTTGAATTTAGCGAAGTTTGTTCTACAAATACTTTTCAATTGAGAGAATTAGTTTTAACACGGCTCCCAAAAATGAAACACGTGTGGAGTGGACTTCCTCAAGGAGGTCTTACCTTTGGACGCTTGCAATGCATGGAGGTTGTCAAGTGTGAAAGTCTCAAAAGTTTATTTCCAAGCTCGATGGCAAAAAGTATGACACAACTCAAAACAATTTTTGTACGGGATTGTGGGGTGGAGGAAATTATCGCGGAGGGAGACGGAGTAGGGATGAGTATAGGTGATCTCTTCTTTCCGCAATTGACCAACCTACGTGTATATGAGTCACCGAAATTGAGGAGCTTCTACCAGAATAGTCATACTTCAGCATGGCCACTCTTGAAACAAGTGCGAGTCAGCCATTGCAACAAGATGAGGTCATTCTCATTTGCTTGTGAATTCCAAAGCTGCCAAGTTACAACAACCAGCGAGAAACAATCTACACTCTTTTCTTTTGAAAAGGTATTGCCCTTATTAATGATTCTAACTCCTTGCTATTGTCTTCATTGGTGGTTATGTGCATAGCTCTTGGTGCATTGTTATTTTCTCTAGGAAATTGAAATTGTCAAACATTTCATGTTTGTTGATACTCGCCTAACCACACGTGTGAATTGCTTAGAAATTTAAAGATTGTTTGCAGTTGATTATTTCCAACTCATATTCTTTTGGTATATAAATCTATTGATCCCAAATTTACTTTAAAGAAAAACATTTTTTATTAAATTAACTTGCATAGATAGCCATGCTTCTAGTGAGCTGCTCATATCTTATGATTGAGATTTACCTATTTAATTTAATTTGACCAACCCTGTACACCAATTTTTTTTTTTTTTCAAATGGTGTTATGTTCATTTGGCATATTGTTAGCTTAGCTACAAAACAAATTTCCATCCTCAAACATCTTGAACATTGTTGCTAATTGTCAAGCACCACGGATAACTTGCTTATCTGGTCACATGTTAGTAATTTATCAATAGGCTTAAAAAAGGACAAACTTTTCTTTTCTATTTTCAAATCACCGACTACGTTAATAATTTACCAAATTTTATTCTTGTGGCTCACGGACATATTTGAAATTACTAAATTTATTTAAATTTACCAAACTTAATTTGATCGGTGCACCAATATTAGTCACATTAAGGCTCCATTTGTTCACAAAAAAATGGATGTTATGGAAGACATCTTTTTTGAAAAATGATTGCTTGTATCACTTAAAGAATAAATAAATGAAAATTATTTTCATAATCCACAAAAATATTTAGATATAAATTTTCATCGACAATGAAAAGAATTTTCATTGACTAGTTATTATTGAACGATATAAGCGATCATTTTTAATAAAATATATTTCAAAACATTCATTTTCTATAAAATACAAACTAATCTTAGTTACTTGCCTCCTTATTATCTTGTTAGGTTGGAAAGTACCAACATTATCAAAAATATGAATTACTTTAATAATCAACAAATATTTATTCTCATGACAAGCCAACACCTCTCAAATTACTAACTTTAATTTGAAATTACAAATAAAAATCTAATTGATGTACCAACAACCATCAAATTAAGATATCAACGGATTTTACTCATTGACCAACTTTTTATTTTATAGATCTAGAAAAGTACTAATATATCTTTATACTTTAAAGATCACCAACTACATTAAAAATCTACAAATTTATTCCTATGGTCAAATAATGCTTTTCAAGTTACAAACGTTCAATCAAAATTACCAAACTTAACTTGAGTGGTATATCAGTGATATACTAACATGAAATTAGGATCCTTTTTAACTGCTCAAAAATGGTAAAAACATTTGTTTATTTGGGGTTATGTACTTTTGGTTTGTTTCTTTGCTCATCTAATGTTTCACTTTGCTTTTGTAAGAATGAACAACTTGTCTTCATTATTTACTCTTTTTCCCATCGAAATTTTGAGCTATAATCTCTATCTTGCTTTATTGCTTTTTCACCCATGTCCTGTCGTTTCAATTTTTTTTTCTTTTCTTTTTTGGTCAATCATTTGTTGAGTATGAATGCATTCTTCTCAAAGTTACATAAAGTTGAAGTCATATGTTACTTATGATCTATAGTAAATAGAAAAGAGAATTGCAGCTTCGAAAACAGTGCGCAACATTAATACAACATCTTACTATTGAAACACGTACACTAGCTATAAAGATAACATGATTTGTTAAAACAAGCAAATGTTATTTTGCCTTTTGAATTTGATTAGTTGAAAATTGAAATAGCCGAAGTATCATTAACTAATAACTTTCTTTATCAAAATTCACGATATATATTGTGATTGAATTGGGCACACCACATCGACCCAACAAAAAAAAATGGGCACACCACAGACAACAATCATCCATTGTATAATGGTGATTGATGCTCACTCATCTGCTTTCAAAAAGTTGTGTTTCTCATTCTTCCTAAACATAAGGACATCTTAGTCATTGAACTTTTGGTGGCCTAATTAAACGGATTCCCTCCCACAGGTCATTCCACACTTGGAGGGATTGACATTAGCAAGGGAGGATGCTGCGATGATGCCGCAGCATTACGTCTTCTACAATCTTAGAGAGCTGACTTTGTCATGCTACCATGATGAAAATGTCGCTTTTCTTTCCAACTTCCTTCTCCATAGATTCCCCAATCTAAAAAAGCTTGTTGTGAAATGTAGTTCCTTCGAGGAGATATTTCCAGAAGATTCGTCTAGACATGGGGGAGCGACTCCCTGTGGAGAACTAACTAACATGGAAAAGCCTCTCCAAGCACTGCAAAATCTGACGCGACTTAGCCTATATGGGCTGTGTAACCTGAAGCGAGTTTGGAAAGATGGTTCCTTGATGGCTGAAATTCTCAAACAGATTGAAGTTATGTGGATTGTGGAGTGCCCGAGTTTATCAATCATGCTTCCATCCCTGACTTCATTCCAAAGATTGACGGGTTTAAGAGTACGAGATTGTGCTGGTTTAGTTCATATGGGGACTTGCTCAGCAGTGAAAAGTCTGGTGCATCTTACTTGGCTAACCCTAAGAAATTGTGGTGCAATGGAAGACATGGTGACAGATGACGGAAATGGAGTAGAGGAGATCTCTTTCCCCAAGCTACAACAGTTGACACTTGACAATTTACCAAGCCTTGAGAGCTTCTCCCCCACTAATTGCACCTTTAGATTCCCTTCGTTGGTGCTTATCGTTGTCATGAAGTGCCCCAAAATGAATATATTCTGCAAGGGTGCCTTGAGGACACCATACCTGCATAAAGTACTCCTCTCTGAAGAGGATGGTGAATGGCGTTGGGAGGGCGACCTTAATACCACCATCCGAACCTTATCAGCTTGAAATGATCCACTCCGAATTTAGCAAGACAGGTAAATCTATGTGCCTAATCATGTCTGCCTGAATCTAGTGTCAAAAGGAGGAAATTTGCGTTCTTCGAATTCTATGTTGGCTCATACGAAGTCGGTCTTTCTTAAAAGAATGTTTGACTGGGTTTTAAAGGAATTGTCATACAATTCGACAATTAGGGCCTATTGAGCACTTACTCACCCATACATTCTAGCTGTTTGATGAAATGCTTAGCATGACCTCTTTCTGTCAATGCTTCAAAGATTGTGAAATTTTTGTTATATGGGGATGTATTCTTACCCACCTCTCTAGTTAATCTTGAGGATTGTCGTCATGTCTTACGGACAATGCTTGTTTCTTTCAGGTGTCATGCTCTCTACGATCTAAGTGGCTGCTTTCATTTGCTAGAGAGCGTCTCCTGTAGGAAGATGTTGAATGAAGCTTTTTTTGCAACGTGTTCACTAATAGTGTTCTGATCATGGTGTTGATGCCTCTTGAGATGGCGTCTTAGTGCCAACATGTGGTATTTCTTTTCTACTTTGGAATGTCCTCTCTATGTCATTTCCTTGATAATGGTACTTTGTAGCATAATGGTTGGAATGTGGGGGTTCTTTAATTGTGTAGAAATTTTTTATGAGTGTTGGCTTTTGGGCAGCATCATTCAGCACCAAGTTGTTCTTTGGAGTTGGACAATTCAAATGACGACAACAGTAGCCATACACTGACCAAAAGGGGAAGACCAAGAATCCAAATAAGCATGTATCCTTCAAGCAGCGGACCATAGCCTACATGGAGCCATTCACGCTAAATGTTTTCATCTCCAAGCACCTCATCTCAGCTTCACTTACTCACAAGGTCATGTGCAAGTATGTCGCTGTTGCGGGTACCAATTCTAAGGACATCAGAGCTGTGCTCAAGTCTCAATTGGACATATCAGCATGTTTGGCCGTAGGCTAGGTTTGGCAGACTGGGCGAGGGAAGCTGATGTGTGCAAGCTTGCCATACGCCAAGAGAGATGGACAAGTTTGAAGGAAAAACCAAAGCAGTAGTTCAATCTCTGATTAACAGTGGCATTGATATTACAATTTATCTTAACTGATTTCCCCTCCTTCAGCACAATCTTATTAATGTGCACTGCTGCTTATAGCAAGATGCTGCCATCTTTGACATTGTTTTGAGAATATGCAAGATGTAATGTTGGTTCTTTTGCTGGTTATATGTAAATGATAGTGATTGTTTGTTCGGCAGTAGAGGGATTCAGATTTTGTTTTGGCTTGGTCCAAAAATTTACCTTGATTCTTGGATGAGCGTAGTGGTGGATATCATAGCTCCAAGTGTCGGCATTGACTCTGCTCTTGAAACATTATGGATGTTCATGCCAGGATGGTTAGTTTGGTTCAACTTCTTTTGGAAGACAATTGTTACAAGGTTAGGTCCACAGTTGTTGATTATCCGAAGTAATATCATGACATGGATTGGCAAGTAATATCCCACACGAATTATCATAATTTAGTTTAGTTGTCTACTGTTCAGTTGTTTTACTAGAGTTCATAAGATAGAGATACATAGATATTACTTTGCCTGCCTTCATGTCATGATGATAAATAATCAATCGACTTGATATAACATGATTTAGTTATTTTATTCTTGTAGAAAAATTTGACACTGAATATATGGTGTTGTTTAGTCATTCTTTTTGTTCTGTTTCTGAACTTATCTGATCTGCTGCTTTTTACATGTAAATTCTTGCCAATTTACTCTGGTGGGAACTGAGAAAAACATTTGTACGAGTTTGATGCCATTCGAATATCCCTGTGGGTTTACCATAACATTAGTATCGACCATGTCTATATGAGAGTCTCTAAATTGCCATGAGCTCAAGCTAGAACTTGTTCAGACCATCAAAGAGAGAGAAAAAGGCCTTGGATCGAGTTTTCTGTAGAATTCCTTTATAAGCCATTCATCCCAGCTTTTCGAGATTCACGAATCGCAATAGTATCCACATTTTACTCCGATCCTCTCCCCTAGAGGTTGGGCTTTATATCAGGTAAAAGAGAGATATGTCCAAAATTCACTATGCTCACCCGTAGCATCCAATAATTCCCAAAGAAATAGCGAGAGAGAGCTAGTTGATTGAAGGTGATATAATTGCTTCGTGAATCACCAATTTTAGATGCATCCCTTGCAAAAGCAGGTGATCTAAGGATCACTCAGCTACTGAGCATACTGTAATTTCATGTGTTCTTCGGAAGGTTGGTGTAAAGAAGAAAGGCTCACTTGCTAGTTGCCATTATCAGATAATGTTCGAACTCTGCTCTTCTGCTTTTGTTGGAGTTTAGTTGTGTTTATAGCTTTTGGTGCTTCATCCTCATAGCTCTTTCCATAAGCGCCAATGTCCATAAGCGCCAATGTGGACTATGTAATTGTTTTTTAATTGAATTAGGAAGTAATATTCTCTCCTAGCTCGGGAAAATATCATTTAGGGTCCACAATCTTAGGAGCTCTTAGTAATTTGACTCTTAATTGTTTCAAATGAGTTCATAAAATACATCAAATGGCTCACATATAACAAAAATACATCAAAGCATTGTTGAACTTTAGGGAAATTCATCTATCGTAGTAAATCGTCGATAACCTTAGTTGTCTCAATAAATAGCACCAACCCTATACTTGTCTTGTCCGTCATGGAACAAGAGATGTGCATGATCACAAATACATCTCCTAATTTATTTATTTTTAGTGATAAATTTTCTTAGCACCTGTTTAATAGTGATTATTATCCAAGTGAGATTTGCAAAGTTATCTCCAGTATTGAAGGACATTTGAGAGAAAATTATCAGGGGACAATTTATTTTAACAAAATACAACTCAAAATTTTTTATTGATATTTATTAAAGCAATAAAAGAAATAGTGCCAAGAGCAACCGAGATCGCTCCACGGTTACATACCTCACTCCCAAAGTGCACGAATCGGAGATTCAACGGAGTGCGTATTAATATGGAGATTAGTGCTGAGAAAAATTCAAAAAAAAAAAAAAAAAAAAAAAAAAAAAATGCAAGAAAAATGTAAATTGCATTGAAAGGGTAAATTTCGTGGAAAATAAAATGGTCTATTAAAAAGTAAAGATAAACATAAATTATAGATTTGCTTGATTGTGGAAAGAGAGTTTTACAATCCCAAAAACATTGGTATTTACAATCGAAATACTAAGAATAACCATTCCCTCTAATACGTACAAGAACCACCTACATAACCTCAATTACTCCACCTCTTTTGCGACTCCAACTCCAAAGACGAATGCCACCAGGTGCAAACTCAATCATGAGCTCTCCCTAGTTACTTCCCCCAGCTTACTCGTACATCTGCCTGTTTCGTTGTTTCGACTTTCTCTGCTAATATTTCGAAATTGTTAAATTTTCATCACAGGTGTAGCTCTCTCACACTTAGTGCTTATGATTTTTCTCTAATTTCCTAATAAATTTATCATCAACAAAAGAGTTCCATCTCAATTTTAGTTCATCCAATCAACCTAAATGTGGCATTAATGGATGATAAGTCAGCATCTTTGCAATTTTAACAAAAGGACTAACTCGATAAAAAATATATATAAATCAGAGATCATATTGGGAAAAAAAATAGAATACATGGACAATATTGAACAAATTGAAGAAGTAAAGGCACTAGCAATTCCATTATCCCTAAACTTTTCACATCAGTTTTATGAAAAGATTTTTCCAAAGGCTATGTTATATGGTAGCGTATTGCTTTGAGTTCTTTTTCTATAATTGTGAGTAGTCTAAGACTTTCCAATTCAACAATTGGAAGCCACTAATTCGAATCCCGCCTACTACATGCAAATCACTTTAAGTTTAAACCACTTGCATAAGCAAAATGCCTGAACTCAATAAGTTCATGATACTTGTAGGGACCTTCAGATAACTAGGTCTATATATTTGTATTCCCTAAATTATCAATCGAAAAATGATCAATCACGAATTAAAAGTCATCTATCACAACATAAAATAAAATAAAAATTACCAACACTTGCCAACTAATTAAATCACTTATTAAAATCATCAAGCACAAATTAAAAATCTTCAATAATGAATGATTTCATGCTAATGATCGAGGTAAAATGTAAACCTCATGGTCCTCCCTATTGCTCAGCAGTTCCCTCTCCACAGTGATTTTGAGTCAAATTAGACATTGACCTTATCCAAGCTTTTTCCTAGAGATTTCCACAAAAATTCCACACACGGCACAACTTTATTATATTTCTCAATTAATCCATCATCTTCGGAGCATACTACTCATCACCGGCAAAATTTGCCAGTCAAGTAGATGATTATGGGACTATAACATAAGTATTGTGATACATTTCTTTTTTGGCCAAAGACCCAAGCGTTGACTAAAAGGTCTTTTAGCAAAAGAGCAATTATTTGAGAAGGTTTCCAGGCAAAAAACCAATTCGCAACCATGTGTTCTAATCAAACTTCTTGCAATTAACTCCTTGATTGCAAGTTGTTGTGTGTCAATAAAGTTGTGGCTCCTTGTGGCCTTGTTCTTGTTATCTTTGTACGATATGCAAATATTCATTAGTCCAAGCATTGGACAAAACCACAATTCTGAATTTTATCCCCATCATGAATTGAAAATATCTTCACTTTGATTTCCGTGGCAAGAGTCTACGAGCACGAGGTATCATTATATGATAGGAATTCTCCAACGATTCAATAACATTTTAATGAGCACGAATGATTTTGTAGAAGACAACTAACAAAAAAGCCTTAAACCTATTATATCAATGTCAATTCAGTTATAAACCTTTTAATTATATCAATTTATTCCTAAATATTTTAACATTTTTCCAATTCAATATATCCTATCAATTTTGGCTGGAAATCAATGACGTGGATGATGGTCATCCGACATGACATAGTCAATATTGATGTAAACATTTTTTAGTTTTTATTTTAAATTCATTGTGTTTTGTTTTCTTTACTTTTTTTTTTTTTTGGACTGAGTGCTGGCAAGGATCACCGGCCAACCTTGGCAGTTAATAGTATCACAATTCAAGAATCATCCTCAGCAAGTCCTTCAAATACTTGAATCTTCTTTTTCTTTCTAGTTTATACATTACTAAACCTATTTAATCCCCCAAATGCCAGCTTAATTTCACTCTAGATTAAGAATTTTAGTTAGTTTCCTATTTCGTGGAAATCTACAATGTAGCACCCTTCTACAGAGCTCGAGATTTGGTTGCAACTCTCTAATCATGGATTGGTCACCAAAAAAAAATTCCAACAGCAACCTTTTCATCATTTATCTAATGTGCATGTTTTACTACATAACAAATGGAATACTTATTAGAAATCATGGAGGTCAACATTCAGTCTTCAAAACTGTCAAATAGTAACTGCGCCCCTTCATGCCGTTAACCAAGTGTTTCTTCTT